>VDFB02049217.1:23172723-23410497 GCA_007258455.2 Sequoia sempervirens
CCTTTTTCACTACCATTAGAAGGCCAAAATTTTGGGAGGCTAATGAAAATTTTGACCGAAGTTATAACCCACTCACCACCTTTTTACCGATCACCGAAAGCTTGAAAAACGGCAAGGCTGATGAAAATTTTGAGCAAAGCTGACAGAAATAGCCTATCGGCTAAATATCTATTGGTTTCACTTTTCTTCTCAATTCCATTCACTTTCCCCTTCACCAAAATTACAAGTAGCTACAATTACAAAATAACAAATATGGTAGTTATACAAAGCCAAAATTACAAAATTACAAAATTACAAATATGGGATGATAAAAGTAGGTTTATACATATTTTTATCTAAATCCCCTGTACTTTCCTCATTGTTATATTATTAAATTTATCTTAAACGAGATATTTGTATATAGTTTCTAATATGATATCTAAATATAGTTTGTTATTTTATATCCATACACTAGATTCTTGTGAAAGCTCTATAGTTGCAATCTAGAGAATAAATATTGTAATAGATTTGTCAACATTGTTCTTCTTGTAAATTTTTATAGTAGGTACATTTACTTTTTATTTGCTTCTCTAGCATGTCCTAAATTTAGATAGTAGGGAAATTTACTTTGTACACAATAAAGTACATAGTATTTAGCTTCAAGTGACTTTATTGTTTATTTACATTTTTCTTCGTATGTAATCTTTTACCTTACTTATCCCAAGAGATGACTAGTGCTCCTCCCCATGTCCCTATAGTTGCCTAAGCCATAGTGGCAAAGTCATGTGCGTTTGTTAATAGTCCAAAGAATGTTGGCATTGATTTCACACACCTCATTGCTAGCATATCAACTAGCTGGCAAAATATTGTCCACAAATTTAATGATGTTTTCCAATCATCACCCTTTATTCAGGATGTCGACATTGAACAACTGTAGGAAAAACTTGCCTCATTTCAAAAGATCTGCACAAAATTGGAGGGCTATTCACTTTCCTAAGGGAAATATTTTATGACTGCAAATACCAACAAGATGGAATGGCTGCTTTGGTACATGCATATGACGCATACCTCCACAATATGTGATATTTTAGTTTGGTTTGCTCCTATGTAACCTTTGTACAAATCCAAATTTTTTTTATATTAGTCCAATCATAATGTGTATACTTTGATGCTATGTAACTAAAAAGTACATATCCATGTACAAAATATGTACCATTTTTTCACAATATGTAAGTGTCCTTCAAAATACTATGATCAATATCTATTTTGACTACCAGGATGTCTACTCTTAATCTATGCAATATATTACTTGGTATATTTGAATTACTTATTGTCTTCTAAATTATAATTGCACATCCTTTTAATTTAGTGTTATGATGTTGTACAATTCCATATGTTTTTTACCTTAGGCCAATTAAAATACCTATATTACTATGGTATGTAGCTAGCAAATACATTTCCATGTACACAATATGTGTTCGAGTCCTTCAAAATAATATGATCATTATTTTCCATGAATAGTAGCGTCTATACTTTTATCCTATGCAATTAGTTTCTCTCTTCTAAATTATAATTTCATCTTCTTTTAATTTACTGCTACAATGTTGGAGTTAGTCCATAATTTTTTGATCTACAAATGCACAATTGCATCTTAGTTCAATTTATTTTCCCACAAATATAAATAGTCAACAAAATGAATGTTATTTATGCTACCATATTATCAAACAAGAGATTGCCACATAACATATAAATGAAATACAATACAAAAAATCCACGTTGCACTTTCTCCAAGCCCCAAGCAATCCAAAAAATTTCATACCAGAATAATATATTTCAATTTCATCCATACGAAAGGTTGTACTAACCAGTTTGCATTTCTTGATTACTATTACATCATTGCTTTGATGCCTAAATCCCCTACACTCAATTTCCTTGCAGGACAACCACTTCCACTATCTTCCATTGTTGTGATGTCTACATTAACTACAAATGCCATTACTGAAATCCTTTTAGGAATGCCTAATGTTGATCCCTTTCTACAAGTTGCATCTATCAATCCCATTCAACAACAACAACCTACACTTCCCAAGTATCATATTCAATTGTTAGATGGGACACACACACACCCTACATTGCTACCCACGTAGTTCAATGAGATTTTTTTGGAGGAGGCTTTAGTCAAAATCTCTATTGTCCACCTCAAAGAATACATTTGCAAGAAATTTCACAAATTCACGTATGTTCATAATTACCTTATTTGATTTGGTTCCTGTTGTTTACACATGTACATAGAATTCACTTTCAAGGTGTCCTTTTCATTGTAGGGCTATCGTAATTCATAGCTTGGAAGTCATTACAAACAAAGCCTCAATGATTGGAGCTCCAATTGCTATTAATCAAGCTACAACATGTATGCCCTCTAGTAGCTTTCAGGGGCCATTGGCCACTAGTCAAACTCCCAACACCTCACTCGATGCACCTACATTGTCAACTGATAAGCACATAATCACCCCACCCGAACCACATCCCATTACAAACTTAACCCCAAACCATAAAATTTGGTCAATAGAGGGTCGTGCCTTGAGTAAAATTCCAATCCATCATTACAAAAATGCTTGAGTAATGATGGGAAAGTCTTCAGGTTCAATTTCGTAGATAGAGCATGGTATGAGATACATGACAAAATTTTAGATAGGTTCTACCATGTGATCGAGTCTAACAACACTTATGTCATTTCAAATGGCCACATCAGTGTTTGAAACACAAAATACAGTAGTGGCGTGAACCCATATGAAATATTCCTCTAGAAGTCCTCAACCATCATCCCATCCACCTACATAGAGTCCACAATACCCATGCACAACCACAATATCAAAAGCATTGAATCATTGATTTCATTGCCTATTAATTCCCTTGTAGATGTCATTGGTGTCCTTCTATCTATCTCTCCTACATTGACCATTCAGAAAAGGGATGAATCTGAAACAATAAAGTGTACAACCATAATCATTGACATGTCAGGCCGAACTATTGATATCACAATTTCGGGTAGCCATTGCCAAATTGCTAGAAAGCAACTAGCTGACCTTCCCCTACAACCCATCCCACCAATTATTTTGATCAAAAGTGGTTGGACAACCTCATGGTCTATAAAATCTATTCATATCATCTTTCCTACAACCATTGTAATCAATCCCAACTTGGTTGAAGCCTCAAATTTTGTAAACATGGTATGCCAATAAAAGGATTGCCCTTCCTTGCCTCTCCCTCTCAAAGAGCCATATATCAACTGAAAATTTTGAAAATCCTATTCCTATTTCAAGTATTGTGAATCCAAGTTGTCTTGAAAAATAAAATATTTGTGTTAAGGCCTGTATCACAAACCTCACTTGGACAACTTCTACTACCTGTCTTGCCCTCACATGGTTAAAAAAAAAAGTGTAAGAAAAAGGTTTTGTAGATTACCCCAAGTACTTTTAAGTTCCCTAAGTGTTCTATGGAGATGGCTACATGTGATTTTAGCTACATGCTAAAGATGGACTTTCAAGATGGGATAGGGTATGTGTAGGATCATCATGGAGAAAACAAGCCCTTAAGTGGCAAAAATTTTAAAAAAATCAGAGTTGAGAAACTTGACATAAAAATTTGAATAATTTATCTATATTATTTCAAAAATATGTAAGAATAGAATCTACAGAAAATTGAATGTAGTTTCTAAACTAAGTTGCAAGGTTTATTTTAAAAAATTAAAAATGTTGGTAAAATTTTGGGGGAATTTCAATGTAGTAGTACTTCAATTTAGGAAAAATAAGTGGAGTGTTTACAATGCGATACCTATTTTGTAAAGGCTGATAATATTTACTTTTCTGGAGTTTGATATATAAATTAGAGGGACTCGTAATGCCCCAATGTGATGTGCCTTGAGATTTTTTCCAAGTAATATTCATTATGTAGAATTTTTATTACAACTTAAAAAAACTTCATTACATCTGACCACATAACGGTAAATTTGTGAAGTGGTTTTAATCCTATAGTATGTGAAGCATAGAGAGATGTGACACATTTTTGGGTTAAAATGTGAATCTCATTGAGAAAGCTATAGATGTTTTTTCAATCAGCCTAATAATCCCAGGGACTTTAGTTTAACAATTCAAATAGAAATGAGTGACCATTATTTATTAAATTCAAAGTGAAGCATAATTTATATTGGTGGAAATTGAGAATCTCCTTTAAAAACCCTTTTCATTTCATCAATTTTGGGTAAAAAAAAGTCGTTAGCCACATGGGCCATTGTATCACTTACATATCACAACTTTTTGACCCATCATGATCTTGAACATACCCGACAAGTCATCTTCTTGATGTCACCACTTTTGAAGAACCAACAACAATGTTGTTTGGACTTTGTACAAAATATCTACAACTCCTACTCGTAGAACCTAATGGTGCTAGCCAAATTTTAACCGGTATTTAAGCCTACCAATAGTTTCGTAAGACTGTGAATGGTTTTCTTCCAATCAATATTATTGCATACATCCCACTATCTTTAGCCTTCAATATTTTAGTCTTACCAGTTAAAAACGTTACTTCTAATTTTCATCCTTTTATGTAAACTTACAAAAAAATTCTAATGGAATTGGCAAACTCAAGATTGCAATAAAAAAGAGCACATTGTAACCAGCAAGAATGCACCCGCTACCATGCGAAGAAATACCACATCAATACAAGAAGACAAGAAAGAAAACAAAGCATGTCTGATGGTGCTTCCACTTCCACACTCACATCCTCTACTACACCCTCCCAACTCCATCCAAATAATACAAGAGGATGAGAAAGGGCATCAAGCATGGCTGATGGAGCTTCCACTTCCACACTCCCATCCTTCACAATACCCTCTTGCCTCCATCCAACTCCAACCTTTAATCAAACCTTCTTTACTACTAGAAATTCCTTCTGTTATACGCTTGAAAAACTTGCAATCATGTCAACCTATGTAGTTTGCATGGAAAAATATCTAGGAATTAAGAGAAAAATAGTACATAGACTATCTACTTGTTACACATGTGCAACTGAAAAAAATGGCAATCGGTTCTCCAAATGGAATAACATGGATCCTAGTGAGCAACCTCTATGTTTACAAATACTAACTCAAGTCGAAGAGATGCTTATAGCTAGGGTTAGCCCAATCCTTCAAGTCACCTATGCAGAAGGAGGGAAACTAAAATATATTGGGCACACTATTATCTTTCCTCAAGATATTTCTATGATTGCTACCCCCTTACCTACAAGTATAGATGAATTAAACCTCTTATTGGTTAATAGAAAAACATTGGCCATCAAGACTATAGCTTCTATGTCAGTAGAGGTCACATCTACAAGGCTCTACATTATAAAACCACACATGAACCATACTATAGAGATGTGCAATTAGATGAGGCTACCTTAGCATGTCTGCCAAGTGCTCCCACTAACATTTCTGACCTCCTATCTGCAACTACCACAATTACTAGCACTGCATCTATAAGCTCTATCCATACCGATGCTACAACCGTCAACCCCACCAAAGAAGGGATTCAACCCTCTACTTCTTTTGTAGCTAACCTTCCCCCAACACATAGAGAAGTCAAATATTGTGTTCTATATTGCAATTGGGTCAAGGCCGACCAACATTATCTATGGATTGGCCACCCCTTTCACCATCTCTTGTCAATGAGTACACCATTGAAGGATTGTTTGATATGGCTTTCCCAACTTTTTTTCCAAAAGGCGTCGTTGCTTTCAAGCAACAACACATGCAAGAAGTTAAGTTACATGAATATTCTCTCCACGTGCTCAGGTACTTTGACAATCAGTTTGGCCAACACCCGAGGTCGCTTCAATGACTTCATTTTAAATATTATCATGTGGCATTGCAACCAGTCGACAACATTAGTGTTTGTCCATAAGCATATTGATACATGCCTCCCTACAACAATATACGATCTTCATCAATGTTTAAATGACCTACCAGATGACAAACTTGTCGAACAACTCATGCACTTTGGATCATCAATTCATGGAACACAACCTTTTTGGAACCATTGTAGAGGGGAGCTCATTGATATGGTTATCCAAGCTAGTTTCCCAACACTTTTCTTCACACTAAGTGCAACAGATACAAAATGGTTAGACCTACATAGTATTATGCCATCATTTCTGCCTTCAAATTTGCAACCCGCTTATAAATGGAGGATACAAAACATTGTTCAAAATCCACACCTTGCTTCCCACTATATGAATCATAGATTTTCTGCATTTCGTGAAGAGGTTTTAGAAAAGCTAATTGGTGCAACTGACTACTGCTATAGGTATGCTTTCTCTACCCTCACCCACTTACATTTGTTACAATAAAATACCTTCTAACAAACATAAAACATTAGGTATGAATGGTAACACAGAGGCTCCACACATATCCATGGTTTCGTTTGGCTACAAGTAGCTCTTGATATTAGGAAACTACAATGGAACAACCTTGAAGCAATCCAAAATTCCTTTAGCTACATTTTCAGCCATGTCTGTGCATGGAACCCTTGATCTCTAGTGTCAAGGAACTAAGAAATTCATTGATCTCTTGTTGATGACCCTTGTTCACTAGACAACACAAAGATATTTCAATCCAACCCTATCATTGACTACACTAAACTTGTCAATTGTATTCAGTTCCATACAAAGTGTATCTTACAAAATGTGCCTTAGGAGAAAGGGCCAATCCCTATAATGTCATTATAAAGCCCTTTGGCCATTCAAGAAATTTCCACCCTTGCCATTGATGAGTTTAGCCTACCTAAATTTACTGCTACTTGAAATGATGACTGCTTAAATCAACACAACCCATCTATCCTTTCTATTTGGAGAAATAATATCGATTTGTAGCCTATTGTCTCCATCCATGTAGTCCTCAAGTATATTGCAAAATATGCAACAAAAGTAGAGAACAAGTGAAAAACATACCACTCAATGCTTTCTCGTATTTCAACCAATATAGAGTCCGACAAGCCTACCTCAACAGCTTTCAAAAAAATGCTTGCTAACACTCTTGTCGACTATGATATTGGAGCCCAAGAAACTTGCCACCTCTTTCTTAAACTTCTAGTCTCCCTATGTAGTAGGACTTTTGTCTCTTTAAATGTGAACAAAAAAAATTCAATGAGTATAGCTCTCATCTAAATCAACCACCACCTACCCATGTAACATTGATGCTTACATGATTCGTCCAGTTTATTTAGAGGCTATGTCACTTCTTGAGGTCACCCAAAAGTGGACCTACAAGGCATCTTGAAAGAAAAGCCAATGGAAAGAATGACCCATTAAATCCATTGTTTGTGTCTCACCACACTTCACCTCCATCCCTGCAAGAGATGACATTTGTTTTGAAGTATTTTGTTGGAGTGAACTAGTACTATACAAAACATTTTGTAGCATTCACAATGAGTTCACAATGCCCAACAGCCATATTATACAACAGTGGGAGAGTTTTGCAAATAGTTACCATCCTTGGCATGTGCTCCACACACCACCAAAGCCTTTTGAAGCTACAGATTCTAGCTCCTCTTCTATTCTAGAAGAAATAGTGCAAAAGAACAACCCATTTGGGTGGCAAGTATTATCAAGCCTATATCCAAGCATTCCTTTTTAATTTGATGAACTAGATATCCTTGGTTGTCATGACATTGAATTGTACCATGATTGGGGTTCCTCCCAACTAAGTGCCCAACAACAAGTCCATGCTACTACCTACATAGAATCCAACTGCTCAACATTTGTACTCCCCCATCTTCCAACTATCCCTACCCAGCTTGAGCTCTCTGTCCAACAAAAAGAAGAATTTGATATAGTTTTCTCTCATCTAAATCCAAGTACTTTGCAAACTCCTTTAAGGATGATTGTTCACAGAACTACTAGAACAAGTAAATCACACCTAATAAAAGCCATCTAATTTTCCATCAACAATTCATCCAAAAAATTCCCATCACCATTACTACTTCTAGCACCTATAGATGTTGCATCATTTAGCATCCAAGCATAAAAAATCCACTCAACCTTATATATACCTATCAAAGATATTGCCCCCTACAAGGCCAAACACTAGTAGGCTTCTAGGGAAAAGTGTACTTCATTCACTACCTATTAATAGATGAAATGAGTTTCATTAGTTCCAAATTATTGCAAAGCTTTGACAAGAGGCTACATGAAGCATTCCATAGCCACAACCAATTCCCTTTTGGAGGATGGTCAATCATGCTCTTCGGTGACCTTGGGAAACTACCACTAGTCAAGGACACTCCTATGTATGCCTCTACCTCATATGGGGGTGTTCTATGGTGAAGCTTCACAACAATAGTAATGCTAAGGAAAATATTTCAACAAATTGGAGAAGAACTAGCACAAGTTAGCTTCCATACCCTCCTCTCCAATTTGTGAAATGTGGTGCGTATAGTCGAAGATTGGAAAATTCTTATGTCACGATCTATCACATCTTTACCTTGTGTAGATCAAGCTAAGTTCCTATCCTCAATATATCTTTTTGCAACCAATGAAATGGTCTCACAACATAACTTGTGAATGTTATTATCGTTGGAAACACCAATTTCCTTGTCATCTGCAGAGCAACTAAGGGGGTCACCATGCTCCAATCCAGATGAAGAACAACTACAATCTAAGGTCCTTTTATGTGTTCATCAAAAGGTAATGCTATGTTCAAATTTATGGGTGGAAACAAGCCTTGTGAATGGTGCACTTCAACAAGTGCAAGCTATCTTCTATAAGGATAGTGAACATCGACCTTCACTTCCCTTGTTTGTTGTAGTTAAATTCAAATATTACATAGGCCCTGCTTGGGATCTCAATAACCCAAAAAATGTCCCTATTGCCCCTATGAGCCATGGTCTTCGTCATCAAATTCCCCTAAAAATGGCATGGGCCTTAACAATACAAAAATCACAAGGCCTTACACTTGAAAAGGCAAATGTCGACATTAGTAACATCAACCGACAAGGCCTTACATTCACAACTATTTCTAGAGTTCATTCACTAGCTAGGCTATGAATCAATCCAAACTTCTCCTTTCAAAGATATGCACGCATGAATCAAATCCCATGTGTTGTTCATTGTAAACAAGAGGATGATTGTTTACTGGTGCTATCCAATGGAAACTCTTGAACAAACAATGATACTGCACAATCATACATGTTAGCCGCTCTACCTATGTCATCTAACCTCCTTTAGAATTAACTATGTCTACTATCCTTTCTTATATAGTTCCAAAGAACAACAACAATCCTTTCTCTGCATGTTGGGTTAATGCTACCATTTGTACTGACAACTCTAAAAATATTTTCATTGTCACAATCTTGACTATATATCAATTGATATCACTCAATTCAAGACTTGGATCATACAACATGGAATTTAATATCCTTGAAAGAACAATCCATTCCATATGCACATATATTCTTAAAATTACATCCTCATGACAATAAATTTTAAAGAATATTATAGGAAAATATATTTAAAGCTTATTTTAAAAATTGAGGCATATATATTTTCTTACTATCTATACATCGAGTAAAATATGCATTCTAAGATAATAGAATTTTACAAAAGTTTTTAAAATGATTTAATGTTCAGCATTGAAAGTAACAAAAAATGTTAAACTACAACAATAAATGAATCTACAATAGCAAATAATACAATAGAAACAACTATAAATGCAACAACAATAACATCAACCATATTTATTAGTTTAAATGAAGGATATGCATGTCAGAATAATGAAACAAATATAATGGTTGGTTGTGATACACTTTTGATGATAGGCATATTCTTGTTAATGGGTGTTTGATGATTGCATGGTTTTTTCTCTAAATATAGTAGATTTTTCTTTTGAACTACTTTCAAGCTTTTAGAGTAAGATCCTAACATAAAATATCCCTATGTTGAGACTATGATCAAATTATTTATTCCATCATATGATACAACCATGAGAATTAAGGAATCACGCAAAAAAAATTATTAAGATACGAGCGTGACAATAATGTGTTTTTTAGATTTTTTTCTAATTCAAAGGTGAAGTTCAATGGTGAAATCAACATGTGTTATTATTGTAATATTTGCTATGACTATCAGTCATTATAATGTGTTTCCGACTGATGTTTGTTGTAATGTTGGCTGCAACTATCACCTGGTTTTTTGTTATTTTTTCCTCTTAACTGAGTTTCGTCGCTACTGGCATCTTGTTGTTGTTATTAAATCATATTCAAGCTTTCAAAAATTAATATGTTTACTTCATATATTGAAGCTACTTAACTATGCTTGATTATTTAGAGACTACATTACTACATTTCCAAAGGATGAATTTTGGATAAAATATTATCAGTTTTAACCTTGCAAATAGGGGATTGTAATATTGTAAAACATTGTGCAACAACAATGATAAACTGTGTGTCAAATTTTGTTCAATACAACCATGATAACAACTAAAATCTTATTTTTATGATAGTTCGAACAACTGTTTCTACAAACAACCATTTCTAATTAACTATTTTCTACAATTTGTTTACTCGATTTTTGACTTTATTGTATGCAATTTTTATAAACAAATACATAAATTGGATATCAAATACAGGCATTCTGGCTGCAGGTTCATCACAAGCAATTTAATTCAAAAAAAGTTTGCATTTTTTTGGTTATTTTCTAACCACTATGAACCTATCCCTAGCAAAATATGAGGCCCACTAGAGATGTTCCTACACTATATATTTTTACACTTGTATCATATGAGGGCTGCTACAAATGTTCCTCTATTTTTACAGTTTGGCATCTTATGGTATATCATTACAAAGTCTATTTGTGAAAAAGAATGCACCCCATACCTACTGGTAATGTATCTATTTTCTCATGTTAGGAATCCTTAACCTTTCAATGACAAGGTTTCTCTACAAATATGGGTTCTTATGTCAGCTACAAGAATATTTGGATATTTTCATTCAGAGTTTGTTTGAAGTCCTCCATTAATATGGAAACTTATCTCAAATTATGTTCTTTTTTGTAAGATGTATTTTGGCATATGGCTGTGGACAGCCAACTTTATCTTTTACAAATTAAAATAGTTCTAAACTATTCTTTTTAAATAAAATACTACGCTTTTTGGTTTCTGAGATTTATTCTTCAAGTATTCATACTTTACTGTCTAATAAGAAGCCTTCTATATCATATGTACACCAAATTGTTTCCCTTATAATAGGAGACCGGTTGGTTCTTTGTTTTTCTCTTCCAATGCCAAAAATCATAATTACATGTTACAATTAGTTATCTTTACAATCTTCTGAATTTTTAATGTTAAGCCAAAAAAACATATGTACACAGACTAACTCATACTTCTGGACAATTTTTAAAGTTAATTTGTTCAACTAAAATAAACATTAACTTATAATTCAATACATAAAACAAATGTTCAAAACAACATTCACATCCCATTCAATGCACTTCATAACAATTATAAATAATTCACCTTCCACAACTCTTTGGCATACCCATTGCACAGGAAGGTGCCATTTCTAGTATTTGTAAAGACCTTTATTGATATCAACTATAATAGCATAAATTTCATATCCGCCGACTATAGTGAAACACACGACTCCAGTCAAGTGCATCAGCCTGACCACTTTCGCTGCGAATTGAATGACTCGCCCCCTTGACATGATACCGGTCATCAGAATCAGCCTCAACTCTTGGGATACCGAGTCGCTGGCGGATAAATTCCAAATAAAATATTAAAAAAGAGATCAAGACAGTACAAGATGTGAATACGGTGAAAATAATCGCATAACAAATAATCGAGTGCAGAAATCCATGACCTCTAGGAAGATCAATTAATGCGAAGAATTGAGAATGGCAAATACTAAATGATATCTCTTTAAGTCTTACCTGATTAGGAAATCCACTTCTTCAATTTGTCTTCTCCACTTTATTAGGATAACGATGTAGAAAATTGCATTGGTTAGGACATAGACTATCCAAGGCACTGTTAGCAAGAGAGCCGTCTTACGCTCTTTGTCGCTTCTTGGAAGAAGATTAGCAATAGTTACCAGCTGAACTAGTGATGATACAAAGAACATTGACAGGGCAATAATGATGTTTTTCCTTCCTTTGATCAATATGCACTGAAAATGTAACAGTTCCTCCTTGCGATACAGGCGAATAGATGAAGAGAAATCGGGCGACTTAGTAATGTCCATCTTGAATTCTCCCTTTAGTTGCAGATCGCTTTTATTCATTTCCATGGCAACCATCGTGTACAAGCTGAGAAATGAAATAGGAGGGAGGGGCATTGACAGAAAATGCTACAAACAATTAACATAATTTCGCTTAAAAATAAATTAGCAGACGTTCTGGAGGTCAAAGAAAGTTAAAATAACAAATTATATGCCAACTATCTAAAATACTAATAATTTTTTTTCAATTTGTCAACTTTAACATCAATTACCTATCGTTATTGATGTTGCAATTCGACTTTATCTGGTTTTATGGAAATAATAGTACTTTATCCCAGAAAACTATAAATCGATCCAGGCTGAATTTTTCCCCGCAAGTTGAAGTGACAGATTTACTTAAAGATATACATAGCATACCGAAACAATCAAAGTGAAGCCTTACTTTCTACGCCAAGCATGTCATGAAGTATCACATATCACGTAAGATCCTTGTTTCACTACACTTCTGCGTGTGAACACAAACCAAACCAATTCAAAAACATGATGCCTGATATATAATATAATTGCAGAGACATAAAAAGTATATACCTGGTAAAGAGTTGAATTGGTACTCACTATTAAGTGAAGCAACACTATTCTTTACATTTTGTCAGCACTTACGTGAATGCTTGTTATTATGCAACACTTGGACTGTTTTATAATTCTGGGGCTCAAAGAGAAATACGCATACATTAGTTTACTTTATTGACTAGCGCCAACCAATGAGTTTTTCTTCCATTCAACTCCTCCATTCCATGGTGATGATCGAAAGCTATCGGAAAGCAACGGTGATGTTTATGCTATTTGATCATGGAAATAAGCCATATTTTGTTAAATTGTTAAATGTAAAAGAATGGGTGAAGATGTTGTGTATGAAGGAACGTGAAAGAGGAGGATCAGCCTCGGAACAAATTATTGCAATGGCTTGAGTTGAATTGAAAGATTTAAACACTTAGAAGAAGGATGGGTGGTAGCGAAGGAGGTATGAGGCGACAGGAAGAGTGAAGGAGAACAGAGAGAGGCAATTTTGCCAATGTATGCATTCTGAAATTTGAATAAATAAATGTATTGGTAGTTTCAAATTTTAGTGCATGATGATGCAATTGTGGTATCGATTTAAATCGACACAAGAACTTGTCAATTTTTAGAGTTAATTGTTTTAGTGAGTTTGCATAATCTGGGTTTGTTGAGCTGGTTGAGAGTGGGTTTTGTTTTCATTTTTTCATCCTGTTTTGGCAAAACATAATTAAACCCTTGTTTATAGGCTTTCATAGAGTTAAAAATACCTGAACTAGGGTGCCTAGTGCCCCTGTCCCATCTAATCATGCCCTAAATTTCAAATATGATTGTCTGCCTCAATATTTCGAAGAATTCATCTTTAGTTGTTGACCTATCTTAATGGTTAATGTGAAATATGTTTAAATTCATATAAATATAAGCTCTTCTCTCCTTTTTAACATCTAGAAGTTCTAATTGAACAATTCTACAATCCAAAGCCAATTAATAGAATATCAAGAGCAAAATAAGAAGAACATCAAAGGCACAATTACAATCAAATATAGTCAACAATCCATCAGAAAATTATTTTCATGCATTGGAAAGTGTTCATTGTTTATGTTTATTATCATTATGAACACTAACACTTGTAGGATCTCAAAGAATCCTCCTCTTTCTCTTTGTATTTGATGAGCTAAGAGACTTCTGATGCAAAGACGGTTGTTGTTGCACCAAAAGATAGACCTATTATTTCCCAATAAAAATACTAGAGTTAATGAATCCATGGGTGGTGGATAAGCCATGTGACAAACCGAAGCACTACATTGCACAACAAAAGGAGACCAACGGCGCACATCTTAAAACAATCTTTCCCCAACACAAGTGAGGGGTTAGAACCCATGACCCAATCTCTAATACCAATTGTTGCAAAGATTGTTGTTGTTGCACCAAAAGGTCAACCTATTAAACCCTAATACAATCACTAGAGTTAATGAATCTAGGAGAGACAGTTAAGCCATGTCATGAATCTGATCATTGTGCTACACAACACAAGGAGAACAAGAGCATACACCTTGCAACAACTTCAATCTAACAAAGGTTTCACATCTAAGTGGTAAGTTCTATTTGTGTTCATTATCATTCAAATTTATTAGTTTTCCTCTCCTCTTTTGAGAGATTGAACTCTTTATCATCTATCATCATAGTTGTTATGGAGGTGCAAACAACAAAATAGGGTTTGAATAATGAAATCCTATGTATGGAATAACCCTTCTTCATCTATCCATTTTCTAGGTTATATGTTTCCTAATGATTGAAGTGGACTTGAGATCTCAAAGGTTCAAAACCCTAATTCATGCATTCATTGGATTATCATAAAAAAACTAGAGCAAGTTGATTGCTCACACATTATTGAACTTTAGAACCTGATCTTGACTATCAGAGACCTTTAGAAACTAGTACATCTATGCAATCTCTAAGATCCTTGATTCTAGTACTTCTATAATAGGGTGCCCTATGCCCCAGTATTTCAAATTCAACTTGATATTTTAATGTCAGGTTCCTCTCTATCTACACTCTCTAGATCTATCTTGTATTTCAATCTTTTTGTTTTATAATTCCTATAATATGTTATAGTTTGTCAATTTGATCCCAATTTTACTAGTTTGATACATTTCATCATCAACCATTTAAACCCCAACAAATAGAAAGGGACCAAAACTATAACCAACGTGTTTGGCTCTCCCTTAAGGATAATAGGCAAGCAAGGTGTCTTTGTTGATTTTGTGTTCCTTAATGTTTAAGGTGGAAAGGTTGATTTAGGTTATGGTGTTTAACCTAGATCCCCATTTCACTTTGTTATAGTTTGGCGAACCCACCTGATAGGGAGAGGGGTTGGAGGAATCAATCTCAGATTCCTGCTCTAGGTCTTGCTTGAAGGACCTTCTTGGTGTCTTACTCCACCACCTTAACCTATAGGCCCCTATGCATGTTTAGGTACCCCTAGTTCTCCTGGCCAACCCACTTCCATCACTATTCAACCACCCAAGTCAATCTTGGTGCAATGCTTCAACACCATCTTAGCCCTTAATCAACCCTAAAGGCTAACCTATCCTCAACACACACTTTGATCTTGCAGGGGTGTAGAAATATCTTCAGTGGCTTCAAACCAACCTCCTAGGGTTCTTGAAGGTTCTCCAAGACTCCACCTTCCCATCGCTTTCACCAAAACCCTCAGCTAGGGTTAAAAAAGCTACTAGCCCTTGAGCCCAATTAGTCCTCCATCTCTGAGAAAACTGGCTTTTGCTCAAAAACTTACCAAAGGACAGTCACTCTTTCTTTGAGATTCTTGGTACAAATGATTACATTTCAAGGATTTTTGAGGTCTTAAGCCTCAACTGACCGTACAAAGCTTGAACTTGAAAATGAACATTTCCTAGGGTTTTTTTTTAAGCCACTGTCTGGCTGTTTTCAAACTATTTACTAGTTCAAACATCAAATGAACTGGTGGAGCCTTCTCCTTCATGCCATAGCTAGGTAAGAAAACATACCTACCACCTCCAAAAGGATTGTTTCCAAGAACTTGACCCCTGCAACTTTTCTATGCTGTGCACCTCTTGCTTTCCTAACAGGGCACCATTCTGGCTCACCTAGGACAAGATCTTTCTAATAGCTCCTAACCTTTCCCAAACCCTACAACCTACCATATGTACAAACATGGAGTCTAGGCATTGTTCCTAATGGGCCGTACAATTTGTACAGTGGGAAAGTGGTCTAACACTCTATTCTTTTCAACCTGTCTGGTTTAGACTAGCAACAGGGTGCACACAAAACTATTTACAAATAGTGATTAGAAATGAACAAAAGAACTAAATAATGGCACACAAGACTAGAAGACTAACACACCACATCCTCTGTACAAAACAATAATAAATTCAACCCATTAGAGCTCTTCCTAAAGCAAAAATTAAAAAATGACCCACAAAAACTGTCTTTTCTTCAATTTCACAAAGTCACACTACAATGCCGATGCTTCTAACCCCACATTCAAGTTGAGGCATGTCTTAAATAGATTTTCAAAATAGTTAGACTCCTTAGGTCGGTCATGTAAGACATCAAATGGCAAAGTTGTAAAATGCATTATGTTTTTCAACTTTTGCCAAATGTTAGCAACCTAAGCAAGTTTTGTTCCTAAACTTATCCATCCTCTTCACTTCTTATTGTAAAGAACAACTACATCCATTAACTATATCCTCAACTCAATGGTTAATATGACCATCTTGATAAACAACAAAACAAGAGAAAAGCATCCTAGACTTCCTGAATGCCTAAGATTTCCTAGGTGCTCTTGCACCATTCTCCCCCTCTCTGCACAAACACTAGGGAATCTGAGGAGAGATCAGCAACACATCAATGCCCTGCTTCTTGAACTCAGCTTCATCTACCCAAGTAGCTTCAGATTCATGTTTTTTCTTCCATTTGACAAGATTCTCCATGTACACCTTATGCCTTGTAGACTTCTTCACTCTTGACTCCAAGATTCTTTCTGCCTGAAGCTTTTCTTGAGTTGGTAAGGCTATGTTGCTTACATCCTTGAAGATATCCCTACTATTCTAATCTAAGTCACTAACCGATCCCTTATATCTAATCAAATTAGCTACATTGAACACTGGTGAAATTCCTAGATCTCCAGGTAACTCCACCTTGTATGCATTTTTCCCATACTTGGCTAACACTTTGCATGGTCCCACTCTTTTCATCTACAATTTGGTTGATGTACCCTTTTACAACCTAGATTTTTTGAGATGAACAATGACATAGTCTCCTACTACAAATTGCAAATCTTTTCTTGACAAATCTACCTTATCCTTCAACTTTTGTGTAGCCTTGGTGACTGTCTTCTTTACCTGCTCCTGAATCTCTTTCATGGTCTGAGTGAAGTCCTCTGCATGTCCACTCCTATGCTCCATAGCTCCAAGATCTCTGAGCTCACACACACCTCTTGGGTGCATCCCATACACTATTTCAAAAGGAACTCTTCTCTGTAGTCCGGTTCACACTATCATTGTATGCATACTTAGCCTATGATATGACCAGTCCCATGTCTATCCATACTCCTTAGTTAGGCATATTAGAAGGTTACCTAACACTCTATTAACCACCTCAGTTTGTCCATCAGTCTAAGGATGGTAAGCTGATCCAAAGGATAAATTGGTACCTAATCTATTCCATAGAGTTTTCCAAAAATGACTCATGAACTTCACATCCCTGTCTGATGCAATGCTTAAAGGCAATCCATGGATCCTTACAATTTCCTTGAAGAAAAGGTGAGCAATGTAGCTAGCATCATGTGTGGTCTTGCAAGGAATAAAGTGACTCATTTTGCTAAACCTATCTTCTACCACATAGACACTATCAAACCCTGTCTTAGTCTTGGGGAGTCCTACCACAAAATCCATACTAACACACTCCCATGATCTATTTGGAATGGGTAGAGGTTGACACAAACCTAAATTACTAGCTCCCCCTTTGGCTTTCATACAAACTACACACTGCTCCACATACCTTCTAATATCCCTTGGAAACTTTAGCCAATAGTAGAACCTTTGCACTAGTTCCATTATCTTATTGATACCAAAATGACCACTAAGACTACCATTGTGTTTCTCTTGGATAAGATTCTCCCTCATAGAACCTCTTGGCACACATAACTGATTACCCTTGAATAACAATCCACTTTGTAATGTATACTTTGAGTATTGACTATGAAAATGATTCTCAAAGTTAGAACATACCTTATATTCCTCAGAGAAGTCTTCATCTTCACCATAGAGATCCTTAAAAATCTCTATTTCAGCGCTCTTTAGCTATATCTCTTTCACTATTAGCAATCTTCTACTTAGTGCATCTGCCACCTTATTCAACTGTCCCTTCTTGTGCTTGATGGTGAAGGTGAAAGCTTGAAGATACTCCATCCACTTCAAATGTCTATTGCTCAATTTCTCTTGAGTGTTGATGTAGCTAAGTGCTTGATTGTTAGTAAACACCACAAACTCTTTGGGTAGGAGATAATGCCTCCACTTCCTCAGTGACTGCACTAAAGCATACAGTTCTAGGTCATAGGTAGAGTACTTTTGTTCAACTTCATTAAGCTTTTCACTAAGAAATTCTATAGGCCTGCCTTCTTGGCTTAGCACTCCTCCTACTACAACTCCACTAGCATCACATTCCATAGTAAACAACTTGTCAAAACTAGGTAATGAGAGAATAGGTTGAGTTACCACTTCCTATTTCAATTTCTCAAAACCTTTCTCAGCTTCTTGAGTCCACTTAAACTTAGTCTTTAAACCACCTTTTATTGTATCTAGGACTAGTGAACAGATGCCACTAAAGTTCCTTATGAATTTTCTATAAAATTAAGCCAATCCATGAAAACTTCTTACCTCTATCCCTGTGGTTGGTGTAGGCCAGTTTAGGATGGCTTCCACCTTGCTTGGGTCCATCTTCAATGATCCTTGGCATACTACAAACCCCAAATACACAAGCTCTTGTTTAAAGAACTCACATTACTCTACATTGATGGCTAACTTCTCCTCTTGTAACCTTTTAAGAACCAACTCCACATGTTTTAGATGTTCTTCTGTTGTCTTACTAAAAATGAGTATATCATCAAGATACACTACCACAAATATCCCTGTAAAGTCTTTAAGCACTTCATTCATGAGCCTCATGAATGTGCTAGGGGCATTAGAGACGCCAAATGGCATCACTCTCCACTCATACAACCCATCATTTGTCTTAAAGGCTGTCTTCCACTCATCTCCATCCTTGATTTTGATCTGATAGTATCCATTCTTGAGATCCATCTTGGTGAAGTACTAAGCTCCTCCAAGACAATCCACTAAATCTTCAATCCTAGGGATAGGGAACCTATATTTGATTGTAATTATGTTTATAGCTCGAGTCAGTGCAAAGTCTCCACTTACCTCCTTTCTTGGTTGCTAAGACCACTGGTACTGCACATGGGCTGATGCTCTTCCTAATCAAGCCTTGATCCAATAACTCCTACACTTGTCTACCTACCTCTAGATTTTGATCAGGTGTAGGCTTGTATGCTGCTTTGTTTCACAATGAAGCACCCGGTATGAAGTCAATCTGATGACTAATGGCTCTTTGTGGAGGTAAGGTTGCTGGTGTTCCATCACTCACTATGTCCTTGTACTTATCAAGCAACTTCTAGACTGCTCCGAGTATGACCGTTTTCCCAGTCTTGTTCTCTTCCTTGGGTTGCACCATGACCACATATCCTTCACCTCCTTGATGTAGGTTTTTAATGAGCTCTTTGCCATTGCTCAATAAGACACTAGGGGTATTTGACTGTCCTTCTTCCTCTTCTGACAGTGACTACAACTTGAATGTCTTTCCATCCTTCTTGAATGAGATAGTATCATATTTTCCATCATAGATGGCACCTCTGTCATACTGCCATGGTCTGCCCAATAGAAGATGGCATGCATCCATGGGTAGCACATCACAAATAAACTTGTCTTTGTATCCTCTAATGGAGAACTCCACCGTTGTCTGCTCATTGACAAGAACACTTTGTCCTTTGTTCAACCATGTCACCTGGTAGGGATTAGTGTGGGGTACCTTTACCAACTTCAATTACATCACAACCTCATCTAAGATTGTGTTGTCAGTAGACCCTACGTCCACTATAACCTTACACACCTTTCCAAGTATTTTTCACTTTACTCTAAATAAGGCTCTTCTCTGTTTTGGCTCTTCCTTGACCAGCTTTCTGATTAAAACTCTACTAAACATTAGATTCTCCCCCACTTCTGATTCAATGTGACTAATCTCTGGTGATTTGACACTCATGTTGTCCTCTTGTGTATATGCCATTCTCTTTTCTATGTTTGAAGAAGATGCTTTCTTCAAGCACCTATAAGCTGGGTGTCCTACTTGTCCACAGTGATAACATTTCATATTGGCAAAGTATGAACTACTTCTTCCTACTCCTTTTCCTCTGTTTGAACCTCCTTGAGGTCCTTTACCTCTATTATATCCTCCTCTAGAAGGTGTCTCACTTCCATGCTCAGTAAGTTTTGACTCTCCCTGATTTCTTTGCTCAATCCCTCTACCTTGGTATCCACCTCTATGTCCTCTTTGATCTCTACCTTTGGCTCTACTTTTAGAAGCTTGTTCTTGTTTCCTCTTGATTCTTTCCTCAATATTTATAGCCAATTGATAGAATTGGTGTACTATCTTGGGACTTAGAAGAGTTATCTCCTCTTGAATGTTCCACTTCAAACTGTTAAGGTATCTAGCCACCTTGAGACTCTCATCCTCTATCACATTAGACCTCATCGAAAGTTTTTGAAACTCCTTAGTATAAGTGTTCACATCTTGGTCTCTTTGTCTCAAACTCTATCTTTTCTTGTGTAATTGAATCTCATAATCATCTGGCATGTATTCTTCTCTCACTTTGGAAACCATTCCTTTCCAAGTTGAAATAGGTTGCTTGCCTTCATTTTCACTCTCTGTCTAAATGAACTTCCACCATGTCAAGGAAAAACCTCTTAATCTTGATTTAGCCACCTTTACCTTATGTGCTTCAGTGACTCCATCACATTCAAAATGGTTTTCCATTCCCTCTATCTAATCCATGACTAGATCAACTTCCATTTTTCCACTAAACAGTGGTATGCCTTCAAGTGCTTTTCCACTCAAAGCCTTCAATGCCTTCAAGAAAGGCTCTTCTTTCAAGATAGGGTCAGGTTCAGGGATCTTGTCTTCCTCTGTAACCTCTTCTTTCTTTGGTACCCTTCCTTCTACCTGCACATCATTCTGTGCTTGCTCAAGTTGGTCTATTCTTTCCCTCAATAGCCTATTGTATTCCTCCTGTCCTTCAACCATCTTGGCCAGTTTTTCATTTGTCACCATGATGGTAGAACCACTAGATTCAAGTTCTGACAAACAAGATTCTTCCCAAATCTTTTGCTCGCTCTGATACCAATTTGATAGGGAGAGGGGTTAGAGGAATCAATCTCAGATTCCTACTCTTGGTCTTGCTTGCAAGACCTTCTTGGTGTCTTACTCCACCACCTTAACCTATAAGCCCCTTTGCATGTTTAGGTACCCCTGGTTCTCCTGGCCAAACCCACTTCCATCACTATTCAACCACCCAAGTCAATCTTGGTGCAATGCTTCAACACCTCCTTAGCCCTTAATCAACCCTAAAGGCTAACCTATCCTCAACACACACTTTGATCTTGCAGGGGTATAGAAATGTATTTATTGGCTTCAAACCAACCTCCTAGGGTTCTTGAAGGTTCTCCAAGACTCCACCTTCCCATCGCTTTTACCAAAACCCTCAGCTAGGGTTAAAAAGGCTACAAGCCCTTGAGCCCAATTAGGCCTCCATCTCTGAGAAAACTGCTCTTTGCTCAAAAAATTCCCAAAAGAAACTCACTCTTTCTTTGAGATTCTTGGTACAAATGATTACCTTTCAATGATTTTTGAGGTCTTAAGCCTCAACTGACCATACAAAGCTTGAACTTGAAAATGAACATTTCCTAGGGTTTTTTTTAAGCCATTGTCTTGTTGTTTTCAAACTGTCTCCTAGTTCTCACATCAAATGAACTAATGGATCCTTCTCCTTCATTCCATAGCTAGATAAGACACTTACCTACCACCTCCAAAAGGATTTTTTCCAAGAACTTGACCCCTACAACTTTTTTGTGCTCTGCACCTCTTGCTTTCCTAGTCGGGCACCATTCTGGCTCACCTAAGGCAAGATCTTTCTAATAGCTCCTGACCTTTCCCAAACCCTAAAACCTACCATATGTACAAACATGGAGTCTAGGCATTGTTCCCAATGGGCCATACAATTTGTATAGTGGGAAAGTGGTCTAGCACTCCATTTTTTTCAACCTATTTGGTTTAATCCAGCAACAGGTTGCACACAAAACTATTTACAAATAGTGATTAGAAATGAACAAAAAAACTAAATAATGGCACACAAGACTAGAATACGAACAACACCACATCCTCTATACAAAACAGTAATAAATTCAACCCATTAGAGCTCTTCTTGAAGCAAAAATAAGAAAAATGACCCACAAAAACTGTCTTTTCTTTAATTTCACAAAGTCACACTACAATGCCAATGCTTCTAATCCCACATTCAGGTCGAGGCATGTCTTAAATAGATTTTCAAAATAGTTAGATTACTTAGGTCGGTCATGTAAGACATCAAATAGCAAAGTTGTAAAACACACTGTGTTTTTCAACTTTTTCCAAATGTTAGCAACCTAAGCAAGTTTTGTTCCTAAACTTATCCATCCTCTTCACTTCTTATTCTAAAAAACAACTACATCCATTAACTATATCTTCAACATGACCTTCTTGATAAACAACAAAACAAGAGAAAAGCATCCTAGACTTCCTAAATGCTTAAGATTGGGTCTTTTATTCTAATTTAAAATATATTTTTTGTAATCTAATCAATACATTAGGATATTTGAATATATGTTTAGTTTTGAAAATAAAGCATTGAACCTTTTGTTCACCAAACACTTAGCATAATGGTGAACCCAACTTCGATTATATTTAAAATATATAATGATTTAATTGTGTACTTACATATGTGATTTACTTTATTAAGGAATTAGATTAATTGAATATCTCATTTTCATATGAAAACATTGTACTTTTACTTTAGAAAGAAAAACATTCAATTATTTGTTCTATTTTGTTATTGTACAACATAAATGACATTCTATTATTCTAACATATCATTAGAATATCTATCTTTTCGTCACCTTCTTTCTAGTTCTAATAACCTTCTAAAAAATTTATCTTTTCTTCAAAATTAGATAGATGTTTCCTTGTGTTACTTTGATAGCTTTTCTTCAAATTATGATGAGGCTAATGCTTGTCCCTCTCCCAATATCTCTCCTAATTGTGAAGATATCATGGTGCAAGAGGATACAATCATTGATATTGTTCTTGCACAACTTTAGCCACTCTTCATTCAACTCCTCTTTCTCTTGTAAACATGGAAAGTATAAATGTTAATCAAAATCTACTCAATATAACATATTTCAATGACCATAAATAACCTATAAAACCTATAACACCACCACCTCACAATAGCATGCATTTTCCTTCTAAGGTATGTCTTGATGGAAACCAGAAATCTTTAGATTTCATCCCTCAAGGATCAATTGAATATAATATGGAACCTTACCATTCTAATATCTCAACAATCAATAAGGATCTACATTCTTAAAAGAATCGATTATTCTTCTCATGTCAATTCTACTAATTCTTCTTTAAAATTTCATCATGATTCCTCTTTAGACAAGATTGGTAATGTGGATTCTTATCCTCCATTTAATTTGGAAACACATTATTGGCTTGGGTTCAAAATTTTATTATAACTTGGATATAATTGAAACAATCTAGGATGCAGGGAACAAGGAGTTAAGGTTCCTATGAAACCTACACTACACTTTTCAAGAGGGTTTAGGTTACTAGTCTCCTCCTTTGTATACATTCCCTCCTCCATTATATGATATATTTATGTCCTCCTTTTGTGAGTAGTCAAACATTTCTTCACAATATTTAAATGATTACTTCCTACTACACATCATATATCTAAGAAAGAGAATAGTTTGTTGAGGCTTCTCAAATCCCACTTAATTACACTACCCCCTCCAACATGTGAGAGATCTCATGAACATGATCAAACAAATCCTTCTTTTTGTGCATATAATTAAGTGCTTAGCCATTCCTCCAATGAATGCCAATTCTTGGGAAATAAAATACAACTTTCTTGACTCTGGTGCCATCATTCCTTAACATACTAATGTACTTGTTGGCTCATCACATGAAAAGTGACATTGGGTTTCACCTTTGTCCTATTCTTTCTAAATGATTAAATTTCTCCTATTATGTTGTTCCTCACCATGTGGCATTCATAGCTCTATGTGTTTGCTCATTTCCATTCATGTTGGTACAATCTTATGTTCCACAATAATTCATATATGATGGCAACATAATAGTTTCTAGCATGGTAGTCCTCTCGTATACACTTGGGGGAAAGGATAATTTGTTTTAGAGGTGTGCATCCTTCTTGAGGATCCTCCTCTTATCTCTATCCCATTTATTTTCCTTAAAACATCAACATTATAAATATGCTAGAATTTTAAGGGGATCATATCACCTATCCATTTGTGCATCCACACATGCACCCTTCTCCATGCACCCTTTTACATGCACACTTCATGAGGTTTGACATATTGATGTCCCCCTCCATGGTGGAATTTTTCATAATTCCCCTTGAAACATTGTTCATTTATATGCTCCCTAAGGTATGGTTGTCAATTCATCCACTTAGTTGTTCATTTATATGATCCCTAAGGACTGATTTTTATCCCCTATAATATTTTTTATTTATATACACCCTAAGGAATGACTTTCATCCCCTATGATATTGTTTATTTATATGAACTTGGAGGCATGATTTTTGTCCCTTATGTAATGTTTATTTATATGCTCCTTGAGGTGTAATTACTTCATCTCTTACTATGTTATTTATTTGTACACTCCTTGAGGCATTAAGAACACATGATAACATAGAGAACACAACTTGCTAGCTTATGAATATGTGTACTTTAAAGCCACCTAACATAATGCAACTTACTATCCTATGTGCTTTATTTTTAACATCCATCATCACGTAGCATAACACAACTGACTAGCCTATGGTCCATGGGGCTTTTATAATGAGTATGACCCCTAGTGACAGAGAAAGCTAGTCTTTGCTTCATGTACCCTCCTCTATCTATATTTATTGATCCCCATGTATTTGGATGTATTATTCCTTTGTATAAATTGATTGATTCATTATACAATTCTCTCCTCTTTAGAATTCCTCTATGTGTTTTTTAATATTCAAAAAATGACACTTGGTATTGAGATAACCTTTCACATTGAGGTCTCCTTACCTTTTTTACTCAAAAAGTGTTTAGTTTAAATAATGTGTACTAACATTGTTGTTTTATGCTCCACATTTCATGCTTGTGTTGTACACATTATTTTTGTATGCTTTTGTGTATGCTTCATGTATATTTGGGTTACTATATGTTTTCTTGCGTCATGTCTTCTATGTGTGTGTGTGTCCTTTATCTTATAATTTTAGTTTGGTAGGTTCAGGTAAGTTTGGGGACTATCACATTTCTTAGCATAGTGTTATCTTACCTCCTCAGTGTTGTTGACAAAAAATCTCTTTCTCTTCTCCATACTTTAGTGTGAGTATGAATGCAAGTTCATATCCTCACTAGAGAGAGGGATAAATGTAGTTTCTTAAATTTCCACCCTTGACAATCTCACACTAGGTTTGGTACCCTCTAAAATGCATGTGCCTAATTATGCTTCTAATATTCTTGTTTCATTTCCATTTCAAAAAACTTAATGAAATTATTATTTTTTGGGCTTTGATAGAGCTAAAAATGCTTGGAGTAGGGAACCCAAAACTCCTGTCCAATCTAATAGTGTCCTCAATTTAAAATTTGTTTTTCAGCCTCAATATGTTTAAGAATTCAAATTCATTTGTTAGAATATATTAATGGTTAATGTGAAATATGTTTAGATTCATATCAATATAAGTTATTCTCTTATTTTTAACATCTAGAAGTTCTAACTCATAAATTCTATAATATAAATGAAAATAATGCAATATCAATATTAGAATAAGGAGATCATAGACACAATTATAGTATACAATATTTGGAAAATTTATGTTCATGCATTCTAAGTGTTTGTTGTTTATTTTTATTATCATTATGTGCACTAACACTTGTAGGATCTCCAATAATTGTCCTCTTTATCCTTTTTTATGATGTAAAAGTTACTTCAATCCAAAAAGGGTTTTATATTTGAGTGGTAAGTCCCATTTGTATTTATTATAATTCACATTTACTATTTTTCCTTTGCTCCCTAGAGAACATGAACTATTTATCATATATCATTATAGTTGTTGTGAAGGTGGAAACACCAAAATAGGGATTGAAAAAGACAAGCCCCTATAGGAAACAACCCTTATCCCTCTATCTATTTTGTAGGTTACAAGTCTATTGTTGGTTGAAGGATTTGAGATCTTAAAGATTCAAAACCGTATTTCATGCATTCATGGGCTTATCATCAACAATCTAGAGAAAATTGATTATTCACACAATATCAAAATTTGGAACCTGATCTTGACTATCAAAAACCTTCTAACACTCGTAGATCTATGGAAGCTCTGAAACCTTAGATTTTAACACTTTTGGACTAGGCTGACCAATTTCCTAATTGTGTGAGTTTTGCTCCAGATTTTAATGCCAAATTCCTCTTTGTCTACACTCTCCATAGATGTCTTCTATTTCTATCTTTCTATTATGCAATTTGAAAATTATATTATTGTTAGCTAATTTGATAGCAATTCACCTAGTTGAATATATTTCATCATTGATCATTACACCCCCAAAAGAATGGGAACAAAAATATGACCAACTTGTTTGGCTCCCCTCAAGGACAATATCCAAGAAAAGTCTCTTGGTTGATTTTTTGTTCCTTAATGTTTAAGGTGCAAGCATTGATTTAGTTTAGTGTATTTAGCCTAGATCCTCATTTCACCCTATTACATAAATAAATAAATTAGCTCCTAACTAATCCATGCACACATATATAGTTAATTAACTAATCCCATTTAAATCTGGCTAACATCACCACTTATTTAATTAATTGATTAACCATTGATAATTAAGTAATTAGATCCTAATTATTTCATACACAAACATCTAATCAAAATTAATAAAGAATTCTAATTATCATCACCCACATTCCACTCCATGTTAAATAAATTAACTAATTAGTGATCTAGGTTAGCTCTAAATCGCAGTAGTTGACTAAACAATCAAGTTAGTTAACTAGTCAATCATATTAGTTAACACTATTATGTTAGTTGACTAATCAATGAATTGTGTTAACTAGACAATTAAGGTAGTTATCTAATCAATCAAAATATTTAATTTTAAAATAAGGCTCTCGTTCCAAATTTGATCAAATCAACCATTGTTCATTCATTATTTAATCTATAATTTTGCAAAATCCACTATTCTTTTAGTAAATTGTCGAGATATTCTAGAAAATATTGCATGGTCATTAAGCATCCACACTTCACTAAAAGCACAAGCTAATCAGGTAATCATGCTTGATCAAAAATTTGTAAGTATTTTAAGATAGGATTTGATTTCATATTCATTTTGGACTCATTGTCTATATTCTCATCACTCATGTAGATTATGAGTTGAACTCCAATTACCTTCAAAATTTGAGCCATGTTAATTTTAATTAAAACAAACTAAGACTTCTATCCTCAAAATATTTTATATATATATATTTTTCATTTAGTATACAATTGCTTACTAGCTCTTTGGACTAAATTCCTAGAAAAGCTTTTTTTATTATAAAAAATTTAGATCCCAATCACAATGTTGTTTCCTTATCAATATATAATTTGACCTCCTCCACAACATATAAAATCTACTAACAGTATTATTTCTATTTAACTATTTTATGTGCTAGTCATAAGATTAAAAGTCTCGTATCGCTTTCCACATAAGGATTTAAATGTTCAACAAAGATTAATCTTAAAGTCTATACTATATTGCTCGTAAAGAATTGCACATGCAATTGTAGCTCTTCTTACATTTATATATTTATGTCGAAAAGAGAATCGAAGAGGTCCAGACATATTATTTGTAAAGACATTTGTTGATATCAACTATGATACCATAAATTTCGTATATGCTGACTACAGTGAAACACATGACTACAGTTACGTGCATCAACCTCACCACTTTCAGTATGAATTCAATGATTCACCCCCTTGACCTGATACCAGTCATCAGAATCGGTCTCAACTCTTGGGATATAGAGTCACTGGGGGATAAATTCCATAGAAAATATTAAAAGGAGATCAAGATAGTATAAGATGTGAATACAGTGAAAATAATATCATAACAAATAATCGACTGCAGAAATTCATGACCTCTAGTTCCACTAGAAAGATCAATTAATGTGAAGAATTGAGAATGGAAAATATTAAATGATATCTCTCAAGTCTTACCTGATTAGGAAATTCAGTTCTTCAATTAGTCTTTTCCACTTTATTAGGATAATGATATACAAGATTGCATTGGTTAGGATATAGACGATCCAAGGAACTATTAACAAGAGAGTTGTCTTACGCTCTTTGTCGCTTCTTGGAAGAAGATTACGGATACTTCCTAGCTGAACTAGTGATGATGCAAAGAACATTGACAGGGAAATAATGAAGTTTTTCCTTCCTTTGATCAATATTCACTAAAAAATGTTTTAAGTTTTGTAGCTCGGATAGTTGGTATCTCCATTCTCAAGATTATTTAATTTTTCTAGAGAATTCTAGAAAGGAGTTAGTTGTCCAGATAATTATGTAATTAATTAATTGATTTCTCTAGAGACTTCTATAATCCAGTTAGTTAGGGGCGTTAGAGTCTATTTAATCTTAGCCATTGATTGAGATTAAATCATGGCCATTGGCTTTCCAATGAGAAAAGTATAAAAGGGGATAAATGGAGCATTTGGAGAACAAAATTGAGAAATACTTGCAATGATAGTGTTGGGGACAACAGTAATGGAATTTCAATAGGAGAAATTGAGGGAAGAATTTCCAGAGAAGATTATTGTCAGAGCTCTGCTAGTAAGAGGCAAGCAGTTTATGTATCTCTTAATTTGCCGAAGTTTAATAAAATTCCTCATCTGCAGTACTAGTTTTCCCTTCTAGGTTTTTCTAGGGACAATTTGTCCAAAAATATTGTGCTTATTATTTTGCATGTTTTCTTCTCTATTCTTGTGAGTTTTATTTGTGAAGTTGCAATTGTGTTATTTTTCAATATTTGTTGTGAATTAATTTTTTGTAGTCAAATAATCTATTTAGATAGGAGATTAATAATCAACAACTGCAATAGAATTTTCACATAGTATCAAAGTTGATTTGAGGGAAAAAAAGGCTCAACACAGGAAGGAAAGATTGAGGGTTTATAAAACCTAGTGCTACCTCTTTAGAATTATTTTTATTATCATTTTCTTTTGAGATGGCCTCAGTAAGTTTAAGAGATCGGGATAGATTAGATGGAGCCTCAAATTTTGGTGTCTGAAAAGCCAAAATTTCTTTATTGTTGGAAGAGAATGGTATCAAGGAATATGTGACCAGTGTTGTAGTTGTACCTACATATCCAAAAAACCTCTAAGCATATAAGAAGGAAGATGCCAAGGTGAGGAGGTTGATCCTTGATGGTGTTAAGGACCAGATTGTTCCACATGTCATAGAATTAGATACAATGAAGAAGATGTGGGATGCCATTTTGAATCTGTACCAGAATGCTACCACTAACCAGAAGTTGATTCTTAGAGAAAAGTTGAGGAATACTTGAATAAACAAGGGAGAAGATGTTACAAGTTACCTCACCAGACTCAAACTTATCAAGGATGAGCTAGTAGCTATTGGAAATAAACTAGATGATGTCAAGCTAGTGCGGATAGCCCTAAATAGGTTTACTAAGCAGTGGGATGTCTATGTTCAAGTTATCAATGGATGAGACACCTTATAAAGTTGGGATTGACTATGGAGTGACTTCACTCAGGAGGAGCTTTGACTTAGTCCTATCATTAGAACCTATAGTAAGAGTCAGAAAAGTGAGGCATAATAGGAAAATGTTGCCCTAGTAGGAAAGGGGAAAGCAAAGAAGGGGTCTAGCAAAGGATCAAATCCATAGAGTGAGAAGAAGGAATTTTCTAAGATCAAGTGCTACGATTGTCATGAGTTTGGCCACTATATCAATGATTTACTGCAAAGGAAGAAGAACAAAAAGAAAGGAAAGAAGTAGACAGTGGCTTCAACAAGTGTAGATGAGCTCTCTAGTAGAATGGAGGATGAGTTTGCACTCATGGCTTGTATGGTTAGCTCAATCTCATAGGGTGTCTAGTATATAGATAGTGGGGTGTAATTTCATATGACTAGAGTTAGAGAGTACTTCTCTAGCTATAAGGAGGAGGACATCAAAATCCAAATTTCTATGGGGAAGGGGACTATTCTATTTTGAAGGGAGAATGGTAAGTTGATTCGCATTCATGATGTGTTTCATGTGCCAGGCTTGGGTATGAATCTGATTTTTGTGTCTATCATTCAAGATAAAGGCTACAATGTACTCTTTAGAGGGGAAAATGTGTTAATCAAGCACAAGGATTGGAAATCATCCACATCTATTGGAGTTAGGAGCAGTCAGATTTATAGGTTGCAGTTTGATACTCATAAGGCACTGATGAATAGAGATCAATGAGAGCTATGGCATAGGAGGATGGGCCATATACATCATGGAAAACTTAAATTACTTCATGAGACAGTGATAGGTATTCCAAAGGTGAGGAAAAAGCATGATGATATATGTAAGGGATGTGTGTTGGGGAATTTTGCAAAAGAAACTTTTCTAAGGAGTGACACTAAATCCAAGGGTCTTTTTGATCTAGTATATTTAGACATATGTGGACCAATGTCGACGAAGTCTCTTAGAGGATACAGGAACATTGTTACTTTTATTGATGATTTCTCCACGAAGACTTGGATATACTTCTTAAAGACCAAAGATGAGGTTTACAGTCGCTTCCAAGAGTTCAAAGCTCTTGTGGAGAATTTGATAGGGAGGAAGATAAAGGATCTTCGATTAGGCAATGGAGGTGAGTACAAAGGGAAAGATTTTCATAATTTCTATACCAGGGAAGGAATCAAGAGAGAGAGTGGACTGTTCCGTACAAGCCGCAATAGAATGGGGTTGTTGAGAGGAAGATTTGGTCTATATCAGAGGCGGAAAGGGCTATGTTGTATGACCAAGATATGCCATGTTACTTATGGGTAGAGGCATGCAGTACAACAATATACATACAAAACTGGGTTCCACATAAAGTATTGGGAAAGATGACGCCAGAGGAGGTGTTCTCAGGGAAGAAGCTAGATGTCAACCACTTTAGGATATTTGGGAGTTTGGTATATTGTCACATTCCAGGGCCTACACATTCCAAGCTAGATCATAATATAGAGAGGGGTACTTTTTGGGGTACAGTGAAACCTCAAAGGAATATCAGATATTTATTCTAGGGGCTAGGAGCATTATAGTTAGGTTTGATGTCAAGTTCATGGAGGACAAGGAATTTAGGAGGTCCAGTGATTTTCCAACAAATAATCAGAGTGAGCAGCCAGTAGAAGCTACAAGGATCATGCAACCAGATCACAGGTAGTGAAGCTTGGTATAGTTACTAGTAAAAGCACAAGCTGAGGTGCTGAGAGTTCACAAAGTATGGAGCAATGGATGCAACAGATCCAAGAGATGCATGGGTATGTGTAGGATCATGATGGACCAAAAAGTGGCAATAAGATGGGTATTTGTAGGGTATGTGGCTGACAACTTTTTTTAACTCAAAATTGATGAAATGAAAAGGGTTTTTAAAGGAGATTCTCATCTTTCCACCAATATAAATTATTATTTACTTTGAATTTAATAAATAATTATTATTTATTTTCTATTTGAATTATGACTAAAGTCCCGATTGATAAGTTGATCGAAAAAAATCTATAGCTTTCATATGGTATTAGATTTTTGGAATCCAAAACATGCATCACATTCTATGCTTCACATACTATAGGATTAAAAAAAGAAAAATTAAATTTCATGAAGTTTTTACCAAGTTAAGGTGGTTAGACATACGAGTTTTTATATTTTTTAAAAGTTGTAATAAAAAATTCATAATTAATTATTTACTTGGAAACAAATTACAAAAAAATATGCGTCACATTTGGACATGAGTCCTCTCCTTATGTGTAAAATATTATAAAAAAATATTATCATTTTATTATGGTTAGGGTGGTCAAACAGACACATACTTCTTATTTTTTCCCTCAAATTAAGTACCACTCCATTGAAATTTCAAATTTTCACCAAATATATTTTTTCTTTTAAATAAACCTAGTATTTTAGAAACTAAATTCAATTTTCTACAAATTTTAATATTCTTACATATTTTTGAAATAATATGGATAACATATTCAATTTTTTACGTCAAGTGGCCTAACTCTGACTTTTCTAATTTTTTTGCCACTTAAATGTCTGTTTTTTCCATAATAATCTCCTACACATACCTGCATCACGAAGATATGGAGGTTGATACTTCATCCTCTACAGTTGGTATCAGGAACCAACAGACACATAGGGATACTTAGGAGTTTATGGGAGCTCATAGGATGAGTAGTAGACAACGAAGACAACCAACTAGGTATAATGACTATATGGCATTAGTTAGTCAGTTGGTAGATAGTGAGCCTTCCAGCTATCGGGAGGCTACATAATAGAAGGTGTGGCAAGATGCGATGGTTGAGGAATATAAATTAATAGTGTAGAATGATGTATGGGTATGTGCAGGATCATGGTGCGCTAAAAAGTGGCAATATTTGTAGGGTATGTGGCTGACGACTTTTTTTTCACCCAAAATTAATGAAATGAAAAGGGTTTTTAGAGGAGATTCTCAGCTTTCCAAAAATATAAATTATGATTTAATTTGAATATAATAAATAATTATTAGTCATTTTCTATTAGAATTATGACTAAAGTCCTGATCAATAGGCTGATTAAAAACATCAATAACTTTCAAACGGTATCATATTTTTTGAATCCAAAACATGCGTCACATTATATGCTTCACATACTATAGGATTAAAAAAAGAAAAATTAAATTTCATGAATTTTTGACCAAGTTAAGGTGGTCAGACATACAAGTTTTTATATTTTCTAAAAGTTGTAATAAAAAAATCATAATTAATTATTTACTTGGAAAAAAATTACAAAAATTATGCATCACATCCGGAGACATGAGTCCTCTACTTATATATAAAATCTTACAAAAAAATATTATCATTTTATTATGGTTAGGGTGGTCAGACAGACACCTACTTCTTATTTTTTCCCTGAAATTTAAGTACTACTGCATTGAAATTTCAAATTTTCACTAAATAGATTTTATTTATTTTTAAATAAAACTGTGAGGAATTTGAAGATTGTGCAAACTAGAGTCTCATCAAATTTTTTCTGTAGATTCTAAAAATATTTGTTTCAAAATTTTTGAAATCAAATTGCACTTCTTTTTCCATCTCCCACGAAAATCAATTTTTTTCAGAAAACAACATTTTTAAAAAGTGACGCACACCGTATAACGCATAACTTTTTTTTCCATGAAGGATAAAATTCTAATTCTTTCAAATTTAGATTTTTAACTCTGATATCTAGTGCTTCCACTAGGTTAAATAGGTTTTTATTGAATATTTTTTCCTTAATCAAGTTTCAAAGTCAAATGAATTACAATTCGAGACGCTGTGATAACGCGTAACTTTTTTGTATATGTCAAAATTTTATTTTATTTTATTTGTTGGATCAAGGAATTCAATATTTGCACTCCATTTTTCAATTTTTTTAATTATCTTCTATTTTCCACATGAAGAACAAAGAAATTCATTTTCAATGAAAAACCTATGTTTAATAAAACTTAAAAACAAATACATAACAAAACCAAAACATATTAAAATTATATTCATTGGATAGCTTGTTAGGAATACCATAATCATTTGAAATAAATTTTAAATGAATTCATTTGATCCCCAAAAGCTAAATCAAAAGTGATTTTTATCAGATTTGATAGGTGTAAAGGAGATGCATTTATAGGTATGGTTTAAAACTAGCAAGGTTCTATCCAAGGGGTTTGATCTAAGGTGATTTGATCAAACCCTCTTCAATTGGAATCCTTAAAATGGAACTTTTTAAGGCTTAAATCATTATATTTTCTAAAAATATGTGATTTCAGCTAAAATTCGTTCCTCTTAGGAATTGTAAACCACTATTATGACAACACCCATATTTTTGAAATAATATAGATAACTTATTCAAATATTTACGTCAAGTTGCCTAACACCGATTTTTCTAAATTTTTTGCCACTTATGGGCCTATTTTTTGGACGATGATCTTGCACATACCCGTATGAGAGTTTGTGCCTAGACCAAAAGATAGGGCAATGGTCGGATCACGTTGCATCTATGAGATAAAGCACAGTGCAAATGGTAGCATCGAGAAATACAAGGCAAGGTTTGTGCCAAGGGGTTCTCTCAGAAGGAGGGAATTGACTATGAGGAGGCATTTGCTCTAGAAGATAGGTATACTTCTATAGGAGCTATGATCTCACTTGTAGCATAGATGTGATGGTAGATCCATTAGATGGATGCCAAGACAATGTTTCTTAATGGTGAATTAGAAGAGGAGATATACATAGAACAACCAGAGAGATTTGTAGCTCATAGCAGTGAAATACACGTGTACAAATTGAAGAGAGATTTATACGATGTAATGCTCAGAAAAAATGAAGTTCATTAAACAATATATGTTGCCAAAAAATCATTACATTTCAAGTAAAGAGAAAAGTAAATGCTGCAAAGAACAACTTCCCAAAAGAGCTCAAAAGCAAAAGTAGTAATAAATTTCATTTCATGTATTCAAAAGAAGTACATTGCATCTACATCAAGGATATTTACATCGATACATATGTATATGACAATAGCATATCAATGAGTTTCCATAAATTCATTCATATTTAAATTGCATCAATAAATTTCAATCAATACATTTGTTTCAATGTTACAATAATGAATGACAAATAAAGTTACTTTTACAAGTGGGCTATATAAGTATTTCAAAAATATTACATGAATACATCTATAGCACGAGAAACTCTAAACCTCAACTGCCACGACACCACTGGTATTCTTGCAAGCTGGGGCCAAGAGTGTGATTAAGGTGTCTTTTCCGCCCAACCACAAAGTAGAAGACTTCCTTGGGTTTCTTCCTAACTCAAAGAAATCCCTGGCCTTGCATGATGATCCTGGCAACCTGAAACAACAAAGTAGAAGGGAACTCTTGATGCAAGCCTGATGCCTATATGCATTCCTAACATGAGAATAACATATTTCTTGCAAAAAGGAGGTGGCAAAGACCTATATATACATTTATTTCTAGGCTTTTATTTCCATCTAGATTTCAATGGTACATGTGCTTGGCCAAGCATAAATAAAAATAAATGATAGTTTTAGAAAAGGTAAAACTACCATCTCTATGAGTCCACCTTCAACATCTTATCTTGAAAGTTTCTCAAAGAATAATAAATAATGCATTTCCCAATCTATAGTTTTCATTCAATTTTAGACATCTCTACTTCAAAGGAATTCAAACAATTACAAAGTACACACAAGATTCTCAAATAACTTTACATTAGCACACTAACTTAAGTGAAAATTAATCATACAGTTGGTTTTTCAATTCACTTTCTATTCTTTCAAAACAATCTAAATTTGGTACATCATCTAGTTGTAACATAGTTTTTTGTTGTATTCTAAATTTTTAACAATGGGAGCTTTGGGCAGGAACATGAGTGAGGGAGGGGATTTTAATCTATAGATGATGGAGGAGATGATCTTCTAATGATGATGCTAATGATTCTATGGCCGTTGTCTGGTGTCAGTCTATTGTGGTTAGAGCTGGTGCCTTATAGGGTGCGGTGGATGTCTTTCCCTTGGTGGGGTTTGGGTGCAAATTGCCCTACCTTTTATCTTTTTTGGGTGTCATCCATTCGGTGGGTTTGTGGTGGTGTCTTCTTTGAAGAAGTGTGGTTTAATATTGGGCCAATATTTGCTCCTACTTCGCGTAGCAGGAGGGATTGGAGTCTCTTCACATCGGCTTGGTCTTGTTCCTACTTCTTCTTGGTTGTTCCTCACTCCTACCCATGGTGTGTTCGGTGCCTATTTCCTGGGGGCTCTATTTTTCAGTTTGTTTTGGTTCATTTTTTTCCCCTCTTGGTGGTTTGGTGGTGTTTCTCGTTGGTAGTTTGTGAGGAGTTTTGGCCCCTCTCTGACCTTGACCGGCATGTCAGGGTTGCTTGGTGTGCTCTCTTGTTGGGTCTTCTCTTTACTACTTTATTATGCGGGAACCCCTATTCCTCTAGGGGTTTGCTTGTTCCTGAGCATTATGAGATTGAGTATCTACTTTTGTTTGTGGTCAGGCCTTTGCATTCTGTGATTGAGTTTCTTCTCTCCCCAAACCCTAATTTTTTTCTAATCTTCTGGGAGAGGTTCTTGGATCCTTGGCATTGTTCAATGTGTTTCCTTCTATACATCTTTGTGTCACTCTAGCCCTTCCTATGGAGGTCGTCCTATATTTTATTGAGGGGGAGATGGATGTGGCTAGTCGTGACCTCTCTCCTATAGAGGTGGAGCGGGATGCTTTCGAGTACGCTGGAAGAAATGTTGGGGGGATGATTATGCCATGTTTTGTGGTAGCAAGAAAGCTGAGGCTGGCCTACATGCTACTTTATTTTCTTCATCTTCTATTGAGGTGGAGATCTTGAGAAGATATTTGATCTTTATGGAGCTCTATCTAAAGGATAAGGAGTGCTGCAGTCACCATGATATGGTTGAGCTTGGGACTCTCTCCTATAGAGGTGGAGAGAACAAATGGTCTTTGAAGGAAACTGTTGTTGCCCTATGGACTTGTAGTTACCCTACCTATAATGGCAGAAAGTGTGGTTTATATGGCTTTGTAAGTTTTGTTGTTGGAGGTTTGTTCCAGATCTGTAGTGGGTTGTTTGTCCCATCAAAACCAATGAATGTTAGACTCTTGTAGTTTCCTAGTTCTTGTTTGGGCTGCCCGCTAGCTTTTGGCTGGGTGTTGGCTTGTTGTCTCCCTATTGTGCTGCTGGTTGTTTATGTTCCTATCTTCTGAGTAGCTTGTTCTTCTTGGTGTGGGTTTTGGGTCCCCTTAAAACCTGAAGGTTTCGGGTCCTTTCAAAACCCGTTGTAAATGGTTTCAGGTCCATTCAAAACTTGTTTTTCCTTTATCAAAAATAATCTAAATTTGGTCTTTTAAAAAGATCATGTATAAACTCACAAGTTCCATTTTCTATTTAAATAATTTGATCAAAGTAAGTAATTTATATAAGTTCAAAAAAATAAAACTACTCTAATCAGCCTTATAAGTATGGGGTAAAATCATAGTATTACCCACATATTTTAATGCAAGTATGAATAACTTAAATTTAAGAGTACAATAAGTCAAATGTATAAGTAAATATAAATCTAACACAAAAATTTTGCACACTCTTAATTAGATTCATAATTCCACATTTATGGTTTGTCAACTTGTTTAATCTCCAAATGAAAACAAAAAAAAGATTGTAACTTCTAGTTTTAAACCCATACTGATTTGTATATATATGTGCTTCTATTTACAAAATTACCAAGTCTATGAAAAAAAAAAAGGTTACACATAAGTTTTATTTAAATACAATAAGTATAAATGTCAAGGTTTATATATATATATATATATAGATATTCATATTTCCTGTGGTAAACAAAGATTTTATTTTTCTGAAGGTGTATATACTTATATATATGTGTGTTTATGTAAGTTTCTTTCTTTTCACATATGTATATATATTTTACATAAATTCAAGTAAGATAGGTATAAATATATATATGATATGTTATGTATATATATACATAATATTTATATAGATATATATACTACACACACAAACATAAATTCTCTAAGGAAATGTTAAAGGATGAAAGCTTATTCGTAGTTGAATTTCCATGGGAAGGTCGACGCCTTCCCTAGGGAAATGGTGGTTCCTATGAGGTGGCAGTGCCACCTCCACAGACCATGGCTTGTGGAGGGTGTTGTCGCTCCACAACACAACCCCTCCAGCATGGGCATGGCTGGGACTTATGCCCTAACCACCATAATTTATATTGCTTATTAAATACAAAACTTGAAGGAATTTCGTCCAGTCTGTTCTACATTTTCACTAAAATTTCAAATTGCATATATATATATATATTTATATACACCTACAGGAGAGCATGTGTGTATATATATATATATTTACTTTTCTAAATATATGTATAAATATTTAATGATCTAAAAAATCATGTACAAATATTTGCTAAAGAAATAATCCCCACACTAGTAACAAAATAATGATTATAGAGAAGTTGTGCAATTTTTGCAAATGCATACACTTATGAAAGAATTGGAAAAATCTCCACACATTTCACTACTTTGCAAACACTTGGAATTCAATCTTTCAACCATTCTATTTCAAACATTTGAGATTAAATGCATACGAAGAGAATTAGAAACTTGGTTATTTCGCTTCCAGTTGGAGCTACTTTTCCAATCAATTTTTCTCTTTGTTTCTTTTGGAACTTGATTTCTAAAAAATCTTTTGCTTCTCCTCTCCTTTTCCTATTACTTTACTAACCCCTATTCCCTACCAATTCAAAATCCTTCTAATTTTTTTTTGATAAAATAAGCATTTATTTGGCAGCGATTAGAGGTAAAATTGTAGAGCATATTTTCAAGAAGATGATCAAGAACCATTATTCCCTCTCGGGAATTCTTGTTCTTATAAAAGTTTTCTTTTTCCCCTTTCTAAACCTAATCTTGGAAAAATAAATATTTAAAAAAAAATAAAAAAAGATATATCTTATCTTTTCCATTTCTCGTGCTGAGATGAAAAATATAAAATAATATTCAATTTAGTTGCAAATAAATCCCCTTTTTGGAAATCATTTACCCAAAACTAGTTCTAATTTTACAATGTAAATATTTACCCAATAATTAAATAAATATCTTCTAACTATTGGTTAATTTATTAACTCAAAAATCAACACAAGTTAAAAGAAGGATAACATATTCACTCATATTTTATCATGCATAACCATTTAAAACCAAAATCTATACTTAAATTATGATTATAATTATTTCTTTTACTTTATCATGCTTATATTTCAATTTGACTAATCATTAATTATTTACAAATAATCAAAACAGTCATAGAAAAATTGTCATTCCTAAATGCAATCTACATGAATCTAAGTGTTTGTGTGTGATCAAGAGGACATCATACTTTATCTTGTCAAGAAGCTAACCTCCTCTCCTTAATCACACCCTTGGTCTTTGACCACTTGCATCTCAAGTGCACTTAGGACCACAACAATAAATTGTATTAGTAACCCATATAGATATAATTCAAAACAATATAATACTTTAATTCAAATATTTATATTCTATTTTGCTTCATTTTCAAAGTACAACACACTCAAAACTTTTCAAATTTTCATAATTTAAGAAAACACTTTCATATATCACCACAACAAAACACCATATTATTCATTATTACTCTACCAAACACATCAGATCATATAAAAAGTCCACACAAAACCAAAAAAAACTTGCATCAAAGTCTAAAATGTGACATCCTTCCCCACTTGGAAGAGACATCGTCTCAATGTCTTATTACAAATCCACACAACAAAGTCTGAAACATCAATGTATCATAAGTGTCTCAAATGAGGAAAATCTCTGTCTATGTCCTCGACATTCTCCCGGGTGGCATTATCCACTGAATATTGGTCCCACTGGACTCTATACTACATAATATTCCAATTTCACAACTTAATGTTGTGCTCTTCCTATATCCTGACGGGCTCCACCTGCATCACTCCTAGGTCCTATACCTGCAACTCATGCCAGTCACAGATATGAACAACATTTGGATGATAGGGCTTAAGCACTGAGACATGAAAAAACTTATGAATTCGGGATAGAACTGGTGGCAAAACAAGCCTGTAAGCAACCAGATTAACCACCTCCAAGACATGAAAGGGCCCAACAAACCTAGGGGAAAGCTTATAGTTCTTGCCGAAAGAGGTTGAAATCTTATGCAACCAAACTCTCAAAAAGACCTTGTATCCCATAGAAAACTATCTAAAAGTTTTTTTCTTATCTGTAAGACTCTTTTGTCAATCTGGAGCTTTTTTTAGCTTTTCTTTGATAAGCCTCATCTAATCTTCCATTTCCCTCAACATTTCAAGACCAATTACAATCTTGTCTTCCACACTGTCCCAACTGATGGGTGTTCGACATTTACGTCCATACAAAGCCTCGAATGGTTCCATACCCAAAGAGGCATGGTAGGAGTTTTTGTAAGAAAACTCCATCAAAGGAAAATACTCCCATTTATGTTTTTGCTCCATACAATACATTCAGAGGATATCCTCCACTATCTAGCTCACCATCTCTGACTAGCCATCAATCTAAGGATGATATGCAAAATTGAAATTTAATTTGGTTCCCAGGGAAGAATTTAGAGTAGTCCAAAATCTGGAAGTCATCTAAGTGTCTAGATCTTAAATGATCATTTCTACCACTCCATGCAATTGAAAGATTTCCTATAAAAATTTCCCCACCAAAACCATCAAACCATCCTTGAGGTTTCCAAGAATGAAATGGGCTACCATAGTCAATTTGTCCACTACAACTAGGATGGTATCATGTCGATTCCTAGACATCAGAAATCCCTGAACAAAGTCCATAGTTATCACTTGCCACTTATATTCTAGCACCATGTGAGGATATAAAAGTCTTGTTGGATGTACATGCTCAGCCTTAACTCACTAGCATTCTAAAAATTAGGCTATAAATGCAGTAACATCCCTTTTGAGTCTTAGCCAAAAAAATAAAGTTTTAAGTCCCTCTACCATTTTGCTCACACCGGGGTGCCTTGAATAAGGTGCATTATGGAATTCCTCAAGCACTAATTCTCTCAATCATGTGGAGTTAGGAATATACATGAAACCCTAGAATCTCAAGAGTCCATTGGATCAAGTACATAACCAACATATCTGCAATCTGAAGGATCCTACTCTAGGGCTTGTTTCGCCCTCTCGTAATGCTCATCCCCTGATTTGGCTTGAACCACCTATTTCATGAAACTAGATTTTATGGTAACCATGGATGTAAGATGTCTTCTCCTACTCAAGGCATCTGCTACGCTATTTTCCTTCCCTTTAATATACCCTATGCCAAAGTCATATTCACTCAAAAATTTTAACCATCGCCTCTGATGAGCATTTAGGTTGGGTTGAGTAAAGATATACTGCAATCTTGCATGATCTATTTTTAATTCAAAGGGATTTCCCAAAACATAAAGTCTCCACATCTGAAGGGCATAAACTATGGCTACCAGCTCTAAATCATGTGGTGCATAATTTAACTCATACATTGTTTCAACTTTGTTGATTCATATGTCACCACTTGTCCTTCCTGCATGAGAACTACTCCTACCTCTTCTCCTGATGTATCAATAATCATTGTAAATTGACCATTTGGATTAGGTGCAACTCAAATAGGTGTAGAAGTGAGTTTCTCTTTTAGCAACTGAAAAATATTTTCACATTTGTCGCTCCACTCAAAATTCTTTCCCTTCTTCTAGAGTGCAGTAATGGGCATTGCTATTGATGAGAACCCTTGCAAAAATATCCTATAATTACCTACAAGCCCCATGAAAAATTTAGACTTTAGAAAAATTCTACGATGTTGGCCAATCTATGATTTCTTTAATCTTATTTGGGTCCATGACTATCCCTTCTCCTAAAATAAAATGTCCCAAATAGTGCACCTCAGATTAGTAAAAGGTACATTTGGACATCTTCCCATATAAATTATGTTCTCTTAGTCATTGCAATAGTATCCTTGAGCAAGTGCTTATCATGCTCCTCCTCTGACTTAGAATATATCAAGATATCGTCAAGGAATATTAAGACAAAATTATCCAAACAATCCCAAAAAACACTATTCATCAGATTCATGAAGGTTGCAGGGGCATTGGTTGGCCCAAATGGTAGCACTGTGAGTTTGTAATGCCCATACCTTGTCTTGAAAGTAGTATTGTGAATATCTTCATACTTTATTCTCAACTGATGGTACCTTGATCTCAGATCAATTTTTGAGAATACATTGGCATCTTTTAACTGGTCAAACAAATCATCAATACAAGGAAGCATGTATTTTTTCTTGATATTAATCTTGTTAAGCATCCTATAATCAATGCATAACCTCAAGGTCCCATCCTTCTTTTTCACAAATATAATAGGAGCTCCTCAAGGTGATAGACTTGGTCTAATGAAACGCTGGTTCAATAATTCCTCCAATTGGGATTTTAACTCATATAAATCCATTGCGTTCATCTTGTATGGAGCTTTAGACTAAGGTTTCACTCCTGGTAGCAAATCAATAGAAAAAACAAATGCACGCTTAGGCGGTAGCTTAGTCAGCTCTTCAAGAAAAACATCCTCAAATTATTTTACAATGAGATGATCATTAACTGATGATTGTGTCTCATCAAGGTCCTTGACCTTTATTGCATAGATAGTGCATCCCTTTCAACTTTCCTTCTTTAACTCCATGGCAAAGACTTTCCTAAGCTCCAGAAGCCTTTTTACACCACAAATCTCCACATGGTTTCCTTGATCATCAAAACACCTTGTTGATTTCTCTTCGCAATCCACAAGGGCCTTATGTTCAAAGAGCCAATTTATCCCTAAAATTACATCATAAGATCCCAGTGGTGCTACATATAAATTAACTTGTGTTTGAGTCTAGGGAGTTTAAGTTTGCTACAAAATAGACATTGCTCTACCTTCCTCTCTACCTAGTTCCCATACTGTACTTTCCATTAATTTTACATATAGCCCGGTCTAACTAATAATTTAGATACAATACGAGGATCCACAAAACTATTAGTGGCACCAGTATCAATCAAAATAGAAACAGGACATCCAAAAATTTTACCCAAAAGCTAGATAGGAGTAGCCTGATAATCCGCTTGGCGATTGTCAACTATCGCATGGATATGATGTTGATTCCTATTATTTTGTATGTTAACCCTCTAAGGGCACACATTGGTGTAATTCTCAATACCACAAGTATAACAACCTCCATGAGGTGCTTTAGGCTTGTTAGAAAAATCCCTCTTGTTATTGTTTTTCTTCTTATTGAAATTAGCCCTCTTATTATTATTTTGGTTTCCATCATTATAGTTTTGAGGACTACGACCCCTTTTTAAATTTATAATTTTCCTGTTATTATTTTCTTGGTTACTATTACCTTGGCGATTTCCTTGGGACTTCTTGTTACCATACTTGGATTCCCTGCTTTTCTTGTAGTTCACAACCTATTGTATTTTATGCTCCTACAAAAGTGCCAATTCAAAGGCTTCATCCATGGTAGCAGGTATGTGCATGTCCACCTCATTTCCAATTTGAGGCGTAAGCCCTTGAATGAATTTCTGAATTCAAAACATCTCATCATGTTGGTACTGAGGTACGTACTTAAGCAAGTGAGAATTTCTCCCAATATTGTGTCACTGTCATTCCTCTCTAAATGAGAACCTAAAATTCTATTATTTCTTGTCAAAGTAGGATTGTGGAAGCCACCTCTTCCTAAAATTTTGCTAGAATTTTTCCCATGTTACCTTACCAGGAAAAAACTATTTATCAACCCTTTCATTCTCCCACCATCTAGCAACTTCACCTGTGAGCTGGTAGGATCCCCATTCCACCTTGTTTCCTTGGATAGGTTTTGAAGGGAAAACTACCTTTCCATTTTAATAATCCATGCTTCTGCCCCATCTCCAAAGGATTTACCGTCAAACTTGGGTAGCACAACCTTCTTGAGGTCCTTACCCAATTCTTCAACTACCTTCGTTAGATTACTTTGATTCTTCTCAGCTTCAAGGTTTTCCCCATTTGGTTCATTTCTATTGTTTTCACTTTCACCAAGATCAGACCTTGTTGGTCTAGTCTATCTTGCATGTTCAAGGTTATCGATCTTGGCCTCTTGCCTACTTAGGATGGACAAAGTATGGTCCAACTTATCATTGGGATCACCATGGGATCCTCCTCCCTGTTTGCGCTGATAATATCTACCCTCCATTAGCGGTTACCCTGGAAAAAAAAATCATTAGGCATAATTAGGAATAGGTCCTAGAGTTGAACCTTGCTGCTCTAATACCAAATATGTAACGCTCAGAAAAAAGGAAGTTCATTAAACCATATATATTGCCAAAAACTCATTACATTTTAAGTAAATAGAAAAGTAAATGATGTAAAGAACCAGAGCTTCCCAAAAGATTTGAAAAATAAAATTAGTAATAAGTTTCATTTCATGTATTCAAAAGAAGTACATTGCATCTACATCAAGGATCTTTACATTGATACACATGTATATGACAATATCATATCAATGAGTTTCCATAAATTCATTCATATTCAAATTGCATCAATAACTTTCAATCAATGCATCTATTTCAATGTTACAATAATTAATGTCAAATAAAGTTACTTTTACAAGTGGTCTATATAAGCCTTTCAAAAATATTACATGAATACATCTACGGGTATGTGCAGGATCATCATGGAAAAAAAAGGCCCTTAAGTGGCAAAAAATTCAGAAAAATCAGTGTTAGGCAACTTGACGTAAAAATTTGAATAGGTTATCTATATTATTTCAAAAATATATAAGAATATAATCTATAAAAAATTGAATGTAGTTTCTAAACTACAAGGTTTATTTAAAAATAAATAAAATCTATTTGGTGAAAAATTGAAATTTCAATGCAGTAGTACTTAAATTTTAGGGAAAAAATAAGAAGTAGGTGTCTGTCTGACCACCCTAACCATAATAAAATGATAATATTTTTTTATAATATTTATATATAAGTAGAGGACTCATGTTTGGTTGTGATGCATATTTTTTTGTAATTTTTTTTTAAGTAAATAATTAATTATGAATTTTTTATTACAACTTTTAAAAAATATAAAAACTTGTATGTCTAACCACCTTAACTTGGCCAAAACTTGATGAAATTTTTTTTTTCTTTTTTTAATCCTATAGTATGTGAAGCATAGAATGTGACGCATGTTTCGGATTCAAAAAATGTGATACCGTTTGAAAGTTATAGATGTTTTTCAATTAGACTATCGATCAGGACTTTAGTCATAATTCTAATAAAAAATAAATAATAATTATTTATTAAATTTAAATTAAAGCATAATTTATATTGGTGGAAAGATGAGAATCTCCTCTGAAAACCCTTTTTTATTTCAGTAATTTTGGATTAAAAAAAAGTCATCAGCCACATATCCTAGAAATACCCATAATATTGCCACTTTTTGGCCCATCATGATCCTACACATTCCCCTATAGCATGAGAAAATTTGAACCTCAACCATCGTGACACCATTGGTCTTCTTGGAAGCTGGGGCCAAGAGTGTGATTAAGGTGCCTTTTCTTCCCAACCATCGAGTACAAGACTTCCCCGGGTTTCTTCCTAACTTGAAGAAATCCCCGGCCCTACATGAGGAGCCTAGCAACCTAAAACAACAAAGCAGGAGGGAACTCTCAATGCAAGCCTGATGCCTATATGCATTCCTAACATGAGAATAACATATTTCTTGCGAACAAGAGGTGGCAGAGACCGATATATACATTTATTTCTAGGCTTTTATTTCCACCTATTTCACTGGTACATGTGGTTGGCCAAGCATAAATAAAAATAAATGATAGTTTTAGAAAAGGTAAAACTACCATTTTTTTGGATCCACCTTCGACATCCCGTCCTGGAAGTTTCTCAAACAACAATAAATAATGCATTTTCCCATCTATAATTTTCAATAAATTTTAGACATCTCTACTTCAAAGGAATTCTAACAATTACAAAGTACACACAAGATTCTCAAATAACTTTATATTAACACACTAACTTAAGTGAAAATTGATCATACAATTGGTTTTTCAATTCACTTTCTATTCTTTCAAAAGAATCTAAATTTGGTCTTTTGAAAAGAGCATGTATAAACTCACAAGTTCTATTTTCTATTTAAATAATTTGATAAAAGAAAGTAGTTTATATAAGTTCAAAAAAATAAAACTACTTTAAGCAATCTTTTAAGTATGGGGTAAAATCATAGTATTACCCACATATTTTAATGCAAGTATGACTAACTTAAATCCAAGAGTACAATAAGTTGAAAGTATAAGTAAATATAAATCTAACACAAAAAATTTACACACTCTTAATCATATTCAAAATTCAGCATTTTTGGTTTGGAAACTTGTTTAATCTCCAAATGTAGTGAAAAAAAATTATGGCAACTTCTAGTTTTAAACCCATACTAATTTGTATATATGTGTGCTTCTACTCAGAAAATTACCAAGTCTATGAAAAAATATAAGGTTTCAGCTAAGTTTTATTTAACTACAGTCAGTATAAATGTCAAGGTTTATATATGTATTCATATTTCCGGTGGTAAATGGATATTTTATTTTTCTACAGGTTTATATACCTATATATATGTTTATATAACTTTCTTTCTTTTCACAGATGTTTATATATTTTACATAGATTCAAGTAAGACATGTATAAATATTTTATTTCCTAGATATATATATATATATATGATATCTTATGTATATATATATACATAATATTTATATAGATATATATATTACGTGTATATATATATAACATAATTCATATTTTACAAATGGTGAAATATCGGAGTTTGCACATAAATTTTCTGAGGAAACATTAAAGGATGAAATCTTATTCATTTTTGAATTTCCATGGGAAGGTCGATGCCTTTCCCTAGGGAAATGGTGTTGCCTATGAGGGCACAGTGCCACCTCCACAAGCCATGGCTTGTGGAGGGTGTTGTCCCTTCACAACGTAGCCCCTCCAACATGGGTGTGGCTTGGAGTTATGCCCTAACCATTTTCATTTATATTGCTTATTTAAATACAAAACTCAAAGGAATTTCATTCAATCTGTTCTGCATTTTCGCTAAAATTTGAGATTGCATATATATATACACATACAAGAGAGTATGTGTATATAAATATGTATATATATATGTACTTTTCTTAATATATGTATAAATATTTAATGATCTAAAAAATTATGGACAAAGATTTGCTAAAGAAAGAATCCCCACATTGGTAACAAAATAATCATTACAGAGAAGTTGTACAATTTTTGCAAATGCATACACTTACAAAAGAATTGGAAAAATCTCCACAAATTTCACAACTTTGCAAACACTTGGAATTCAATCTTTCAGCCATTCTATTTCAAACATTTGAGATTAAACACATAGGAAGAGAAATAGAAACTTGGATATTTCACTGCCAGTTGTAGCTTCTTTTCCAATCAATTCTTCTCTCTTTGTTTCTTCTAGAACTTGATTTATGAAAAAGATTTTGCTTCTCCTCTCCTTTTCCTGTTACTTTCCCAACCCCTATTCCCTACCAATTCAAAATCCTTCTAATTTTTTTTTTGATAAAATAAGTATTTATTTGTCAGCCATTAGAGGTAAAATTGCAGAGCATATTTTCAAGAAGATGATCAAGAAATGTTATTCTGTCTTAGGAATTCTTGTTCTTATAAAAGTTTTATTTTCCCCTTTATAAACCTAATCTTGAAAAATAAGAGATTTAAAAAAAATAAGATATAACTTATCTTTTCCATTTCTCATGCTCAGATGAAAAATATAAAATAATATTCAATTTAGTTGCCAAATAAATCCCCGTTTCAAAAAATATTTACCAAACACTAATTCTAATTTTACAATGCAAATATTTACCAAATAATTATATAAATATCTTCTAACTATTGGTTAATTTATTAACTCAAAAATCAACACAAGTTAAAAGAAGGATAACATATTCACTCAGATTTTATCATGCATAACCATTTAAAACCAAAATCTATACTTAAATTATGATTATGATTATTTTTTTTACTTTATCATGCTTATATTTGAATTTGACTAATCATTAATTGTTTGCAAATAATCAAAACAGTCATATAAAAATTGTCATTCCTAAATGCAATCTACATGAATCTAAGTGCTTGTGTGTGATCGAGAGGAAATCTTGCTTTATCCTATCAAGAAGCTAACCTTCTCTCCTTAATCACACCCTTGGTCTTTGATCACCTCCTTCTCAAGTGCACTCAGGCACACAATAATAAACTTGATTAGTAACCCATAAAGATATAAATTAAAACAATATATTACTTTAATTCAAATATTTCTATTCTATTTTTCTTCATTTTCAAAGTAGAACACACTTAATACTATTCAAATTTTCATAATTTAAGAAAACACTTTCATATATTGCCACACCAAAACACCATAGTATTCATTATTACTCTACCACACACATCAGATCATATAAAAAATCCACACAAAACTAAAAACAACCTGCATCAGAGTCTGAGACGTGAATAGACTCAAGCAGGCTCCCAAGGTGTGGTATGAGTGCATTGATAGATACTTGTAGGGAATGGGCTTCATGAAGAGTGAAGTGAATGCTAACCTCTACTACTTGGTGGTTGAAGGTGAGGTTCTCATTCTTGTTCTATATGTGGATGACTTTTTTTTTAGCAGGTTCACTATGGCTCATAAAGGAGTACAAGAGGGACCTTGCAGCTCAGTTCAAGATGAAGGATTTGGGGCTTATGCACTACTTTCTCGGCATGGAGGTATGGGAGACACATGGAGAGACTTTCCTTGGATAAGGGGAATACTGCATCAAAATCTTGAGGAGGTTTGAGCTGGAAGATTGCAGAGCCATGTTTACTCCTATCATCATGAATTGGAAGAAGGTAGATACATCTAGGGAGAAGGATGTAGACCCCACCTTATATAGGTAGTTGATTCGATCTCTCATGTATTTGGTCAACACTAGGCCAAATATATCCTTTGAAGTAAACTCTCTTAGTCAGTTCATGGTTGAGATTAAGAGAGTGCATTGGACAATGATAAATCATGTGTTGCAGTATTTGCATGGTACAATTGAGTATGGGATAAAATATACTCGAGGTGATGGTATCAAGTTGATAGGCTATACTAACGTAGATTGGGTAGGCAATATAGTGGACAAGAAAATCACTTTAGGGTGTTGCTTCAACTTGGGATCAGGAGTTGTCTCTTGGTACAATAGGAAGCAGAATTTTGTGGCTTTGAGTTCTGTAGAGGTAGAATGCATAGCAACAAGCATGGCGACATGTGAGGCGATATGGCTTTGGAAGTTGCTAGTGGCATTGTTTGGTTAGAGGGTTGAGACAATAGTGATACACTATGACAATTAGAGTTGCATCAAATTGTCTAAGAATTTGGTGTTTCATGATAGGTCTAAGCATATAGATATCAAGTATCACTTTATCAGGGATTGTGTACAGTGTGGGATTGTTTAGACATAGTATATACCTACAGATCAATACGTAGTAGACATTTTGACAAAGGAATTGGGGAAGGATAAATTCATCTTCTTCAAAGATATGTTGGGTGTCATGCAGAACACCTTCCTCACTAAGAGGGAGTGTTAATTTTTGTAGCTTGGATAGTTGTTATCTCCATTCCCAAGATTATTTAATTAATTATTTAATTTTTCTAGAGACTTCTAGAAAGGCGTTAGATGTCCAGATAATTATGTAATTAATTAATTGATTCCTCTAGAGACTTCTAGAATCCAGTTAGTTAGGGTTGTTAGAGTCTATTTAATCTTAGCCATTGATTGAGATTAAATCATGGCCATTATTTTTCCAATGAGAAAAGTATAAAAGGGGATTAATGGGGCATTTGGAGAACACACTTGAGAAGGACTTACAGTGATAGGAATTATATTTTCAATGAGAGAAAATAGTCTTGTAGTGATAGAAATGGTGCAGTGATAGCGTTGGGGATAGCAATAATGGAATTTCAGCAGGAGAAATTGAGGGAAGAATTTCTGGAGAAGATTATTGCCGGAGCTCTGCCAATAAGAGGCAAGAAGTTTATGTATCTCTTAATTTTATGAAGTTCAATAAAATTCCTCATCTACAGTACTAGTTTTCCCTTCAGGATTTTTCTAGGGACAATTTGTCCAAAAATATTGTGTTTATTATTTTGCATGTTTTCTTCTCTATTCCTGTGAGTTTTATTTGTGAAGTTGCAGTTGTGTTATTTTTCTATATTTTCTATGAATTAATTTTCCACAGTCAAATAATCTATTTAGATAGGAGATTAATAATCAGTAACTGCAATAGATCCTCCCTACGATCTAGGTGAAGAGATGAAGAGACCTATAGTGACTCAGTAATGCCCATCTTGAATTCTCCATTTAGTTGAAGATCACTTTTATTCATTTCCATGGAAACCATCATGTACAAGCTGAGAAATGAAATAGGAGGGGTCCATTAACAAAAAATGCTACAAAACAATTACTCAACATAATTTTATTTAAAAATAAATCAGTAGATCTTTTGGAGGTCAAAGAAATTTAAAATAACAAATTATATGCCAACTATCTAAAATAATATTAAAATTTTCAATTTATCAACATTAACATCAATTCCATATTGTTATCGATGTTGCAATTTGACTTCACCTGGTTTCAACTTTCTAAAATAATAATAATTTTTTTTTTTCAGTTTTTCAACTTTAACATCAATTCCCTATCGTTATTGATGTTGCAAACGCCCGTGCTAGAGTCGTGATTACAATTTTGCTGCAAAAGAAAGAGAACTTGGTGTTCATTAAGTGAAGGCATAATTTGGATCCATCCCAAAGAGCTAGCATCCTACATAGTAGCTCGAGTAAGTAGAAAATGGTGCCGCAGGCAATTAGAAAGTGTACTATTTGAGCACAGAAAGCTAGCCCCCTGACAGTTGGAAATAATAGTACCTTATCCCAGAAAACTATAAAACAATCTAGGCTGAATTTTTCCCCACAAGTTGAAGTGACATATTTACTTAAAGATATACATAGCATACTAATAAACCAAAGTGAAGCCTCACTTCCTATGCCAAGCATGTCATGAAATGTCACATTTCATGTAAGATCCTTGTTTCTCTACACTTCTATGTGTGAACACAAACCAAACCAATTCAAGAACATGATGCCTGATATATAATATAATTGTATAGATATAAAAAATATATACTTGGTAAAGAGTTGAATTAGTACTCACCATTGAGTGAAGCAATGCTATTCTTTACATTTTGTCAAGTCTTACATGAATGCTTGTTAAAATGCAACATCTAGCTTACATTATAATTTTGGGCCTCAAAGAGAACTACACATACCTTAATTTACTATTATTGATTTTCCTAAATAGGAGTGATGAGCCCAAAATGTGCTCATAGTTTGGATGTTATGATAAACTTTTAATAACTTTACTTTTGTTATTTGTGGTTGTTTAAACTTTGTTGAAACCTTTTATTGGGATATCCTATAGTAAAATACTTTTATATTCCTGCAGCTCATTATATTGACTTGATTGCATTGATTGCCCCATTGACTCCCTAAATAACTAGTATATTGCATACAGTTTTTGAATGATAAAATAGATTTAAATGTGTGATTAATGAATAGATATCGTGTGTGTGCTATACACCTTTTCTTTCACATTTGTTACCTTTTGTTTCGTAGGTTGTTGAAGAATGATTGAGTCAAGCGCAACTGATCTTGGCCTTGTAGTAAAGTCCATTTCCTGCACGACTTTGAGGGAGCTCTGAAAAAGACTCTTTGACCGAAACCATGGGAAAGATTTTTAATGACAGTCAATCTGGAAAGAGTGGAGCACTAGATTTTCTTCGGATCGGGTTGAACGCATACATTCATTATGAAGTTTGTTCCTTGATTCTGGGATACACTTTACTTCCACGTCTTTCTTTGATAGGGTTAGTTAGTCAGTTGCTCTCCTGATTTTTAAATAAAGTTCTCCTACACAAGTGAGAAGGGAGATGATAGTTAGAGTAAGATAGAAACAAAGTAGCAGATATCATGTAAGAGCCAGTATGATAATGAAAAGCAGAATCTGTTTGATAAGAGACAGAGTTTGTTGTTAGTTTCCATATCAACAAAGCAATGTCTATCATTCTATTTTTATGAATAAAGTTTAATGAAGTTCTGAGTTCAGCACCTATGTAATCAGTAGATGCTTGCTAAGGGGGCCCACCTAGTAAGTACCTGTAGCTAGTTAGTTAGTTGTTCTTTCCTGTTGAGCTTCAGTTTGCCTTCATCTTTGAAGTTTTTATACAAACTCAGTCTTGTATTGCTCATGTAGCATAGGGAATCCATCACTGTGCCTGTTCTTACAGCATAAGGCCAGTTCATAGTTTGTGTTTCAGTTGTAGTTATTATGGTTTCTATTTTAATCAAATCATAGTTGAGTTAAAGAACTTTGCATTACCTTCTTGTAGCGTAGATAGAATCTCTTTCCAGTATGTATTTATGCTAAGATTTAACTGAAACTAGTTCATAGTGCATATATTTTGCCGCGCCATTTAAAGTATATGTCCCCTGGTTTGACAAGTAAATGAACGTTCACAGAGAGAGATATTAGTCACCTATTGGAATGTCCAATTCCCAGGAAAGGTTTAACTATGATTTTCATATCCTTTTGTGGGCGTGACCATTTTGAGCACCATTACCGGGGACGGCGTCTAGCTAGGAGTTTGTCAGAAGTCATTTTTAGCCTTAGTTTCGTTTGTTAGTCAAAATTTTTTAAAATATTTCAAGCCATTACTCACTATATTGCATGCATAGAAGAAGAAGAGACGCACTGGGAAGGTTCCTCCCTGAAAATCTATTTATTGAACTACCATTTGACCCAGTTGAGAATGAACCTGAGGAAAACCCATTCGCTTTGTTATTCCAGCAACCAAACATGGCAAATAATCCACCTCCTACATTTGAGTTTCTCATTGTTCCCTAAAGAGATACTAACTATATCAAAAACATTCCCTCTTCCTTGCTTCCAAAATTTTATGGCCTGGTTACGGAGGACCCAGAAACTTTTCTGTTTGAATTTGATGTCCTTTGTCGTAGTTATGATTGCAACACAGACACTCATAAACTGAAGTTATTTCCTTCCAAATTGAAGGAAGGAGCTCTCAGATGGTTCATGAGTCTGGGAAGAGGCGTCGTCAATAGTTGGGTGGCCATGCAGACGAAATTCCTTGAAAAGTATAAGTAATATTGTAAGAGTGCCAGCAAAGGTGATGACATTCTGAATTCAGCAAAAGGACGATGAAAGTCTGGAAGATTATATTTCCAGGTTTTTGTTTTCACTAAAGAGAAACTCAAACCATACTCTCAACGAGGACTCTCAAAAACTACTCTTTCTAAGGGGAATTAGTGATGCCTGTATAGACGCCCTGGACTTGATGGGAGGAGGTGATATAACCCAACTGCCTTGGGATGATATAAAGAAAATATGTCTTAACTACTCTCAAGCAATAGTTAAGAAAGGTCAATATCATCATGCTACAGTGGGGAAGTCTTCTTCTGGTGGAGTTTCCTGGATGGAGATAACAAATTTGCTATCTAACTTCAAGCAGGACATCATTAATAATATGGCTACGCAACTGGACACTATGCAAACTCGGAGGAAACATGAGGAGGCTGAGGCAATTTTGGCCGAGTTCTGTCCATACTGCAGACAAAAGAAGTGTGACTACAAATGCAAGATGGTGGCTAATTTGGAAGCCAAGCAACTACCTATTGACTTCAAGCCAGTAGATGGTGATGATGATCAAGTGTTCTTTGTTGCACAAAGGAGACCATGGGCCCAAAGACAAGGTATGCCTCAAGATTCTTTAACTTTTGATAATCCTTATTCTGGCTATAATAACCAATGGTAACATGCATATGGACCACCACCACCCTGGAATTCACCTCAACCAAATTAGCCTAATTATCAGAACCCACAATGGCAATCCCCTCAAGGAGGTTGGCAATAGCCACAAGGTCAATGGACCCCACCTTCAACAAATTGGTAGCAAAATCCTCAATGGAGAGGCCCTCAGCAATGGCAAAACCAGTCCCCTAGATTCCTGTAGCTTGAACAGCCACAACCACAGGCCCTTATGTCACCTCCTGTAGCAACTTCCACAAATCCTGGACCTCCAAAAAAAACACCTCTACCTGCCCAGCCGTTGCCAAATCCCAATAATAAGCAACAATAGTAGCCACAGTAGCCTGCGTATCTTGCTAAAGCCAACCAATATCAAGCGTATGCTTTAAATGTTAATGACATCCATTTGAGGTCTGGGACTACTTTACCTACTCCAAAACCACCTCTGATTACCGAAATACCAGATTCTCCCCTTGAAGAATCTACTGCACCTGCTGTTCCTACTGAGCATATGCCCATAACTGATACGGTTTCTAAGGAGCCTGTTTTGCAAAATCAAGAAAACCCACCTTTTCCTCAATGGTTGCAAAGTACTACATCTAAATCCATAGAAAAACCCACTTTTGACATTCTCGATCAGCTTAAGAATGTACAGATTCAAATCCCTTTATTTCAGGCTATTAAAGATATTCTCATTTTTGGAAAAGCTATTAAAGAGGCCTGTGTAAAGAAGTCTGGATGAAAGAAAAAGGATCCTCAAACAATTCATGTTTTAGGAAAATTGGCTGATATAATGTTGGAAAATGTAGTCATTCCAAAGTATATTGACCCTGGAAGTCCTGTAGTGCATATACATATAAATGGCCAAGTTGTAAAAAATATTTTGATTGATTTAGGTGCTGCCATTAATTTCATGACAAAGCATACTATGGACTCCCTGAATATTTCAAACATTAGGTCTACAACCACAGTTCTGCAGCTTGCAGACAATTCCACAATTAAACCCGATGGGATAGTAGAAGATGTAATTGTCACTCTTGAATCTTGGGACTATCCTGCTGATTTCACAATATTATTAGTTAAGGCAACTTTAGGAGGGTATCCAATTATCCTTGGTAGACCATGGTTAGCAACTGCTGATGCTTTTATAGGATGATGTTCTAGAGATATGACCATTTCTGATGGACAGTCCACAAAAAAATTGGCTCTGTATCTGCCTGTAGACCTCAACCAGATTTGTTCCAACCTATTTGGCCAGATGTGGAGGAAGAAGCTGAAGAAGCCAATTCTTTGGACCAATTAATGATGATTCAAAATGATCCATTCTCACAACTTCAGAGTGAGGATGCTTTGCTTTTTCAAATTCTACAGTACAGCTCTAATACGGGTAGTTCATCTGATCCAAATGGTACTCATTTACAATGTTTCCTGCAGCAACAAGATTCTAAAAGTTCACTGCCTAAACTTCCAGTGATTTTTCATAATTTGCTTCCACAAGAGGTATAAACATCACCTGTAGATTCTATGAGTAATCTCACTAAGCAGATAAAATTGTCTCCAAATCATTGTTTGAATGTCAATAGCAAGCTGTCACAATCTCAAGAGGTTGTCTTATTAAAAATGCTACAAGAATATCATAAAACTTTTGCATGGGAATATGGGGACATGCAAGGAATAGATCCTCAAGTTCGTACTCATAGGATATATATCAAAGAAGATTGTTCACCAATTAGACAACCTCAAAGAAGAGTCAACCCAGCACTTAGAGAAATAGTTAAAAGTGAGCTTCAAAAGTTGCTTGATGTTGGTTTTATTTATCCAATCTCTGACAGTCAATGGGTTTATCCACTAGTCATCGTCCCTAAGAAAGGAGGAACATGGAGAGTGTGTGTAGATTACAGAGAGCTGAATAGTGCCACAAAAAAATATCACTTTTCACTACCTTTTGTAGACCAGGTATTAGACTCACTGTCTGGCAAAAGATATTTTTCCTTCTTGGATGGTTACAGTGGGTACAATCAGATAAAAATTGCCCCTGAAGATCAAGATAAGACCACTTTTACCTATCCATGGGGAACATTTTCTTATTCGGTCTTGCCTTTTGGTCTATGCAATGCACCAACAACATTTCAGAAAGTAGTAATTAGTATCTTTGCTGATATATCTCATGACTGTATGGAGATTTATATGGATGATTTCACTACCTATGGAGTTACATTTGAAGAAGCACTAGTGAATTTAGAAAAGGTATTGAAAAGGTGCAGAGAGAAAAATTTGTCTCTAAATAGTGAAAAATGTTTTCTAATGATGGAAGAAGGTATTTCTCTAGGTCATCATGTTTCAAAGAATGGAATTCAGGTCGACCTTGCTAAAATTGAAGTAATTTAGAATTTACAAACTCCTGCAAAATAAAAAGATGTCAGAAGTTTCCTTGGCCATGCAGGGTATTATAGAAGGTTTATAAAAGATTTCAGTAAAATTGCCAGCCCACTTTATGCCCTGTTAACAAAGGATTCTCAATTCAAGTGGACAGAAGCCTGTGAAAAATCTTTCCTACAACTAAAGGACTTGCTTACTAAAGCCCCTATTCTTCAAGGTCTAAAATGGAATTTGCCTTTTCACATACATGTTGATGCATCTGATTTTGGTATAGGAGCAGTTCTAAGTCAAAAAAAAAGTTCAATTGAGCATACTATTTACTTTATCAGCAAGAACCTTGAAAGTCCTGAGCTCAACTATACGGTTACATAAAAGGAATTACTTGCAGTAGTGTATGCTTTGAATAAATTTAGGAATTATGTCATAGGTTATCAGATATTCATCTATACTGACCATGCAACAATCAAGTATTTGATGAACAAACTTGCCATTTTTGGTAGATTGGCATGATGGTTCCTGTTGTTACAAGAATTTGACATTAAAATCATTAACAAACCAAGAAGAGCTAATGTTGTAGCTGACTTTTTATCAAGACTTCAATCAGCTGCACTTGTTGAACATGAGGTTATTGATGATAGGTTCCCAGATGAACACTTGTTCTCCATTGTTGCACATACTCCATGGTATGTAGACTTTGCTAATTATCTAGCAGTAAACAGAATACCAGCTCACTTTTCCCCAAAAGAAAAGAAGTTGTTAATTGAGAAAATTTTTAATTTTTCATGGATTGCAAATTGTCTGTTTTATACTAGACTTGATCAAGTAATGTGAAGATGTGTAAGAGAAGATGAGACTTATGATATCTTGCATGCTTGCCATGATGAACCATGTGGGGGACATTTTGTAGCAAAAAAATATCAATGAAGGTTCTTACAATAGGGTACTACTAGCCAACATTACACAAGGATGTTGTGGCCTATACAAGGAAATCTGACAGATGCCAGCATATGGAAAGACCAACTAAATCAGATGAAATACCACTATATCCATAGGTAATAGTCACCCCTTTTGATAAATGGGGGATGGATTTTGTGGGACCAATTCATCCACCATCCAATGGCAAGTCATACATTCTAGTTTGCACGAACTATGTCACCAAATGGGTCGAGGTAAAAGCTATGACTCATGCTTGGGATAAAAAAGTTGTTGAGTTCTGTACGAACAAATTTTCACTAGATTTGGAGTTCCCAGAGAGCTTGTAACTGATCAGGGAGCTCAGTTTACATCAAATCTTATCACTGCAGTAATGAATAACTATAAAATCAAACATAGGAAGTCCAACCCCTATCATCCTCAAGCCAATGGTCAGGTGGAGGTAACAAATAGGGAAATCGAGGCGATCCTCACAAAGACAGTGTAAATCCATAGAAAATATTGGAGCAATAGACTTTCTGAAGCAGTTTGGGCCTACAGAACTACATGGAAAAAAACAACTGGGTTTACACCTTTTGAGCTGCTTTATGGGAAAACAGCCATGTTACCCATAGAATTTGAGCACAAAACCTTGAGGACAGCTCTTGAACTCAATATAGACATATCTGAAGCACAGAAAGACCATCTCCTGTAGCTAAATGCTTTGGATGAAATGAGAAAAGCCGCTCTACAGCACACAGAAGCAATCCAACAACAAAAGAAAAAATGGCATGATCAACACATCAAAACCAGAAAATTTTCTGCTGGAGATTGAGCTTTGTTATATGATTCCAAATATCAAGAAAACCAAGGTAAGCTCACAACACACTGGATTGGCCCTTATGAAGTTGAAAATGTGTTCAACAATGGAGCTGTACAGCTGGTGACAATTGATCCAGTCCGCTTCAAATTGCTAGTTAATGGCCACCAACTCTGGTTGTACCATAAACCAGTCTCAAATGAAGAATTCATGCAGTAGTTCATTCAGGCTCCTCCCACTACTCTTCCTACAGTTGAAGGCTTTAGCCTTTCTCCTACAGCTTCGCCGTAATTTTGAAAAGCATGCCCATAATAAAGATTTTCTTTTTAAAAAGAAAACACTTTTTTCTCCATTTTCATTTATCGCCCCCATCTCACCTCCTTATCTTCCACCCATCCATCCCATCCATCCATTCCATCTGTTCATCTCATCCACCCACATCATCCATCCACTTCATCCATCCACACCACCCTTAATTAAGATATCTTTCCCAACTGTCAATTCATGCAGGCGATGTCATCTTTCTTCACACGTACGTGCAAAATCAAAGGTGAACCATATCTTTTCTTATCGTATATTTGATTTATTTTATTCTATTCATTTACTGTTATGCCAGTACCAGTCATTATTAAAAAATATCTACCTATTCTTTAGTACATGTGAGGACACATGTCATACTTTAAGTAGGGGGCAGGGTAATCCATCTTTTAAAACCTGTCTTTTCGCCGCTGCCATAACTGCACAAATAATCCTTCTTTAATACTTTTCTGGTACTTTCCAAATATGATCGCATGTCTTTCTTTATTGCATGTTTTTCTTGTAAACTACGATTAAGACTACTTGTTCAAAAAGTTTATTTTTGGAAAAAAAGAAAGAAATGTGATGGCATGATAGAACAAAAACCAGAGCAGAAAGGGAAATAGAGAATTTGAATCTTCAGCAAGGAATTGAGTTCAGCTAAGAGAAAAATACAAACATGGGTGGTCAGTTAGTGCAACATGAGCCTATAGCTCATGAATTATTATTGCAAAATCCGCAAACAGTCCACGCATTCAGCCTTTGTGGATGGTTAAACTAATTCTATAGCTTAAATGATTTTGATGAGGAGGCTACTAGAGAATTTTTGAGAACCCTTTCTGAAGGGGAAGCCACCGTATGGGGTCTAACGGTTGTTGCAACTGAAGAAAAAATTGCTGAGGTAACTGGGCTTCTAGCCATTGGAGAAAACTTTTCTTCAGACGCTACAGCTACAAGGACTGAGTTTTCAATGCCCACTGATGGACCTCTGGATGTCTCCAAGCAGGGATGCAAGTGCGTATCATTGCCTCCTCCTTACTCAGAGTATGCTACTTACATAATCAGGTATTTGACTTGTGAAGGCTATTTCTCCTACCTGCATTCTCATCATTTCAAATTATTAAGCCATATGAAGCATGGGTTAGTTGTAAATGTTTCAAATTTTTTGTTAAAATTTTTAGAACAAAGTGCCCACGGAACTCAACAGGGGAAAGATAATTCTATCGCTCATCATGGCCTTATCAAATTACTGATTGAGCACTCTATCCTCTGGTAGGGTAGAGCCCTCTGTGCAGACAAGAAAGAGGAAAGCTACCAGAACACCTCCTATAGCCGAATTAGTGCCAAGAAGGGTTTCCACAAGGAAACAATCTAAGACCTCCCGTGCTTCACCCCAACCGGAGGTTATTGTAATTTTAGAAGGGTTTGTTGAGTCTGAATTTAATATTTCTCAGAATGTGTCCAAGACTGTTGCTCAGAGTTCATTCGTTCCTAAAGAGGAACAATTTGAGACAAAAGAAATAGGGCATAATGAGCAAGGGTTACCAAATCTTGATGACTTGGCTACCACTGCTATGCAGTTTTTGGAGGAAGTGCATACTTCTCCACTACAGTAACAAGAAGAATTTATCTTGCAGCAAGAGTAAGAACAAACTGAACAATTGAATGTTCCTAGTGAAGTTGTATTCCACCCTACAATTTGTAAAGCCATTGTTGTGTATAAGAGGATGTTTTCAATTGAGTTTCTGGAATATGTTAAAGCTAATTGGGAAACAACTACATTGCAAACCCTGACTTTCCGACACATAGCCCAAACTGACATGCAACAAAGTCTATGGGAAGTAGAAAAGAAGAAATTGAAAAAGGAAATTGAAAGTCAGAAACAAGAAATTGCTGAGTTGAAAGCAAAAATGGATGAGATGTTAAAAGTGACCGGTCAAATTATGGAATGCAGACCACCACCCAGAGTTTATGCTCTATGCCTTAAAGAACAATTTTTATGGTTCCAATTGATGATAATTTCTAGAAACTAAGATCCTATACTTCACACTGCCAAAGAGTTTTATGAAGCATATCAGGCAGCCCCTAATTGGTTAAGAAATTCTCTGTGTGAATTATATTTACATGGCTTTCTAATTCCATTTGAAATAGAATGGAATCCTCTTCTGTATATTGGTGATATTCATTTGAGAGCATTTATGTCATGGGCAACAAATGAAGTGAATTATGGCAGGAAATGGAAAATATATGAGGAAGTTGAGAAAACTGAGCTTGTTCCATTAGGCTCTCAAAGTTCAAATCCCCATGCAATGTTGAAAGACTGGTTTGCTCTGACATATGGCATTAATAATGTTACAACCAGACAGAAAATATTTGATATCAGGAAACAGGTATATGATGAATTTCAGGCACAATAATATTCATTTTGGAGACTAGCATATACCAGAAGTGAGAACAGATGGGAAAGATTAACTATTGGGCTAAGAAGATCAGAACCACACAATCCCCTGAATTTCACAACAGCTCTGAAATGATCAAGCAGATACATACAATTAGGACTTCAAACGAGATTTGAACTATGGTTGCCTTTAACATTTAGACCTCCTATGCTAATGTGGCCTCTCTATCCTCACCAGGCTACAAATCTTAATGATGATTTAGAAGACCAAAGATATGAAAGATGCCAGGATTTCAGAGGATTTTATTACATGTTTGGAAATCCATTTTAGAGTCATGCAACCACCACCAACTTCAGAGAAACCACCAGGAAAGTTAATCCTGGAGGACCAGCATTGGGCTAAGTAGGGGGTAGTGATGAGCCCAAAATGTGCTCATAGTTTGATGTTATGATAAACTTTTAATACCTTTACTTTTGTTATTTGTGGTTGCTTAAACTCTGTTGAAACCTTTTATTGGGATATCCTGTAGCAATATACTTTTATATTCCTGCAGCTCATTATGTTGACTTGATTGCATTAATTGCCCTATTGACTCCCTAAATAATTGGTATATTGCATACAGTTTTTGAATGATAAAATAGATTTAAATGTGTGATTAATGAATAGATATCGTGTGTGTGTCATATGCCTTTTCTTTTGCATCTGTTACCTTTTGTTGCACAGGTTGTTGAAGAATGATCGAGTCAAGTGTAGTAGATCTTGGCCTTGCAGTAAAGTCCATTTCTTGCGCGACTTCGAGGGAGCTCCGGCAAAGACTCTTTGACCGAAACCATGGGAAATATTTTTAATGACAGTCAATCTGGAAAGAGTGGAGTGCTAGATTCTCTCCGGATCGGGTTGAACACATAAATTCATTATGAAGTTTGTTCCTTGATTTTGGGATACACTTTACTTCCATGTCTTTCTTTGATAGGGTTAGTTAGTCAGTTGCTCTCCTGATTTATAAATAAAGTTCTCCTCCTACGCGAGTGAGAAGGGAGATGATAGTTAGAGTAAGATAGAAACAGAGTAGCAGATATCATGTAAGAGCCAGTATGATAATGAAAAGCAGAATCTGTTTGATAAGAGACAGAGTTTGTTGTTAGTTTCCATATCAACAAAGCAATGTCTATCATTCTGTTTTTATGAATAAAGTTTAATGAAGTTCTGAGTTCAACACCTATGTAATCAGTAGATGCTTGCTAATGGGGCCCACTTAGTAAGTATCTATAGCTAGTTAGTTAGTTGTTCTTTCCTGTTGAGCTTCAGTTTGCCTTCATCTTTGAAGTTTTTATACAAACTTAGTCTTGTATTGCTCCTGCAGCATAGGGAATCCATCACTGTGCCTATTCCTGCAGTATAAGGCCAGTTCATAGTTTTTGTTTCAGTTGTAGTTATTATGGTTTCTATTTTAATCAAATCATAGTTGAGTTAAAAAACTTTGCATTACCTTCCTATAATGTAGATAGAATCCCTTTCCAGTATTTATTTCTGCTAAGATTTGACCGAAACTAGTTCCTAGTACATATATTTTTTCGTGCCATTTAAAGTATATGTCCCCTGGTTTGACAAGTAAATGAACATCCACAAAGAGAGATATTAGTCACATTTTGGAATGTCCAATTCCCAGGAAAGGTTTTACTATGATTTTCATATCCTTTTGTGGGCGTGACCAAGAAGTTTTGTTTTTCTATTCACCTCCTCTATTCCGCTTGGTTATTGTTGAAAGCTTGTGGAAAGCAAGGAATTGTATGTAATGTGTTACAGTATTGCTTCCACAATGAGGCATCATGATGTTAATTCTATTTTTTCATGGAAATATGAACATGTTGTGTGCACTGCTGATTTAAATTATTTTATATAATTTTAGATTATCTATTTCAACCTAAATTTGGAGATTTATGTTGGTTTCAATTAATAAGATAAAATTTATGATTAGATTTCTGAATAATTATAGATGAATCAATAAAAGATGGACAATATTTTATAATTTATGTTATCTAAAATTATTTATAGAAATTTTATATGATAATTATAAGGAAATGAAAAATATGTTAGGTCAAACAAATTTACTCACACCTTTTGTATAAAGGTATTTCAGAGATATGTTATCAAATACCCATATACACTAATTAATTGGTCTTGACACTAAAAAATTATTAATAAATATTAGAATTTGGTTATGTATACATTGAAAGATGCAACAAGATTTATAACTCTAAATGTGATAACTTTCATAGAAGTGTACTTTATTCATCTAAAAAAGGAAAAATGCTCCTTTTAAAGATTAAAAAAAATTTATTTAGGCTCACCGGCTATATTTTCAAAGAAATATCATTGAGTTACCTACATTGATAGGACACTAACTAAGCCAAGTTATAGAAAATATATAGTGTATTTTGAATATGGAAAGATTTTGTTCTTTGAGTTATGTAGACTTGTAGGACACTAATTAAACTACATTATAGAAAATATATAATACATTTTGAATCTGGAAAGACTAACTAGTAAAGATTGATAGCTTAGTCCTTCAGTGAGAAAGTCAAGACATATTATGAAGTGAAATTGCATATGAAAGTCAAATCTCACTTGTAAAATATGAATCAACATAAAGACAAAGAGCTATAATACAATGAAAAATCCCATCAACCTAACTATAAATTATTATAAATGTATTTTACAATCTACTAAAAATATCACATGACCAAATATATGTTAGAGTAAAGCACCCAGGAGCAACTGTAAACCAAAACAAACCTTCACAAGTGAGTGAAGCAATAGGAGAAGCTATTTCACCAAGAATAAAAAGAAATGAATTGAAATATGTGATGCAATATATATATATATATATATATATATTATACAAGACTTTTAAAGGCATGAAAATGCAACAGGTGTAAAACTATCTAATATGACAAAGAAACCACCCAGATAATTAAATGCACTAATAAACTATTATTCCTAAGTCAACTTAAGCAGGTAAATCCTATTTACTCAAACATCCCACCTTAAGTGCAACTTAGGGAGAATTATTATACAAAATGAAGATGCAATATGGGTCTCGGCTACACAACCATGTTACGTATCCATTTACAATGCAAAAATAAATTTCTCACAACCAAGGAAAAGGAGAAAAACCCTATGGGAAAAATTCCCTCTATAAAAGAGAGAAAACAAAACAAAAATTATCCCACCATAGGAAGAAAAAAAAAAGATATTATATCCCTCACATAATGAAGAAGTTGCAATGCTAATGAAATATGTCTGAAAATAAAAGATGATCCACTGTCTACAAGCAAATCCTCTCCCCTCAAGGAGAAACAAGTCCACCAAATGATGAAGAAGCCACTCCATGTCCAATTGAAAAGAGGAAGGAAGTATCCAAATAGAATAATCCACCACATTATCACGAGTAAAAATAACCAAGAAATGTGACAAATCAAGTGAAAGGGACACTCATCAATGTAAATCTCCAAAGACAATATAGATCTATCAACTACCATGCTGAAAATGAAATCAAAGAGGAGAGAAATCCCCTCAAGTATGTCTCTCAAATCTTCAAGATGAGACTCCACAAAAAAATCTAAGATTCCTACCAAATACTAATCCAATAAAGAAAGATTTGAAAAACTATGACCAACCTTCTCAAGAGAAGAACTCAAATCTAAAGAAGTAGGAGGTGAAGGAGGATGAATCTCAACACTAATCTAAAGAACACCAGATGGTGTGACAACAATGCATATACTATCATCAAAAATAAGGGATATACAATCAAATACATCATCTAAATCAGAAATATGAGATTCAGATAACAACTCTGCAAGACTCCTCAAGTGACTATTTAACAAAGCAAGATATGAAGGATAAAAAATATCCTATTGTGTTGAAGAACCAACCTCTGAAGCAACAAATGATGAATCAACATAGGTCTAAAGAACTCTGAAGTTCAAATGACCAATCTCTCTTGAGGAATTTCTATCAACACTAGAAAGAGGGGTGTGAGGCTCATAATCATCATCATCAAAAAAATGAGAAAAGGAATATATATGACAATCATGATCAACTTCACCAACCGTAATGACTTTACCAGTATCAGCCTCTGATGTAAACATAATCTATAGTGAACTCTATAGGCTTAGGTACCTCACAATGAGAAATATGTTAGATGGATACTAAATTTATGTGCAAATCAACAATACACAATACATCTCTAAAAGAACCATCACCAATCTCAACATTTTCTATCTGCGCAACATCCAAAAGCTTACTATCACCCAACAAATTTTTAAAAGTATCAGTACGATGAAGACCCAAAAATGGATAGGGAGTAAAACCCATGTGGTGAGATGTTTCTGAATCCAAAAACCATCACAATCAAAATGGACTGCATAAGTTACCAATTTTTTCATATAAAAATGGCCCCTTGACATTTCCATGGTCTTTTACACCTTTCTCCGTGATGGTTGGTCCATTTTGCTTTGATTTAATGTTGCAATATGGCTTAAACATTCACATTAGGTCCTTAAAATTCAAACTATGGTGTCTTGTGAAGGTGTTGTGAAGTTTTGTAAAAAAATTCTACACTTTTCTAGAGACTCTTTTTATTACAATTCACCTAAAAATCATCTTTTTATCCCTTATCATGTCCTATTTTGAAGTGTTGTAAAGTCTTGTAACAAGATTTCATTCTTTTCTAGGCTTAATTTCACTATTTACACCTTTCTTATGCTTTATTTGGCCCCTTTATGCACTTATAAGGCTTAATTGAGTGTGATTTTGAATGTAAACCCAATAAACAACATTAAATACAAGATAATTACTATCACCCACTTTCAAGTCAAAGTTGGGACCCATTCACCATGGGTGGAAAATGAGTCCTCTTGGCTCCAAATTCAAAATATTTCAAATTTTCTTTTGGGTTTTTATTTAAAATCACCTTATGTCGGCCTGTGATGACGTATCATTAGGTTACTAAGGAAAAAGTGTGTATAAATATATGTTTTTCTCCTCATTTTACATATCCTAACTCATTGAAGCAATCTTTTCATTCACTAAGCATTCAATTAGCTTTTAAGCACTTTACATCATTCAATCAAGCATCAATCAAGTATTTTGGAGCAACCATTGATATATCTTCATATTTTCTTCAACAAGGTTTTTGGTAAGTTGATAGCATTTTCATGTTATTTGTTTACCATTCTCTTCTATTTCAGTATTTCATTAATGTTTTGATTACCAAAGTGGGATTTGACCAAGGAAAATCCCTATAACCTAGCTTGTAACCAATTTTCCCCTTTTCCATGTGCATTTGTAGACTTGCGTATGCAAATTTGACAAGCATTTAGGTGTTGAAAAGTTGACAACAAGTCAACAAAGTTTTTGAAGTCAGCTACAACCTATTTAAAGCTTGAAGAAGACATTTTGTTCATTTTCTGTAGATTTGACTTCGTTAACCTGACAAGCAGACAATCTTAAATTTGGTGCTACAGGATTGGTCCTTGATTTAACAAAATTTTGGGAGCAGACTAATTCACTATTAGTTGAAAAATGAGTCCCACTTTAAGGCTAGAAATCCAAACTTTGTTAGATTCTGGATCTCGACACTCAGAAACCTGTTCTCAGAAGTTTTCATTAGAAGCAAGACTAATTCACTATTAGTGGCGAATGAGTCCCACTAGTGATTTTTTAGTGATTTATGTCAACATTCAAAACACACTAGATTCTTCATTCCCAACCCAGGTGCACTCTAATTCAATCTTCTTATTTTCTATTTTGCATTTGTCCTTACTTTAGCTCATGTTTACATATCACATTATGTTTTCCAACATTACATAATTCTTAGGCTTTTTAATTCATAATCATTCAAATACTTCATTCAATTGCATTTATATCATCTCATTTATCCTTAATAACATCATACACATCTTAATTTGAGCAAACCACCTAGAATTTTGAGTGGGGTTTATCTCTCTCCTTTTAGGTGAAACATCCTAAGAGTGCAAGAGTAGCCTATAAATCCCTACCCAAAAATCTATGGTTCATTTTGTGAACCTACATATTGAGCACTTTACATTTTTTATTTCCATTGCATCTTGCATACTAGGCTTCATTTGCATCAACATTCAATTAGGTTTTTTTCTTGCATCTTAGGGTTTATAAAATTGCATTAGTGAAAGACTGATTTAGACTTCATTTTTGCATATTATATCTTTGAAAAATAGAAAATATGCATTTTCATCCTTATTTTGCATTTGAAAAGAATTAAAATAACTTTAAATTTTCTAAACTACTCAAAAAAATCTCATAGTTGGAGTCATTTTCCACCTTGGGTAAATCAATCCACTTGCACATTTCATATTGCATTTTCAAGCATTTTTTTGGGTAATTACTGCATTTTTGTTCTTTGTTGTTATTTCTCTATTTCAATTTGCAGAATTCCTATTATTTGCATTTTTCACTCCTAGATTACATTGCATTTTCATTCACCCCATATTTTGTTGTACTTGTATGAGTGTTTAGTGCTCCATTTATAATACTTTAGTGAGACAAAGTTCTAGACTCGTGGCTTCCCGTGATAGCACTTTTGTTGTGGACCTTGGGGTCTCAAGAGCTCCTAATCCTAGTATGGAAACAGGTGCATTAGGCATGGAAAATACCACTATTCCTTCACCTTTCCATCCAATGAATGTTGACACACAAAATAACTTCATTCCATAAAAAAAGTCATTAGTATCCATGAGAATTTTGTACATTTACAAAAAGATTTATCCCTTGAAAACATTTCCACACTACCATACCTACAATAGAAAACCTTCATCGTTTGATTGAAAGTGATGATGACTTAAAAGTTATGAGAAGAATTGCTAAGATATACAATAAACCTACTCCTTCCACATCCCAATCAACAAACATAGTTACAAGCCAAGGAGGATCTCACATTCCTACCCCTTCAACCATAGCATCCATAACAACTTATACCACTCCTCAAGTTACAACTACTATGCAACAGGTTTGTCATGTGGCTCCTTCCGCTATTCCAACTAGCATTCCTAGTTCTTTTATGGCATCAAATATTCCTTCTTCCAAATTCACCCCTCTTAGTGTCCCTTTCACTTCCCTTAACATTACATACACTCCATCTCCATTTTCCCTTCCACCTCATACCACTTACACCGATCCCATCATTACACAAATCTTTAACATCACCTCATCCATGCAACAACAAATATCCACCATTAACCAAAGTCAGAATTCTCCACCCACATACCATGTTTGTAGTAGTCCATTAACCTCAGAGATCTTATCCACACAAATGCCACAAGAAATTGAGAAGCCTAGGTTTGAGAAATAGAGAGGTAAAGGAGACCATACTAATCATGACAATGCTTTTACTACCTTGTGCGGTGATTTTTGTCCTCAATGATAAGCTAATAGCCAAAAAAATTCCTAAGACCTTGAAGGGCACTACATTGGAATGGTTTTCCAACTTACCCAATCATTCCATCTAATCATTCAATGAACTTATGGATGCCTTCATAAGTCATTTCCAAGTTCATATGACTCCTAAAAATATAATGGTTGATTTAATGCAATTTGATTGTATGCTCAAATTGATATCAAGATCCCTAATTCACATCTACAGAAGATGTTTATCAAAAACTTTCACAATCACCTTCAGGATAAGTTAACTATGATGAAATTTTCTTCGTTCATGCATTTATGCATGCCCCTTTGTGATTATCACCACTTAGTTTCTAGTCGTGATTCAAATTTCACTTCTAACTGAGCTGAGAATTCAAAGAAAAATAACCAAAACAACGTACAAAACTTTAGAAAGCCAAACCGAGGCTTTTTATATTTCAATCTACCTTCTCCACAACTAACCCAACCTATTTGGATTCAAGCAACAACTGTTAAAGTAATTATTCCCTTTACCTATGGGGACTCGAAGAGACAATTTACTCCTTTACCTGATACCCTCCTTAATACAATGAACCAATTGCTCTACCAACAAATGATCACTTTTCCTACTGTTAAACCACTCGATATCACTAAGCCTTTACCACCCACCTTTAAACCAAATGCTTATTGTCATTTTTATCACTGAAATGGTGATGACACCGAACAATGTAAATGTATCAAACACTTATTTCAAGACCTCATTGATTCAAGTCGTTTGTCCATTGCGGGTGTCAATGATGAAGGTAATAAGTCCATTGCACCCCCTAACCAAAATTTATAAATATTTACCAACCCCATTCCTAAACACAACATTTCATAATTTATCAAGGCTAGTGAACCTTCAAGCCCTCAAGTCATGAACATTGATACAAATAATGAACAACATGATATTGCTCCAATTTTTACCAAAGTTAATGCTATTGATGAACTTATGGGTGCGATAGACATTATCCCTCATAAGGGCCCAACCAAAAAAAATCTTGCTATCACTTTTTCTTCTAAAGATATACTTAAAAAACTTCCTAATGGTCCTCTTTACATAGCTGACCAAATCAATGATAAGCCCACTAATGGGACATTAATAGATCCTACCTGTAGTGAGAATGTGATCATAGAAGAGTTTTTAGTATTACATGAGTTGTATCAAGATGACTATAATTAATCAACTTCATGGATTAAAACACATATTGGTTTTGTGTGCCCTACGATTGGATTGATCATACTCCCATTACAAGTAGAACCTAAAACTTTGGATGTAACATTTTCTATCATTCCACAATCAGATAAAAAAAATTTGTAGCTAGGTCACCCTTGGCTTCTCTCGATGAAAGTGATCCCCTCAGTTGTTCACAAATGTTTTAATTTTCTAGATGGGAATGAAATTTTTACCATACACCATAGTGGCTTTAACCAATTATCATCTAAACGTAATTTTTCCTTAGAAGACTCTTGGTCTGAACCTATGGAACCCATCACCCCTCATAACAATTTATTTTCATAGCTTATCAAAAGTTCAAATCAAAAAACATAGCCAAATTGTCTCTTCATAACATGTCCCCGTCTGATTCCACTCCTCCTATCCTAGATGAAACCATGCTTCAACCTGAGTCTGGCATTGAATAAACAACACAACCTCTTGAACAACCACCCACAAACAATTCCCCTTCCTCATTTAAACGACCAAGAGAAAATGAAACCAATCCTATCATGCCTCCTTGCATTAAACAAATGTAGAAAGCTAAAGAGAAAGTGATTGAATCATCTTCTTTGGTTTCGTCGGTTCTTCCCCCTCTACAAGAAAAGGAACCTATGATGGATCAACCTGCTATTACACCTCAACAAATTCAAAATAAAATAAAATGAAACCATGGTGCTAGGGAGCGTAGGCATCATCGTCATCTCCTTGCTTATGAGTCTCAAATGGAATAAAACAAAGAAAACAAATCTCCACCTTTGACAAAAGCAATAAATGATCACCCTCATCCTCCTGAACTGCCACAAGATAATACTGTCCATCCCTCACAACAAAATGAACTGATCCTACAAACACAACTTTTGATACATCCTTCCTTACAAATTACCCTTCGTCCTCCTATCATAATCAATCTTGATGATGATGATGAGATCACAAAAATAGATGAAGTACATAATGATATAAAATCATTATTTTCATCTACCACGAGCTTAAATGATAAGTATTCTATAACAAGTGAATAACTTGGTACATCTCCTAATTTGACACTTGAAATTATTCCTTTGGACAATGAACTACCCTCACAATATAGTGAACATGATTTGGAGGTGGAAAAATTGTTAGATGGTTGACTTGAATTTTCCTTACTAGCCTTTTTGCATTCATTTTCCTTTCTATTTTTCTTTGGTTTGATTTTATGTGCATATTGTGTTCCCCCATAATGTGCATATGATGTTCTCTCTCTTTTTAAACTTCCTCTATTTGTACCTCTATTCTTCTATATGTCATTTCCCTTTTTGATTTTTCTTTAGTTTTTTCCTTTTGGGGATTATGCAAAGTGTAGAGACACCCTATGTCTTTTCCATGTTGATCCAAAAGGTCCTTTCTTTTTTTTCTTTTTCTTTTGTGTTTTCCTTTTGGGGATGACAAAAAGTGTAGAGATGACCTATGTCTCTTCCATGTTGACCCAAAAGGTTCTTTTAATTGCTTCTTGTGTTTTCCTTTTGGGGATGATACAAGGCATTGGGACCATAATGTCTCTTTCATGTTGACCAAAAAGCTTTTCCTTTTATTTTTCCTTTTATTTTTCCTTTTATTTTTCCTTTTCATTTTCTTTTCACTTTTGTTTCTCCTTTTGGGGATGATGCAAATCATTGAGGCCAAAATTTATCTTCCATGTTGACCCAAAGAAAAAAAAAATTCCTTTTGTTTTCACTCTCTTTGTGTCATTCTTCTAGTTCTATGTGCTTTGGGGAATGATGACAGTTCTGAGCTCTTTAATAAAAACATTGCAGCAATGAACATACTGACTCCAAATCCATAGCTCTCTTATGTTTTTGGTGTGCTCCTTTCTAGGGGGAAACTTCCTTTCTCTTGTTCTCTTTTTTGTTTACATGACGTAGCCTTACTCGAAAACATATGACTTGGAATAGAGGCTTTCCTAGTTGTCTCTCATGCCTTGTTTCTTTTTTATATTTTTCATTTGCTAGTTTAAAGTAATTTCTCATAGAATGGTATGTAACAATTCCTTTAAATTGGGGGGCATACATTGGCATAATTTCATTTTTGGTTCCTAGTGTAACCTTCTCACTTCATTCTATCCGTTCGTCACTTTGTGGACGGCATTGGGTATGATGTCCTTCTGAAATTTGATCTATCTTAGCATATTACATTCCTCTTGGTGGCTTGATGTGACACACTGTATCCCCTAAGTTGTGAATATACTATTCTTTGATTGGTCCTCTCTTGGAGACATTAGACACAATGTTCCCTAAGTGGTAGACCTTACACGAACTTAACAAGACTCCTTTGAACTTTCTTTTACATTTTTTCTTTTTACATTTTACATCTTTTCCACCTTGAATAATGCAGCTTTCATTCTTGTGGTACCTTCCTCTTTGTTCACGAGTTCTAACCATGCAAAGCTTTGCTTGTCTCATGAAGCATGAACTGCCATTTTTCTTTGTGGTACCTTTTTAAATTTATCAAGAGGTATAACTTTGATATGGTTGAGTGGGAAGCCCATTCAATGGTAAGACTTTCCCCACAACCACCCGTGTTTTTGTGAGTGCATACCAACTAGCATATGTACTAAATATTTTTGGGTATTCTCACCCGATAGACTACCATGAGTTCTATCATCCCAAAGTGAGTATGTATTATCTTTTTCTCACAAACAACCTAGATCTAATCCACAACTAGTTGGATAGATGATTGAAGGTCAATCCAATTCTCTTTTTTTCTTCTTTCATTTCAACACATGTGTGTTCCTTTGTTCTTATGTTTAGTTTTCCATGGGATCTTCATCCTGGGGGCTTGATCATCCATCTTGCTAACATAATTGTGTTGGGACTTCTCTCTCTTGATATGCATGGCTACTTTAGTATGAGTTTGAAGCAAGTTCATCCTCTCACTAAAGTGGGGGCTAAATGTGCCATAGAAAAATGGACCCTTGACATTTTCATGGTATTTTAGGCCTTTCTCCATGATGCTTGGTCCATTTTTTTTTATTTAATGTTTTAATGTGGCTTAAACATTCACATTAGGTCCTTAAAATTCAAATTATGGCATGTTGTGAAGGTGTTGTGAAGTGTTGTAAAACATTTCTACACATTTCTAGACTCCTTTCATTACAATTCACATAAAAATCACCTTTTTATTCCTTATCAAGTCCTATTTTGAAGTGTTATAAAGTCTTGTAACAAGATTTCATGCTTTTCTAGGCTTAATTTCAATATTTGCACCTTTCTTATGCTTTATTTGATCCCTTTATGCACTCATAAGGCTTAATTAAGTATGTTTTTGAATGTAAACCTTACAAAAAACATTAAATGCAAGATAATTCTTGACACCCACTTTCAATTCCAAGGTGGGACCCATTTGCCATGGCTGGAAAATGAGTCCCTCTTGGCTCCAAATTCAAAATATTTGAATTTTTTTTTGGGTTTTTATTTAAAATCACCTTATGTTGGCCTGTGATGAGGTATCATTAAGTTACTAAGGAACAAGTGTGTATAAATATGTGTTTTTCTCCTCATTTTGCATATCCTAACTCATTCAAGCAATCTTTTAATTCACTAAGCATTGAATTAGCATTTGAGAACTTTGCATCATTCAATCAAGCATCAATCAAGTATTTTGGAGCAACCATTGATATATCTCCATATTTTCTTCAACAAGGGTTTGGTAAGTTGATAACATTTTCATGTTATTTTTTTATCATTCTCATCCATTTCATTATTTCATTAAGGATTTGATTACCAAAGTGGGATTTAACTAAGGAAAATCCCTATAACCTAACCCTTAACCATTTTTCCCTTTTTGCATGTGTGTTTGTAGACTTGTGTATGTAGATTTGAAAATAATTTAGGTGTTGAAAAGTGGAAAAAATTCAAAAAAGTGTTTCAAGTCAACTACAACCTATTTCATTCTTGGAGAAGAAATTCTATCCATTTTTTGCATATTTGACTCCATCAACCCGACAAGCAGACAATCTCATACTTGGTGCTATAGGATTGGTCCCTAATTTCAAAAAAAATTGTGAGTGGAATATTTTACCATTAGTGGTGAATGGGTCCCACCTTAAGGCTTAAAATCTAGATTTTGTCAAACTCTAGATCTTGACACTCAGAAACCTATTCTTAAAAGTTTTCATCAGATGCAGGACTGATTTACCATCAGTGGCAAATGAGTCCCACTAGTGATTTTCAATGATTTCTACCATCATTCAGGACACTCCATGTTCTTGATTCTCGACCCAGGTGCACTCTGATTTAACCTTTTTCTTTTCTATTTTGCATTTGTTCATACTTTAGTTCATGTTTGCATATCACATTGTGTTTTCCAACATTGCATAATTCTTAGGTTTTGTATTCATAATCATTCAAATAGTTCATTCAATTGTGTTTATATCATCTCATTTAGTCTTAATAACATCATACACATCTTAATTTGATTGAACCACCTAGAGTTTTGAGTGGGGTTTATATCTCTCCTTTTAGGTGAAACATCTTAAGAGTGCAAGAGTAGCCTGTAAATCCCTACCCAAAAATCTACGATTCACCAATGCATGTCACTTACTCATGTAGAGTTTATCTTCTTTATAACTTGTCAATCCTACATTCCCTGACTATGTAGGTTTGGATGGCAATGTAGATCATAGAGAGGTTGTAGAAGGAGTAAAAAATGGGGGCAGTGGAATATTGTTCTTCTAAAGATGTCAAATTTCATCAATCTTATTCGTATAACAATGGTTTTCACCATGCTCATTCCTCTTGCAATACACACAACTAAACTTCTCCTTCTTAGGCTTATCCTCTTTTTAAGATGTGGAGGACTCATGAGTAGGATCCTTAAATTTCTCATTAGTCTTAGAATCCTTATTCTGTTTCTTGTTCTTACCACTTGAAGATTGAGCCATCAAGGCATGACTCTTAGGAAGAGCATCTATCTAAATCAACTTGTCTTGCTCGCTAGTCCATCTATCACAAAGCTCCTCAAATGAAGGCATCTTATAATCTTCTCCCATGGCATCCATAGTAGAATACGCAGACGAAAACACTTGAAAGGGACCTCTCATTTTTGACAATATCAAGAAAATACACTCCTGATCATTTTTGGCATGACCACATCCTTTCAATTGTAACAAAATAAACTTGAACCATGTAAGTAAATCTTGAATAGTGGGAAAGCTATCTAAGGAGATAGAGGTGAGATCAACTTCAAGTTGCAATATTTTGAACTGATTGACCTTTCCATACAACTTAGCAAGCTTATCCCACACCTCTCTGGCTATTGTACACTTTGTAATATGAAACAATAAATTATCAGACACATGGAGACCTATGAGTCCTCTTAACTCATTTCTTTTGTTGTGATGGAAAAAATTCTTAAATTCCTTAGTGAACTCATGTCCTTCGACATCCAACATGTGTTATACCTTGAGATTGCAACAGTTGTGTCATCTTAAGCTTCCACATGTGATAGTTGTGTGAAGTGAGCAATTCAATCCTTGGGTCTGACATGATTTATAAGGACACACACAAAGGACCAAAAAAACTCTATACGCCCTAATGCATACAAGGAGCTTTTGAATTCCCAATCACCAAATTTTCCAAGAAATTAATTTTAACAAATGCAAAAAAATGGCATAGAATGGCAAAAATATTCAAAAATACCCTAATTAAAAAAATGCACAAATTGGTGGGCAAGCTATACCAAGCACCAAGTTGCCACAAAAGAAAATCCACGTCATTAACACACAAGTGCCACCACTGCAAGCCACACAGTCAACATAGGAAGAATAGTTGATTTATGCTAGAGAGACACACCTACATGAGCTAACCCACCTAATCCTTAGCTCAGAAAGCAATGAGAGCACTCGAGTATAAAAGTACTAGTTTTGATTTATTTCTCACTAATGTGGGATTAAAATCCCAGATAAGGTTCAAAGTAGTGCCTAAAAAAACTACATGAGCCCACCTACAAAACACATAACTCTTAGAGAAAAGTTGAAACCCTAAATAGAATATTCATCTAGCAAGAGAAATCATGCTAACTTTAGAAATAAAAAAGCCACCAATTTTGATGCCTTAAGAAATAGTGATTTTGGTTTTTTTTTTAAAAGGTGAAATTACTCAGATCTCTGTAAAACTACCCGATATAGGAAAGAAACTACCAATATAATTAAATGCTTTAATAAAATATTATGCCTACATAAACTTGAGACCTTGAATAAATTTACAATTCCTATGAATGTTATTTTATTAGAGAAAGAAAATAATAAGAAAACATAGTCTTAGAGATTTTCTTATCCACTAAAATTCTTAACCAAGTATGGAGACATTCAAATCATGGAGATTATTTTATACATGCAAGAACCTTCTATAGACTTTGCAAATATTAAATATATAAGTAGATTCAAACCAATGAATTGAAAATTTAAAAATATTAGACTAAAAGATAAACTTAGTTGAGTTCACTAGAAAAAATCTAGATCCTAACTCCATAGAAATGAATTGTGTTATAATCTACTAATTTTTCTCTAAATTTTGAGTGCACAAGTGACGCCTATTTGAATCACTTGTGTTTGTTCATCACATCTCTAATGATCAAATTAAATAAAAATGTTGTCAAAAAATTCTTATTAAATAAATTCATCTCATTTGTAGAATAATTTAGCATTTTCAAACCTTGACCACATGAAACCCATGCTAATAGTTTCATAAAAAAAACTTTGACATTAAATTAGTGTTTGATTTATGGGGATAATACTTTAGATTTTCATATTTTGTACCTGAAAATAAAAAAATTGGGGGGCTCTCTTTCACTTCTAGTGTTTTGAACCTAAAAGGAGAGAGGCAATTTCCTTATTCTTAACTCAAGAACAAACCTTTGAGATTTCAATGCAAAGGATATGGAAATATTACAAAGGGCTATCCTAGGGAATGAATGATATCTAATGACAGGTTCACCGCCAAGTGTAAACTTGGAAAAGATGATGAAATAGAAAACACAATGGGAAATGAAGACTAACTCTAAATGACCTAAGAAAGTACAAAATGTAATAGAAAGCTATGAAACTAAAAGTGTGCACCTAGAAGACTGAAGAAGGTAGGATGGAAGTCTAGATTACTAAAAATTGTACTTTTGATGTTGACTGGGACTCATTCACCAAGCTAGGGTAATCAGTCTAGTTTCTAGGAAAACATTTAGGAACATGTTTTAGCCAAAAGGGTATCTAGATCTATAAAAATATTTTTCAAGCTTGTATAGTGGGATTCATTCGCCAATAGTGGAAAATGAGTCCAATTCTACATTTTTAGAAGTTTTGAACTAGATTTTGTGCCTCTCGGTCTACTCTACTCTTTTTGCCTATTTCCATATCTAAAACTGCAAAATTCCACCTATAGACTTTCTCTAAGCTTCTCGAAGGCTTGGTGACAACTTTGAAAACTTTGAGGATTTTACAACTTTTCTCCAACTTGGCTTCTTGGAAAATCTACAACCTAGCCCTGTAAATTACACACAAGAAGAGGGGAAAATGTTGTGGGGGTTAGTGAATAGGGGTTTTCCTTGGTCAAACCCCTTTTTGGTAATTAAACCTTGAAATGAAAGAAAATATAAAAGGAGAATGATGAATGAAAAAAACATAATGTTGCAACTCAACAAACCCTTGCACTAAGGTGTTGCAATTATGCTTGAAATGGTTGCAATGGATATGGTTCTTGACTCTTGCTTGAAATACTTGTGTGGATCATGAACTCTACATCACAATTGTTAGCACAATAATAATCATGAAGAATGAAATCCTTGACATAATGATTGGCACTTGAAGAATGCTCCTGAATGCTTGATAATCCACCCTTGAAATTCCTTGAATGCTCTTGTGAACTTTCTAAGTGATTTATTGAATTCTAGGTATGAATACTTGAATGCTTGGAATGAAAATGAGTGAGATAACCTTGTATTTATACTTAATTATGCAATAATTCTTGAAGTTACAACACTACAAGCCATCATCAAATCTAGGAGAATAAAATCCTGCCAAAATTTTGATTTAAATTTGAATTTTGGTCAAACAAGACTCATTCACCCAAGATGGTGAATGAGTCCCATTGCACATAATGTATGGGAAAAAAATGGAAAATTCTTAGAAATGTGTGAAACTTGCATCAGGGCCAAAAAGACCTAGGTGGAACTCATTCGCCCAAAGTGGTGAATGAGTCCTAGACACTAAATCTAGGCCACACAAGCCAGGAACACCTAAATTATGATTGTTTATTTATTGGTTTTGGTATTATCCTAAAAAATATTCAATAAATGAGGCTTGTGTATGAAAAATAGGGCTAATTAGAGCATAAGAAATCCCAATTATTAATGAAAATGCTAGAGGAATGTGAAAGTTTGTTATAACACTTTACAACACTCCAAATAAGGAAAGATTATGTTGATTATGATTAAAATTATGTTTATAATGCTTAGTTAATTGATAAAAACCTAGAAAAGTGTGAAATTGTGTTACAACACTTCACATCACTTTACCAAGGCACCATTAAATTCCATTAGTTCACAAGGGCCCAAGACTTAATGTGAATGTGTTATCCACATTACAACACTAAATCAAGGAAAAATTAAGCCAAAATCCACAAGGAGGACCCAAATGAGTGCAAAATTATCAAAGGGCCCTTTTTTTGACACTACACTACCTATCATGACCTAATACTAAATTTTAGTAAATAGTATAGATCCCTTTGAGGATTAGTTAACTTGTAATTGAATCCTTAAATAAAAATATAATGATGCATTTGGATTTGGCTCTATGGGTAAAAGAAAAAATTTGAGTCCACTTAAGGTGGAAGTTTTGGTCTTAGAAAAAATCTTGAAATTGAGTTAAACAAATTAGGATATTTTTTTTTAGAAACCAGGATCTCGCTTAGCTTTGGGGTCCTAAGCCTAAAATTAAAACAGGATCTCAATTTTTAAAAATTGAGATCTTATTTTTTTAAAATTAGTATCCTACTTCATTTTGGTGTCCCAAGCCACCCCAAATGAAATAGAATCTCACTTTTTAAAAATTGGGATCTTGTTTCATAGAAATCAGGATCCCAATTTGTAAAAAAAGATCCCATTTTGTAGAGGTATTTAGTTTTTTAAAAGCTCATTTTCACTATGAAACATTCTGGATCCCAGTTGAGTGACAAGTTTTGTGTCTTCCAAGTAAGTCTACCCACCATTTTCTTTGCATTTTTTTCACTTTTCAAGTTATTTGTTATGAATTTAGGTTGTTTTTGCATTTTTTTAATTGAGTTTTTTCATTTCAAAATTCCTATGAAAAAATGAAAACCTCATGATTATACAATAAAACAAAAAAATCAATGAAAACCCTCACTAGTTGAAATCAAACAAAAAAATGAACCTTAAATTGAAATCAAACATTGAAATAAACCCTAAAACCTAATCAAACAAAATCAATTACCTTTCAACCCTAAATTGAAATCGAACAAAAAATTTATGTTGCAAAACCAAGAAATTTTCAAGGTTTAATTTTCATTGCTTTGTGTTTTAAATATAATTTCTTGAATATTTCAAAGTGGAAAAATTCCATCTACATATTAACATACATATATTTTTCTACCAGAGTAATCCTTGAACCTCCTTTATGAAATTTAGGTTTAAAAAATTCACAAGGTTCACCTAAAATATGATCAAATCAATCAATGTGGAATCAAAGAAATAAATATTTCACATTTCCTTCCTCTCCTTTTATTCATATACTTCAAAGAGGATTATGGAAATAATAGAAATTACCAATAATGATCAAGAATTCAATAACCATTTTAAGATCTAGCTCCAACAACTTGTCAAGACACATTTTTATTTTCTCTAAATTTCTATAAATTCAAGAGTAGACCACAGAGACTATCCTAAATTGTCAGAAGTGCACTAATATAGGGAGAATGCAACAATATACATTACATAGAACATAATATTAGGTGTTATGGATGCCAAAGTGATAGGTATTTAGTAATTTAAAACCACAAATTTCATTGAGCACATTGTCAAATTCTTCAATGATAAGTTCAAATCGTGGTTACAATTTAATAGTCAACTTTCATGACATCCACAAAATTCCCTAATATAATTTTTTTAATTAGATCCATGTTTCATTAAAGCTTAAGTTTGATTCAAATATGGGTCCATTTTTCAACATAATATAAAATATGAGGTCATTCATTTACTAAGAGAGAACAATCTTAGCTTATGCAAATGAGGTCATGTTTGTGCCTTGGTCTTGAATAAAGTTTCATATTATGACCTAGTCTTTCCAATGCAATAATGATACTAATTTAAAGATATCTAATAAACAAGTGTGTGCTTAATTTCTCAATCATATAAGGTATCTAAGGAAATATACAATCTATTCATAAATTAAAAAATATTCATAAACTAGTGTTCTTACATATGTGATTAATCAATATCTAATAGCTACAGTTTTTTTCAATTATGTAATTTTATTATTTTATAACTTTTCAAAATTATTATTTAATTTAATACATTTATTTATTTATCATTCAACATGTCATAACATTTTCCATATAGGATAAATTTTGAGTATTTATGTTATTTATTAACTAGTTACATATATGTATGTAAAAGGGATTTTATTCTTCGCTTAAGGGTAGTAGAGGGTTTTTTATTACCCTTCAAAATATATAAGAAAATTATACATATTAACATTAGTTTTTTTTGAAAAATGCATTTGAAAACGTAAATAGTGAAGTATAAATTGTAGAAAAAATATTAGATAGTTGAGGTGGATTATCAAATTTTATTTGTAATTGAATGTGAATAGTTATATTTTACATAACTACATAGCCAAAAAAAATAGTAATGACATGAAAAGGTATTTATAGGTCAAGTGAGTTACTTCAAAGCTTGTTATGTTTTAACTTGGTACTCTACTTCCCCTAATAAATGGTGTAAGATATTTGGAAGGAACTCATTTTGGAAGCCTTTTATGTTTCAAAATGCAAATAACATTGTCGTTATATCATGGGTACCTCAACCAATAATAATTTTATAGAACCTTGCACCTTTTTTATAACCCTTTAAAATATTAGTATAGTAAACACATAGAGTCAAGAGAAAGACAGTGCTTCATGATTTACCATGTATTTAGTTGGGAAATTGATGTAAAACAAATGGTTAAATCTAGAGAAATCATTTTGTCCTAGGACCTTACTTCATAGATACTCCTAAGCCATCCTATTACCCTAAACCCTAAACCCTAAAGACATCACTTTCTCCTAGGATGGGTTAGCCATTGATCCTCTTAAACTATCAAATGTTATTAATTACCTCCTTTAAATGTACATTTTACAAAGATTTACTTTTGCTTTTCTTTAGGAATCATGGGATGTAGAAAACAATGGTTAAGAAAGAATACTAAAATTTTGGAAAGTATATGTTTAGAGCTCTTTTTTGGTTTCCTAAAGATAATTTTGATGAGGTTGTTCCTAGGTTAGTCCCTAGCTGGGTTGAGATAAAAAATGTCCCACCAGAACTCTAGAAGTTCATTTCCAATATCTTGAAACCTATTACTAATGTATTTGAAATTGAAGAGTCTAGGTTTACACTCCCTCATTTGAATGCTAGGGTTTTCATTTCACTTATCCCTTGATGCAAAATTCTTGAACACAATTTTAGTAAAAATTGATGTCGAGTAAGCAATTAACCATGAGATCGAGATTCTCGACTCCTTAAACTCTTATTTTTTTCTATAAAATAAATGGACACCTTAGGAAAGATTGTCCTTTGGTAAAGATTAATTTGAAAGCGGCTTTTAAGACAAATGAGAATAAGGATGGGGTTGATGCCTTGCAAGATAGGAGGGATAAAAAATTACAAGAAATGAAAACTTTAATTCATGACCATGTTGGCACCAAGGCCCACCAAAACTATAAGATTGGAAATGTTTCTTCAAAGGGGTCAAAAAACTTGAATTTGTCTCTTCAAGATCCAATAGTTGATAGTGAGTTGGAGGTTGTTCGTGGTAAGCACATGTCTCCTCCCAAGTTTTCCCAAAAAGCTTAATATAAATAGAAAAGTATCTCTCCCATTGATTCTTTGAAAGAAAAATCCTCTGTCATGGACTTCATTAAGGCCAAAGAAAAAATGATAAGGAAAATTATGAAATAGTTAGATTGTGGGATGGCTAATGGTAGCTTAGCCACCAAACCCAATCTCATCCTAGATAGTAATGCTCTAGATACCATGAGACACAAAAGGATTCCTCAACATCTTGCCCTAAAATAGACTAAAGCTAATGCTAAGAATATTAAACAAATCATGAATCTCTCAGAGGACGGTGAAATAATGAAACCTCTTGACAATTCTACCATAAATTCTATGGATGATGCATGTATGGTATGGAGGTGGTTGTTTCTTTTTATAATTCCCTATGTGAGGTGCCCAAGGGTGATAATCCCCTCCCCTTTAAACTTCCACCCTTAAAAGGGGATGACAATTTAAGAAGAGAAAACTTATTGATAGGCCAACCTCTTCTAACTCTGATTTTGAGAAAAAAGTGACTAAGAAAGGGAAAGAAGCGAAGATGCCTAATTTTTTTGATAGATTGTACAAAAACTAGAAGAATACCCTCTTAAGCTTAAATTAAAATTTATATTTATAGATAAAATGAGAAGGGTTTGGAGTCAATGCATGGGAAGTATGTGGTTAGATTTTTTTGTAACAATACGCAGGATATGGACTTTGTGTTCTTGCAAGAGATAAAGGTGGCTAGATTTCAAGCTAGCAGTGTGTTAAAATTTATATGGAAGAGATGAATAGGAAAATGGATACCTTTTTGGGATATCACACTTTTCTCTTTCAACCACTTACTAATTTCCTAGGAGTCCTAATTGGATTGGGGTATGTGTAGCATCATGATGGGCCAAAAAGTCGTGATATGATGGGTATGTGTAGGGTATGTAGCTGATGAATTTTATTTTACCCAAAATTAATGAAATGAAAAGGGTTTTTAAAGGAGATTATCAGATTTCCACCAATATAAATTATTCTTTAATTTGAATTTAATAAATTATTATTATTCTTTTTCTATTTGAATTATGACTAAAGTCCTAATTGATAGGCTAATTGAAAAACATCTATAGCTTTCAAATAGTATCACTTTTTTTGAATCCAAAATATGCATCACATTCTATGCTTCTCATACTATAGCATTAAAAAAACAAATGAATTTCATGAAGTTTTGACTAGGTTAAGGTGTTCAAACATACAAGTTTTTTTATTTTTTAAAAGTTTTAATAAACCATTCATAATTAATTATTTTCTTGGAAACAAATTACAAAAAAAATGCATCACATCAGGACATGTGTCCTTTACTTATATATAAAATATTATAAAAAAATATTATCATTTTATTGTGGTTAGGGTGGTCAGACAAATACTTAATTTTCTTATTTTTTCCCTGAAATTTAAGTATTGGGTGATCCCACAATAATGGTTTACAATTTATGGCCAAACTAGACACTGAAATTATTATTTTTAACTAAATCTTCACATTCAAGCACCTATAATGGCTAAACTGTGAGCAATTTGAAGATGGTGAAAACTAGAGTCTTGTCACATTTTTTTTGTAGATTCTAAAAATATTTTTTTCAAAATTTTAGGAATCAGATTGCACTTCTTTTTCCATCTCCCACAAAACTAGTTTTTTTTCAAAAAACAACATTTTTAAAAAGTGGTGCACACCGTATAACACAACTTTTTTCCATGAAGGATAAAATTATAATTCTTTCTAATTTAGATTTGCAACTCCGATATCTAGTGCTTCCACTTGGTTAGATAGTTTTTTATTTAATTTTTTTTCTTTAATCAAGTTTCAAAGTCAAACCAATTACAATTTAGCCATAGCGTGACCGTATAACACGTAACTTATTTTGTATATATCAAAATTCATTTTTTTTGTTGGATCAAGGACTTCAATATATAGTGCACTCATATTTTTCAAATTTTTGTTTAGATAATCTACTATTTTTCCACACGTGCAGAACATAGACCTTCAATTTCAGTGAAGAACCTATGTTTAATAAAACTAAAAAAGAAAATACATAATAAAATCAAAACATATTAAAATTATATTTGTTGGATAGCTCATTCTGAGGACTGTCTGATTCTAGAAAGGTTTCTAAAGACTTCTCCATTTTCATTGTCAATCCGAGCTCTGAAGCATAAAAAATAGACTTTTTTTATGTCTCAAGAGGGGGATTAGGGGCAAGGGGGCTTCGAATGAACCCCTAGGGGTTCGAGCGAACCCCTAGAGGTTTTATCAAACTAGGGTTTAGCTAAACCATGGTTCAAGTGAACCTCTTCAAGGGGGTTCGCTTGAACCCCCTTTGCTATCCATTTGTTTTGTTTTTTTGGCAGCCAAAATTTAAAGGGGTTCGCTCAAACACTGGTTCGAGCAAACCCCTAATGGGTTCGGTCAAACTAGTCGGTTTGTATGAACCCACAAAAACAATTTTTTTTCTTTGGGTTCCTTTTTTGTGATTTTTCCTTCCTCACTTGAATTGTAAACCACTATTGTCGCTTCACCCTACTACTACTTTGAAATTTCAAATTTTCACCAAATAGATTTTTTCTTTTTTTCAATAAACCTAGTACTTTAAAAACTACATTCAATTTTATATAGATTATATTCTTACATTATTTTGAAATAATATAGATAACTTATTCAAATTTTTACGTCAAGTTTCCTAACTCTGATTTTTCTAAATTTTTTTGCCACTTAAGGGCCTAATTTTTCCATGATGATCTTGCACATACCCATTGACTAAAAACCTCACAAGGTGAGCCAATTCCCAATTAGAAGGGTCCTAGAAAGGGCTTCTTTAAGTTCTAAGGGGTTCACCACCAAGAAAATGCTTGGAAAAGAAAATGTTTGAAAACATGTGATATGAAAAAAAAGCTAAATGAAGACAAATGAACATTCAACTCACAAAATCAAGCAATATAAGCCAAATAATGAGTGAAAATAATGAAATTAAGCTACAAAAAGTTAGGGTATGTGTACCTAGGAAGTTTAGAGATGTAACAAGGACTCTACAAATGCAAAGAAGTTGTGAAAAAAAAAATTTGAGGACAAAGATGCCCAGGATGGTGTATTGTCCCACTGCTATTTTTTGGGGCAAATACGAAGTCTTCGGATGTTGGAACAGAATCCTAAAGAATATTTAGAAAATATATTGTGGAAGACTAAGATGCCCAAAGTGGTGTATTAGTCCCATTATAAATTTCTAAACTTTGTCAATGTAGTCCTGAAGGTTGATGTCTACACTTGCTTCTCCCTAGAATTGAGGTCCTGAAACTTCTAGATCTAGTCTATAGGTGAGTTTCCATGAAGATGAAAACTTTGGCAATGCAACTTTGCAACTTTTAAATCTTGCACTCCAATTGATGATCAAGTCTTCAACCTAGATCTATAAATACAAACACACAAGAGAGGGAAAACTTTTTGATTGTTAGTGAATGGGTGTTTTCCTTGGTCAAACCCCTTTTAGGTAATTAAACCAAATGATGAAATGAATCATGAAACATGAAATATGTAAATGATATCACCTTGTATGGTTCCTTGTGAAGTGAATCCTCAATCTAACATGTAGTTTCCATGAAGAATGTAGATCTTGGATCCTTGGATATGATATGAACAATGGTTGCAAATAGATCATCAATGAGCTACATCCACAATCTTGGCTCAACAACATGAATGGATTCATGAAACCCTTGACATGATGGTTGAATCTAGATGATGGCTTCAAATGCTTGATGAAATGCTCTTGAATGATTGAATACTTGAATGCTTGGATACTTAGATTTCTTGCTATGAAAAATGGGTGGAGGAACCTTGTATTTATACTTATTCATGTTTAATATCTTGAAATTACACCACAACAAGTTGACTTGTAGTTCATTAATTAAAGGAGGCTAAATCCTGCCCAATTTTGAAATTAGACCCCAAACATAATCCAAGGAGGACTAAGATTCCCTAGGTGGTGTCTTAGTCCCAAGGCTCAATTCTTGGGGCACAGACTCTAAAAAGGGACCTATTTTGGTGGTTTCAAAATCAGGGTCCCAAGACCTGTGGAGGAAAAAGATGCCCTAGATGGCATTTTAGTCCTAGTCTAAAAATCAAGGATGCACAGATAAAAACATTGAATGATCATTTATCTTTGATTTTTTGGGGATTTACCATAAAAGTATATAGTTTATTAGGCTTTTGGATGTAAAATAGACCAATTAAGCCATAAAGAAGTATAAATATAGCAAGGTGAGCCCAAACAAGTGTGAAAATGCAAGGGTATGCATTTTTCTACACTGCATTTAATCCCCACTTTAGTGAGAGGATGAACTTGCTTCAAACTCACACTAAAGTAGCCAACCATGCAATCAAGAGGGGTTCAAATGTACCAATGTGAGAAAGATATGATGACAATGATCAAGAGGGATGATGGATCCCCCAACATCACGATCCTATGATAAAGCAAAATAAGCACAAAGGAACACAATTGTGGATGATATATGAAGCCATAACTAGATCACTAGCATACACCATCAAGAATAGAAAAATTAAAAAAAGAAAGGAAAAAACAAAAAAGGAAAATTCCATGGATAAAGCTTCGATTGGCTGTCCAACATGGTGGACCAGGTCTATGCTATTTGTCCAAAAAAATTTACAAGTGGAATGCGCTATCGACTATGCAAATAAAACACATGCTCACAAGGGCTAGTGGGAGCTAATTGTCCACTAGGTGAGCCCCAAGAGGTCCATATCAAGGTCATACCCCCATGACTATGATACATGGACAAAATAAAAATGCACAGTCATGAGGACTAGTGAGAACTAGTTTTCCACTATGTGAGCCCTAGGGGACCATTTTAAAGCCATACCTCCATGACTTTAATAAGGTACAAAAAAACATCAAGAAAGAAAGATTCTCAAAGGGATTTTTTTTAGTTCATGCAAGGTCATGATCTTAGGGGTCATCATGCTTAATGTCTCTAAGAGAGGATAAATACAAGGTCTCATCCTATGGAACATCATACCCAATTCCCCAAGAGATGACAAGCACAAAAGGTATCATCTTGTTTCCAAGAGAGGATAAGTACAAGGCCTCATCTTAGGGATCATTGTGCCTAATGTTTCCAAGAGAGGGAAAGGAAATATCGCGATCCCAAAGGAAGTAAAAACCCAATGACACTACAAATAGAAGGACACATCACAAGGAAAAAAGGAAGTTGCACAAGGAACATGAAAAAAACTGCAAAATGAAGTCATGCCAAAATAATTCCAATGTATGCCCCCACTTTAAAGAAATTGCTAACACCATGTTGTGAGAAATTACTTTAAAGTAGCATAACATGAAAAAGGAAATGAGGGTTTCCCCAAAAATTCATAACTCAGTATGTCACATGTGACCCAACTTAAGGCATTTCATCCACATCTTAAGCTTGCTCTCATATGTTCATGAAAGGTGATCAACTAGCCAAAAGAGTAAACTATAGGTGACATACGATGACAAGGATAACTAACCTATTTCCCCCACTTAGTGCAAGAAAAAGGTGAGCCAAAATGATTTATGAGAAACATGCTAGATTGAAAATTAGTATCATTTAGAGGAATTAGGTGCCCCCACATAAGAAAGAGAACCAAACTCCTTAAGATGTTGGATTTTACTACTTAAAGCCTTACATTCATTAGTAGAATGACCATGAATTCTATGATATGCACAAAATGAAGTCTTGTAATAAAATTCCTTTAATGTTCTTGGAGGAAGAGAGATCAAACGATCTTGGAGGAGTCTCATCAAGATACTCTTGGTCAAAAGTTGAGGATTTTTCTTTATTTTGTGACAAAGATATCTCTTTCTTAGTATTAGTTGTCATACCTACACAAGACTCTTTAGATTACAATATTTTGTTCTCTCCTTTACAAGAGGGTGTAAAATCTAAAAAATTTGAATCATTAGCATTTTTTGTGAAGACATTTATATTAAGCAAGGATTTATTTGTTTGTTTCATTTCTTGCAAATGATAACAATCAAGACCACTAGTTTCTATCAGTTCAGGATGCACCACTCTGAAATTCGGCTTGGAAGGATGTTTTGTGATAGTGTTGATATTCAGTGAAGGCTTGTTCATGTCTTTCAAGGGACAATAACCAAGACCACTATTATTTTCTTGTGTGTGTGACTCTATAGGGAAAAAAATACCTTGTTCTCTAGCACCACATCCTTTTCAACTATATCCAAGTTGTTTCATCAGTTCATAACCTTTTCCATAAATATTCTTCATTTCTTTTGGATTTGGTGGTTGCTCATGATTAATTTCATCAAATTTTGTTGTGTAATTTTCTTCTTGTAAAGTGGTTGAGGTGGATTCTTTTGAAGGGTTGTACGAATTTTGTGTTGTCAATACTACTTTTTCTTTTCCCTTACTAGAGTCTTTGTTGATGATCTTGTATTCTCCCATGAATGTATGTTCAAAATTTAAGGAACCCCAAGAATCTTCTAATAGCTTCGTGACTTCTTCAATGTGTTTTTCTTTGTCTATTTGTTGCACGGGTTCCACTTGTGTAGTTGGAGTTAATGCTTTCAAAGGGTTTTCCTTAGTTTTCTCGAGTTGTAAGAAACTATAAGGCTTAGGATCAACGTCAATTGTATATACTTTGTTTTTTTAGACATACTTCATTTTACGATGGAGGGTAGAAGGCATCACATGCATTTCATAAATCCATGGCCTTCCCAAAAGAAGATTATAGGAAAGATCATGAGGCATAACATGAATAGGGATTTGTAAGGTACCCTTTCCAATTGTAATAGGTAAAGTTATCATTGCAAGTGATTTCTTTCCCACATTATCAAATCCCTTAATAGATAAATAGTCAGGTTGAATTCTTGATTTATCAACACCAAGCTTATCCAAAATATTCACACTACACACATTTAATGTTGAGCAATTATCCAGACATAAATTCATTTTATACCTTTTGTATTATATCAAGCTATTATCATGAAAGTATCATATTGTTTTTGGACTTCCAAAGCAAGGAACTCGCTTTGGTGGAAAACAATATCAACATTTATTCCTTGAATCAGGGCTTCTATGTCATTTGGTTGTGCATTAGAAGGAATAGGAACTTTGAATCATGTTATGATAGTGGGGGGAGGTGTTGATAAGGTCCCATACAAATATCTTAGTAGGAGAATTCTTAAGTTGTTTGACAAGATCATACTCCTTTCCATTTTGTGAAGGAAAATGAGGGGAACTTGGTAAGATACGATTAGGCAATGAGAGGGATGTTGAAGGTGTTTTTCTTGGTTGTGAATTGTTCCTAGTGTTATATATATGAGCAACTGTATTATAACTCAACTGCTATGAAACATTGTTTTTAGGTGGTTCAAGGATAAGGACATGTTTTTTTTGAACTTGTGGTTTGTGAGAGGGTGGATAAATGATAAGTTTAGGCTCAAGAGAGCACTATAAGGGATATATAATGTTCATAACCTCAGAATAATTATCATTATTTTCATGATCTCTTAGTGAAGAGGAGTCTAAGGTTACTTCATCTTCATCTAATGAATTATTATTGTCACTGTTCTCATGTTCTTCCATTGTGATATCTTCCCTAGTAGGAGAGTTTTGAGGAGAACTACAAACAAAATGTTCTTGACACTCAAGGGCTGGTTCTTCTAAAATAGCTTCATCACATGTAACCTTGGAAGTTATCAATGGTTGAATTGTCTTGTTCATCAATAGTGGAGGTATTAGGATAAGACTCTATTTTATTGTCCTTTTTCTCCAAGGTTTCATTCTCTTGTGTCATACTATCAACCCTAAAAGGAGAGCTTGTAAGATGTTCATCACATTCCATTTTTAGATCTTGTAAAGTTGCTTCATCACAAGTAGGGGAGGCATCAAGGGAAGGACAAATCTGATTAAATAGATCATTCCAAATGGTAGGAGCATTAGGAAAGGGAGGAACAAGATTCTCATGACTCTCAATAGGTTTATCTTCTAACACCAACCTATCCTCTTTGTATTGAGGAGGGATATTAGGAGAAGGATTATTATGGTTATCTATGATATCATCTTCTTTCACTAAAACAACATCATAATCAAGGGATGAATGGAGACTAGGTAAGGTGATGTTTAGAAATGTTTCTATGATCTCATCTTCTTGTTTTCTAATGTCTTCCAAAGGGGGAGGATGAGAGGGACAATCAAGGCTCTCAATGCTTGTATCTTCTTTCACCAAGTTACCTTTCTCACTAATAGGAGAGGTATTGAGGGAGAAAAAAAAGTATGATAGTTATGATTGTCTACACTATCATCCTCACCAATGGGCAATGTAATATTAAGGATTGTGTCAATGATTTGATGATTAACAAGTTCCTTAATGACTTCATTGGTGTAATGTAAATTGAACTCATAAGAGGGGATGTTGTACTTATGCATTCCATTTTTAATCATATCAAAGCCACATCTATTGAAAGAAAACATGTTATCATTGAAAAGTAAAGAAAGTGTAATGCAATTACCTAAAGTGAGATGTCTTAAATGCAATTTTTAGATTGGAAATAAGGTAATTTTCTGATTACAATATGCAATGATCTAAAAGATGAAATGTTGTAAATGAAAATTTGGAATTGAGCAATGTATGAAATGAAGAACTTTAATCTAGATTTAGTAAAATGCATGAAACAATTTAAGTCAATCCACTGAAATAGATAACCAATTCCAACAAACAGAAGCAAAAAAATGTTGATTCAGATCCTGAAATCTGCAATGTAAGATTCCATAGGGACTAAGACACCAAGGGGGTTTCTTAGCCCTCTTGATGAAATTTGAAGGTTTCGAAAGCTAAACTAGATAACAAATCACTCAGACAAGGTATTGCAATAGAAAAACAGAGAGGGACTAAGATGCAACCAAGGGTTTTTTAGTCCTAGTAAGGGTTTTTTGTTGTAAATCAGACAATTCTGGGTCAATAATAGTGTTCCTAGGTTGCCTACCCAAGGACTTAATGTTTGGAAACAAAAAATTGTGCAAATAAATGCAAGAAAAAGTAACTATTGACAAGAAATTGGATGCAAAAGTGAATGCAATTTTTTCAATTTTTGATGTAATAGCAATGTTCCTAAATATAAGTAGGATGAAATCAAACAATGGAAGAAAGTAAAAATTCAACCTATATGCACTTTCACTAATGCAAATATAGGAAACCCTAAATGCAATTCCACTAATACAAAATGCAAGAAACCTTACATGAACTTTCACTAATGAAAGATTCAATGCAGGAATGAATGCAATCTAGATCTAAGGACTTAATGGACTCCAAAATAATAAATGAATGCTCAACAAGTTCAGGTTCATAAAAATGATGAATGGGAAAACATATACGTTTTTGGGATATCACACTTTTCTCATTCAACCATGTGTTAATGTCCTAGGAGTCCTAATTGGGTTGACTAATAACATCATAAGGTGAGCCACCCCGCAAATGCCTTGAAAAGAATTTTTTTGAAAACATGTTGTGATATACAAAACAAGCTAAATGAAGACAAATAAACATTCAACTCACGAAATCAAGCAATATAAGCCAAATAATGAGTCAAAATAGTGAAAGTTAGCTACACCAAGCTAGGGTATGTGTACTTGGGAAGTTTGGAGATGTAACAAGGACTCTAGAAATGAAAAGAAGTTGTCAAAAAATGTTGTGGAGGACTAAGACACCAAGGATGGCCTATTAGTCTTGCTACTATTTTTAAGGGAAAATATGGAGTCTTCAGATGTTGAAAAAGAATCCTAAAGAATCTCTAAAATATACCTTGTGGAAGACTAAGACACACAAAGTGGTGTATTAGTCTCATTCTGAATTTCTAAATTTTCTCAATGTGGTCCTGAAGGTTGATGTCTGCACTTGCTTCTCCCCAGATCCAAGGTCCTGAAACTTCTAGAGTTGGTCTCTAGGTGAGTTTCTATGAAGATGACAACTTTGGCAATGCAACTTTGCAAATTTTCAATATTTCACTCTAAATGATCTTCAAGTCTTCAACCTAGATCTGTAAATACAAACACACGAGAGAGGGAAGACTTGTTGATTGTTAGTGAATGGGGGTTTTCCTTGGTCAAACCCATTTTAGATAATTAAACCAAATGATGAAATGAATCATGAAACATGAAATATGTAAATGATATCACCTTGTATGATGTCTTGTGAAGTAAATCTGCAATCTACCATGTAGTGGCCATGAAGAATGTAGATATTGGATCATTGGATATGATATGAATAATAGTTTAAAATAGATCTTCAATGCTACATTCATAATCTTGGCTCAACAACATGAATGGATGCACTAAACCCTTGACATGATGCTTGAATCTAGATGATGGCTTTAAATGCTTGAATACTTGAATGCTTGGATATTTAGATTTCTTGTTATGAAAAATGGGTGGAGGAACCTTGTATTTATACTTATTCATGCTTAATATCCTAAAATTACACCACAACAAGCCGACATGTGGGGTCATTAATTAAACGAGGCTAAATCCCACCCAAAATTTGGAATTAGATTGTGAAAATAAGCCAAGGGGGACTAAGATGACCTAGGTGGTGTCTTAGTACCAAGGATCAATTCTCGAGGCACAAACTCAAAAAAGGGACCTATTTTGTTGGTTTCAAAATCATGTTCCCAAGACTGATGGAGGAAAAAGATGCCCTAGGTGGTGTTTTAGTCTCGATCCACAAATTAGGGACACACAGATAGAAACATTGAATGATCATTTATCTTTTGATGTTTTTTGGGGTTTACCATAAGAATATATAGTTTATTAGGCTTGTGGATGCAAAATAGGGCCAATTAAGCCATAAAGAGGCATAAATAAAGTAAGGCGGACCCAAAGACATGTGAAAATGCACTTGTATGCATTTTTCTAGACTACACAAAGAATGCAAAACTCATTTGTACTAAGCAAGAGAAGGGTAAATGGGTTTCTTTTATCCTTGTTTGCCCTAAATGACACCAATTTATTTCTCAATGGGGTTTCTCTCTATGCAATATACTTGTGTGGATCTCATTATCCTTAGGCTATGATGTTATTGGGGATTTTTACTATATGCCTCAAATGACTACAGGGAGAGGCATGATCTGTGGAATTGGATGGCCACTAACCTCCCTAAAGTTCCTTGCATTTTCATCAGGGACTTTAACATGAATGAAAACACTACTGATAAGAAAAAGGGTAAATATATTTTATGGAATGGCGATGAATCATACTTTTATTCAAAAATGAAAAGGTCTCTCAATTTGTGTGACCTATTGGAAAAAAGAAAGGGGTATGTGCAAGATCATGATGGGCCAAAAAGTGGCAATATGATGGGTATTCAAGTAGGGTATGTGACTGACGACTTTTTTTACCCAAAATTTACGAAATGAAAAGGGCTTTTAAAGGAAATTTTCAGCTTTCCATCAATATAAATTATGCTTTACTTTGAATTAAAAAAATAATTATTATTCATTTTCTATTTGAATTACGACTAAAGTGTTGATTGATAGGTTGATTTAAAAACATCTATAGCTTTCAAACGATATCACATTTTTTGAATCTAAAACATGAATCACATTATATACTTCATATACTATAGGATTTAAAAAGAAAAATTAAATTTCATGAATTTTTGACCAAGTTAAGGTGGTCAGACATACGAGTTTTTTAAAATTTGTAATAAAAAACTCATAATTAATTATTCACTTGGAAAAAAATTACAAAAAAATATGCATCACATCTAACACGAGTCTTCTAGTTATGTATAAAATCTTATAAAAAAATATTATCATTTTATTGGGGTTAGGGTGGTCAGACAGACACCTACTTCTTATTTTTTCCCTAGAATTTAAGTCTATTACATTGAAATTTCAAACTTTCACCAAATAGAGTTTTTAAAAAAAATAAATCTAGTAGTTTAGAAACTACATTCAATTTGCTACAAATTCTTTTCTTACATATTTTTGGAATAATATAGATAAATTATTCAAATTTTTATGTCAAGTTGCCTAAATTTGATTTTTCTGATTTTTTTGTCACTTAAGGGCCTATTTTTTCTATTCAATGATCCTGCACATACTCAAAGGATTCTTTCAAATGAGTTTGGTTTATATGTTGTAATAATAATTTCCTATGGGGATAAGAAACATTTCTCCTTTTTAGGCTTTCACAGTGAAAATGATGTTATGGGGTTCCTACTTCTATGTTTGACCACTACCCCATTGAGACTAATGTAACATTTTCACCTACCTCTCCATCTTCCTCTTAGAAAATAACCTCTTCTTTCCAGTTTAATTCCTCCTTGTTCAATGAATTTCACTAGCTTGGTGGAATTAGATCAGTTACAACTCTGACCAAATTCTTTAATAGAAACATAGATCCTCTTCAAAGGTGGGATGTATTAACTGATTCTTGGAGGAAGATCTCTTGAATTGTGGGAAAGAAAAATTATAAGGATAGAAACATGATTGATAAATGATTGCATCATAAAATTTTAATACTTGAATGCCAAGTACAAGAAAGTATGCCTAACCTCCAGATGGAAACTAGTCTTATTAGAACCATATCCCTTTTAAGGAAATTGTAGAATTATAAATTTCAGGGACAAAGGATTAGGGAAAAGATGAATTATTTTCAAGAAAGTGACAAGGGTTCTAAGTATTTTTTTAATCTAATTAAGGATAAGCAAGAAAAAGAGAATATTGGACTAATTTTGGATAATGGGAGCCTCTCTATTGATCCCTCCTATAATAAAATTGCTATCTACTCCTTTGAACAATTATAATTTTTACTGAAAAATAATAATAAAAGAAAGGAAGATAGAGCCTTTTGTCTTAAGATGATGCCAAAGAAAATTAGTGATGTGGATTATAAGATTCTATAGGAGGATCTTTCCTTGAAATAAATTGAAAATACCATTAGATAATTGGCTAATGGAAAATATCGAGTAGTATGGATGAGCTTATTGTTCAATTTTATAAAGCATCAACTCGATTAGGTTTGAGTTAGAAATCTATACCTATGCTTTCAAGAATAATTATTTGGGTCAAAGTATCAATATGAGGATAAGTAAATTGATTCTCAAGGATGGTGATAGAACCCTTATTAAGAACTAGAGACCTATCAACCTTTTGAATGTCTCATACAAGATTCTTGCCAAAATCCTTCTAGGAAAATTAACTGATATTCTTGGGAAAGTGGTTTCATTAAGGGAAGGTACATTATTGAGAACCTTATAATAAGTTGGAAGGGGATGAATTGGGACAAACATGATAAAAAACAAGTGGAAATGATTCTCCTTGATTTTAGAAAGACATATGATAGGATTGAATGGCCCTTAGTGATGGATATGCTACAATATTTTTGTAAATGGATCAGGATCCTTTTTAATGATTCCTCCATAGTAATTTATGTCAATGGTGAGCGCATAGATGCAATAATTCTCCAAAGATCAATTAGGAAAGGTTGTCCTACAACACTTGCTCTATTTTTTATTGCTACTAATGCTTTGCACTATGTTCTTTGATCTGAACTGTTGGCTCCCCAATTAATGGAATTTGGTTAACCAACCAAGATCAACTACTAAATGTGCAATTTTTAGATGACAATCTTATTCATTGAGTTGTCTAAAAATAACTTTTATAATACTATGAAAATGTTAGAATTTTTTTGTGATGCATTTGGGTCTAGAATTTCCCCTCATAAATCCACTATAATTGGATGGGCCCATGAGCCTCTTAGCTAGATGGTGAACAAGGGATGGGGTGGTCCAACCCTTACAATATTGTGAGGTATTTGGGCATCCCCTTTTCAGTTCGCTCAAAAACATGTGGGATTGGCTCTTTCAGAAAATTGAGAAGAAACATCAAAAGTGGAAAGCCCAACTGCTTTCCCTTGTTGGAAGACATCAATTTGTACAGAATTTCATAGCTTCTCATGTTGTATATCACTCCTCAGCCTATCTATTTGCTAATATCCACTTTAGTAAGCTCCAAAAGATTCTTAGGGAATTTTTGTCGTCAAATAGGAAGGGTAAAAAAAGGCATAATGTGAATTGGAAGTGGTGTTTCCTTCAGAAAAAGTAGGGAGGATTAGGCCTAAAATATCTCTAGATCCAAGGGGTTTCTCTTGCTACAAAATGCATTTTCAAGGCCTTGGAGGGTGATGAACTTTGGAAAGTTCTAGTGAGACACAATCTAGCATTGTCCAAACCAAAGAAGGGTAAGAAATGGTAGAATCTACATGTGCATGATATCGTTTTTGGTCAGTTTGAGGTTATGGTGTTTGGTTCTACTATGTTTTCCTCCTTGTGGAAAGTGTAGACCCAAGTAAGGGTATGTGCAAGATCATAATGGGCCAAAAAGTGGTAATATTATGGGTATTTGTAGGGTATGTGGCTGACGAAATTTTTTTTACCCAAAATTCATGAAACGAAAAGGGTTTTTAGAGGAGATTCTCAACTTTCCACCAATATAAATTATGCTTTAATTTGAATTTAATAAATAATTATTATTCATTTTCTATTAGAATTACAACTAAAGTCCTGATCAATAGGATGATTGAAAAACATCTATAATTTTCAAACGGTATCATAGTTTTTGAATCCAAAACATGTGTCACATTATATGCTTCACATACTATAGGATTAAAAGAAGAAAAAATAAATTTCATGAAGTTTTGGCCAAGTTCGGGTGGTCAGACATATGAGTTTTTATATTTTTTAAAAGTTGTAATAAAAAATTCATAATTAATTATTTACTTGGAAAAAAATTACAAAAAAATATGCATCACATCTGGACATGAGTCCTCTACTTATATATAAAATCTTATAAAAAATATTATCATTTTATTATGGTTAGGGTGGTCAGACAGACACCTACTTCTTATTTTTTCCCTAAAATTTAAGTATTACTGCATTAAAATTTCAAATTTTCAACAAATAGATTTTATTTATTTTTAAATAAACCTAGTAGTTTGGAAACTATATTCAATTTTCCATAGATTCTATTTTTACATATTTTTGAAATAATATAGATAACTTATTCAAATTTTTACGTCAAGTTACCTAACACTAATTTTTCTAAATTTTTTGCCACTTAAGGGCCTATATTTTCCATTATGATCCTGCACATACCCGTAAGGCACTTGATATCATGTGGTGAAGTAGTGAATTTTTTTATCTTCGTGGTTTGTGCCCAACATACCCTTATGGTGGAATGTTGGCCTAAATGGGGAGCCACTGTCTCTTTCTTAGGGGTTTTCTACAAAAAATTGGTACTCTTGGGGGATTAGTGTGTTTTAGGACCTATTGATTGATGAATTTTTTAGTTCTTGGGAGCAACTGTGTGCTAAGTAGTGTTTGCCTCCTCAGAAAAAATACATATATAATGATATGTAATTTTTTGGGGAACTGGTTTCTTGGGAATACAATAGGGGATATTGATGCCTTGTGTAGGATAAAATGGGCAGATGGATCTAAGTTGATGTAAATCTCTATTAAGAGTATATACTTGATGCATGTTGGCTTGAGAAAGGTGTATGAGTGGTTAAACTCCTCCTAGAACTTAACTTGGTCTAGATTGATAAATGGACTAAAATCCTTGCACATCTTTGGCATAATAATGTTGAACCAAAAATAAATTATTTTTATTGGTTGTTGCTTTTGAAAAAGTTTTTTTTTGGTCAAGTTTTGGATAAATATGCATTACCTACAAGAACTTGTGAATTTTTTCCTATCCCTAAAACTTTTGGACACTTAATTTTTTACTACATCAATATGTTAGTGCCATTTGGTCTTTGTTCTTTTTGCTCCAGGCTATGAATTGGAATGATCACAATGGTTTTTCATGGCATGAGATTCTTGTTGGCTATGTTGAGAGGTTTGATGAAACTTTGAATGAGTTTTGGTTTATTTTGTATAATGAATTCTTATGGTTTCTTTGGAAGAAAAGGAATGAAGAGACCTTTCAAAGAAAAGGAAGGCACCTTACTAAGCTTAGTAGTGAAATCACTTTCTTGAATATTATGCTATAGGTATCTACTGTTATACAAATCCCAAAAGACCATTTCATGATTATTCTTGTAGACATCTAAAAATGGTCTGGAGAATCTAATTAATTAAATACGACTTATTTGATGAATTAATCTTAAATTCATCTACTTAGTAAATAAATAGAAATATTTATTTACATCAAGTTCATTATTAATTCTTCTATTTCTCTCCTAATTAAATAAATAAAATTAAAAATGTTGTTTTATTTAATTATTATAATTTTCATCATATTATTTCTCTCTTAAATTAAATAAACAAAATTAAAAACTTTGTTTTATTTAATTATTATCATTATTACTTCTTTTATACTTCTATCATAAATACAGCTCTTTGGCTACAGGAAATGGATCCCAACTTATGCAATCTTACTTTTTCAGGTTTTCCAAAGCATCCAGCATTCATCTAGCATTCAAGCATTCAGTATTCATCCATCATCCATCTAGCCTACATCCAGCATTCATCCAGCATCCAACATTTGTAGTCATGGTTGCAATCATAGTAGTTTTAATCATTTAATCGTATAGGAAATAGAATAGTTCAATTCTCATTCACTAAGTGTCATTTCAATAGTCTAATTAGCTTATAAATCTGAGAGCAAAGTAGATTAGAGAGATCTTTAGAGTTAGAGAGCAATAGGATAGATTTCTAAAGATTTCTAGTTTAAATTAGTTTAAATTTCTTAAATCTTAGATGCAATGTCCTATTTAGAGGTGTAGAAGCATGTTTAGATTGTTTAACCCATTCCTACGCTTACAAATTGGTGCCCACAGTGGGGCATAACCCCATATTCTACTTGATTTTTGAGAAAAGTTTCTTACAGGTATCGGCATGATAGTTTTCATGGAACCGTGACTTTTTGCAGCATGCCAGTTGGATTTTATAGTGTGCAAGTGGTCTGTTTTAGCGCGTCGGGTTTCTATTGTAGCGCACCGCGTCACTATTTCAGCACACCGCGTCACTATTTCAGCGCACCACATCACTGTCCTTAAAATTATTATTTTTTAATCTGGATCTGATGTGTCCACGGCCAGATTTTGTTTTTGTCTATTTTTGATTAAAATTTACTTATCCTAGGATAGCAAATGGATAAAATTTATCAATCCTAGGATAGAAAATGGGTAAAAAGTGATCAATCCTAGGATAGAAACTTCACAACTTCTTGTGGGATTAAAATTGAACATCATGCTTTTATGGAGCAATATCTCCATGTAGATTAACTAATTTATCTTTTGGGTTTTAAAAAGAAAAACTTCTTGCTGTGATTGGGTGATAGGTTTATGCTCTCCCCTTTACTAGGTGCATCAGAATACCAGACTCACTTTTGTTTATGCATTTTTTTTTAAAGCTTTTTAAAACCTTTAGACAGGCCTGTCGTAGTGGGAAAAAGTACTCACCCTACGGGAACGACCTGAGTGGGGACAGCCAAAAGCCATGGTATTCCAACCCACTTAAAAATTTATGTGAATTTGGGGAAACCCTCTTTCAACGGAAGTGTGCATGATAACCATCCCCAAAATCATTGTTCTAAAGATTGGGAGGTCTCTCGAGGGAGTTTATCCATTTTTCGCTCCAAACGGAAACCCTATCTAAGAACCTAGAAATAGAAGCACGCTTGTCAGTTTCTAAACATTGTAATACTCGGCAGTGCAGGGGCGGGGAAGAATCTACCCTCAAGCACTCACCATATAATTTCTAAGGACTTTTTACTTAGGGGATCCGGTATCCACTTCCGTCACTCTGAGTATGCACCTAGAAAAGACAAAAACATGGGTACCCTCTAGGGGGTGACATGGCTGTGTGAGTCAACGCAATTCCAAGCTATGGGTCGTTCGAGTATATAACGATGACCTTTTGTCTCTAGGAGTGAGTCTATCTAAAGTGTCTTATCTATTATAAACCAATAAAAATCAAGAAGAATCATGCTTGATTCTTAAGAACATACACTATCTGTTTAGATAATAGGATTTTAAAGTCAACCATTCTATTCTTGCTTGTTGTGTTTTCTCTCATTAAATTCAGATAAGATCATCACAAAAATCTTCCAAATCAAAACACTTGTGAAATTATCATGATTCGAGATTGGGTATCCACCAAATTTGTCAAGAAATCTCTTGTCAAACGAATCAGAAAACCAAAGAAAACACTTGCATACAAACAACTTCTGAGAAAGCAACGATTTTTATATCAAAGCAGGAAAGTTCTACTCCAACATAGGACTTTTATTCATAGGTATCACGATTTCTCTAGAGGTTATATGGACGACTATGCTATAGCTCTCTTAGATTCACAAGCATTATATCAAAGAAGGGCTCTTAGGCAACACCACAATCACAGTCAAAGAATTCGTCCAGAATACATCCCACAACCAGCCATACAATACGATACCAGACTAAGTAAGTTTCATAGAATAAGATAGTTTTCTGTCTTAAACACCTCATGGTTCTGTTTTAGTGCATCACTCATCTATTTTAGCGCTTTAGGTTTCTGTTCTAGCACTTCACTATTCTGTTTTAGTGCGTCACTCATCTATTTTAGCGCTTTAGGTCTTTGCTCTAGCGCCTCACTAGTCTATTTTAGTGCGTTACTGGTCTGTTTTAGCGCTTTGGGTCTCTGTTCTAGCGCTTCACTGGTCTGTTTTAGTGCGTCACTGATCTATTTTAGTGCGTTGGGTCTCTATTCTAGCACATCACTGCTCTATTCTAGCACATCACTGCTCTGTTATAGTGCGTCCTAGCTCTGTTTTAGCGCTCCAAAAAGTTAGAAAAATAGAGAGTTAATAAGATAGTTTGTTAGTTTACCCATATCAAAAACAAGGTTTTCATCAGTCCAAAACATTTTTTTCATAGTCCAAAACACTTGAGTCATACAAAAGGAAAACTTTACCATTACACCTAGATCTTGAAACATCTTGCAAATTGTCCTTATCACTAAATCTGAGATCTTCTGTCAAAGTTCCCCTATCAAGGATTTTTATCATCCTTCCATCACAAAGCTAGACATGACTAAACTATATTTTAAATCAAAAACCTCAACACTTATCCAATCAAAAATCCAAGATCAAAGTCTAGAGTAAAACTTTAACGTTTGTATGCCTATTTTCACACGAGCAGCATATCAAAGACAACAACAAGAAGAAAATGAAAGAATAGCAGCCATGGCTGAAGAAAACCCTTGGGGATGATATAGCAACACTGATCCTCTCACTAATTCACAATAGAAAGAAATAACTACAGAAGAAATCGAGAAAGTTCAACAAGACCCTCATTTCCATAAATTTATGGAAAAGATGCTAGAGCAAGATATGGAAAAGTATCTTCTATTATTAGCTGACAAAGGTGCTAAGCTTCCTAAAGACTTTGATGTCAATCAACTCAAGGAAACACCACACCCAGACAACTAGTATGGAAAATCCAAATCAAATAGATGCTTTGACAAAACAAATCCAACAATTACAACTTAGTTCCAAAATATCCAACAAGGGCCAACAAAAAGATATTCCTTACAAGACATTTTCCCTTATCCATTCGACCCAAGCATTAACATGATACCATTTCCACGGTATTGTGAATACCCGATGTACAACAAATACAATGGAAGAACCGATCCATTTGATCACATACGGGAATTTTGAGCCATGAGCATAGAGTTCACACATGAGGACTCTTACTTACTACGATTATTTCCAAGAAGCTTAGGAAACACTTGCATGGAGTGGTTTTCTAAATTGGAGCCCAAGATCCAATCTTTTGAAGAACTGATCAATAGGTTCATAACAAACTTCTCATTCAACATCCAACATCGGGTGACCTTAAAAGAACTCTACAACACCAAACAAGCAAAGGTTGAAAAGTTTCTTTCCTTTCTCCAATGATGGAGAAGGCTATTTGCTAAATACCCTAGATCTATTCCTAAAGAGGAGAAGATAGAGATGTTCATTGATAACTTAGTGGATGACATGAATTACAGATTGGACTTACAATGTCCATCTACATTTGAACAAGTTATCGAAAAGGGGCTCAAAATTGAAGAGGCTCTAATCAAAAGAGGAATAATCAAACACTTCATTGAAGGTTCAAACAATAACAATTCCTCAAACAACAACAACGAAAAGACAAGATTTTGGAAAAAGAACAAGAATACTGATACCATGATTGATACACACACATCTAAACCAGTATTCACCTTGACGCCAACCACTACAAACAAACAAAAAAATGGTCTTAATGTCAAACAAAGTAGTGATCAAGGAAATAATCAAAATAGTGGAGAAACAAAAGCCCAATCATTCCAATGACCATCCAATAAATGAAAATTCAGGCCATTAGGACAATCATTGGAATCAGTCCTCAAAGAAATTTTAGATGAAAAACTCATTCAAGTACAAGAGGCTAGAAATTGGGACCCTCAAGTCAAACCATCATGGTGGTATAACTTACATTACTGTCACTACCATCAAAATAAAGGCCACATGACTAAAAATAGTTGGCAGTTAAAACGTGCAGTACAAGACCTCATAGATCAAAAGAAAGTATTTGTAGAGGGACACCAAACAAACAAAGATCATACGACGTTCAAAAATCCTCTACCCAATTATCAGAAGGGAGAATCCTCTTCCGCAAACACCAAAGGTAAGAACGTCAGTTATGTTTATGACACAACGATCTTTGTTTTTCTACTGCCAAGGAGGATGAAGAGTTATGCAACCAAATCAATCAAAACAATGACATTACATCTACCAATTTGGTACAACATATGGACAAATCTGAAAACCAAATTAACGTAATCACACTCAAAGGGAAACAAGAGTACCAACTGGTTAATGACACAACAAGGGCACAATCCAAAGTTATATTGAAAGGAGCATCAATATCATCCCCACCTGTGGATCCTCCCTCTAATCAATATAATCTCATCAATCAATTGTAGTAAATACCGGCACAAATATCCATCTTGGAACTTTTAAAGATTTCCCCATCACACAAAGAGGTTCTTGAACAAGCTCTTGTATCAACCACGGTACCTAACAATTTGGATGTGTCAGTTCCAAGCTATGGTGGGACATCTATCTGCACCTCATTGCCTTTCATTTTCCAAACATGATGATGTATCACTCATCCATCCACATAATTCTGCCCTTCACATTGAAGTCCTCATCCATAAACACCGTGTAAAGCGTGTCCTAATAGATGGAGGGGCTGGTTTAAATATTTGTACCTTAAAGCTGATTTGTGCACTAGGATACTCAGATGAAGCCATTGATACAAGAAGAAAAATCACAATCAAAGCATATGATGAAGAAGAAAGATCCTCTAAAGGGTTGATCATATTACCCATTCAAGTGGGACCTATTGTCCAAAAATTGGTTTGCCAAGTCTTAGATAGGGAACTGACATACAACATACTGTTGGGATGCCCTTGGATCCATGATATGCAAGTAGTACCTTCCACCTATCATCAATGCCTGAAATTTCCCTTCAATGGACAGGAGGTAACAATCAAAGCAGACTATAATGACACCCAAGCTTGTCATACATTGAAAACATCTCAGGATACATTCATACCTCACAATAGAGAAGTTAGCACATCAGATGGTGAGCAACAACAGAACTTCATATCAAAGTGGCTTCCAAAACAACAAAAATCATAGGAGATCAGGGTGGCACAATCTAACCCTTCAAATGTTGAAGAAAAATTGGCTCCACTCTCACATCAATTCACTAAGGAAGTACAGATAAGTGACAAAGGAATAAGTGAATATGGTGTTGGACACTCTTTCCATCTATCACAAATGTTACCATCCTTACAAACATATGGATAGCCATCTACAATCACCCAAAATTCAGCACAATCTACAACTGCATTAGATGGTATATTTGTAAGAGCAGGAAATTTAGATGAAGAATCAGAAGATAAGGCTATTCTAAATTGGCTTTATAGGGATGAGGAAGCTTCCACTTCCACAAATAATATCATAGAGACAAATCAATATGGAAAGGGAAAAACTCTTCTGGAGAAGATGGGATATTCAGGACAGGGACCTCTTGGGTTAAGGAAACAAGGCATAATAGAACCAATCCAACCACTCATGCTCCAACGTAAGGATAAAACTGGACTAGGATATGTAGTAGAACAAGGATCTCTTGACCAAGGGAAACAAACTATAATAGAACCAATCCAAGTCCTCACAATTCAGCAAAATGGCAGAACTGGACTAGGATACTCAGAAGAAGCAAGAGCAAAAATCACCAATAAAACTATGGACCGTATTCTTCAAATAAGAGATAACTCTACAACGGATTCAAATGAATATGAGTGGGACAACTTATTAGATGTTTCCTATGAAGATATTCAGATTGACATTATCAAAAAGTATACCCCCAAACATGAGGAGGGTCAAAGCTCAAGTTTTAATCCTATTGTGTTTGAAACACAAAATTTCGATGACTCAGGTGAAGATGAACGAACATCAATTGAGATAAATGATGTGGAAGAAAATACCTTTGTAGGCCTCGGAATAACCACTAACAACCTAGATGACATTTCCGTCCAAGCTTTGACAATCGCTGACCTCAACCCATCTAATGATTCATTGCCTTTACTGCATCCCGAGCTTATCGAATGGGAACCCCAACACCCTATCAATCTCCCTGTTTTTGACAATGATTCTACCATTATTAACTACCTTTGCTATGAGGAATCCGATACTTGTTCTACCAATACTTCTCTTAATGATGCTTTTAGGCAGGAGGATGCCAAGCCTTCCAGTTGCAAAAATATGAAAATAAAAAATGAATCTAATGGTGAAAACCATTCTATGGTAGTATTTGATCCTAAAATAGTAAAAAAAAAGAACACATCCAATGGTCAAAGCCTCGTTGAGTCACCAAAGGATGGAAGGTTTGACATCCTCCCACAAAATTACCATGAAAGATCATTAGTATTGATAGAACCCACACAATCTATTATATTGGCATAGCAAAGAAAGTAAGAATACTACACCTGGCAGCATCCATGACAGATACAGAAAAGCCAGATTTTATCAAATTCTTTGAAGAATGATGCATTAATTTTGCATGGTCATACTCTGACATGCCAGGCTTAGACACAGATCTCATTATGCATCAATTATCCTTACCCTAACATGCCAGGCTTAGACACCTGGCAGCATCCATGACAGATATAGAAAAGCCAGATTTTATCAAATTCTTTGAAGAATGATGCATTAATTTTGCATGGTCATACTCTGACATGCCAGGCTTAGACACAGATCTCATTATGCATCAATTATCCTTACCGACTGGCACTAAACCAGTAAAACAAAAACTGAGAAAAATGCATCCACATGTTGCATTATTGGTAAAAAATGATTTGAAGAAACTACTAGATGCTGGATTTATCAGATCTATTGATTATGCATAATGGATATCCAACATTGTACCTGTTTCAAAGCAAGATCACACCATCAGAACATGTACTAATTTCTGGGATTTAAATAAAGCATGTCCAAAGGATGATTTTCCTTTGCCAAACATAGACATGATTGTAGATCTAATAGCCAGCCATCAAATACTATCACTCATGGATGGATTTTCAGGATACAATCAAATCAAAATAGCTCCTGAAGACCAAGAAAAGACAGCATTTACATGTCCATGGGGCACCTTTTGCTGGAACGTCGTGCCTTTTGGGTTAAAGAATGCAGGAGCTACATACCAGTGAGCTATGACAACAATCTTCCATGACATGATGCACACCTTCATGGAGGACTATGTGGGCGATATCTTAGCCAGGTCTCACACTAGGGAAGGACATATAGAGATACTGGCCAAAATATTTGACAGGTTGGAGAAATTTAAAGTCAGATTAAATCCTAAGAAATGTGCCTTTGGAGTAACATCAGCAAAACTCCTTGGATACATAGTTTCTACAAAAGGAATTGAAGTAGACCCAGCAAAAGTTAAAGCCATCGTGGAAATGCCACCTCCTAAGAATATCAGTACATTAAGATCTCTACAAGGTAAATTACAGTCCATCAGAAGATTCATCTCTCAACTAGCAGATCAGTGTCATCCATTCAACCATCTTTTGCATAAAAATGTGTCTTTTAAATGGGATGAATAGTGTGAAAATACTTTCAATCAAATCAAGCATTATTTAATGACACCACCAATCTTGGTGCCACCCAGTGAAGACAAGCCATTTTTGCTATATATCGCAAAAATAGATATCTCTTTAGGAGCCTTGCTAGCACAAGAGGATAGAGAAGGAAAGGAACATGCAATATACTATATCAGCAGGACACTCAATGGACATGAAGTAAACTACACCTTCATTGAAAAATCATGCTTAGTAGTAGTATTTGCAACACAAAAATTGTGACACTATATGCTCACTCACACTGTCAAGCTCATTGCAAAAATCGATCCCCTCAAGTATTTACTGAGCAAAGCAGCTTTAACAGGAAGGTTGGCAAAGTGGGTCATGCTCCTTAGTGAGTTTGATATTCAGTATGTTGAAAGGTGAGCTATCAAAGGACAAGTCATCGCCGACCAATTGGCAGAAGCTCCATTGGTAGACAGTCATCCTAAGACCATGGAATTTCCTAATGCGGATATCCTCAACGTTACAACACAACCATGGAAACTCGACTTCGATGGATTCTACACACAACATGGATCAGGGGTAGGAATTTTATTTGTCACACCTCTTGGGCACACAATTCCATGATCTTACAAGCTTACCTTCCATTGCACTAAAAATGTTACAGAATATGAAGCTTTAATTCTTGGAATTAAAGTGGCTATTAACTAGAAAATCACAGAACTATAGGTATATGGAGACTCTCAGTTGATCATCTATCAAGTCAACAATGATTACCAAACTAAGGATGACACACTGATTTTATACAAGAGACTAGTAGATGATCTAAGGAAATACTTCATAGATATCAAATTTGAGCAGATACCAAGATCAGAGAATAAAGCAGCAGATGCCATGGCCACAATAGCATCTCTTCTACAAATGCCTGAAACACAAGATCGTTATCGATTTATTGTGGAAAAAGTGTCAAATCTTGCATATGCAAATCCCAAATCCCAAACCATAAGCCTTTTGGATAGTGCCCAATCTTCCATTTATGGAGACATTTATGCTTATCTAAAAGATAATATCTAACCGCCAAATCTTTCTCGCAACCAAAAGCACAACTTCATACACCAATCTGCTAAACATACCATTATTGCTGACACCCTTTACCGTCGAGGCCTAGATGGTACTCTTTTGCATTGTCTAGAACATAACGAATCCGCTTCTACTTTACATGAGGTCCATGAAAGAATTTGTGGTACACATTCAAGTGGATTATCTTTAGCCAAGAAACTCCTTCGTTTGGGGTATTACTGGCCACACATGGAGCAAGAATCTTATAAGTTTTTCAAGAGATGTCAAAAATGTCAGATTCATGGCAATCTTATACATGCACCAGCATAGGAGCTCCATCAATTCACAACTACATGGCCTTTCTATCAGTGGGGATTGGACTTGGTAGGGAAAATTAACCCATCTTCATCTAATGGACATAAGTTCATTATCACCGCAACAAAATATTTTACAAAATGGGTGGAGGCAGTTCCCTTAACCATAATCACTGGGAAGCAAATATCATCTTTCATACTTAATTATCTCATTTGTAGATATGGGATACCCTAGTCAATCATCACAGATAATGGCAGGCCTTTCAAGAACCAAGACATCCAATAGTTGTGTGAAAAGTTCCACATCCAACATTGCTTTTCAACCTCGTATTACCCTCAAGGTAATGGACAGGTAGAAGCTTCAAACAAAACAATCCTAAAGATTCTCAAGAAGACTGTAAATGAGGTAGGGTGTGATTGGCACGCTCAGCTTAACCCTACTCTTTGGGCTTACAAGACTAGCATCAGAACACCAACATGAGTTACACCATATGCTCTTGTCTATGGATCAGAAGCAATATTACCTATCGAAGTAGAAATTCCATCCCTTCAAGTTTCACTAAAGGGACTCATTTCAGATGAAGATTATAGGATCTCTAGACTTCAAGAATTAGAGCTACTTGATGAATGTTGACAACAAGCTATCAATCATTTGACATCCTATCAATAAAGAATGTCTAGGAACTATAATCATAAGATTAAGCCTAGAGTCTTCCAGATTGGAGACTTGGTCCTACGAGAAAACCCTAGAAATCAAGCAGACAGAGAAAAGAAGGGAAAGTTTGAACCTAACTGGATAGGGCCTTATGTTATCATATCAGTCTATGGATCAGGAGTATACCGACTATCTACACCAGAAGGAGATATGTTGGAGGAACCCATGAACAACATTCATCTCAAGCAATTTTACACTTGAGGATATCTAGTGCATGGTCAATAAAGTTGTCTTGATGAAAACCTGGCAAACAGGCATCATGATGATAGAAAATAATAATAATAATAATAATAATAAAATATATATCATAAAATTAAAAATACAAAGAAAAAGAAAGAGGACACAATAAAAACAAGTGATGAAAACCTGGCAAACAGGTGCTACTTATGATTTTCACCAAGCTCTTCTATCTATTAGGTACAGTTTTGTTACGATTGTTTCCTTTCATATCATTTCCATCTATCATTTGAGATAATCATTATCACTATCCATGTCATAGCAAGGATATCATGTTTTACCCTGGCTTGGGGGCAACATCATAGTGTTATTTGGTACAATGGACTTTCAGCTTAAATGGAAAGGTAGTCAAACATGACAACACCAAGTGACAATACTTGAAAAAACCCAAAAACATCAGAAAATCAAAATAAAAAAAATTAGAAAATCAAAATAAAAAAAAAACATCAGAAAATCCATGCAAAAACATCAGAAAATCAAAAACACAAAAAAAGAGTCTACATAAGTCAGAAAATGGAGTCTGTTTCAGTCAAACTACATGGTCTCTGCGTATATAACGTAGGCAAGACTAATCTTTGATTAGTCCCCGAGACCCCTAGGATAGGTCTTTAGGTTACATCATTTGGTCAAACGTCTGGGAATATCATCCAAACATCAACACACATTTCAACATCGATGTCTAATCTGAATAATGATTTGAAAATACATTAAGTAGAATTTGAATTGTTGTGCTTTTTATTTTTATCATTTGCTTATCATTTCTTTGGAGCTACTTGATGATGTATTGAACTAGAGAAGCAAGGAAGGAGGATGATACCTTTTCTTTGTTTGTTGTTCATGAGTTAGTCATTATTATTTTGTGAATTGTCGCGGGAAGTGCTCTACCGAGTATCATGGATGACATTCCGATTCACTTAAGAAAATGATAAATTCTTTTCTGTTTACGCAAGAAATACTTAGGTCATCATTGGTCTATCTTACCCCTTGATGCTTGTGTTCACTTGCAATATCAAATATCATGAAAGAAATACTCAGGTCATCATTGGTCTATCTCATATCATTGATGCTTGTATTCACTTTCAACATTTTAAAAGCTCAGTGATGATACAAAGCAGAATAAAAAGATTATTGAAATGACACTTAGGTTTGTATGGTAAACATAGATTGCATTCATAATAATACATCTGCAGAGTACTGGTTGCACAAGTTACAAAGATTCATTCGCGAATAAATGTTATCTTTTCTTATTAAAGATTGAGTATACTTGACACATACGATTTTCATAATGGCATGCATATAAAATAATTTCTTTATCTCATCATAAATTTCACAATAAACATCTCATTTCATGACATCATATACACGTTATGTTACATCATTCATTTACATCTCATCACATTGTCATTATCATGTAGTTGCAAAATCATCATTCATTGCATACATATAGAAGGCATTTTACATCATTTTATCTATCATACATCATTTCATTTATATCTCATTTTATCTATCACATATCACATATTCATTCATTACATTTATCATTCATTTACATCTCATCACATTTTCATTATCATGTAGTTGCAAAATCATCATTCATTACATACGTATAGAAGGAATTTTACATCATTTTATCTATCATACATCATTTCATTTATAACTCATTTTATCTATCACATATCATATATCCATACATCATTTTATCTATCACATGACATCTCATTACACACATCATTCATTTATATATCATACATTACATTTTCATCCATACATCATTTTTCATAACATTTTATACATCATACATTGCATTACATCCATACATCATTCATTTACATCTCATTTCATACATTACATTTCATCCATACATCATTCATTTACATTTCATTATATACATCAATCATTTACATCTCATTCTATATTACATTTCATCCACATGTCATTTACATTTCATACATTGCATTTTCATCCATACATCATTCATTTATATCTCATACATTACATTTCATCAGTACATCATTCATTTACATCTCATTTTATTTATCATACGTTGCACCTCATTAAGAAAATAAATACATCATCAACATCATATCGCATCATCATTAATGCATCCATACAAGCTAGTAAAATAAATCATCATAAAACATAAAAATTAAAATGCATCCATCACATCAATCATGTAGAACATATCATAGATCAATCGAACCACTGCACATACATATCTCATCAAGTGTTAAGTATACAATGAAGTCTAAACAGGATGAAAATAACATCATGTCAAAAATGGCTATATATATCTCTCAAAGGGTACACAACTGATATCAAGTGGTACTCACACCAGAAGGAGCAGGTCTCGTGCCAGTATCAGGACCACCACCGGATGTCCCAGGATCTCTCGGATCTCTCGGGAGAGGTTGTCATGCCTTTGCTCACTATCCTCGAATGAGTCCTCTCTAAGCGAGACTGGGCATAACTGACTCTCTACTCTAGGGGGCAGAGCTCATGATAGCGGCTCCTATAAAACTCAATCTCAACACCTGCCCGCATGGCCTCTCGCATGTAATCTGCCACAGAGGTCCCATCTGCCACTCTCTGCAATCTCTCTGCAATAGTCTGCGCTGTCTCTGCTACCTATCTAACAGTATCTCGCTCTGCAGTCAATGCTATGATTTGTACCTGGGCAGTGGTCAACTGTGCTCGTACACCTGCTAGCTGAGCCTGTGCTGTTGCTACTACCTATAGGGCCTCATCTCTCTCACCAATCAGAGAGGTAATCTGTGTCTGTGTAGTAGCTAGCTGTGCCTGCATCTAGGCCTGCATCTGTGCTAGTAATCCCTACACCTGTGCTAGCTGTCCCTGTAAGGTCTAAACTTGCACCTATAAACTGGCAACCTCTAATCGCTCTATTGATGAGGAAGCAACGGCCTGCCTCTTGCGAGGTGCACTAGTCCAGGGCTCTGAAGTACCTACTATTCTCGGCCTCCTCCCATCTCCATCATCATCATCACTGCTATCATCACTGCCATCCTCACTACTATCATCACTCTCATCACTGTCACTCTCCTCGCTACCCTCCACGTCCACATCTACATCCTCCTCTCTCCCCCATCTCTAACCAACCTAAAAACCCCCTGCAACTACTGGTGATGGTACTGGTGTGGGTACTGGCTCATCTAGAATGGTAATACGAGGAGGAGGGTGCAGAGCCAAATACTATTCGTACTTGGGAGTAATAGGTGCCTCAACAATATCTCACCGCATATCCCATGTCGATGGTTGTAGAGCATGATAACCCTCAACAAGAGCCCCATAAGGCAAGCACGGACCCCAGTCACTGGTGTCTATCCATCATCGTCTGTAGTGCGCTACTCCCTGTGGCATACACTGCATAATTCCATACTACCTGTAAACGCGACGAAACATGAATCACTCCAAAATCCTGGGGCTCTTTCTAATCAAATACATCGAATAAGCCAAGAACCCCATCTCAATATCATCATCATCCCAGTCATCACAGTCTAAATAGGGACACCAGGTCACTGTCTCCACATCATCAATAATCTGCCTCCAATAATCTAGCTTACCCATCAAATGTTGGGTAGGCCTGCCTCTGTAACGAAACACATAAGGTCTCGTCGCTGGTCTCGATAACACTAGCATAGGACGTGTAACAACAATATTCTCCCATGCCCATACCTAAAGAAGGGTAGCTCCCATCGATAAACTGTTGCCTCTGAGGTACACGATCTAGTGCAAATCATGGTATAGCTGAGCAAGCATGCACATGCCCCAAGCATAGCTCATCCTGTGTACTACCATACCCTCTAATACCCAACCCCATCCAAGAGATAGACCCTTTGACCTATTATCAGGACAAAGGAATCCACCAATAAAGCCGGCCAAAACTAAAGGAAGTGGAGCATATGACTCATAAATCTCTACCCATGGAATCCACTCTCCCGCAACATGGGGATCCTGAAAGACTCTCTGCATGGACTCTACCCCACCAACCTCCTCTGCATCATGCACGAAAATCTCTCCAACAAAAGGAATGCGAAGAATATGCCATACATCCTCTGGCATCACGATCATCTCGCTAGTAGGTAAGTGGAAGGTGTTGTGGTCACTATGCCACCGCTTTGCTAAAGCTGTCAGTAAACCCCTATTAAGTCTAATATGGGGTATATCCAGTAACGAGGCTAACCCACAATCGATAATGTGCTACCTCTCATCCGCTGAAAGTCATGGTATCATATCATAAGGCCAAGGGAACTGCTCTCGCACCTGGATAACATCTAAATGCTCCTGTTATCATACAGAAAGAACATTTTAATCAGAATATCAAACATCAGGAGGTCATCAAATTTTCAAAAATTGTGATTTACCTATCAAACTATCAAGGAACCCTCATCTATCACTCGGGTTCATTCCTTCATAAAGTTTAATTATTCCTCACCTATCACGAGGGTAATTATTATCAATCAATAGATCTCGCTCATCATGAGATCGTTTACCATTTATTTTAGTCACAATCAAACTAAAATAGATGGAATCAACAACAAATCGACGAAAATCAAAGGGCACAATTTTTCATCAATATATACTTCTAAGCACTACAAAATCCTACTAAAGCGCTACAAAATCTACCTAAAGCACTATTTCTACTGAAGCGCTACAAAATACCGCTGAAGCGCTAGAGAATCTACCTAAAGCACTATTTCTACTGAAGCGCTACAAAATACTACTGAAGCACTGCAGATTTGACCCTGCGCGCTAAAACTCTGACATGCTACCCTAATTTATGGATGCACTAAACATTTTGATGGGTGCGCTAAAACTATGGCACACTATAACAGAAAATAGACGCGCTAAATCACGTCTGTCGGGCGCTAAAAACATAAAAACATGTACCAGATGACAAAAATGTACAAGCACAAATTACGAGGAGGATTTGGGCTACGTACCAGAGGTCCATAGTCGGCCGAACGCTGGTGATGTCGCACACGCTTGAGTTGATGGGTGTGGTAAGGGATCGACATCCTGATGCTCTGGCAATCTGAGGGTCTTTATCACAAAATTATCAAAGTCAAATGCACAAATGACTTTTGAAAATGACCTTTTGAGCTTTTATAGGTTATTTTTGTGGGATTTATTTATTTTTCCTTCTGAGGAATTAATTTTTATCTATCACAGGGGCATTTTTGGACAATTTTCTCAGGAGATAAATTGTTTATTCATCAAATCATCAGAAAATCATCAAATCATAAAAATTCAAAATTTTTGAAAAAATAAAAAATAAAAAAAAATCCACATTCATCAATTTATCTTCCGTGGGGGCATATATCGCTATCATTTCAAAATTCAACATCTGGGGCAAATCAGGGGCATATTTTAAACTTTTCGTCAATATGGCAGCTGAGGCAAAATCATTCTTTGAAGCAATGCATAAACACATCACTTCAAAGAGGGGCAAAATGTAGACATCTAAAAATGGTCTGGAGAATCTAATTAATTAAATACGACTTATTTGATGAATTAATATTAAATTCATCTACTTAGTAAATAAATAGAAATATTTATTTACATTAAGTTCATTATTAATTCTTCTATTTCTCTCCTAATTAAATAAACAAAATTAAAAATATTGTTTTATTTAATTATTATCACTTTCATCATATTATTTCTCTCTTAAATTAAATAAACAAAATTAAAAACTTTGTTTTATTTAATTATTATCATTATTACTTCGTTTATACTTCTATCATAAATTAAATACACAACTTAAATAATTTGTGTTATTTAATTACTTCATCACATTTCTTCTTAATTAAATAAAGATATCTAAAATATTTTATTTAATTATCATTTTCCTTTTTTTTTAATTTAATAAACAAACTCTAAAGTTTGATTTATTAAACTATTCAATCCTCTTTTTGCTAAATTTAAATAAATTTAAATTATTTAAATTTATGCATAAATTATTTACCACTATTCACTCACCAATAAAATTAAATTTTTAAAAATTTAATTAATTCTACTATCATTCACGGGAAGAGCTTCGGGGACAAACCTGCAGGAAGTTCTCTCAACCACCTTCCCTCTCATCTTGCCTAGTGTTTTCATGGGGAGAAACAATCCTCCATGATCAGCTCCATCTTCTCATCACATGCCATTCAATTCTCCAGATTGAATCTTAGCCTCTTATCTCGTATCCCTGTGCAAATGTGATGTCGTGAAAGCTATAAATATAGCTCTTTGGCTATAGGAAATGGATCCCAACTTATGCAATCTTACTCTGTAGGTTTTCCAAAGCATCCAGCATTCATCTAGCATTCAAGCATTCAATATTCATCCAGCATCCATCTAGCCTCCATCCAGCATTCATCCAGCATCCAACATTTGCAGTCATGGCTGCAATCACAGTAGTTTTAATCATTTAATCATATAGGAAATAGAATAGTTCAATTCTCATTCTCTAAGTGTCATTTCAATAGTCTAATTAGCTTCTAAATATGAGAGAAAAGTAGATTAGAGAGATCTTTAGAGTTAGAGAGCAATAAGATAGATTTCTGAAGATTTCTAGTTTAAATTAGTTTAAATTTCTTAAATCTTAGATGCAATGTCTTATTTAGAGGTGTAGAAGCATGTTTAGATTGTTTAACCTATTCCTACGCTTACAATTCTTAATGAAGGTTTCATGCTTATGTACAAATATAATATTACATCAGCCCATTTCTTCCCTCAATAGAGGAAGAAACTAAATCAAGAGGAGCTAGAGCTGCTAAAAAAATATTTGCAATAGAGAAAGATGACAAAAGAAGACATAAACAAAGACCACCCCAAAGCAATGGACATTGATACACTTTATGCTATGAACATGGATCCTAACCATATTCTAAATCCTATAAGGGCCTATGATGTTGATCAAGAAAAATTTAGTAATCCTATTATAGGATCTTGGAATTAAGTTTTGATTAGTTGTCTCTCTTTTAGTGTTTTGAATTGTAACTCAATTTACATATCTATTTTTCCTATGATGGAATGTGATCCTCTCTAAGAATTAATGGGGCAGCTACCTCATCCAATGTAATATCTTTTTTGTAAACTATTTCTAATATAAAAAATGTAATTAGCTCCTAATTATTCGATACACATATATCTAATCAAAATAAATAAATAATTTTAATTATTGTCAATTGTATTTCACTCATGTTAAATGAGTTAACCAATTAGTGATTCAATTTAGCTCTAAAGCATATTAGTTGACTAAACAATTAAGTTAGTTAACTATTCACTCAAATTAGTTAACACTATTAAGTTAGTTGATTAAGATCAATAAATTGTGTTAACTAGACAATTAAGGTAGCTAACTAGTAAATGAAAATAGTTAATTCTAAAATAAATCTATTGTTCCAAATTTGATAAGATCAACCATTGTCCATTCATTTTTAATTTACAATTTTATAAAATCCATTATTCTTTTAGTATATTGTCATGATATTACGCAAAAGAATGCATGTTCATTGAACATCCATACTTCACTAAAAGCACAAGCTAATCCTAATCATGATTGATCTAAAATTTCTAAATATTTTAGGATAGAATTTGATTTCATATTAATTTTTGAATTCATTGTCTATATTCTCATCGCTCAAATGGACTAGGAGTTGAACTCCAATTACCTTCTAAATTTGAACCATATTAATTTTAATTAAAACAAGCTAAGACTTCTATCCTCAAAATATTTTATATAATATTTTTTCACTTAGAATACAATTGTGTTATCCTTTAGACTAAATTCCTAGAAATGGTTTTTTTTTTTAAATTTAGATCCCAATCACAATATTGTTTCCCTTTCAATATATAATTTGACCTCCACAACAACATATAAAATATAATAACCATATTATTTTTATTAGCCGATAGGCTATTTTGTTTGAAGTTTCCGCTTGGATTTTCGTCAACCTAGCCATAAATTAGATTTTTCGACAATGGTGGTTTGCTAGCCAGTGGGGAGGCCACCATTTTTTTTTGTGTGGAAATGTGGGTGTTGGTAATTACATGGGTTGATGGCAGTCAAGAATGGTGTCCTAGATACTGGGAATGTGAATGGAAAGCATTTGTTGGTGTGAGGCCCAATGTTCCTCATCGTTGCACGATGGCGACATATGACATAAATGCAATATTGAATGTTGGCATGTGGGAGAGTATACTTTGATGAAGTTGTATTGTTGAAAGAGCCATTGTGGTGTTGGTTTGATAGCAAGCTATTGTTAAATTCGTCACGTACGAATCCATTTTTTAGCATGTTCAAGGGTTTTAAAACTGTTCAGCTATAGAATTAGTAAGTTGGTTTGCATGGGTTTTTTACAAAAATGAATTTATTATGTATGTATTTTGTTCGCTGCTTATTGTTCATTTTGATAGCAAGTTTGCTCATGTTTGAAAACTGATGTGTTGTGTAATGTGTGACGAAGTATATTGATTAAGTTGTATTGTCGAAAGAGCCATTGTGGTCTTGGGTTGATAGTGGACTATTGTAAGATCCATTGCCTATGGTTCCTTGGTTTGTTTCATAGGGGACAATTGTAAAAATTGTCAGGTTTCACTGATTTCTATGTCAGATTAGAGGGTTTTAAAGCTACCATTCTTTGCAATTTGTATGTCGTTTTACCTTGGTGTTTTGTATAGATTGTTTTTGTTGCTTGGATTCTATGAGTCATTCTGCATGGATGTCTGACATTATCATTTTTTTTGGGTGGAGAAATTGAAGTTGAATCTTTTTTTGTTTCGTTAAGAAATATGGTTAGGTTTTGTGATTTTTTCGTTGCTCATTTATTGTTTGTAGTTATCTCTATGGATTTTTGGGCTTATACTCATTACCATAGGAGCAATAGTAGTTAAATCTGGGTTCATCAATTAAAATGGTTAGGGTTGATAATTTTATTTCCCAATTGTAGATTAAGATAGGAGTGATTGTATATGTATGGATATATAAAGGGTTTGTTATTTGTTTGAAGTTTCCAATATGATTTTCATTAGCCGAGCCTTGAATAGTATTTTTTGTGTAATAGGTGTGGTACTAATTCTTTGTTTCTCTATAATATTGAATTTTAATGAATGTAGCTTGGATTTTGTGTGTAATGTGTGAGGAAGTATATTGATTAAGTTTCATTGTCAAAAGAGCCATTGTGCTATTGGTTTCATAGTGGACTATTGTAAAATTGAAATCGTTGGCCTCTGATATGTTTTGTGGTAGATTCAAGGGTTTTAAAACTATGGCACTGCACAATCTGTAGGTCATTTTACTTGGGTGTTTTGTATAAATGGTTTATTTATTATTTACATATGTTAAAAATCATTTTCTCCAGAATCTATAAGTCATTTTCCATGGATGTCTTCCTTTATGGTTTTGTATGGATAGAGAAATTGCAAATATATAGACGTGTAGAGTGTTTGTTATTTGTTTCAAGTTTTTGATAGGATTTCCTTCAGTCGAGCTGTGAACAAGATTTGTTTATGTTTAACCTCAAAGATAGAAACATATAACAAGAATATATTAATAATAAATTAATCATCCATGCAAAACACCCATATAAAAAAGAGTATAAACCAACAAACTTGATTGAAAATTTGAGTTGCATCACCTCACACTAAATATTATAAAGAAATAGAGAAATTCTACAAGAGGTATTAGAATAACACTAATGTAGGTTGGAGTCTCAATTAAGTGTGTATATGTACATGCATATATATATATTTATATATATATATATGCATATATATATATATATTTATTTATATATATATATGCATATATATATATATATATAAATATATATATATATGCATATATATATATATGTATATATATACACACACACATGTATATACACATGTGTATATACATATATTTTCTCATGGATTTTGCAGCACACCTATGTGAAAAACCTTGAACCTGCTATTAAAAGGAACAAAAAGTAGTGCTAGAAAATCCAATTCATAGATGGGGTGATGTATTATGTATATATGTATGTGTATAGATATGTATATATGCATAAATATATGTGTGTATGTTTTACTAATAGCTTTGTTACAATTCCCCCATTTATGTATAATACAAAATCGCAAATAATGCAACTCTTTTTATACAAAAACATATAGCAAGAAGACATTAACAATAAATTAATTATTTATGAAAAACCCCCATGTATACCCCACAAGCTTCATTGAAAATGAAAACCACACCATGTGTACGGGAGAAAAGATGCACATAGTATAGATATGTATGTATGTATGTATGCATATGTATGTATATATATATATTTATGTATGTATGTGTATATATATATATATGTCAATGGCTTTATACAACCCTAAACCCTGCACACGCAGATAGCTACAATTCCTCCTATAGTAATGGCTGCAATGCCAAAGATATACACAGATGATGAAAAGGATCTTTCAATATGCAGTGTATTGTATACACAACCAGGTGAGGTATTCTTATTCTTCTATGGGATTATGATTTTTTTATTTTTTGCATGAGAAGAGCTTATAAGATCTATAAAACCAACTACTTTGAACATAATCTCAATGATTTTGTTTAGTTTAACATAGATTATATGTGGTTCTATTTGTAGAAATTAGTAGAATTACGTTCTGCAAAAACACCACACAAGCTTCATTGAAAATTTGAGCTACATCACCACAAATAGAAAAATTGTAAAAGACCTACTAGAATAATATTGGATGACCAACAAAGTAATTTATCTCCAATATGTTAATTTTTTCATACAATGCTAAACCTTACATACAAATAACTACAATTTCTCCCATGGTAATGGTTGCAATGCCAAAGATACACACAAACAACCATAACAATAGACCAACAGTGTTCAAATAACCAACCTCGACCATATTTTTTGATGGAAGAAGGAAAATTTAAGTGAAATTTTTTCATCTGTATAGAACGATAATCTCATACAAATTTGCAAAATGGGTATGCACACAGAAAACCAAAATAATAGACCAACATTTAACTACAATTTCTCTTAAGGTAATAGGTATATATATGTTATACATATATGTACACATATACATACATATATACATGAATATGTTGTAAATTTGAGTTGCATTGTTTGGGATTAAATATAATAGACAAATAGCCAAATTGTAAAAAAACTACAAGGAAAACACTAGAGAATGACATGCATCTAATTTGTGAGTATCATCCTAATAGCTCTAACAGTTGTTACATAGACTGGTTCTCTTGCACCAATATGTTGTGTGATACTCTTTTCCCTGTTATCCATCTTTCACATAAAGTGCATATTTTCTAGCAAGTGCTTGCTCAAGATCTGAGTGGGTTTATCCCTATCCATTTTTGGTCTTATACCTGTTACCATAGGAGCAATTGTAGTTGAACCTTGTTTGTTTGCTCAATAAATATGCTTAGGGTTAGTATTTTTTATTTCCCTAGATTTAATTTTTTAGTTATTTCTTTGCATCTGTACTGTTGGTCACATTAACATAGGATGATTTGTAGATTATGAACATGTTGGATACAAAATTAGCTTTGTAGCTGGTAAGTGTTATTGTTTCTAATATCTATTTTATCTATTTAATTTATTTTTTTGAACTTTTGATCGGGTTCCCCATCGGCTTAGCTGGCAAGAGGACTTGTTATGCAATAGCTCTTTTTCAAATTCTCTATTTGACTACAAAATTTATTGCCAAGTGATGTAGCTTGAATTGCTGATTAAGCCTATGCCATTATGAGGAGGCTGTGCAAAATATTGGTACTCATTGGCTTTATGAGTTCTATTTAATATGGGTTTCATGCCAAACAATGTAGCTTCAAATTTGAATTGACAAACCAAGTTTTACACATCCTCCTTTCCTTCTACGAAAAATGTTTAGTTTGGGTTCCAACTCACCTGTAATTTAGCTATGATTTTTAGCTTTTCTTTTAATAGTTGTTTTGTAATTTTCCTATTTTTTCTATAATATTTAGTGGTAAATAATGTTGCTTGAATTTTCAATTGAGAAACCAGTAATGGATGTGTCTAGTACCTATTATACAATTCTCTATTTTTCTTCGATATTTACCAATAAAGGATGGAGGTTGAATCTTGTATCAATATGTTTCAAAAAAAAAATTCTATCTATAAGTTCAAATAAATCGGCAAGATTTTTTTTATATAAAAATATTTAGGGTCCCTAAAATGCAAGTAAGCATCCATACTATATTTTCCCTTCGCTAACTAGTTGAAAAGGCTTCAAATTCAACCATTTTGCTGCCTATACTAATGTCAAACTTTGGAGTAGACAATATGGTATAAGCAACCAAAAAGATTTGAACTTGCATCCTTCCTAGTTGGTTAATTGAGGGGAAAAACAATTTATATTTTTCTTTTTTTCAGTAATTGTTGTTGTTTCTTCTGTTATTAAGGTAGGAAAATATATTGATTAAGTTGCATTTCCAAAAGATCCATAGTGGTGTTTCTTTAAAATTATAGAATTTTAAAAATCGTCCTCCTTGGCTCTCTTGTCTAACAAAATAGAGGTTTACCAAACTGCTAAGCTATGGAATTTGTAATTCATTTTGCATTGGTATTTTCCATGAATATTTTTCCCATAATATTGAATAACAAGCAACGTAGGCTGAATCTGCAATTAAGGTTTTGATGTTATATGCGTTTTGGACAGATTATTGCACCATATGATTCTTTCCATAACATAGTAAAATTTACAATCTACATAAATATATATATAGAGAAATGATAAAAACCTGCATGCACACACATATAAGCATCCTGAAAGATAGAGAGATACATTTATGAGGGTATATGCATTTATATTTATTATTTTTATTCTTCTTGATGTATCCCCTGGTGTTTGCATACCATTAAAAGTGGATTTCTATTCTTCTTGTTGTATCTTGTGTTCTTTAAATAGTATTAAAAGTGGAATGATTATAAATTGATATTTGTAAGTTGTCTACCAATTAGAATTTGGATGCTATAGTACACTTATCTTTTTTTTTAATTGTGAAATAGAGCTATAAATTAGTGAACCCAAATTGCAACACTATGTCACTACAAATAAGCTCGTTGAACTATGTCTATGGAAGTGAGATTTTTGGATAGGTTTGCAGAGGCAACCAATGTTGATTTGTTGGCAGCCCCCATTGGTCTCCCTACAGAGTCTGGCTCTGAGGGTGTGGCTACTTGACCTTTAGATCCTAATTCTGTAAGTATGATTTCGCTTTATCTTGTACTTGTTGCAAATTTGGTGTTATTGTTTCTAATTATCTTCACTTCTAAGTGTACATCTACATAAGCCATTTCGACAAAGCATATAGATGTGGAAAAAGATATGCATTCCTATTTTCTAGCATATGAAAGGATGGCTTTGATGTATATGTATATTTTTATGTATATGTATGTATATGTATATGTATATGTATGTATATGTATGCATATGTATATGTATATGTGTATGTATATGCATGTGTATATGAATATGTGTATGTCTATGGACATGCAAAAACAAATACTACAATATGATAGATCAGAAATGAGGACAACAAATTTTTTTCTTTTGCTATGAAATGAATGGCACAATGGCTCTTTTGATAGTGCAACCTAATGAAAGTACAGTTTTTGACATTGCAACAATCAATATTTTATATGTATATGCTTGTATATATTTTTATGTATATATATATATGTATATGTATGTATATATGTATATCTATATGTATGTGTATGCTTGTATATGTATATGTGTATGTATATGCATATGTATATGTCTATGTATATGCAAAAAGAAATACTACAATATTGTAGATTAGATATGTAGACAACATATTTTTCCCAATTAGTACAAAATAATGCCAAAATGATTACTTTGACAATGCATCTTAATACAAGTATAGTTTGTGACATTTCAACATTCAATATTGCATTTACTCTATTCAATCGCATTTATTTTTCTTTTCTTTCCCCCATTGTGCAGCAAAGGTGGGATGCATTAAGCCTCACACAAGCACAAACTTACTACCCAGCCCTCCTTGTCCTGAGGTTCGCAAGTCCTATATGTATATGTATGCATGTGTATATATTTATATGTATGTATATGCATATGTATGTCATTGTATATGCATAATGCATGTATATGTATACATGTATATATGTTTGCATATGTATACATGTATATGTAGATGTTTTTATACATGTATATACTATCCATGAAACTGATTTTATATGCACCAAGTTCATAATCTGCAATTGGTTCTATGTTAACCTGTCCACTAGTAGAGATGCATATGTATAACTAAAATAATAAATGGACGCCAATAGAAATACCAACCCTAAATATATCCTTTTAGGAAAGGGACAAGATTCAACTATAATTTAATATTTCATAATTTTTAACCTATGCTATTCCTTTATTGCTCATTCAGAGATATTGATTCATATACAAATGGATAGAAATATATATTTTGTTATATGTTTATGTTTAATTTCCACTTTAAATGTATGTATGGGTATATATGTATATTCATATATCCTAATGTACTTGAGCTTGTATGTATACTCGTAGGATGTACGAGTAGAGTTAAGTTGCATAACCCAATCAATTGTTGAATTCAAAAAGGGTGAAAAATAGAAACAAAATTATTTCTACTATAGAGAGCATAGAGAGGAAATATCCATGAAGTGTCAGGGTATGTGCAGGATCATGATGGGCCAAAAAGTGGTGATATGATGGCCATTTGTAGGGTATGTAGTTGATGACCTTTTTTTTACCCAAAATTGATGAAATGAAAAGGGTTTTTAAAGAATATTATCAGCTTTCCACCAATATAAATTATGCTTTACTTTGAATTTAATAAATAATTATTATTTACTTCCTATTTTAATTTTGACTAAAGTCTTGATTGATAGGCTAATTGAAAAAAATCTATAGCTTTCAAACTGTATCACATTTTTTTAATTCAAAACATGTGTCACATTCTATGCTTTGTATACTATAGGATTAAAAAAAAATTGAGTTTCATGAAGTTTGGACCAAGTTAAGGTGGTTAGACATATGATTTTTTATATTTTTTAGAAGCTGTAATAAAAAAATTCATATATAATTATTTACTTGGAAAAAAATTATAAAAAAACATGAATCACATCAAGAAATGAGTCATCTACTTATACCTAAATTATTATTAAAAAATATTATCATTTTATTGTGGTTAGGGTGGTCAGACAGACACCTACTTCTTAGTTTTTGCCTGAAAGTTAAGTACTACTACACTGAAATTTCAAATTTTCATTGAATAGATTTTATTTTTTTAAAAATAAATCTAGTAGTTTAGAAACTACATTCAATTTGCTACAGATTCTATTGTTACATATTTTTAAAATAATATAGATAACATATTCAAATTTTTATGTCAGGTTTCCTAACTCTTATTTTTCAAAATATTTTGCCACTTAAGGGCCTATTTTTTCCATGATGATCCTACACGTACCCATCACAAAAAATACTTACAACAAAGGATAGCTACAACAACCACATCTACATGTGAAAATGGTAACATTTCTCCCTTGCAACACACAATTCCAATGGAAAATGCCACCCTTGTATACAATCTCAGAGGAGCTCCCCTATTGAATGAACACAAGAACAATACCTCAAAGAAATATTTGGTGATAGCTATCTTGTTATGGTAAAATGATTTTAACATCATATAGATGTGATTTCCAACCTTTCCATTTGCCAATTATGTATGGAAAGATACATAGGGATGAACACTTGAATTTTAGGGTCAGAAGCCATATATGTAAGGTGTTATTTTGAAAAGGTTCCCATCAGTTCAACTCTGCAAATGGAATGCACCCATGTCCACAACCATTGTTACTCAAAAATTTAACACAGGTTGAAGCGATGCTTATTGCTAGGGTGGCTCCAGTTTTATAGGTCACCCACTCTAGAGGAGGCCAACTTAAATATAGTGGTCACATGATAAGCTTCCATTAGGATATCTCAAGCATCACAAAATTTTAAGTGTCATCTGCAAGACCTTGAGGTCGTTATTATTCGCATGACCACTATTGAAGGTGAGAATTATGATTGTTATGTTTGTGCGAACCCCAACCTAGATACCTGCAAAAAAAGAGAATAAACACCTCAAGTTAGATATTGCAAGCCTAAACAAGGATTCCCCATGAAATCCATTTACAACCTCAAACTAGGAAAGAAAATAACAAAGAACATAATGAAAATGATAAAACAAAGATCAAACCCTAACTAGATATGCAAACTCATGATCCCATGGGGGAATTGGTGCCAATTTGATGTGAAAATCGGCCCTTTCCCAATTCCTATGATGCAAGCTTCAAATGTTGAAGAGATTGATCCACTTTGTTGGAGAAGAATGAGAACTCCAAGCTAAAATCTGCAAAAAACCTAGCTATGACTCAATAATAATCGATAAAATTCAAGAGATATTTGAGTATGGTAACTTTGCCTAGATTATGGATGATGAAATGAGGATATGAGCTCTTTATTTATAGAATTCCAAGATAGATGAATGTCCAAATTTGAGTAATGTGGGACTAAAATTCATTCAATGATATGATGCCACTTGTCAAGCTATGAATGGATGAAGGATGTGCAAGATTTGGGGTTTGTACAAATAAATACAAATATTTGAAATTCAAATTTGTTGAAATGACATGCAAGAGGGAAGGGAAAATGCAATAAATGCCACTTGGCTTAAAGCAAAGGACATATAAGATGAATTTATTGCCTTGTTGGATGTACATGTTGACTTGGAATTTTTGAATTCAAATTAAGAGAATATTCTAAAAGATGCCTTGTGAGGAAAATAGAGATTTAATAAATCAATTAAATCTATTTTCATGTGCAATTTGCATTATCTAGAGGATGGGACATGAGATGGGATTAAATTAATTAAGGTTTAACTTATTTAATAAGAGAGGTTAGAGGATGTGACCTATTTAACTCAAATTTATTGATTTATTTAAGTCAAATAAGAGAGGAATATGACAAGAGATTAATTAAATAAGGATTTTGATTTATTTAATTAAAAGATATGGTGTTAGATTAAATCAAATAAGGTTTTAATTTATTTAATTTAATGGATATAATTTATAGATTTAATCAAATAAATTGATTATTTAATTAAATATGGATAATTAGATCAAGTGGATTGATTTAATTAACAAAATAGATGACTTGATTAGATAAAATAATTTATTTATTCAAGAGAGGAATATTGATGAATTTAATCAGATAGGGGGATTTGACTAAATTGTTAGACCGAGGGATGATTCAGGAAGAAACGTTGTTGGTAAGTCAAGATTAGATGCATGATGTCAATCAATATATTTTACGTGTCTACATTTTTCCCCTCTTTGAAGCAATGCACTCATTGTGTTTGTTCAAAGAATAAACGATCTTGATCAATGCCAAAAAAAAAAGATATTTAAAAACTTACCCCACTGCTGCCTGGTGAGAGAAAACATGCCATTATAATGCCCTCAAGAGATCGGATGAAAATTTTAATTTTTTGGGTGATCTCACAAAAAAGATCACAAAGTACCTTGACAGGTCCGACAAGGCTCCGGGAGACTAAAAATGTGTCTAAACATAATAAAACGATCAAAAAAAAGCCTCAATCAGACAAAAAAAAGTTCAGGGGTCCAAAAACCTAGCAGGATAGCCAAGCAAGGTGAAAAAAACCCTAATTTTTAGGCTTAAAAGGGGTCAGAGGAGTCACTTTCAAGTCATTTTCACACACCTCTGCTAGCAACCCTAAGATTTGAGTTCTGACTCTCTGGTGATATGGCACAACGACAGCTTCCCCTGCACATCACTGATCGAGTTCAAACATACGAGCGGCCACATGGCATCAGGGCACCAGTATGTGGCCCTTACCGAAGCTTTGTCCTTTCATTTATTGCCTTAATTAATGCTTTAAAAGGGGAGCTCACCTCCAGTAGTGCTATATAGCACCTCTTCGCATTCAAACTGCATCGTGCGGTGCTGTTTTGCACCGTAGTGGTGTTGTTTGGAGTTTACAAACTTTGATGCTGGGCTCGAGCTTGGTAGGTTGATTTGACAAACTATGTCATGGCGTCACCCATTTCATAGAAATTGCGATGCTAGAAGGGAAAATGCACCGCGGCAGTGCCATTTTGCATTTTTTTAGGGCTTGAGCGTCAGAGTTTCAGTAAAATCAAACTATGACACCATCAAAAACTGCGCTGTTGGGGACATTTTTGGAGCGTTCGACCAAAAAAAATTCAAAATTGTTAACTCGTTGACCTTCCTTGATGCAGGATGTGGCGAGGGAGCTTTACTCTCAGGAGCACCAATCGCGAGATTTGGCTAGCGTCTTATGAGACCTAAGCAACAGGGACTAGGATCAATTAGGAGTTGCAGGATTATGGCACATTGCGTACACGGTGCTCATGCGCACTCATCTAGGGATGTTGTTAGAGCTGGCCGAGAGGTGGCACAGCAAGACGTCATCATTTCATCTCCCCATTGGCGAGGCTACCATTACTCTAGAGGATGTTTGGCAAATCTTACAATTGCCTATTCATGGTCGCTGGGCGATCTTTGATATGGATGAGGGACGTGAGTCCTGCTGCAAATTCCTCACCACACGGGACATCATCTATTGCGAGGGATAGATTGAGCTAGAGCGCTACAGGGTCATAACACCTCCCTATAGCTAGACAGTTGACACTATCATTTCAGGCCTTGTTACCCTAGACAAACGAGGGTAGTACTTCAGTCCCAGCTGGGGGTATTGCTGGGAGTGGATGGTCTGAGACAGGTCGGTTCACTTTGCATGGGGGCATGCACTTCTAGCATCGCTTTACAGGGATCTACACTACTACATGTACATGGATGGCAGAGCGCTAGGGGCTAGGGTGACCTTACTTCATGTTTGGGTGTGGGAGCACATTTCTGAGTTGCGTCCACATGTCCTTCTAGTTAGGATGGGGGTAGGCGATGCCCTCATGGCACGATACAGAGGCAGTGTGTCTTTTACACACACTGGAGAGCACGGGATCCCCTATTGGAGGCAGTTCCTAGATGAGATGCTAATTTTCACTTGGCATCCTTACCTTGGTCTACTTGGATGGGCTGATGATGTTGATTAGCTCTTTTATTGTCACCAGGACTGGTACTTGTAGGGGTGTGAGCATACGATGATCGAGAGGTATCTACCCAAGCGCATACAACAAAAGTTCAGAGAGCCACATGATCAGCCTGATGATGAATACATAGCCGTCTTTTCCTGCAACATGACACAGGTGTCATGGAGACATGGTATTCCTATCTCTGAGGTAGTTGACAGCTTCCAACATTTGGTAGCCCAACCGTGGGCTTATGATCAAGGCCTAGCAGATCCCAACACCAATAAGGCCTACAAGGACTAGTTTAGACCTCCACTTTGATTGACCATTCTAGGTGAGGACCCAGATCCACACAGAGTTAGAGGCAAAGGTAGAGGACGAGGGAGAAGACCGAGGGTTGAGATTGGACAGGATCCGCCATTTATGCCCCAGTCCTGCTAGGTCATGGGGATGTACACATACAGGATCAATAGCAGGAGCTGCTAGTCCCACCACCACGAGCTGAGGGTGAGGATCAGCCTCACATGTAGCCACGACTATAGCCAGTAGGATAGGCAGATGCACGGGACACTTTGATTGCACAGTTGCAGGCCCAGGTTCAGGTGGTGACAGTGGAGATAGATTAGGCGAGGGCTAAGAGAGAGAAACTTAGGGAAGAGAGAGATCATGTCGTGCAATAGAGACAGGCTACAGAGCTATAGGTGGCCATAGAGCTAGGCCAGAGGTAGCAGATAGAGAGCATGACAGCCTCCTCGTAGGGTACAATATCCGTGCGATCTTACAGGGATGATATCCGAGAGGTAGAGTACTACCGACGGGCTTGTCATGAGATAGTACCCAGAGCAGAGTTGGTCCCTGAGTACTCAAAGTGGGCCAGCCACAGACCAGCAGAGGGTCATGGTGACAAAGGTGAGGGCAGCATCCACAGGGACCGAGCTTGATTGAGATGATATGATACTTTTTGTGCCTTATGGGCTCATTTTTGATAGCCCGATGGGCCTTTTATACTGATTGACACATATGTAGAGTGATCCAATTTATTCTTTATTCTATGACAGCGACATTATTGATGATATATATATGAACCAATTTTGATGTGATGAAATGCGTACATTTTATTTATGCATGTATGATTCTACTTCTATATGTTATGGATGCATTTATTTCTAATGATGTTTATGCAATGATTATGACTAACAGATCTATATTATGTTAACCTATGGTATGCAAATGTGATGGTCTATTTAGGATAATGCAAATGTGATCATCCGATATGTGAAATGATATGATCCATTGTGCATATGCGAAATGATATGTAAATTTTGCTTATGAAATGTTAATGAATCGATGCATATATGAATTTTGAATGTTTATGCCTATGTGGAATGATTTGTGCAATGAATGTTTTATGATGTTATTTATGAGATGATTATGGAATGTGATGGTCATGATATGATGTAAATGAAAATGATACTAATGCATAATGAGGTGGTTTTATGATATGCTTAGAATAACGAATGTTATTATCCTAAACATAATAAATGATGATGTATGTATGTGATGCAATGATATGAGTATGCGATGCAAAGTGATGCAATGATGTGCAATCTAGATGTAATGTCTTGCTTTTTATTTTTTTATTGTATCTTCTTTTGAGTCCATTCTGATAGACTTGCAAGTGATTTAAAACATCCATATGTCTCTCATCCAGTAACTCCAGCTCATTTAGTCTTGATACTCTATATTCTTCATCCGTGATGAAGTTTTGTAGTGAAATCCTAAGGGATGGGAGCTCGATCTCAATGGGGAGTATGACTTCTGATCCGTAGACCAAGGAGAAGGGGGTGGCCCCGATGTGTGTGTGGATGCTGGTTTGATAAGCATAGAGGGCAGGATTAAGCTACAAATTCTAGTCATGACCTACGTCATTGACTATTTTCTTGAGGATTTTGAGGATGGTTTTGTTTGTAGCTTCTGCTTGGCCATTGCCTTGAGCATAGTACGAGGTGGAGAAGCAATGTTGTATTTTGAATTTCTCGCATAAGTCATGAACCTCCTGGTTCTGGAATGGTGTCCCATTATCTGAGATAATGCCTTATGGGATACCGTAACGACAAATGAGATAGTTAAGGATGAATTTTGAGATTTGCTTCTGATTTATATATGTCATGGGTATGGCCTCCACCCACTTTGTGAAGTACTTAGTTGCAGTTATGATGAATTTATGGCCATTGGATGAGGTTGGTGTGATTTTCCCAATGAGATCAAGTCCCCACTATGAAAAGGGCCATGGTGTGATGATAGGATGAAGCTCTTGAGCTGAAACATGGATGAGGTCCCCATGCTGCTGACATTGTACACACCTTCTAACATGATCATGTGCTTCTCTCTCCATTGTGGACCAATAATACCCCATCCTTAGTAGTTTCTTGGCTATGGTCATTCTACTCGAGTGTGAACCACACGTGTCATTGTGTACTTCAATTAGAGTGGTTAATGCCTCCTCAACATTTAGGCAATATAATAGGGTACCTTCTATGCTTCTATGGTATAAGGTATCACCTAGGATGACAAATCTAGATGCCTTTTTAGCAAAGGTTTGTTTTAGGTTTGATGGTAGGTCAGTGGGTATGACTCCTATGCGAAGGTATGTATAGATGTCATGATACCAAGGATCACTAGGACCAATGATTTCACACACATATTCTAATTCCAGTACCTCAAATGTAGGAATGAGAAGCTACTCGATCAGGAATTCATACTTTGGAATGTTGTGAGGGATGTCCAATAGGGACCCAATTGTTGCCATGGCATCTTCTGCTCTATTGTTGGTTCTAGGAATTTGCTCAAACGTTATTTCTATAAAAGATTCCTTGAGAGTCTCCACCAATTTCTTGTATGGAGTGAGCTTTTCATCCTTGGTATGATATTCATTATTGACTTGATTTATGATCAAATGAGAGTCTCCATACACTTTGAGAGCTATGATGTTCCATTGCACTACTATTCTGAGACCCATAGTCAAATCCTCATATTCTACGATGTTATAAGTGCAAGGAAATGCCAGTTTGTATTCCTTGGTATGCAATCCCCTTGTGGAATGATGAAGAAGACACCAGCTCCTAATCCGTGTTGTGTGTACAAGCCATCAAAGTATATTTTCTAGTGGTCAACTACATTGAGGTTAAAAATGGATTCATCTGGAAACTCTGAGACAAGAGGGTTCTCAGAGTAAATAGGTACCTCTATCAGTTGATCTGCAATAACTTGTCCCTTGATTGCTTTCCTCTCTACATACTCAATGTCATATTCTGATAATATCATTACCCATTTTTCCATTCTTCCTGTGAGCATTTCCTTTGACAGTAGATACTTGAGGGGGTTAATTTTGGTGATGAGCTTTATCTTGTGTGCCAACATGTAATGTTTGATTTTTTGGGATGCAAACACTACTGCGAGGCATGCTTTCTTGATGAATGAGTAGTTTAGCTCATGACCCACCATTGTTCTACTGATATAGTAGATACCCCTCTCCTTTTTGTTTTCATCATGTTGAGCCAAGAGAGCCCCCAGGGCTACTGCTGTTGCTAACACGTATAGGATCAATGGATTTCTTGGGATGGGTGGCATTAAAACTAGTGGTTTTAGTAGATATTCCTTGATTTTGTTGAATGCCTCTTTGCATTTTGTATCCCATTTGTATGCTACCCCCTTGTGGAGTAGGTGAGAATATGGGTTATGCTTGTCTGCCAGTTGTGCTATGAATCATCAGATGGATTGGAGCCTGCCTTCGAGGCCTCTCAATTTTTTTAGTGTCTTTGGTGCTTCCATCTCGAGGATTGCTTTCACCTTTTTCGGATCCACCTCGATGCCCCTCATTGATACTATATATCCTAGGAGTTTACGTAATTGTACGCCAAAGACACACTTCTTGGGATTTAGTTTGACCTTGTATTCCTCAAGTATGTCAAAGATAGCATTTAAGGTTGCTATGTGATCTTTTATTTTCCTTGACTTATCTAGTATGTCATCAACATAGTCTTCAACTATTTTATGGATTATTTCATGGAATATCAATGTCATGGCCCGTTGATATGTTGCTTCTACGTTCTTTAGACCAAATGGCATCATGTTCCAGTAGTAGGTCCCCTATGGACAAGTGAAAGTTGTCTTATGTTGATCTTCTTTTGCTATTATGATCTAGTTGTATCCTAAAAATCCATCCATTAGTGATAGCATCTCATGTCCTACTGTCATGTCTACTATCATGTTGATGTTGGGAAGCAGGAAATCATCCTTTGGACATGCCTTGTTCAAATCTCTAAAGTCTGTGCATATTCTAATGGCTCCATCAGGCTTTGAAATAGGTACCATGTTTGATACCCACTTTGGATAATCTATTGGTTGTATGAATCCTACATCTAACAACTTTTTGAGCTCCATTTTGACCAATAAGGCGATTTGAGGATGCATTTTTCAAAGCTTTTGTTTGACTAGTTTTTCTTCTGGATACACTGATAAGTGATGAACCATAGTCTCTGGATCAAGCCCTGGCATGTTAGCATAACTCCATGCAAATTTTATTTTCCTTTCCCTTAGGAATGCTGCTAGGAGTTCTTGCTCTTCTGATAATAGTGATTTTGCATAGAATGTGATATGCAGGGTTTCCTCTGTTCCTAGGTTGACAGGATTGCATTCTTCAGCCAAGACTGCCGACTTCTCCTGATGAATAGCTCTTAAAGGAAGATTGAATCCTTCATCCTCGGGTGCCTCAGAGAGGTTTTCACCATTGGATATGTCCTTTCTTTTTACTTTTTTCTTTTCAGAGAGTGCCACAGTGTGGTTTTCACTCAAGGGCTTGGATATCATTCTTAGTTTCTCACTTTTGAGATTGAAGGATTCAATTGTTTCCCCATAATAGGCATGTGTGTCCAACTCCATTATAAACCCTGCCTTATGATCTCCATCTAAAATGTTATCCCTTAATCCCATGAATTCTGAGAGTGCCTCATCATTTTTGAACATATCAAGAATCGGTGGTCATCGTTGGTCGTAGTCAATCAGTTGGGGGTAAACTAAGCGAATCTCATGATTTTGTTGGTTTGGTTCAAAGGATAGGGCCCTAATCATACATAGGGTGGTGTCCTCGAATAACCTAGGTAGATTGGTCATGGTATCCTCCTCATCACTACTAATATAGGCCTCAGTTATAAAGTTATGTATGTCTCTACCTATGGATATTGGTGAGCGTACTTCTGCTAGTATTGGCTGAGGAGAAATATTAACCATTCTAACCAGAGGACTTTGGCCATGTATGGTTATACTCAGAGGGGTACATCCAAGGCCAAGATTTGTTATGGGTCATGTATCTAGCATGATAGGTATTATGAGCCCATTGTCATTTTGTCACAGTCTTTGATTTTTGTCATAGCCCATTGCGAGCATCATTTGTAGGCCCTTGCTTGTCTCATCCATTGGTAATTCAGGTATCCGTCTTTCATCTTGATAGAGCATGTGTGATAGATCTGCCTCAATAACCTCCTAGCCAAGGTCTCCCCAGCTTGTGAATTCAGGATAGTCTTCAAGAGACGTTTGTGATGTGGATGCTTGGTTTTCTTGTGGATGTCTCCATGATCTAGGAGATTGTGGTAACTCTCCTATCACAAAAGCATTGTTAGGGAGCTTGTAGCTTCCACAACCATCCTCCTAGATGATGAGCTTGATGTCAGAGATGGTGGGGATGGTGGGAGTGGCGGGTGTCTTTGTCACAAAAGTGGATGCGAGGGTGGAAGGTTCGATGTATGGTGTGGATGGACCCTCATCATTTTTTGGCACTTGGGGGATTTTGTAATACATTGCTTCAATATTTTTGCAATATGAGAAACGTTCAGGATCCCCATGGATAGTAACTTCTTATCCATTATGTGTAAATTTCACACATTGGTGGAAGGTTGATGCTACCGCTTTCATCGCATGGATCCATGGACATCTAAGGAGGATATTATATAGCAAGTCAAGGTCTAAGACCTGACAAGTAGTTTCCATGAGAGTTGGCCCTACTTGAATAGGGAGTTTAATTGTGCATTGAGACACTCTTTCTTGGTCCTCATATGCTCTTATTGTGATGCCCCTTCCTTTGTCAATGGAATCTTCTGATATTTTCAGCTGCTTGATGAGGCTGAGAGAATAGATGTTCAAACCCACACCTCCATCCACCAAGACCCTTTTGATTTTGCTCTTATGTACTATGGCTTCCATGGGAAGTGCATGGTTGTGAGATGGTTGGTGGGGAAATATTGGTCAGAAAATGTAAGGAGATTAGGTGTTATGATATTTCCTACCATAGCTTGGAATTGCTTCGCATCGAGATTTGCAGGAACCATGGATGAGGCTAATGCTTCCTCAAGGATATTCTTATGATTTGATGATACTTTTAACAACTCCATGATGGAGATGTGTGCTGGCATTCTCTTGACTTGGTCTAGGACATTATAGCCATTAGGAACGAATCTAGATGAAGGGACCCTATTTGGTTGAGATGATCCTTCAATGGTGACTTTGCTGCCTCTTGTGGTGACTCCACAATCTTTGGCATGGGCACCCTTGATGGTGATGACCATGTAGTCTTCATTAAGGATGAGGCTAATGCTTCCTCAAGGATCTTCTTATGAGTTGATGATACTTTTAATAACTCCATGATGGAGATGTGTGTTGGCATTCTCTTGAGTTGGTCTAGGACATTATAGCCATTAAGAATAAATCTAGATGAAGGGGCCCTATTTGGTAGGGATGATCCTGTGATGGTGACTTTGTCGCCTCTTGTGGTGACTCCACAATCTTTGGCATGGGTGCCCTTGATGGTGATGACCATGTAGTATTCATTAAGGGAGGAAACCACTATTTCCTACACATGATTTACATTTGAGTGGGTGCCCTTCCTTTTATCATTTTTATTCCCTTTGTTACCATGATTCAGCATTAGATTCGTATATATCTTAAGATCTTGATTTCCCGTAGGTTGTTCCACATTTATTATTTTCTTATCAATGAGATCTTGGATGATGTTTTTGAGTCTCATGCAACTGTTTGTGGTGTGGCCTTTGATTTTATGAATTTTGCAAAGTTGATTCTCGTTATACCAAGGAGGTTTGACATTGAGTTCATGGTAATTCTCAAATGTAGGAGGTTTGATGAGTTTTTCTTCGATCAACTTTTTCATCATGTCCTTAGGTGGTTCCCCAAAAATGGTGTATTTTCATTTGGGATAAATTTTTCATTGAGGTTGTCCCCTTTGGTCATTGAGCTTATTGATGGTTGGATTGTTGTTTGGTTGGTATGTTGTGTGATGAGTGTTTGGGTGTTGTGTTTGGATTTTTTTGTGCGGGTGTGTTTTGACGAGGACCACTAATGACCACCTTGGCATCTACGACACCATCATTATTAAAATTTTTGTTCCTTGCCCATGTATGAGGTTTATCATTGTAATTGGATGGCAGGCGATTATTTTTTTGTTCATGGTATGATGTTGATTCTGTAGGTTGAGTCACACGGGTTCTTTCGATGCTAAGTACCTTGGAGATCAATTGATCATATGTGGTGATGCCCTGAACCTTGAGATGAAATGCCAAGCGGCCTTCAAGGTTGGCTAAGATGGTGCAAAATTGTTGTTCTTCTAGCATGGTCCACTTGCTCCGATTGGCCTTGGGTTGCCACCGTTGAAGGAATGAAGTGAAAGATTCATTCTTTCCTTGTTTCAAAGCTGAGAGTTCTTTGAGACTAACATCCACTGCAATGTTACATGCGTAGTTCTTAATGAATGCGTCCCTAATTTCTTGGAATGTTCTAATGCCTAAAGGTAAGTGAGAGAACCATTTTATAGTGGGGCTTGCCAAGCTCCTAGGAAATAGCCGCATTAGATAAGTATCGTCGTATGCGACTTCCATGCAATGAACCTGGAATTCCCTGATGTGATCTTTAGGGTTTTCCATCCCTCGATATTTGTCAAATTTGGGGATTTCAAATCCTTTGGGGAATGGTTTCATCTCTAAGCTCCTATCAAATGGATAAGGACACAAGTTGCTTGGTGTTTTGGTTGTTCTCCTTGATTGAAGGTCGAGCACTTGTTACGAGAGCAACCTGAGTTGTTTCGTCACATCATTTTGTGGATCAGGGGGTGGAATGAAAGTGTTTTGGGGTGTTTCAATCATGGGTTGGATGGGTGGGTTGGTTGGTGTGTTGTTCAATGGTATCTGTATGTTTTGCAGAGCAAGGTAGGCTTCCACCTATTGCTGTATAAACAACACATGTTGTTGATCTTGTTGTTGCTGCGCTAATATTTGTGCTTGTTGTTGCGCTTATTGTTGTTCAAACAATGCATGTTGTTGTGCTTATTGCTATTCCAACAACACTTATTGTTGGGTTGCTAGTTGTGTTGCTTCGTGCTGCTCTTGGTATTGCTTTAATGCTTACTGATATGCTTACAATTGCGGTGCTTGTATTTGTGCAAGAATTTGTGCTTGATATTGGGCTTGTTGTACCTGATATGGAGGTTGTGCTTCTACTACTTGTTGTTGCAATAGAAGTTGTGCTTGAGTAGCCTTTTGTGCTTCCAATGCTTATGTGGCTTGGGTGGCTTGTTGTTGTTGTTGTTGCATTAAGGCTAGGGCTTGTTGTGTTTGTTGTGCTTATTGCACTTGTAATGTAGCTTGTGTAGCTTGGGCAACTTGTGCAACTTGAGCAGCTAGGTTTATTGCTTTTTGTTTCTACACTTATTGGTATCCTCTTTGAAAAGTAGCTTGCAATTCCACGTTGTATTGGTTTGATGTGGTGAACATTGGTGGTGGTGGATTCGGAATTGTGTTCGTGGTGGTGGTGAATGGTGATGCCGTGTTGATTATTTGATTACTAGATGGTGGTGTTGGTGTGGTAAGTGGCACCGTTGATGTGATTGGCCCTTGAGAGACCATGCTTTGTGATGTTATGGGGGTGTTTGATGATGTTGCAATTTTTTGTGTGTTTTTCGCCTGTTGTTTTGATGTCGATGACAAGTTTTGAGCATTTAACAAAATGCTTTGGTTGATAGTTGGGATGGTTTTTTGATCAATACTTGGTAGAGGGGGAAGCCCTAAACCAAGGAGTGGTGTCGATGATAATGGTAGTGGTGGGAGAGGTGGAAATGTAAGTGGTGTTAGTTGTTGTGTGGTGTTGAATATGCCCCCTAGTCCGAACATATCTCCCTCTTCTTATGAATTTGTGAGAAGAGGTGTTTGAGGTGTTGCGTGAAAAAATGATGATGATGATGGATCATGATGGAAGGTGAGAGGAACATTTTTGTGTAATGGGTTTGGGGGTATGTTTTTTTCCAAGGTGGTTTTTGCATCCAAGTTTTGATTATTAACAAGGGGATGTGCTTGAAGTGCATTGAGGAATGCATTTCCCTTGTTAACATTGGGTTGGGTTGGAGCAAAATATGTCATGATTTGCAGAATGTTTTGTGTGATGTTTTGAGATGGGGGTGTAGATGAAATGGGAATGGTGGATGAGATTGGAGGAAAAGAAGTCTCCACCATAGTACTCACATCAAAATCTGAAGGTAACTTGGCCCCTTGTTTTGCTAGCTCAAGCATGTATAACAAAGGGTTGAGACATTCCAAAGGTAATATCCTCTCCTTAGTTTTCTTCTTGCGTATTTTGTTATGATGAGAAGGTCAAAGGATTTCTTGATTCAAAAGGATTCATTTCTACGTTCATCTAGCTAAGATCCCTTGAAGCAGGTGTTTCTTTGTTGGCTTCCATACTCTTCTTGTATTGAGATCTCGTTAGAACCATAAAACAAGGATCAATTTTTGAGAATATGGGAGATGAATCTCTTGATTCTTTGTATCGATCTTTATTTTATGCCCAAAGTAGAAAATTTTAGGATTCCTTTAGGATCAAAGGCGATGATGATATGATGATTATGTAAAGGATGAATGATGTGGATGTTATGATTTTTTAGTAAATCTTGATGGATATACTAGGCTTTTAGGACTTTTGGATTTTGATTTTGATTTGATTTTGGGATTTTGGGATTTTGTCCTTGATTTTGATTTTGATTTGGATTTTTGAACAAAAATACCTTAAGATGTTGGATAATGATCTAAAGGATAGATTTGATCAAAGGATGATAATTTTAATGTGTGAGGAGAAGGATGCATCTACCCACACCTATCCAAACAAGATGATAGTTTCACTAAGCTTATGAAGAAGGATTCATCCACACATACTAGGCTAAACAAGATGGTTTTGATAACTTTGACTAAGCATATGCAAAAGGATGCATCTACACATACCTAGCCAAGGTGATTTTGATAATGTTTTCAAGGACTTAGTCTCAATGATTTTGATGATTTTGATTTTTCCACAAAGCCTAGCACTTAGGATTATTTCAAGATTTTTCAAAAGGTTATGATGAGATGATTTTGGTTTCGATGTTTTGGAGGACGGATCAAAAAGATTTTGATTTATTTTGATCCCTATATGAACCTAATAGGACACTTTGTTTGCCCAGACCTAGGTATTGAAGAGCATGCAAATGCTTCCTAAAGACCTTTGTAACCAAGAAATGATTTCTTTTGAACATTCATTTTTGGATTTCCAACTAATGTTATTTTTTTCTTTGGGATTGTGAGTCTTCAACACATATGAAAGTTCATTTTTCTTAGCTTTGCTTAATGTCTTTATTTTACCAAAAACGCTTTCTTTGATTAAGTTTTCAAACTAAGATGTCCAATGTCTTAATTACTCCAAACCCCACAAGATATGTCATGTGGAAATTTAATGAGCTTAAGGCAAGGCTTTTCCTATTGTTTACTTAAGGAGACAAATCGAGATATAATCCAATCTTTAGAAACCTCAAAGGATGTGAATCCCAAGTGAAATCAATAACATATAGATTGAGTCAATGGTATTTGTCTCCAAAAGGGTTTAAAATTTGGATGATGTTAAGTGTTTGTTTTTTATTTGTTTTCAATCAAGCAATGCATTTTGTAACCCAATAATAAGTACAATCCTATGGATGTGTAAGACAATATTTGTTGGATTCCCACTTGGACAAGTCCAGCTACGCTTATCTCTAGTGAATGGTTAGATGCTTGACCCCACTGGCTCCCCTCTATGGCTCATTAACGTCAATCGGGGCAGCCAAGTATCAACACCCATGAAACTCCCATGGAATGTTTTCCATTTCTACTAGGAGACCATAAAAGTGTGGGGCAGCTTCAGAATGACCATTCTTGGACCAACAAATAGATTAAAATATTTTGGAAAATTCTAGCACATGGGTTTTAATAAGGACTTTCCATTCGTGGAGATTGACCCATATGGTAAGAGTTCCCTTTCGGATCCATCTTGTCGGAATCAACCGAGTGATATTAGCATTTCTTCCAATATCCACATTTATATCCCAGCTGGAAATAGTCTTGGCTTTAGAGTGTTACCGGTTGAGTCGTTCCCTTGGGTGACTACTTTTTCCCCAAGGCAGGCCCTCTAGGATAAACAAAAGAAAATAAAGAACACTATTCATAACTCAATCAATCCTTGTTGGCAACAAGGAGAGAGAATATACGCAACAATTCCCCCACTCACACTCGCACAAGATGTTCAATTTTAAACCCAAATCAAAGTGTGGAGGTGATTTCTTTATCTCACCCTAAAGTCATGAAAAAGGGCTTTTGATTCTCAAGATTGCTATTAAGCGTGAGAAAAGTGAATATGTCCTTTTTCAATGGCTTTAGTTTAAGTAATCCCTCATGAAAAACAAAGTTACACTTGTTTTTTTTAAATCCACAAAGAAAAATATGAGTTTGTTTTAGAGCACCAAATGACAAGTGAGAGACATTTTGTTCAATTTGATAATCCAAGAAACAAAATCTAGTATGTTGTGATCCTAAAGTTCGTTTTAGCCTTTTTACAAGAAATGGAAAGGTTTTTTTAAGCCCAAATGAAAATTAGTGTTCTAAGAATGAAAAGATAACAAATTCTAAAAATAGTGTTAAACAAACACTAAAGTGTTTAAAAACACTTTGATTTCGTAAGAGATGGCCCTCATGCTCCTTCTTTCTTCAATTTCGATTTCCAACCTACAAAGAAGAAAAAAATTAGATTCTGGAAAAATACAGAAATTAAAAGGCAAAAAATAAAAGATAAATTAATCATAAATAAGAAACACGTGCTAAAAAATTAAATTTTCTCTTTTACTGCCTTCCAACGTCGCAACTCGTGACTGTGTCAAAGTTTTTTTTCTGAGCAGTGCTCTCACAGTGCCGCTTACCAGTTAGTGGCGCTCTGTGTCAGGACAAAGAGCTCAACTGCGTCACAATTCCCATCCAACGTTAGAATTTAATATTTTTTGAAAATTTATACAGGTCGGCGAGTCCAATGGAAGAGTTAGAAATTTAAATAATTTTGGTAGGATGAGTCCAACGTCGCAATTTCAAATTCCAACAGTGCTATACAGCGACGCTGAACTCCGAGCATTGGAATTTTCTGGGTGTGAGCAAAAATGTGAAAATTTCAAGAAAATATTAGAAATAATGATACCCAGCCCTCCTTCTAGTGCCAAATGTGTGAACCCCAACCTAGATACCTGAAAAACAAATAGAATAAACACCTCAAGTTAGATATTGCAAGCCTAAACAAGGATTCCCCATGAAATCCATTTACAACCTCAAACTAGGAAAGAAAATAACAAAGAACACAATAAAAATGATAAAACAAAGATCAAATCCTAATTAGATGTGAAAACTCATCATCCCATGGGGGAATTGGTGCCAATTTGATGTGAAAATTGGCCCTTTCCCAATTCCTATGATGTAAGCTTCGAATGTTGAAGAGATTGATCCACTTTGTTGGAGAAGAATGAGAACTCCAAGCTAAAATCTACAAAAAACCTAGCTATGGCTCAATGATAATGGATGAAATTCAAGAGATACTTGAGCATGGTAACTTTGCCTAGATTGTGGATGATGAAATGAGGATATGAGCTCTTCATTTATAGAATTCCAAGATGGATGAAAGTCCAAATTTGAGGAATGTGGGAATAACATTCATCCAATGATATGATGCCACTTGTCAAGCTATGAATGGATGAAGGATGTGCAAGATTTGGGGTTTGTGCCAATAAATGCAAATATTTGAAATTCAAATTTGTTTAAATGACATGCAAGAGGGAAGGGAAAATGCAATAAATGCCACTTGGCTCAAGGCAAAGGACATGTAAGATGAATTCATTTCCTTGTTGGATGTACATGTTGACTTGGAATTTTTGAATTCAAATTAAGATAATATTCCAAAAGATGCATTGTGAGGAAAATAGAGATTTAATAAATGAATTAAATCTATTTTCATGTGCAACTTGCATTATCTAGAGGTTGGGACATGAGATGGGATTAAATTAATTAAGGGTTAACTAATTTAATAAGAGAGGTTAGATGATGTGACCTATTTGACTCAAATTTATGGATTTATTTAAGTCAAATAAGAGAGGGATATGACAAGAGATTAATTAAATAAGGATTTTGATTTATTTAATTAAAAGAGATGGTGTTAGATTAAATCAAATAAGGTTTTAATTTATTTAATTTAATGGATAGACTTTAGAGATTTAATCAAATAAAATTATTATTTAATTAAATAGGGATAATTAGATCGGATGGATTGATTTGATTAAGAAAAGAGATGACTTGATTAGATAAAATAATTTATTTATTCAAGAGAGGAATATTGATGAATTTAATCAGATAGGGGGATTTGATTAAATGGTTAGACCGAGGGATGATTTAGGAAGAAACGATTTTGGTAAGTTAGGATTAGATGCACGATGTCAATCAATATATTTTATGTGTCTATAATGTTAATAAACATCATGTCATGGATGCATTGAAAAAAAAATCCCAATATGACAAATAATACAATGATGTTGAGATTGATGTTGAGGCTCTTAATATGTTACCAAATGTTGCTATTGATGTGTCTAGTTTGTTGTATACAATAGAGAAAGTTTCAAGTGAAGACCTAATGCCATCAACTAGCTCAACAAATGTTGGACAAGAATAAAATGGATCTTCAAACTTTTCATCATTTATTCCTTGCTTACCAAATGCTAGACGAGAGCTGCAAGCAATAAAAGATGTCTTGCAAATTGGAAAAAAAAAGAACATAATATCTTATCTTTCCCTAAAGTTAGCTCTTATCATGTTAATGAATACAACATTGAAGGTTTATTTTCAATGGCCTTTCCAATGCTTCTCCCCACTAGAGTAGCACCCCCCCTTCAACCGAAATATTAAAATTCACTTGCATGAATATGCCCTCCACCTAATGAGATATTTTTACCATAGGTTTGGAAAACATGTTAGGTTTAGATATTTTCTCTAAAACTTGATTATGAGACACTGCAGCCAACAAATTGTCTCTATTTTTGTTAGAGCGGATCTCAAGGATAGAATCCCTAGGTCATTGACTGTATTGAGGCAACAACTTCAAGCTACTCTCGACTACCAACTAGTTGAGCAGTTGATGCAATTTGGCCCATCATTACATGGGACCTACTCTTTCTAGAGCTCTTGTTGGACCCAACTAACTACTATGATCAAACAACTTGGTACACCCACCCTTTTTTTTCAGTTTGAGTTGTGTAGACACAAAATGGGCTAACCTACAAATTTTTTTTTCAGCTACATCTCGTTTAGAAATGGAGCCTTAAAAAAAAATGCTAATAGATAGTGTTGTTTAGAATCCACGTATATCATCTTTATTTTTGAATCATAAATTCTCAATTTTTCGTGAGGAGGTGATTGAAAATATTTTGCATGCAAAAGATTATTGGTATAGATATGAATGGTAGCATCATGGCTCTACACATGTGCATGGTTTTCTATGGATTTTAGAAGATCCTAACATGTATACTTTTGATTGGTCCAATGACAATGATCTTACCATAGCAATGCAATGTTTTGATAGATATGTTTCAACTTGGAATCTAAATTACCCTACACAAAGATTGCTTAGAATGTATTATTTTGCTGAAGAAAACATGTGCTTGCTTACCACAAGCCAGATCTTGACCAATGATCCAATTATAGATTATGAAGAGTTGTTAAATACAATTCAAAGGAACACAAAATTCTTTGAATATACTTGTTTAAGAAGAAAGGGAGAGCAATTGCAATTTCAATATAAAACACCATGGAAACAACAACTTACATCTAACAAATACTACAAACCAACAAGAAATGATGATCTCCTAAATATTCACAACCCAACTATGCTTGCAATTTGGCATGCCAATGTTGACTACCAACTAGTTGTTTCTAGGAAGATTGTTTTGAAGTATATTTCTAAATATGCAATTAAATCTGAGAAAAAATTAAAAAAATATCTAGATATGTTGAAAAGAGATTCAAATACAAATATAGTTAAGGATAGAGCACTGGTTGCATACCAAAAATTTATGATGAATATGCTTATGGAACATGACATCTCTGCATAGGAGACATGCCATATGTTACAAAAATTGCCTCTTCTTACTTCAAGCTGACGATACGATCGCTTGAATGTTGGAAAAAAGATATGGTTTTGTATAAACAAAGATGATACTATTGAAGAGTTTCCAACAAACTATATTCATTTCTATATGGAGAGGTCTCCAGAGTTAGTTGCTTTATCCCTTATTGACTTGGTCCACCTATATACACAATCACAACAATGCAAAAAGGATAAATTGAAACCAAGGCTCCAACCTGCAGTCGTCCTTGTTAATTTACCTATTATTCAAGACTACTCTTGTTGAAGATATAGAGATATTTGACATGTTTTGTTGGACTGAACTTATGTTATACAAAACCTTTTTGGAACATACAAACAGATATAGGTCTTTGGAGAGAAGAGATAATAGAAATTTGGAAACTTTTAAAAATGGTTGGTTATCATCCTTGGCATGTTAATAGAGTTCCAGTTACATCCACAATTGAAGAATAGGATGATAGTGATACTAATGATTTGAACCATCATCCTTCTATGGATGAATATGAATGGGAAGTTTTCTCTTAGTTTGGTGCTACTACTAACTTTAGTATAAATCAACTTCAACTATTAGGTAGGTAGGATTTTCATATGAAAAATCCATGGAATGCAATACATGTTCCTAAAGAACTCCATAATATTTCTTTGTAGTTCATCTCATTAGTTAAGGCACAACATGAGCAAGCTATGGTTCAATTCTTGCATGTAGATATGTCAACCCATCAACTTTCACTAAACTAGTAATTGGCCCTTCAAATAATCTAAACCCACCATATGCACCCTTCACCCAAAACCCCTCTCCACATGATTATTCAAGGGATAGTTGGCATTGGAAAATCCTTCTTAATCAATTGTATTCAACAACAAATGAAGACCTTTCTTAATAGACCCAATAGTTGCTTACTCACATTGGCCCCTATAGGTGTCGCTACATACAACATATGTGCCTCTACAATCCATACAATAATTTAGATTCCCATAAAAGATATGAATCCTTTGCAAGGGAAACAACTGACATTATTCCAAGAATAATTTAAGTATATTGAGTACATATTGATTGATGAAATATGTTTTCTAGGCCCAAATTTTCTACTAAAAATAGATAGTTGATTACGCCAAGCATTCCCAGATAAGCAGACAAAGCCATTTGGTAGTGTTTTTATTATCCTTGTTGGTGATATTGCTCAATTGCAACCTATCATGGATACACCTATTTATGCTTCATCCTCATCCGTTGTAGCCTTGTGGAACACTTTAATGATCTCAATAATCTTACACACTATCTTTCACCAAAAAGGAGATAGCCCTTCACAATGAAAGTTTTGAGAAATCCTTATTCATATAAGAAATGTTGAGGCTCTCCACGATGATTGGGAAGAGCTTATGAAAAAAAAAAGTTCACAACCATAGAAAGAGAACAATTTGATTTTGCTACACATTTGTTTGTGACAAATGACTTGGTCGCATTCCACAACAAAAAAATGATCAAACAATTAAATCTACCAATAGCCATTAGAATTGCTCTGATGGCTTAACAACATGCATCTAATCATGGAGATGATGACCAACTTCAACCAGAATTTCTACCTTCGATTAGTGAGCAAGTGATGCTAAGAATGAATTTTTGGATTCAAGTTGGCCTCGTCAATGGATCCCTTGGTGTTGTTATAGCTGTTGTGTACAATCCACATTCTAAATAGCCAAACCCACCTGACTATGTTGTTGTCTGCTTCCAAAATTACATTGGCCCACAATGGGACCCATAACATCTGAGAGACATCCCTATCCAAGCTATAAGTCAAGGGAGTCAAACAAAAATTCCACTCACTATGGCATGGGGAATCAGAATACATAAAGCACAAGTCTTAACATTAGATAAAACAACAATAAACATAGGTAGCAAAGAGAGGCAAGGGTTGACTTTTACAACTATTTCACATGTCAAATCAATTGAAAGACTTCATATTGATCCACCTTTCTCATTTGAGAGATACTCTAGGCTTGGCACCAACAAGTACATGGCTTGTCTCCGCGGTGAAGAAACATGCCCTGAGTACTTGTAGGCCTTTCCAAGTGCTTCTAGTTTCACCCAATAGGCCAACTTACGAAAAAGGCTCTATGATAATTATTATTGCATCTACCTCATCCTATGTGCCATCTCCTCAAATATTTTCTAAGTTGTATCTTTAAAAACCATACTGAGTAATAATTTGTGTAAAATGGGTATAATTCCAAAGATGCACAAAGATACCACACACAAATAACTAGAGGCCACAACTTGTATATGCCAATTCCATGTTTTGATGATTCTATTCTATTAAACTGCTGACTTCTTGGTCTAAGATTTCATTTTACGATGCTTTTACTATATGGAATTCAAACCAATAACCTCTTTTGTATATTCCATTTCCCATCTTTGTTTAAGTGTTTTAAAATTACATGAAGTCAACTATTTATTGGCATACCTAGAATTATCTTCCAACTGCTTTTAACATATAGTGGTGTAAACATATAGTTACAGTTCTTACACATTAATACATATGGAAATACAAACAACTTTAGCTATCTAAGATGCATGAAGATTGGAACCAACAATAACTAGGAAACATAAGTTCTATAAGTAAATAACATCTTTGCAACATTACAATATATTAAGATATATATGCACATGTTGTAGATGCATTCTATAAAAAATTGTCTTCTATTTGACTAATAAATTTAAAATCCTCCAACGATGTTTTGTTTTCTATTCTTATAGCCTATATACGTTGACTTCTCACATTCCTCCTTCATGCTTTCCTTCCACAAATTTAAATTTCTTGTTGTTATCTTTTCTATTAGCTTTATTTGATTCAAATTGCTACAAATGTTTGTCTACAAAATTATTTTCTTGTCATTTCACTGTTCCTTTATATTGGATTCATAAATATATAGTGTTGTGTACATTGATTTTGTTTTCCATGATACATGATTAAATTCCATGTTTATTTTCATGGCTTGCTCAAGCATGTCCACAACAACCATGGAGTTTATTGGCTTCATGATTTCCTCACTATGCCCCACTCAATAGACACAAAATGGTAGGTGTTTTCTCATATGCCAGTTGATAATATTCATTGTTTGAATATAATGATATCAATTGTTTTGTCTGCCTTGTGAAACAATAAACTCTGGTGTTTGTTTCATAGTAGACATGTCCAAGAAATTGATATGCACTTCCCTTGTGTGTTGGTTTGGAGAGCTCCACAACTACCGTCATCTGTAGCCTACAACATCTTTGCTACTGTTCTTGCAGTGGGCCATTCCACAATTCCTTTTCCTCATTCCTTATCTAATTTCACACATGTATTCTAATATAACAATATGAAATATTGCTTTGTAGTTGTATGATGTTGTGCTCAATACAAAGATAGATCAACAAGCAAAATTGCAGCTCATGTATTCAACAATTGGTGTCAGGAAGATTCCCATAGCTCTAATTGTAAACAAGGTTTGTTTTACATTTTTATATTTTCCTATTTTATACATTCAATTTTCCCCTCCCTCCATGGCTACATACCCTCTATATATTTGTTTCTTTATATAAACAATCATGCACAAATTTGTACATGCACTTGACTACAATAACTGTAGTTTGTTGTTTAGATTGGATTTTCCCATGGTCCTATACTTGCCTCTTATGCAAATCCAAATGGGAACTTGAAGCAAATAGCTGATAGACAAATACAAGTAGTTGCATCAATTTCTTCTTTTTTATTCTTATGTTTCATGATATTCTATTCCCCTTATCTCTTTCAACGTCCCTGTATTTTGTATTAATATATTTCATGTTGTTCTCTTCCTGTTATATCTTAAATTCCACATTAAACATATTAATACAAGATAAGAAATTTGTGTAAGAATTGAGCTATGAATTCCAAATTCACCTTATACTCTTTTCTAGTCAACCTAAATGAATAAATAAATTCTAAAAGAGCTATTAGAATAATACTTCATAGCTAGAAATCTACTCTTAATCTGCAATTGCTCCTATGTTAATGGCTATAACATGAAAAGTGCACAAAGATATCTATAAACAACAAAAGAATAGCAGGGCACACACTATCATTGTCCATATTTCCTGGCAACAATAACAACATTTAACTATAATTTCTCAATAAAGGTTGAAGCTTTAAAGTTGCATGGAAAGGTGACACATATGTAGACACATATATACAAGTTTTGCGCATCTTTGGTGCTATACGTACATTTTGTACAATTAGCCCCTTTGAATCCCTATAATTGATTTAACTTCAAATCCTTAAAAAGAGGACACTATAGATTGTGAATGGATACATAATTTATTCTTCCCTTTGCCTATATAGATTTGCACATTCATTGAGCTACCATGGTTTTCATTTTACTTTGATGCCCACCTTCTTTGTAGTGTTCTAACAAATAGAGGAATTATATAATAGTAGCTACATTATTTTCCATTGAGTATTATAAAACATACATACATATATTTATCCATACATACATACATATATTTATCCATACATACATAAATATATTTATCCATACATAGATATATATATATAGGCTGAAGTAGACATGCATTAATCTTTTAAAAGACTTCAAAATATATTTCCCTTAATCATTCTATCCATGTGTTGTGATTATGTGCATTTTCCTTCATTGTACTTGTTTGTCTTATCCTAATACCTCTTTTACAATTTCTCTATTTCTCTATAGTATTTAGTGTGAGGCAATGCATGTGAAATTTTTAATGAGGTTTGTGGGGTTATACTCCTTTTTACATGGGTGTTTTGCATAGATGATTAATTTATTGGTAATGTCTTCTTGTTATACATTTTTCAACAGGGCTTCCATCAACCCAACCATGCAGAGGATTTATCGTCTAATAGCTCTTTTATAATTTGTGCTTTTAGAAAAATATACAAGACTTGTCCAAGGCTTTTACTGACGTCCTGGAGCTTACCTCTTAAATAAAGGATTTTCCTAAATCTTCCTCATTGGTCAATAGACATAGATAACCAAAACCATAAACCAACGGTGAACAAATTACTAATCATTAGCATATTTTCTAAGGAAAGAAAGGAAATTTAATTACAATTCCTCCATCCATACAGAAAAATAATCTCTTTCAAATCTCCACAATGGGCATAATGACAAAGATACAAACATTTGACTAGAACAAATATACAATAAATTAGCCATCTATGCAAACTACTCATCTAGCATGACATATAGTATACATATACATCTATATATATATATATATATATATATATATATATATATATATAGATACATGTGAACACACACACACACACATATATATTTATGTATACATCTATATGATTATATATATGCATGCATACATATATATACATGTATGTGTATAATGGATTACATGTATATCTACATGGATATATATATGTGTATATGCATACTAGGTACTTTGAATTAATGATTAATTTATTGTTCATGCCTTTTGGTCTCTTCTTATTGTTCCTTTTGATAGGATTTTTTTAACACTCATGTGCTACAAAATGTGAGAGGAAGTATGTTGATTAAATTGCATTGTCGAAAGACCCATTGAATCTATTGAACTTTATATCTTTAGTTGATACATTATTTGTTTGAAGTTTCTATTTGCTAAGAACAAACTTGTGACAATGCAATTGAATAAACCTATTTTCTTGCATATTTTGGACCACATATTCATAATACCATAATGCTATTCTTGCAATGCAACTAAATTAAAAATATTTTCTTGTATATTTTGGTGTATACTTTCCCACATTGCTACATGCTCTACTCTATGAATCTTTCAAGCATTCTAATTCATTTAAGTGGAAATCCTTAGAAATAGGTTGTTGTACATTGTTAATCTCTACATAAGTTATTCTTTTGTTTGCATATATAAATTTGCACATTGATTGAACTACTTCTTTGTACCATCCTAACAAATAGAGTAATTGTATATGCTAAGTGTTTGCTTGCCCAAGGCTTAATGCATTATGTGGTTGTTATACTATGGTAGTGGATGAAGTAAATGTGGTTGGTCGAAGTAAATGCAATATTGAATGTAGTACTATGGGAATGCATGTTTTCATTAAGTTGCATTACATGTATATACATCTATACATGAATATATATATATGTTCACATGTTGCCATCCAATATATGTACACATGTATATATGTATATGCAATATTGAATGTTGGCATATGGGAGAGTATAATTTGATGAATTTGTATTCTCAGAAGAGCCATTGTGGTGTTAGTTTGATAACATGCTATTTTTAAATTCATCGCATTCGACTCCATGTTTTGGTAGGTTGGAGGCTATTAAAACTATTGGGTTGTGCAATCAGTAAGTTGTTTTTCTTGGGTGTTTTGCATAAATGACTAATTTATTATTTATATCTTTCATTCTCTGCTTATTGTTTGTTTTGATAGCAGGTTTCAAGGTTTGAACACTGATGTGTTGCATAATTTCCAAATTGTTCAATGCTCTAACAACTCAATCCAATCCTCCTTCCAGTTCTCAAGCATAACCAACACTACATGTAAGTGCAAAACTTCTCCATAATCAATAAATAGATTGTGTGACCCCTTTGCAAATATTATTCGTCATTTCTACTTTCTAATTATGTTTATTGATTTTTTCTATATATTTAATAATCCTTGATCCTCCCTTACTCATCTTCTTTCCCTGTCCATTGACACACCTCATCTATTTGTAGGTGTTAGGATAAAGCATAGATGACAATTCCAAAAGATGGAGCTCCACAAAATTTCTAGTGGACATTTCATATTGCTTTAACTCGAGGGTTTGGCTAGGGTCCCTAGGGCTCCATGATGCCAATAAGGAAGGGTGGATAACAAGCATGGGTTTTATTTTTTTCCTTTTCCTTCCATATATCTTCTCTCACATAGATACATGTATAGAAAACATGGTTTGTAACAACATGTTTCTTATGTACTCTAAGTGGTTGCATCTTTAGCTTATGTGCTATTTGTTGAGAAGCCAACATTTAATCATGTAGTATGTGTAACATATCTATAGTTCCAAAATGGCTATTTTCATAATGTAACTGAATCAATATATTGTCTTGGATATTTTGTACTGAACTTTCCCCTCCTACAACATTATCTATTTTGACTCTCCAATTGCACTATTCAATCATTCATTTAAAAGTGGTTTTTTTAATTCTCAACTATGTTGTAATCAGTAATACTTGTATTCTATGAAAATGTTGACTGTGGATTCCAGCTCATCTGTGATTTAGCTATAATGTTTAATTGTTCTTTTAGAAGTTGCTTTACAATTTTCCTATTTTGTCTATAATATTTAGTGCCAAATAATTTACGTTGCATCTTCAATTGGGAAACCAATTGTTACATACAAATTGGTGTCAAACCTTGTCTAGATAGTAATAGAATTACAAGTGGAGATGCCTATAGCTAATTTCCATCTCTCGTCAAAAAACACATGCATACTAAAACTTTCATTTCCAAAACTACAGAGATATACTAATCATAAAAAGTACTCAATATTGAACATCTTCCTTTCATAGAAAAATTGTGCAATTTTTTTGTCCAATTTTAAAAAATAAATGCTTGCATGATGACCCTTACAAAAAACTTCCATTAACTTCAAAATTAAATAATTAATTGATTGAATAACCTACACAAAAAGTGACAATATGCATGTTCATCTATTACCAATAAATATAAAACTCAAATATTTTTGCTAGAAGAAACAATTATTTTAAATTTAATATTTAATTTAATTTTTAAGTTCCCACTTTTAAACAAATTTAAAAATTGATTTCCAAATTTTCTAATAGTATTAAATAAAATTTATACAAAAACTTATTCATGATTACTTGGTTCATACAATCTAACTCATATGTTTCATTCACGGTCACCTTTCCATACAAATAAAAAACTTCAACCCTCCTCACCACAAATGTTTCCCACTGCAGTAGGCCCCTACCAACTGATTGTCACATACTACTAGTTTAACTATTTTATGTGCTAGCAATAAGATTAAAATTTCAACAAAGATTAGTCTTAAAGTCTGTACTATATTACTATTTGCTCGTAAAAAATTGCACATGCAATTGTAGCGCTTCTTAGAGTTATATCGAAAAGACAATTCTAGAGGTCCAGATACACATATTATTTGTAAAGACCTTTATTTACATCAACTATAAAAGCATAAATTTTATATACGTCGACTACACTGAAATAAACGTGTCCAATTAACTGCATTAGCCTGACCACTTTCTGTGCGAATTTAATGACTCGCCCCCTTGACACGATACCGGTCATCAGAATCAGCCTCTTGTCTTCGGATACAGAGTCGCTAGTGGATAAATTCGAAAGAAAATATTAAAACAGAGATCAAGACAGTATAAGATGTGAATACGGTGAAAATTATCTCATAACAAATAATCGAGTGCAGAAATTCATGACCTCTAGTTCCACTAAGAAGATCATTTAACGTGAAGAATTGAGAATGGCACATACTAAATGATATCTCTTTAAGTCTTGCCTGTTTAGGAAATTCAATTCTTCAATTTTTCTGTTCCACTTTATTAGGCTAACGATGTATAGGATTGCAGTGCTTAGGAGACAGACTATCCAAGGCAGTGTTAACAATAGAGTCGTCTTATCCACTTTGTCATTACTTTTTGGAAGAAGACTACCAATATTTCCCAGTTGAATTAGTGATGATAGAAATAACATTGAAAGGGTATTAATGATGTTTTTCCTTCCTTTGATCAATAGGCACTGAACTTGAAGCAGTTCCTCCTTGCGATCCAAGTGAACAGATAAAAAGACCCCAGGTGACTCAGTAATGTCCATCTTGAATTCTCCATTTGGTTGCAGATCACTTTGTTCATTTCCATGGCAACCATCGTGTACAAGCTGAGAAACGAAATAGGAGGGGGCATTGATAGAAAATGCTGCAAACAATTACTCAACATAATTTCACCAAATAAATAAATAAGCGGCACATTGCTTGATGTTCTTGAGATCAAAGAAAGTTAAAATAACAATTTATATGCAAACTATCTAAAATGATAATAATTTTTTTTCAATTAGTCAACTTTAACATCGATTACCTATCTTTATTGATGTTGCAATTCGACTTTATCTGATTTTCTGGAAATAATAGTACTTTATCCGAGAAAACTATAAAACGATCCAGGCTGAATTTTTCCACGCAAGTTGAAGTGAGAGCATTACTTAAAGATATACATGGCATATCGAAACAACTAAAGTGAAGCCCCACTTTCTACGCCATATCACGTAAGATCCTTGTGCTTCTCTACACTTCTACGTGTGAACACAAAACAAACCACTTTAAAAACATAAAAAATATATCCCTGTTAAAGAGTTGAATTGGTACTCACCATTAAGTGAAGCAATGCTATTCGCTACATTTGGTCAGCACTTTACGTGAATGCTTGTTAAAATGCAACATCTAGCTTATATTATAATTCTGAGCCTCAAAGACAAATACGCATACATCAGTTTACTTTTATTGACTATCGTAAACAATGAGTTTTGTTCTTCTATTCAACTCCGTTCCACTTGGTAACGGTTGAAAGCTTGCGGAAAGCAAGGAATTGTATGTAATGTTTTACGGTGTTGCTTGCATGATGAGGCAACGGTGGCGTTCATGCTATTTGATCGTGGGAATAAGCCACATGTTGTTTACGCTGGTGATTTAAATTGTTTTAAATAATTTTAGAGTATCTATTTCAACTTCAATCTGGAGATGTTTGCTGGTTTAAATTAATAAGATGAGATTTATGATTAGATTTATAAGTAATTATAAATTAGTCGATAAAAGATGGTAAATCTTTTATACTTAGGTTCTTAATGTTAAGAGAATATATTTTTTTAAAAATTATATGACAATTGTAAGGAAATAGAAAAATGTATTATGTTAGACAATTTATTCACAACTTTTGTAAGAATATATCGGAGAGATAAAGTTATCAAATACTTTTACACTAGTTAATTGGTCTTAACACATAAAAATCTATTAAAACAGAAGATTGGAATATGGTTATGTATATAATAAAAGATACAAATGAGATTTATATCTCTAAATGTGATATCTTTCATAGAATAATACTTTATATATACCTCTAAAAATAGAAAAAAAACATCTATTTAAAAGATGTAAAAATAAGTTTAGGTCCATGATGCATGTAAGCAGTGGATGTGGAGATTGGAGTAGAAGTCTAGAATGTAGGACAACGATATGAAGATCCCTCCAACAAGTCTTCTAGGAAGCAGGGAAATGATACCTTGAGCTGAATGGGTCGGTGTAAAGGGGATTGCTTGTTTTGGAGTTGGGGAAGATATAAGGGGACTTGACCTCATGGGATGGGCACTCCAAGTGAAAATTGTGTCTTGGGGATCAAGACCAAAATGAGTGCCAAAGGCACTCCAAAAGTGGACTAGAACATCCCAAATCAGAGCGCCAGGGTGTTCTAGAGGGTGGACCCAATAGTGTATATAGGTCTTCCAAATTTGGTACACAAGGTGTTCTAGCAAGGGTTATAGGTGCTCCAAAATGGGGCTAGGGGTGCTCCAAGTGTAGAATTCGGTTTGGAACTCAAGAGTACTAAAAGTGGGACCCACCAAATATGCAATGGGATAGCATTGAACTAGGTTCCATGGAGAGCCAAAAAGGAGAGTGAGTTGGTATTACAGAAAAATTTGGACTTAGAGTCTATGGCAATAAGAAGTGGTACTAGTGCTGCTAACAAGGTGCTCCAAAAGTAGGACAAGACCCATAAGTAGGACTAGTGATAGGGTCATTAGGGTATCCCAGAAGAGTTGGGCTTGAAGTTAAAAGTTGTGAAGTGAGATGGAAGTAGGGATTTTAGAGGTAAAGTTAAAGCTCTTAAAAAGGATTGGGGAGTTGGAATTACCTATACAAAACACTGGAGTTGGCCCAAACTAGAGGTTGGTGTAGTGGACCAAACCAAGATGTGTGGTGGTTGGACTAGCTAGGGCGTCAATCTACAACTTTTTATGAATCAACTAAAAAACTATTATAGGGTAGTAGTGTTCATTGAACTAGCAAAGTGGTAGAATGCATGGAAGGTGTTCAAGGGAACTAAAAGCCAATGGGGTGACCAGGGATGCCCCCTCCCCAAGGATGAAAAAGATTACTCCTACCACTTGAGCTTGAGGGAAGCTAGGTGTTCTACATGGATTTTAGGAGTGTAGAAGAGTATCTCTATCTTGTCACTTTGTGGTGAGGTTTACTAGTGGATGCATACAAGGAGTCCCTATCTGAATGAAGCGGGGTAGTTGCACCAATGTGGAGGATGACTGATGAAAGGGAATCCAACACTCAACCAAAATTAACAAGAATCTAAAATTTCAACATAAATTGTTTGAAACAACACAAAAATCAGCAAGTGTCTTTGTTTCTTATACAAATTCTCAAGAAATTACATAATAACAAATCATTACTTAAAATACATTGTTATTGCAGTCATGACGGCTAATGAAAACCATTACATAACTGAAATAAATCTGATTTACAATAAAAAAATTCTCAATACATAAATTATCTCCTTCAATTTGTCTCCTTTCACAAGATTCTAGCTCCTTCGACCTGCAATCATTAATGGAAATCACTGTTGCAATAAACTTAAAACATTCAAGTCTATTTGTTTCTATCAAAACACCTTCAAACCCACAACTTGAATAATATTTTGTTGGTCTCTTGCAACCTTTCTTTTGTTGAAGCTCTCAAGCTCCCTTCACAAGGACTTCACTAGCTCACTATCTCCTAACATGTGGAGCTCAGTAGCTCTCAAAAATATGGGCTTCTAGGAAAATAGAAATCTGCAACAATGGAGTCTTCAAATATGGTCTTCAATCTAGCAACATCTCTCCATCTCAACCTACAAAAACTGTAAAGCCAATTTCTCCAAATGATAAGGCATCAATATAAAGAAGTGAGAGAGTGATAAAACCATGGTGGTCTACCCAAACAACTTGCCAATACCACCTACAAACTACCACACCCACTTTGAGGAGAATAAAAAATAAAATTCAATATTTTTAATTGTTTTCGTTACCCTCACATGGGTACTTATCTCTCAACCAATCAACTTTGGTCAATTCTAGCATCTTCATTGATCTTTGGTAGCTCTGATGACTTCAAATCCAAATGTACACCAACATGCAAGGCTAGTGGACCCAACGCCAATATGCATGCAAGAAATGCAAATGATCATGTAGGAACATGTAAGAAAACTGGTCCCCACTTGGAAATGGATGCCCAAGAAGCATATTCCTTTTGGGGTTTCTTTTGAAAATTTTATCAAAGAATTCAATTCCTTCAAAAATTACATTTGCAAATCACCACAAGGGAAAATTATAATATTGCAAATTAAAATATTTATTTCCCATGCACCTTAACCCTTATTGAAAACAAAAAAATAAAAATAGCAATATTTTTGGTGATACAAGACTTCCTTACACCTTGGATTCTCCTACATCAATGACTCCAATGGAGTTGTCAAAGACTTGAAACTGGTATAGTGGAGTAGCTATGCCCCTATGTTGTGGTGAAATTATTAACATGAGGGTTTCTATGTCAAGATGTTGGAGATGGAGAGCTGGGAAATCTGTGTGAGTGTGTCATGAAAACTTGGAATTCATGGTAATGGATTGAGAGGAGTGATGTGTTGGGAACACCCCCAAAGTTTTCTTAAGAGGTTAGATGTTTTATTTGGGTCAAGGATCCCAAATCCCTTAGAATTTTGTGATAGGATGACATTGAAAATAGGGTCCCAAGTTGAATTCTTAGAATGGATCCAATCCATGAGGCCAATCGACATAGGTAAAAAAGGTAACTCCATGGAGCTTGGATTTGGATGTCTAAATGGAGTTGGTTAGGATGCATGGGATGTATGAAGATTAAGGTTCACTAATATTTTCATGTAGACATTGAATTGGAGCTAGTCCATGGGTAGCTTGTAGAGATGGACATAGAGGACTCAAGGAGTCATTTTTGGTCATGAGAGTTAAAAGTTAAAGGTTGGGTAAGTGAGAAAATGAACAAAGGTGGATATAGGGAATCTAATCCATTAATAGATTAGGAATATTGGCTTGGGTACTTAGGGAGTATCCCATAGAGTGGAATAGATTAAGGGTGTAGACTATAAGGAGAGAACATTCAATTCCATGAGGACCCATCTTATAGGGTGTAAATAAAGATCTTTGCACCCGAAATACTTTGTAGTCCTTCTAGGGTATTTCATCTAAAAGGATAAAGATTGGGACCAAAACGCAATGTATGCATTCAAATATTGATGTGATGTGGGTGAAATGTTCCTAGATGAGATGATCTAACTACAAAAAACTAAAGAAAGATATTGATTATTAAGTGAAAATTAAGAAAATGAAAGTTGTTGGAAAACACATTGTGAAATGTGAAAACATCTAGAAATGAATAGCAAACTGTAACATAAATGGATGAAACTGAATGTGTACGCCTAAGATCTTGATAGAGATTGGAAATGAATTCTAAAATGCTATTGATGTTGAAAATTTGTTCTACAGGGACTCATTTGCCATTCTGGGGGAATTAGTCCCAAATCTAGGAAATTGTTCCAGAGCTCATTTTAGACAAATGGGTATCCAAAACTATAGAAAAAAAATATTTCAGTCCTGGCAGTGGGAATCATTCACCATCAATGGTGAATTAGTCCACTTTTGAATTTCTGAAAAATTCAAAAGTGGAAACAGAAACTCTCTGTCTGCACTTCGGTCCCTGATAGGTGTCCACATTTGGAAGTCTGATATCTGGCACTAAAAGTGACTTTTAATGGATATTTTGACTTGTTCAAGAAGGATATGTCTTCAAAAACTTTGTAACTTAGTCTTTAATGATTTCCAATTCATCAATATGCCTAAATCTACAAACACACAAGAAGAGAAGGAGAAATGTTTGATGTTAGGGCATGAGGCTTTGCCTTTGTCAAACCCCCTTTTAGGTAATTAAACCAAATGAAGAAATGATGTAATGAAGAATGAAATAATGAATTTAATACCTTTCCATTATTTTTGATCTTGAATTTCTAACACAAAAGATGAAGATTCTTCCCTTGAATGTCTAAAGTGTGATCTTGAATGACTTGGAGTGATAAAACCCTAGCTTGCTTGACTTGAGACAGAAGAAAAATGATTAATAAATGATAATAGATGTGTGTATGAGTTAAGAGATGTGAATTAGGGTTTAGACACTTATATTTATAAATAATTCACCTTATTTTTCCATTAATTGGATCCCTAAGGCCGACATGGAGGAAAATAAAACTTAAATTCCAACTTTTCCTGCTCAAAACTCAAAAATGACCCAAATGGGATTTATTCATAACCTTGGGTGAATTGGTCCCACCTAGCAGGGAATCATTCACCCATATGGGAAAATTAGTCCCAGAGGGATCCTTTTGGTAATTGGAGTTTTCGACAATTAGGAATTTTAGTTCTTATGTTGATTTCATTGAGTATTTGATCAAATTATGCCTTTGAATGCACAATATGGGGTCATAGGATTCTATTGATGATGATGTAAAGGTATATTAGGGCTTGGGACACAAAATTCAATGTGAAAGTGTGATTAAATACACTTTACATCATTAAAATGAGGTCCACATAGCCTAGAAAAGCACAAAATTCAATTTGAATGTGTAAGACACATTTCAACACTAGATTAAAGTCAAATTCAAGTCAAAAGCCTTCTATATTAATGTGATAATGTAATTAAATACATTTAATAATTCTAAATTAGGGGGAAAATAGGTCTATTATACTTAGATGTTTAATAAGAGTCTAGAAAAGTGTAAAAGTCTATTACAACACTTTACAACACCTTTACAAGACATCAAGAGATGTATTTGCAAGGGTCCAAGACCTAATGTGGCCATGTGTAAAACACCTCACAACACTAAATCAAGACCTCATTAAGTCCAATTTTTCGTTAATTATTTTCAAATCAAGCAAGAAAAAGGGATACCTTTTATATGTCAATAGTTAGCCCCTAATTTAGTGAGAGGATGAACGTGCTTCAAACTCACACTAAAGTAGACATTCAAGAGGGGTCCAATCATACCAATGTGGATAGTCTAGGATGACCAAGATCAAAGGAGGTTGTGAAATCCCCCAAGTTCCAAGATCCTAAGTTAATCCAACATAAGCACAAAAGGACACACAAGATACATGATCATGCAATGGCAAGAACTAGAGTGAAAATAAAAAGGTGGATCAAGATTTGATCATTTATCCAACACATTGTGGAGCAGATCTAGTTTTTTTTTTTAGAACAAGAAAATGCATACTCACTTTAAGGTGATAGAATTCTTGGCTGTCCACCATGTGAGAAGGCCTAAGTATACTCACTCTAGGGCCACAAAACTTTTGGTTGTCCATGGGGTGAGAAATCCCAATTATGCTCACTTTGGGGCCATAAAACTTGTGGTTGTCTATGGGGTGAGAAATCCCAAAAGGTGAGAAACATACACTCATGGCTGCTATGTACTCACAAACACACAGGTGGCTATGGGTAAAGTCATGCCTTGGAATGGGCTTCCCACTCAACCATACCAAAGTTATACCTCATGATAACTTTAATAAGGTGCCACAATGAAAATGACTTTCGAGATCTATAGAAAAACTTTGTATGCTTGGCAGTCATAGAAAAACAAGATGGTACCACAAGCATGCAAGTTGTGTTATGCAAGGTGGCAATGGAAAAATAGTGCAAGAGATGTTCAAAGGGATTTTTCGTAGTTCGTGCAAGGTCTTATCTTAGGGAACATTGTGCTTAACATTTCCAAGAGAGAAAAAGTAGAAATTGTCTCATCTTGTTCCTAAGAGAGGACAAGTGCATTGTCTCATCCTAGGTAACATTGTACCTAATGTTTCGAAGGGAGGAAATCAAAAGAAAAAGAAAATCACAAAATGAAATGTGAGTGTGGATGTATAACCCAACTTTAATGTGGTTGCAAACACCAAGATTGTGATAAATTGCTTTAAAGTAGAAGAAGGAGAACATGAGAACTTACTCAAAAAGCCCTATGCAAAGTCACATGTTTCCAATAAGCTATGTCATGAAAAGGGAGTATGCCATTGCAAGCCTACTTAAGGCATGTAATCCACATCCCAAGCTTTCTCTTATATGTTCATGAAAGGTTAATGACTAAACAAAAGAAGAAATAGTAGGTGACATATGAGGACAAGGCTACCAAACCCCTTGCCCCCACTGAGTGCAAGACAAGAGTGAGCCGAAATGGTTAATGAAATGCATGCTAGAGTGAAAATAATTATTCATTAGATGAAATAGGTTCCCCCACATAAGGAAGAACATCAAACTCCTTAAGATGTTGGATTTTTCTACTCAAAGCCTTATATTCATTAGTAGAATGACCATGAACTCTATTGTATCACAAAATGAATTCTTGTGATAAAATTTCATTCGAGTTCATGGAGGAAGGGTGATCAAGTGATCTTGGAGAAGTCTTGACAAGATACCTTCTTGATCAAGGGTAAACGGTGGTCTTGTAGGCTATGACAAAGACTTTTCTTGCTTAGATGTACAAGATGTCATACCTATGCAAGAATATTTAGATTGTGTTCTCTCCTCTATAGGAGTGTTTAAAATCTAACGAATTCAAATCATTAGTGTTTTGCAAGATCACATTGACATTAAGTGAGGATGTATTTGTTTGATTGAGTGAAGGCTTGGTGATTTCTATCAAAGGACAATAGCCAAGACCATAATTTTTTTGTTGTGTGATAGGATCTATAGGGTTGTGGATACCTTGTTTATGAACACCACATCCTTTTCCACTATATCCAAGTTGTTTCATAAGTTCATAAACTTTTCCATAAAGCTTTTTCATTGCTTTTGGATTGGGTTGTTGGTTGTTGTTCTGTTCATTAAATGTTTTTGTATAATCATCTAAAAGCTTTGTTACTTGTTCAAGATGTTGTTTATCTTTTGGTTGGACGGGTTCCACTTGCATAGTTGGTGTTGATGTGTTTAAATGATTTGCTTTGTTTTTCGCAATGTTCAAACAACTATTTGGATTAGGGTCAGCTTCAAGTATGTACACTATGTTGTTCTGAATGTATGTCATTTTACAATAAAGAGTGGACAGCACAAAATTCATTTCATGAATCCACAACCTGCCTAGAAGGAGATTATATGAAATTTCATGAGGCATAACATGAATTTGTGTATCTAATGTGGCCACTCCAACTGTAATAGGCAAAGTAATCACACCAAGCAGTTGTTTTTCTACCTTGTCAAAGCCCTTAATAGATAACAAATTAGGTTGAATTTTTTATCTATTCACACAAAGCCTATCCAAGAGGTTTATGCTACACACATTAAGAGTGGAGCCATTGTGAACAAGGGTTCACTTTATCCCTATTGTATTGTATTGAGATATTATTTGGAAAGCTTCATTTTATTTTTGCGCTTCCAAAAGGGGGAGTTTACTTTGGTGGAAAACAATGTCAACATTCAATCCTTGAATTATGGCTACTATGTCAGTTGGTCACACATTAGAAGGGATAGAAACTTGTTGTAAGGTCATTTGAAGCATAATGTGATAGGTAGGTAAGTTTGAAGAAGGTCCCAAAGAGATATCTTTATGGGAGTTCACTTAATTTGTTCAACAAGATCATACTCTCATAATCGAGGATCACTAGGAAGTATAGAATTAGGAAAAGGTAAAGAAGTCAGGGTTGGTTGTTGCGGTTGTGTACTATTTCTAGTGTTGTATGTATGAGCAACGGTATGAGGACTCAGTTGCTATGACACATTATTCTGAGGTGGGTAAATGGTAAACTCGGGTTTGTGTTGAGTTCAAGGTTTGTGTGATGGGGGATAAAGGATGAGTTTAGTTTGAATAATATTAACATCCCTTGATGAATGAGAGTCCAACATGGGATCTTCATCTTCTTCTAAGGGAACAATATCATTATTGTCAATGTTATCCTTGTATTGTATCATAATATTCTCCCTAGAAGGAGAGTTTTTAGGAGAACAACAAACAACATGTTCTTGACAAATAATTCTTGTTTTTTCCAAAATAACTTCATCAAAAATAAGGGAGTTATGAATGGTTGAATTGGTTTGATTATTGAGAGTGGGGAGATTAGATGAAGACTCTATTTGATCATGTGTTTTCTCTAATATCTCATTCTCTTGTGCCCTGTTGTCTACCCTAGTAGGAGAGCTTGTGATATGTTCATCCATGGTTTGAGTTTGTAAAGTGACTTCACCAAAAATAGGAGAGGCATCAAGAGAAGTACCACTATGCTTTTCATGTTTTCCAAATAGATCTTCCCATAGGATAGGAACATTAGGGAAGGGAGGGATAATATTCTCAGGACATTTAATAGGTATATCTACTAACACCAACCTATCCTCTTTGCATTGAGGAGGGATAGTAGTAGAAGAACATGTTTTATTATCATGATTATGGAGACTAGGTAGGGTAATGTCTATAAATTTTTCTATGATGTCATTGTCTTGTTGTTGTGTGTTACCATCATGATTAGTTATTGTGATGTCCTCTTCTTTAGTAATGTTATGTCTAATAGGAGAGGTAAGAGGAGAGAAACAACTCGGATTTTCAAAAATCTCATCAATTAGTTCTTCTATCACTATAAGCTCTTCTTCGCAAGTGGGAGAGAAAATAGGAGAAGAACAAATGTAATTGTTATGATTATCCAAGGTTTCTTTCAATAGACTAACCTCATCCACATAAGGGAAACTAAGAGAGGGATCTATGACAAACAAAAAGAGAGGGGAAAGGACCTCATACTCATATGTACTTAATAAAATTCTCTTACAACATGCAATAAGATCAAAAAATAGAACATGAAAGATGATAACTATAGAATTTTATAATGAAAACCTGATGTAATTATTATTCTATAAACTTGATATGTAACCATGCAAAATAAAACATGCAAAAGAAGAATGAAATTTTTTAGACTTGAAGGATGACAATTGACTAATTATGCTATGTAACAATATGAGAATGCAAACTTGAAATTTAAACCATGTATGAAATGAGCTAATTTAGGCTAGATCTAATGACATACATGTTATAGAAACTCAATAAATTGATGCAAATAGGTAATGGTACCAAAAAAAAGCTTAAAAATAGGGTTTTTAGTTCTGTAAAAGGCAGTTTCAGAGGTTAAAAGGGATTGATTCACCCAAGGTGGTGAATGAGTCCTAGTGGGGATGTTTTGCAGAATATTTAGATCTTTTTTATGGAATTTGATGTTTTTTGTACTGTAAGATGCATACCTAAGATGAAAATGCAAAATATCATTTTTTTTTAATGATTTTAGATGCCAAAAATGCAACCTATATGCACTTTTTGTTAATGCAAAATTTGAAAGCATAGAATACAACTTAAATAATGCAACATGCAATGCAAGATAATTCTAGGATGATAAAGGACTCCAAATCAGAAAAGAAAAGTATTCTAAAGGCAGGTTCACAAAAATGTAAACAAATATTTTGGCACTAGAAATGCTTTGTAGTCCTTCTAGGGTATTTTTACCTAGGAGGATAAAGATTGGGACCAAAATGCAATGTATAAATTCAAAGATTGATGTGATGTGGGTGAAATTTTCCTGGATGAGATCATATAAATGTAGAAAACTAAAGAAATATATTGATTATTAAGTGAAAATTAAGAAAATACAAGTTGGAAAACACATTATGATATGTGAAAACACCTAGAAATGAATAGTAAATTGTAACACAAATGGATGAAACTAAATGTGTGCACCTAAGATCTTGCTAGATATTGGAAATGAATTATGAAATCTACTTATGTTGAATTTTTTTTTCTATGGGGACTCATTCATCATTCTGGGAAAATTAGTTCTAGATCTAAGAAACTATTACAGAGCCTGTTTTGGACAAATGGGTATCCAAAACTATAGAAAAAAATTTCTTAGGCTTGGAAGTGGGACTCATTTTCCATCAATGGAAAATAATTCCACTTTTGAATTTCTAAAAATTTGAAAGTGGAAACAGAATCCCTCTATCTGCACTTCAGTTCCTAATAGGTGTCTACCTCTGAAAGTTTTATTTTCGACACTGAAAGTGTCTTTTAATGGACATTTTGACTTGGTCAAGAAGTAGATGTCTTCAAAAACTTTGAAACTTACTATTTAATGATTTTCAAGTCTTCATTATACCTAAATATGCAAACACACAAGAAGAGAAGGATAAATGTTTTGTGTTAAGGCATGGGGCTTTACCTTGATCAAACCCCCTTTTAGGTAATTAAACTAAATGAAGAAAGAATGTAATGAAGCATGAAATAATGAATTTAATACCTTTCCATGATGTTTGATCTTGAATTTCTAAAGAAAAACATGAAAATTCTTCCCTTGAATGCCTGAAGAGTGATTTTGAATGACTTGGAGTGATTAAACCCTAGCTTGCTTGACTTGAGATGGAAGAAAAATGATGAATGAATGATAATAAATGTGCATATGAGTTAAGAGATGTGAATTAGGGTTTAGAGACTTATATTTATAATCAATTCATCTTATTTTCCTATTAATTGTATCCCTGAGGCTGACATGGAGGAAAATAAAACTTAAATTCCAACTTTTCCTGCTCAAAACTCAAAAATGACCCAAATGGGATTGATTCACCACCTTGGGTAAATTTTTCCCATTTGGCAAGGAGTCATCTGCCTAGATGGGAAAATTAATCCTAGAAGGGTCTTTTAGGCAATAGGAGTGTTGGGGAATGAGGAATTTTAGTTGTTATGTTGATTTCATTGGGTATTTGATTAGATTATGCCTTGGGATGCACAATATGGGGTCATAGGAGAATATTAATGATGATATAAAGGTCAATTAGGGCTTGGGACACAAAATTCAATGTGAAAGTGTGATTAAATACACTTTACATCATTAAAATGAGGTCCACATAGCTTAGGAAGGCACGACATTCAATGTGAATGTGTAAGACACATTTAAACACTAGATTAAAGTCAAATTCAATTGAAAATCCTTCTATATTAATGTGACAATGCAATTAAATACATTTAATAATGTTGAATTAGGGGGAAAATAGGTATATTAGACTTAGATGCTTAATAAAAGTCTAGAAAAATGTGAAAATCTTTTACAACACCTTTATAAGACTTCAATAGATGTACTTGCAAGGGTATAAGACCTAATGTGGACATGTAAAATACCTCACAACACTAAATCAAGGCCTCATTAAGTCAAATTTTTCATTAATTATTTCCAAATCAAGCAAGCAAAAAGGGATACTTTTTCTATGTCAACATAGGGGAAAGAAATCATGGACTTGATATTACCAAGAATATTAATGCAAGGGATTAGAAGTAGTCTAGTGGAGTTGACAAGGTTGCATAGGGTGCAAGGAAAGTATGTAGGGATAAGAAAGAGACCTGTAACTAGAGCACCTAATTGAAAGAGATCTATGAGAAGGATTCACATGCACTACCATTCTATAGGCTGTAGTTGAATTCAAGTTAGGTGTTGGACACTTGAGTATTGGAAGCGTAGTCTAGGAATAAGAAAGGACTTGTCCATAACAAGTGTCACAAGTAAGGTTTGTTAATTCCACATGAGGTTGGACATTATTTGGATGAAAAGAGGACATTTGGGAATCATGCCAACCTAACCCCATGACAATTAATATATGTTAAATATTTATTATCAAATACCCTTACACTAATTTATTGCTCTTGAGACAAAAAAAATTTAATAAAGAAGATTAGAAAATGATTATTTATACAATAAAATATGCAAATAAAATCTTTGTTGGATGTTATGGTTGTGTTTTTGATATGTGGTTGTCATTGATGTCAACAATATTAGCATTATTGCATTGAAGGTTGTATATGTTGAGGATATTGAGAAAATTGTTAAAGGAAGATTTTTAGGTTCCTAGTGGAACTATGAAGGTCATGAAGGTGTATTGTTGGGTAGTGATCCCTCTTGTATTTGAGCAGTGAGCTCTAGGTAGTGTGCCTAAATGCATATGCATTCCCATTATTTTTATTATACTTTTAATAGGGTATAATATTGTGGACTAACATCCACCATGGTTTTCCTCTAATAGGGTTTCCATGTAAAAATCTTGGTGTTCTCTATGCTTCTAATGTGTTGTTTTCTCATGGTTTACTATTCATTCATCAAATTTGAAATTAAGTTAAGTTTGAAAAAGTTTAAATATTCGGTGACAACTGATTCACCCCCCCTCTCAGTTATATGTCCTTGTTTTTCCAACAATTGGTATCAGAGTAGGTTCCACTAAAGAAGTTTAAAATCTTGAGGTGATCTGAGATGGCATCATACAAGAAGGACAGTCCTAGATCTGATGGAACAAACTACTCATTATGGTAAACTAGGATGGAGTGTCATTTCAGGTGTATTACTGAACCCTTCTAGAAGATTACAAAGAAAAGATATGTCATTCCTCAAAATGGTCCTTCCACTGTAGATGAGATTAAAGAGGCTAAGAATAATGTTAGGGCTATGGAAGCTTTCTTGAGTGCTCTAATAGATTTGTAAATGACAAATGTGATAGGTCTAAATACAACTCGTGATATGTGGATGAAGTTGGAAACTTTGTATGAAGGAGATGTACATGTGAAGATGGCTAAGTTATAGAGTTTGAAAGGAAAGTATGAAAATTTGAAGATGGGTGAAGATGAAAATATTACTTCTTTTATGCAAAGAGTAAATGAAATAGTGATGGGTATTAGATGTGTTGGTGGTACCCTAGAAGAGGAAGAAATTATGGCTAAAGTGCTCATGTCATTGCCTCCCTCCTACAAAGTGAAGGCTCGTGCTATTGAAGAAATCAGATCATTGATGAATGTGACAAGAGATATAGTGATTGGTAAACTTGTTGCCTTTGAGTTGAGCGAATTTGGTGAATATGATCCTAAGACTGAAATTGCATTCAAGGCTACTATATTTAGAAGAAACAAGAAAAGATATGATCTAAGAGAGATTTCCAAAAAGGCATTCAAGTATTAGGAAGAAATGAAACAACTTGAAGATAAAGAAAGAGAGGTAGAAGAGTTGGAAGCACTGATTGTGAAGAAAGAAGGTAGAGGACAAGGTAAGTATAAAGGAAAGCTTCCTATCAAATTTTTTTCTTGTAGTAAAATAGGTCATTTTGCATCAATGTGTCCTAAAAGAGTTCCTAGATCTAAGCCTTACAAATCTAGATTCCAAAAGAAATGCTATTTTGCTAAAGATGGTGTGATTGATGAAGAGTCTGATAAAGAAAATGGAAATGAAGATGATTGGGTTTTCATTTCTATTAAGGAAAATAGTCTTGTGGCTACTGAATCTGCTAAAGCTGAGAAAACTATTGCAGCCCAAATTGAAGAAAAGGATGAGTGGGTCATTGACAATAGATGCTCACATCATATGACTAGTGACAAAAGCAAATTTGTAAGTCTAGAAAAGTATGACAGTGGGATTGTAATATTTGGAGATAAAAATGCTTGCGTGATTTGTGGTAGAGGATCTATTTGTCTTGGTGGTAAGCATAACACTGATGATGTTATTTATGTTGAAGGCTTGAAGCACAACCTGTTAAGTGTTGGGCAGATGGTGGACAAGGGTTATGATCTTTAGTTCAAAGATGGAAGATGCAAGATATATGGAAGTTCTAGAAATATAATTGCTTCAAGTAAATAGACAAAAGGTAATGTTTTTCACCTGAATGTTGCTAGTGAAAGTTGTTTAATTGCTCAAGTAGATGAAAGCTATTTATGGCATAGAAGGTTGTGTCATGAATTTTGATAACATAGTCAAAGTCAACTCCACTCAAGCAATAAGATATTTCCCTATGCTAGTGAAGCCTACTAACACAATTTGCAAAGAGTGTCAGATGGGAAAACAAACTGGAGTCTCTTTTTAGAGAAAACAACATCATTCAAATGGATTACTAGAACTAGTGCATACTGATCTATGTGGTCCTTCTAGAGTTAGAGGTATCCATGGTGAAAGGTACTTTATGCTACTTATTGATGATTATTCTAGAATGATATGGGCTTCTTTTTTAAGAGAAAAAAGTGAAGCATTAGAAAAGTTCAAAAGTTTCAAAGCTATGGTAGAAAATGAGAAAGGTCTAAAAATAAAATGCTTAAGGTTAGACAGAGGTGGTGAGTTCACCTCCAAGGATTTTAATTCTTTCTATGAAGAGCATGGAATTAGAAGATAGTTATCTGCTCCCTGAACCCCTCAACAAAATGGTGTTGTAGAAAGGAAGAACAAAACAATTATGGATACTACTAAAACAATGAAGATTGAAGGAAATGTGCCTCACATCTACTGGAGTGAAGTTATAAGCACCATTGTTTACACTTTGAACTGGGTAAATGTAAATGGTAATTTTGGTAAGACTCCTTTTGAACTATGGTTTGGTTATTTAAGCCTATTGTTAAATACTTCAAGATATTTGGAAGCAAGTGTTAAATCAAGGGAGATGATGATATATGCAAGTTTTATGCAAGAAGTGATGAAGGAATCTTTCTTGGTTACTCTACTAGAAGCAAGGCCTACCGGTGCTATAACAGATGACTAAGAAAAATGGTTGAGATTGAAAATTTTAGAGTTGATGAGGATTCTACTAGATCATCTAGTTATTGTGGATATGATTCAAATGAAGACAATACAAACAAAGGGAAGAATGTTTAGACATAAAATCAACTTCAAATTGTGCCATATGTTTCAGTAAGACAACTTCAATTTTTTCTGGTAAATCAAGATAGTCAAGAGGCAGAGACACATGCAAGTGTAGAAGAAAGAATAGAAGAATCGAAAGTTTGAGAGAATCTTAAAACTCTGAGGTATGTAAAACTAAATCATTCTTAAAATCAAATTATAGGAGATAAGAATAAATTAGTGCAAACTAGAAGAAAGATTGTAGAAGAGTATTGCCTAATTTCCAACATTGAACCTAAAGATGTGAAAGAAGCCCGCAATGATGAACAATGGATGGAAGCTATGAAGGAAGAACTAATGTGGATTGGAAATAATGATACATGGATACTTGTTCCTAGACCTAAAGATAAGAATGTGATTGGTACTAAATGGGTCTTTTGGAATAAGCTAAATGAACAAGGTGAAGTGGTCTAGAATAAAGCAAGACTAGTATGTAAAGGGTATTGACAAATGGAAGGTATTGATTTTGAAGAAACCTTTTCCCCTATTGATAGAATTGAAGTTGTAAGGTTATTTCTTGCTTATGCTACATATAAAAATTATAAAGTCTATCAAATGGATGTGAAGTACCAGCTTTTCTAAATGGTGAGTTAGAAGAAGTATACATTGAACAGCCTAATGGATTTCAACTAACTAACAAAGAAGACATGTTTTTTTATTGAAGAAAGCTTTGTATGGACACAAGAAAACCCCCAAAGCCTAGTATGCTAGACTGGAAAAATACTTATTGAAGATTGGATTCAATAAGGGTATTGCTGAAAACAATTTATATTTCAAATTAGATCATGATAAAGAATTAATTATTGAGGTCTTTATTGATGGCATTATTTTTGGAGGATATGACAATCTATGCATGAGGTTTGCTAATGAAATGAAGAGTGAATTTGAGATGAGTATGATTGGAGAGATGAAGTTCTTTCTAGGATTGCAAGAACTTACTCAGTTAGACAAGGGAATCTTCATATCTCAGTCCAAATATGTGAGAGAATTGTTGAAGAATTTTGGCATGGATGACTCAAAACCTGTTGGTACTCCCATGGTAACCAGATGTAATTTGACACAGAATGATGATTCTCCTAAGGAAAATCAAACCAAATATAGGTCAATGATTGGTAGATTGCTCTGTTTAACTCATATGAGACAAGACATTATGAATGTTGTATGTATGGTTGCTAGATTTCAGGCTGATTCAAAAGAGTCTCATGTGACTGTTGTTAAGAGAATCTTCAGGTATCTAAAAGGAATAGTTGATTCTGGGATTTGGTATCCTAAGGATGATGATCTTACTTTGAATGCATATACTGATGTAGATTGGGCTAGAGATATAGATGATAGGAAGAATACTAGTGGTGGTGCCTTCTTCCTAGGGAAGAAGCTGGTGTCTTGGTTGAGCAAAAAGAAGAATTCCATTTCTCTATCTATTACAGAAGTAGATTATATTGTTGTTGCAAACAACTGTACTGAAGTGATGTGGATGAAATAAATGTTGAAAGATATTAGAGTAGTATATGATGAACCTATTAACATATGATGTGACTACTCAAGTGCAATTAACATATCAAAGAATTTGGTGCTCCACTCTAAGACTAGGCATATATCAATCAAGTTTCACTTCTTAAGAGAAAAAGTGAGTGAGAAATGTTCCTACCAAAGAATAGATTACAGAAATTTTCACTAAGTCATTACCAAAGGATAATTTTGAGTATCTCAGAGGGATGCTAGGGGTGATTACCCCTCCTTATTTAAACTAAAGATTCATTTACTTCAATCAATCCATGTGCTTCATACATATTTCCTAATCTAGATTGATGTTTTTGTGGCTACTACTCAAGGGGAGTAGTTGGATGTGCAGATATGTGGTTTAGAACTTGTATTTATGAAGATAACGCTTATATTTTTCATTGATGTCAAAGGAGGAGAAGATTCATGTGAAAAACTGCCACTTATCTAGAGTAAAGAGTCTTGTGGGGAGAAGATCATGCAGAAGAATTCAAGGAAGAAGAGTCAGAATCTAAGGGGAAGTAAGTGCTGATTGAGAGTTGGGTTGATGGTGTTTTTCACATAATGTGTTGCTATCAATTCCAAAGGGAGATATTTTTGGATGTTGTGGTTGTGTTGCTGATATGTGGTTTTCATTGATGTCAACACTATTAGGAATTATTGCATTGAAAGTTGTATATGTCGAGGATATTGAGAAAATTGTTAAAGAGTTCTAGGTTCCTAGTGGAACTATGAAGGTCATGAAGGTGTCTTGTTCTATATGTTGAAGATCAACTACTGTGGACTAAAGGGTTTATTTCTAAGTGTATCTAGTCCATCCACCAGAAGTTTTAGAGGTCCGGATGAAGATTTATTCGAGTTATGAAGATCTATGTTCTCACAGTGTCTATGTCCTCTCTATCAGTGTTCTTGATTAAAGTTGGTATAATTCTAGTAATTCTAGTTGTTGGGGATGTTTCTCTATTGTTTCTTGGTTCTCATGGATGTTTCTAGATTGTGCTCTATCTTTGTTGCATGTCTATGTTGATCGATGTGCTCATGGTCAAAGATTTTTTCTCGCTATGTTTGGGTTTTCATATTCTTGGCCAACATGATGGTTGTGATGTGTTGTGGATCCTTAAAGATTTAATTTTGAATGTTTGGAATGCTCAAGGATATTGTTTTGGGTCACATCATGATATTATCTAATGGTTTTTGATCCACATTGAAAGTTTATTTGTAAAAATTGGGTCAACATTGAAAATATGTTTTATATTTTTGGCCAACTAGGTTGTTGATGTAATTCCATGTTGCAGATATATAAGAGCAATTGTTTGAGTGAAGTAAGTGTGTGTGTAAGAGAAAATGTATGCCAGAGAAAGTGTAGATGTGTGAATAGTATCCAAATCATTCGATTGTAGAGAAAAGTGAGAAGAAGTTTGAGTGAAGGGTGAAGAAGGTCTTTTGGTGCTTAATTGGAACTATAATCAGGCTTGTGAATAAGCTATTTCCTTAGTTCATACCCTACAGATCTAATATGTATTGTTGTGTATTGTTGGGCAGTGAGCCCTCTTGTATTTGAGTAGTGAACTCTAGGCAGTGTGCCTGAATGTATGTGCATTCCCATTATTTTTCTTATACTTTTAATAGCATATCATACTGTGGACTAACATCCACCATGGCTTTTCTACTAATAGGGTTTCCACGTACAATATTAGTCTTCTTGTTCTTCTGATGTGTTGTTTGTTCATGGCTTATTATTCATTCATTAGATTTGTGATTAAGTTAAGTTTGAAAAAGTTTAAATATTTTGTGACAACTGATTTACCCCCCCTCTCAATTGTATGTCCTTATTTTTCCAACAATCTTTATACATCTAAATGTGATATCACTGAAACATAGGGAAGGGAAACCTTATAGATTTTCCTCTCTATGGTTTGACACCTTTCCCAAATTTTATTAGAATGGGGGTTATGTGTGATATGTGTGTTTATGTGGGCGTTTGATTATATTAGGACAAGGTATGTAATTTACTTATAGCCTGATAGGTGATTCAACTAGCCCTTAATCAAAATTTAAAATCTTGTAAGGATGGAATGTAATGATCCTATTAACTAATGATGTAAATTACAATTCTGATGTAAATATAAAAGATATGAGAAATCATTAAAAAATAGACTTCCAAAAAAAAAGAATAGGATGTTGCGCACCTGTGATTCAAATACGAAGCTAAAAAGTTATGGCATAGGCTCCCTAGGTGGCACTGACTTTGTAGGGAAAATTTAGATATATTTTCATAGTCATCAGATGTCAGATTAGGGATTTTTTTCCCATCTACAAATTTTTTGGATCACAATCAGGTAATTTTGTAATTGAGTTTTTATGAGTGTCCAAGGTCTAGGGTTTCAATTGCAAAAAAGAGTGATCTACAAAATTCTTTCAATTCTATTCGGATCTAAAACTTGCACATTCAAAGGGAGAAGAAAGGTTGTGAGATTTAGGTCCTTTCTTTAGTCAAACCTTGTCTTAGTGTTTCAACTTCCACAATGGAAATGTCAATGATAAATGTATAAATGGTATGAAGGAATTATGAATCAACAAAGTGCTACATGTCACCACCCTTTAATAGCTTCCTTGAAGGACTGAAGTCATATGCATCACCTCAAGGTTTTGATATTACTTGTTTGATTTGCTTGAATGGCTTGAATTTCTTCAAGACCTAGAAAAGGTTATCCTTCACAAACAATATGAAAACATAAATATGAACACACTCACGTACACTTTGACATGATGCTTGGATCTTAAAATGCTGCACTAAATCCTCTAATGGTTTCTTTTGACTTGCTTGATATTTACTTGATCACAATATATCCAATAGTTTCCAACAATTGCTAGATCTTCCTTTTTAATGTTCAAATAATTTAATAAATAGGTATTTATAGGTGGAGTCACAAAAAAAGTATCCCTTCTACTTTTCTTGACTTGTTTGGGCCCTTCTTTTGAGTTAGGCTTAGAGTTTCCTTGATTTAGTGTTGTAATGCGGTTAACACATTCACATTAGGTCTTGGGCCCTTGTGAACTAATGGATTTAAATGGAACCTTGCTAAAGTGTTTTGAAGTTTTATAATTCACTTTCACACTTTTGTAAGGTCTTATTAATTAATTACACCTAAAAAAACTCTTTTTAATAGTAATCTTTCCTTATTTGAAGTTTTGTAAAGTGTTCTAATACACTTTCACACTTCTCTACACTTTTCATTAATAATGGGGCTTTCATATGCTTTAATTGGCCCCATTTTGCATCCACAAGCCTCATTTATTACATATTTTTGAGGATAATATCGACACCAACCATTAACCAATCATAATTCAGGTGTTTATGGCTTGTGTGACACAGATTTAGTGATCTGGGACTCATTCGCCACCTTGGGTGAATGGGTCCCACCTAGGTATTTTGACCCTAAACTGAATTTCACACATTTCTAAGCACTTTTTATTTTTTATCCCATACATTATATGTAACGGGACTCATTCATCACCTTGGGTGAATGAGTCCTATGTGGCCCAAAATCTAAATTAATTCAAATTTCTAACGGGATTTTATTCTCCTAGATCTGATGTTGGCTTGTAGTGTTGTAATTTCAAGAATTCTTGCATAAATATAGGGTTTTTTCTCTTATTTTTCATCCCAAGCATTCAAGAGATACCTAGTAATCTAAGAAGCAATCAATAGTTCACAAGCATTCACAAGAGAATTCAAGAATATTTAAGGGAGGATTATCAAGCATATTAGAGCATTCTTCAAGTATCAATCATCATGTCAAATATTTCATGCAACATGTTTATTATTGTGCTAACAATTGTGGTGTAGGGTTTGTGATTCAAGCAAGTGTTTCATGCAAGATCAACATCATTCAAGAAAGAGTCAAGAACCACATCCATTGTAGCTATTTCAAGCATATTTATAACGCCTTATTGCTAGGGTTTGGTGAGTTGCAACATTGTCATTTGTTCATTCATCATTCTCCATTCATATTTGATTTCATTTCAAGGATTGATTTCAAAAATAGGGTTTGACCAAGGAAAAACACTATCCACTAACCCAGCAACATTTTTTGAGCTCCTTTGTGTGTGAATTGTAGGGCTAGGTTGCATATTTCCTAAGGAGAAAGACTGGAGAAAATTTGTAAATCATTCAAAGTTATCAAAGTTGTCATCAAGCCTTGGAGAGCATTGGAGATCACCTACAGGTTGCAAATCAGAGATTGGGATCTAGAAACCAATCAAGAAGAACAAAGTAGATAGAGAAGAGTAGGATCAGCCTTGGAAGTTGTAGAAAAGCTCAACTGGATGGATTCACCACTTCTAGTGAATGAGTCACAGTTCTAGCCAATTTTCAAGATTTTACAGATTTTGATAGCCTTTTGGTAGATCTTTGTTCCTGCAAAGTTTCCCAAATAACTAAACTAATTTTCCTAGCTTGGTGAATGAGTCCTATTCAATAGTAAAATCATTTTTTCCAATGTTCCAGCCCTCCATTCAACCTTCTTTGAATTTCCAAGTACACACATTCTTCCATTTTTATGTTTCATTTCATTCGGTTTCTTAGGTCATTTAGTGTTTCTTTGCATTCAAATAGGGTTTTTCATTTCATATTTCATTTCATTGTCTTTTCCAAGTTTAAACTTGGTGGTGAACCCCTCATTATTCTACTTTCAGCCCCTACGATAGCCCTATTGCAAGGTCTCTTTCTATTTTCTTTCAGATCTCTAGGGTTACCCTTGAGTGGAATCATGAAAGTGAGTGTGATAGCAACTAAACACCATTCCATTTAATCACCCCATTTTAAGAGGTTCCAATAGACATTTAATCTAATTTCCCAAAAATTACATCTCGATGGCCAACTTTATACATTTGAAGTTCGAATAATAAAATGTCACCTCTGACATATTCATATTTGGAGCCGAAATAGGGGGACATATGTTCCTAAGCACTAGTGTACCTAACATATATTCCAGAGTTTAAGGAGTCGGGGGAAAATTATTAAATGAGAGAATTTATTTTATTCTTGCAACTATAAGAATAAAAGAAATAAGCTATGGAATGTATAATTTAGGAAATTAAGTGCTTAATTAGGTCCAAGAACTTAAGGGGGAGAAAAAAAATAGTGTGAAATTATCAAGGATGATAATTTACGATTCTACATTAGTAACCACTTTAGTGAGAGTATGAATTTATGCTCATACTCACACTAAAGTAGAAAATATATGTTAGGAGGGGTCTAATTGTACAAATGTTGAAGAGATAGGATGACTAAGGATTGAGGGGGAGTGCACAAGCCCCTAGGATCTAAGATCCCATGGCAAGACAACATGAGTACAAAGTAACACACATGTGTAATGCAACAAGACAACATACTCAAATATACATGTCAAAAAACACTGAGCATACATAATGAAAATATGTGACATAATTGTTGTCAAACAGATTGTACATGAATGCTTGAATGATTAAATTCAATAATTTGTTGAAACATGGGAACTATCTTCAAGCTGTGGGTATTCCTATGGCGAAGATAGACCTCCAGATTCTAGGCTGGTTCCTATATGATTATATGATTATGGACTTGAAACTTTGATGGGAAAAGGGGAAAAACTTAATCTAATGCAAAACTAGAAAAGTTGATCTATGGTGATGCATCTATTTGATTTAAAGAAAATGGATTAATTCAAAATTGATTCCTTATGAGCCTATTTTCACAATTGAGACTGAACAATTTAACTGTATAAATGATTCATAGAAAGGCCTGATAATTCATTCTTTATGAAGGAAGAATTTATTTTCACAACTTAAAGATATGAATGTATTATAAGCACAATTTATGACCTGCAACTAAGATTGTTTCTTCATGTACGTGCATTCACAAATGTTGATAAAAATTTAAAGGTTCTGATATCAAACACATTAAATTTGCATCCAAAACATTCACAAAACAAGAAACCTAAATCTAAGAAGTATAATATTTAACTTGCAATGAAAAAGGAAGGAACACTCTACAAATGATACTCTAAGATAACTTGTAAACCTGCGACTATATTAAATTTAGAAAAGCTGAGTTACATGATATTTCTCTTTCCAGAGTGCAAAATATTGAAAACAAGAACTAGAGGGTAAAGATAAAATTTTTCCAATATATACAATGAGAGGCAACACCAAAGTGCATGAAGGTGAAAGAAGCAGCTCACTGAAAGTGAAGACCACCTCAAAAATGTCTCTCACGAGCAAAGGCAAAAACAGTGTGAAAAGAGGGCCGACCAAAGACATAACTATAACTCGACTGCTCGGAACTCCATATCACAATGTATACAACTGAACTGAAACTTGAACTAGCTCTAGAATGCATGATGATGGCACTGAAAGTGATTTGAGAGTGAAAATATCTTCCTTAAATCCCTCTCATGAGCTAAAGAGAAAATCCTAGTAAAAATGGCCCAAAACTGAAGCAAACTAATCTCAGTTCCTAGAAAAGTCCACCTCTCCATGCAAATGATGAAACTGTCATGTGAATTGACATGGAACTAAAACCAGAGCCTCACTATTTGAATGAACTGAACACTGAAGTTCAAGTCCCACTTGTGCATGAGCAAAATATTATTTTAGTATTTTTGATGTTTATCTCCTCCGTGCACAATCTAAAATTAGAAAATTACATGCATCATCAACTTGAAACTCCATCTTCACTTAATGTTTATGTTTACACCTAAAAATAGTTGAATTAATTAAATGATTTATAATTTATCATTTAATCAATTAACTTTACAATGTATAATGCAAAACATAAACATTAAGGTTAATAAAACAAAAACCTTACTCAAAACTTAAAATACTTCTTACATTCATTCCTTCTTGCACACTACATGTTAAATAATAAGGTAATGAGTGAAACACTACCTTAATATTTAATTACAATATTGGTCCATCTCCATGCAAAAATAAATAGGTGAACTCCAAGTCAAGGGCTCCTCTATATTAGGTCATTGATTTAGGAGATTATAGACCATGGAATTAATAAAGTGAAATGATTTTAATTAAAACCAAATAAAAAATCTCACCAAAATGGTTAAGGAACAAACAAAAGCAATTTTGAACCCTAAAATCATTTCACACTTTGCATTCCATCTTCTAGAGAACTTTCTACCATGCTGCTAATGGATAGGGTTCTGGAGCTCAACCTGCACCTTTTCTGGATGTTTGAGTGATTTCTTCAAAGGTTTCTATAGAAAACCCCTAGTAAGTCTAATTTTTTCTACAAGAATGGCCATTCCTTACCATTTTGAAGCACTTTTTTGGCTTATATAGCTACGGCCATGACTCATTTCTCATTCATTTTTGCTATTCTCTTTTTCCCTATTGATTTCTGCATTTTGCTGGCCGCCATTGGAGATCTTCATAAGCTTATTTGGCATGGTTTTGACATGATTTCTAGGCCACAGCCTACCATAGTTGATGAATATTTTTTCTTCTCCATTTTTTGGGTGCCTAGTTTTCTCCAAGGCAATGAATTATCTCCACTTTGTAAACTTTGAGATGGAATCAAAAACCCATATTTATTACCAATCATTATTTTATTTTCCATGAGCAAATTGTGAGAATTTTAATGAAGAATTCATTTGTTGGCTTTAGTCATTCGTAAGGGTTTCATATACATGCATATGTTACACAAGCTGGGCCTCCTGTTTGTATCTCCTTTTTTTGGTTGAGGGTGCGATCCTTATGAATAATACTTAGAGTTTAGAGCCTATGTACCATCAAAATTTGAGATACAAATAAAGTGCTATCAACTCTGATCTTATGATTTTCCTATTAAGACAACACAACTGAAACATGCCTGAGTAATTATTCTAGATAAACTTCATGGCACTTTTAATGTACAAGTATCATTGTTTATGCTTCATTTATCATTGTCAATTGGCAAGGATTGATTTCTTGTATCCCTTTACTGTGTGGAGTCTTGATTGTGCATCATCTTGACTGTCTTCTACTCTCAGATTTGTAAACAATAACTTCCAGTTGTAGTTTATCTTCCATTAACAAAGTGAACACCATTGAATTATTTTTTAAATACTCTCCATACAACTAAAAATCAGGGTGAGGCTTCCCTGGCATATTGCTTACAGATCATGTTGTCTTATATGTAAAATATTGTACCCTGTAACAACATGAGAGAACATATGGTTTCTTTTTAACCATACATTAAACATTGTTATTATGACATCTCCACTTGAGCATTACAAAAAATTACCAACAACACTTCCCCCCTCAAGAACTCTTTAAATTGTGTTGATCTAAAGTTTAGTAGCTACTCCTTGCATTACCATTTGATGAATTGTATCCATAATAAGTGCTTTGACCTACAAAATACTATTATTTTGATAATACAGGATTCTGATTTTTGTCACAATACTTTTTGTTTAACATTGAAGGTCATCATTAATACTCCATTAATGATAGTTGGATGTTTTCTCTCTCAAATTTGTAAACTTATATACTACCTTGTAGCAACAATATGATCATTGCATGATCTTGTAGCATCATGATGAAGCTTTTGTTTCTATAGCAATATGATGAAAATTGTATTTGTACCTCAAGTACTGTTGCATTTGATGTTGTTTAATGTTGTTCAAAATCCTTACATTGTTTCAACTATCAATGCGTATAGTTTGATCTACTCCTGGCACTATCTTGACAGGACCCTATAATTGTTTCAGCAATATTATTCTTTTGAGCTCACTGTCATTGCATATAGCTGCTTTCCTTTATTCTCATGGGAGCCACATTTTTCTCCACTCATAATACTATATTTTGTTTAAAATGATCAGATTATACCTATGCCTGCACATTTAAACAAACAAGCTAGCAAAAAAAATTGAAGCTGAAAGCTTCTAATGAATCTTTGTGCTCTTTAAACGGTCATCTGATGCATGCTTGAAACGATATAGATTATATTCCTATTGGCAATTGTAGGCATAGGATTTATCTTGATTCATCATTTCTTAGAGTTAATCTATAACATAATTTTCATTCATCTTGCAGAACAACTTAAGGAGACTGTAGTCAGAGAAGCTGGAAAGCTTCAACAACACCTGTCAAAGATATCAAGCATCACTGGCTCCATCATTATAGGAAATGATGAAACACCCTCCTTTCTATGTTTATATTGTCTATATATGTATATTTTACAATCTCTTTTTGCATCTATCATTTTATTATGTAAATCAAAATCATCTACTCCCACGGCTTGTGTGGGACCTTGATTTTTACAATATGAATTTAAAATAGCATTTGTTATGCAATTGTCTAATTTTATGTTACAATTACTTGCATAATAAAACTGAAAATCAAATGTAATCTGATCTTTACATGATGACACATACTTAGCAGCAAAATTTGAAATTCTATGTATCTCTCAATGATGAATTCAATTCAGCTCTACCTATTTGAGCTTGTAGTGAAAAATAGGTAACAATAACATAAAACATAAATGGAAATGAAATTAACACAATCACAATGTAAATAAGATGCAAACATGAAGAAACAAATAAAAGACACATTAATAAAATATGAGGTTAGTACTAAACAATTTGCGTGAGTAAGGTAAAGAGACCTCATCTTAAAATGTCTGAAATAACAAACATCATCCACCGAACAAATTTTAGTTAAAGTAATGTTCCCATGAGGACTAGCAAGTTGTGTTATGCCAAATCACTCATGAGCCACATGGATCTACTATCTAGAAAGCTATGTTATGCTAGGTGTCCATGCAATATGATGAGTTCCATAAGGCTAGTAAGTTGCATTATGCTAGAAACTCATGAAATATATAGCTCTACTATCAAGAAAGGTGTGTTATTCTCAACAACCATGTTAATGTGGCAGGTTCAACAATGCTAGCAAGCTGCACTAAGCTAGATAGTCATAAAACATACAGCTCTACTATCAAGCAAGGTGTCTTATGCTTGCATCCATGCTAAAATGGGTGCTCAAGTTTACAACACAACAAGCTTTGTTATATTGAATATATTTCATCATCGATCTCTACACCCCAACAAAAAATGGGACCAAAAATTTGACCAACTTGTTTGGCCCTTGAGGACAATAGCCAAGAAAAGTCTCTTGGTTGATTTTTTGTTCCTTAATGTTTAAAGTAGAAATATTAATTTAGTTTAGTGTATTTAGCCTAGATCCTCATTTCACCCTCTTATTTTATAAATAAATAAGCTCCTAACTAGTCCATGCACACATATATAGTTAATTAACTAATCCCTTTTAAATCTTGCTAACATCACCACATATTTAACTAATTGATTAATCATTACAAATTAAGTAATTAGCTCCTAATTATTTCATACACATACATATAATCAACATAAATAAATAATTCTAATTATGGTCACCTGCATTCCACTCCATGTTAAATAAGTTAACTAATTATTGATCCACATTAGCTCTAAATCATAGTAGTTGACTAAACAATCAAGTTAGCTAACTAGTCAATCATATTAGTTGACACTATTATGTTATTTGACTAATCAATGAATTGTGTTAACTAGAAAAGGTAGTTAACTAGTCAATCAAAATATTTAATTCTAAAACAAGGCTCTCATTCCAAATTTGATCAAATCAACCATTGTTCACTCATTATTTAATCTATAATTTTTTAAAATCCACTATTCTTTTACTAAATTGTCAAGATATTCTACAAAATATTGCATGTTCATTGAGCATCCACACTTAACTAAAAGCACAAGCTTATCCTAATCATGCTTGATCTAAAATTTACAAGTATTTTAAGATAGGATTTGACTTCATATTCATTTTGGACTCATTGTCTATATTCTCATTGCTCATATAGATTATGAGTTGCACTCCAATTACCTTTTAAATTTCAACCATATTAATTTTAATTAAAACAAGCTAAGATTTTTATGCTCAAAAATATTTTGTACAATTTTTTTCACCATCTAAGATAGTATGCAATTTCTTGCTATCCCTTCAGAATTAGAAAAAATTAGATCTCAATCATAATGTTGTCCATATATAATTTGACAACCTCTAAAACGTATAAAATCTACTAACTGTACCATTTTTATTTAATTATTCTATGTGCTAGTAATAAGATTAAAAGTCCTTTATCGCTTTCCACATAAAGATTTAAATGTTCAACTAAGATTCGTGTTCAAATATGTACCATATCACTGTTCGGTTGTAAAGAACTGCACATACAATTGTAGCGCTTATTAGAGTTACATATTTATATCAAACAGAGAATTGTAGAGGTCCACACAGACATTATTTGTTAAGACCTTTATTCACATCCATATAAGAGCATAAAAATCATATCCACTAACTACATTGCAACACAAGACTCTAGTTAACAACATTGACTTGACCACTTTCAGTGCGAATTCAATGACTCACCCCCTTGACATGATACAGGTCATTAGAATTGGCCTCAACTCTTTGGATACAGAGTCACTAGCATATAAATTCCAAAGAAAATAATAAAAAATGGATGAAGATGATATAAGATGTGAATACGGTGAAAATAATCTCATAACAAATAATCGAGTGTACAAATTCATGACCTCTAGTTTCACTAAGAATATCAATTAATGTGAAGAATTGAGAATGGAAAATATTAAATGATATCTCTTAAGTCGTACCTGATTAGGAAATTCAGTTCTTCAATTTTTCTTCTCCACTTTATTAGGATAACGATGTATAGGATGGAAGTGCTTAGGAGATAGACTATCCAAGGTACTATTAACAATAGAACCATCTTACGCTCTTTGTTATTACTTCTTGCAAGAGGTTAAGTGCAATAAGTTGGGTCCACGAAGAGGGGAAGTTTCGGTCAAAACAAAAAAATTCGCACAAAATATGTACGTGTTTTTAAAAAGCACATGCACGTTATGATTAGGTACTCAAACCTAAATCCAGATGCGTATGCGTTCAAATTTAGGTACACAAACCTAAAATGTGTATATGTTAAAAAATACATACGCATTCATAATTCATATGTGTTTTGAAATGCGTACCCATTTCTTAAAGCTATTTATTTTTTTAAATAAGTGACTATGTTTTCATTTTAACTGTCAATTTGAGTTGTGCCAGAGAAGGAGAAGCATGATTACGTACACATTTCGAAGGGCTTGATTGAAGCAATTTTCACTGCCACCTCCCCCTATCGACACAACTGACCTAGTGACCTCTAGGTTAGTTGAACTCTGCCATTTTTTCCTTTATATCTTGCATTTTTGTTTTGTAATTGTTATTTTGTTTTTGTTTGTTTAGTTTGTTTTAGTTTGATATTTTATAGTTTTAAATTGCATTTAAAAAACCAAAAACATTGAAACAAAACAAAGAACGTTAAATTGTAAATTGAAAACCATAAAAAATAAACCTAAATTGGACACATTTAACTTAAAAATCAAAACCCTAAACTCTAGGTTCCAAAAAACATAGGTCCCTAAAAACTAATTTACCTAGGTTAATCCTTGGACCTAAACCCTAAAACGTAAACTTAAAACCCTATTTACCCTAAAACCTAAACCTAAAACCCTAATATTTTTACCTTTTAGATAGTGCAACTTGAACTTGTACAATCAATACTCTCAATGTAACCATTTGTGTTGAGAAATGAGATGTTTTTTAACTAGTTCAACAAATCATCGCATAAATTTATGAGGTTGATCTAATTAGGATTGATCATGTTGCTATGTTACACCATTGCTATAATCAACTATAGTTTAAACATTCTCATTTTCTAGTATGGTTACAAGTTTCAATCTCATTAGGATTGGTCATGTTTCTCTTGCTCATTGAGAAATTTCAATTTGGAAATTTTCCTCCTTCCTTGCTTTATTTTGTGTCCTCCTTGTCATCATTTCTTAACTTTCACTTCACATAATATTAGAAGTATCCCTCCTTGGAGGTTTCTTACATTTTATATTTGAAATAGATATATGTTTTCATGTCATCAAATCTCTAAAGAATTATATAATAAAGATCCAGTTTCTTCCATTTTTGCATGATAAATTATGCACACCAGTTCAAATGTATGAATATGATTTCATTATACAACTAAAAAATTTAGTAAAGTCTTTGTACTTAAAGAATCCATTTTCAATATGTAAATAGAGCTCAAGCTCATCTTTGTTTATTTTGTACATTGAAATTACCACTAGCATATATCTATGTGTCCCTTTGAATGTCTTGTATTAATTTTTTATTCTTATGTTTAGTATGCTTTAAAAACAATGAATGAGATTATAAATTAATGTTAGTGTTAAGCTTATAATTTCTTCTTAACTACTTTGTCCCACTATAGAGAACATGTGTCTCTTATCATGAAATTTGAAAATTTAGATAAATATATTTATGTCCTCAGATTTAATTAAATTCTATGTCATACTTGATAAATAAATGTATTCACAATTGATATACCTTAGCTCTATAGATGTACTCTTGTTGGGAAACAACCACACCTATGAGTAAAATTCCCCTCGCCCCAAAAGATAAAGCTCTATACCCATAAAAACTTAGAAGAATAAATTACTTATTGATGAATTAGTTAATTAATGATAGGCTTTATATTTATGAGCTCCATTGAGCACCCTTGTCTAACAATAATCCTGATATAAATAGAATCTAGTATAATTTTTACTTGAATTAAACTACATGGTTTTCATCATTTACCCATTTTGACACTCATTCTTGAGTTGTTCATAACCTAAATTAGTGGGGACCTTTCCTTCTCTTTTTCCACCTTTATATATGTAATAGAAGACACTCTAAACAACCCCTAACCTCCTATTAACACCCAATTTGAGAAATCAAAGTTATATATCTAAATGTGTCTTATTTAAATTCATTCTTTAATCCTTTACCTCTAGAAATTAAATGGTTGGAGTTATAATTAGAACTTACCTCCCTATTTTCACTAAGAGGTATCCTATGTACCACATATAGATCTAACTCAAAACTATTTATAATTGAACCATCCCATTTATTAAAGTTTTAACATAAAATACCTAGATGAATTATGAAAAATATGTCATCCTCTACAAAGTTCTGATGTAGAAGCACTAAATGCTTGACTCAACATATGAGTTCCCTTTCCATGTACACAAAATATAATTTAGTGCATCCTTCGATATTTTAGGTGTCTTAATTATAGTATACATATTGATCTAAATTATATAGTGGATTTATATTTTAGATATACTTGATGATTCTTCTTGGAAGGGTTACTAAAAGGTGTTCAATAATTAGTTTTAAGTAACATGTAGCTAGGATTTTATTAAAATTTTATGATCTTGGTGTGGCAATTATCTCCATTTTTAGTTTCATTCTAAGAGTTGGTAGTAACAACAAACCCTTCATATTAACAACCACACATTGGAGTCAATTTAATGTGTACATGCTATGGATTTTTAATGTTATAGATTTTTTAATGTTATAAATCAAATGGTCTTCAAATGAAATGTGTTTTGAATTTTTGCATGTTTAATGTGATTTTTAAATAACTTTCAAATTGTGTGCATTATTTAATTAGTTTATTGATATATATATTTTAATTGTTTAACATGCAGTTGCCATTTCATTGTTCACATGGATCCAGAATTTATCATAGATGATTTTATGCCCAATGCACAAATTCCTACAAATCCCATACATCCAGATCCGCCACCACTACCAAACCACACACCTCCACACTCTCCACCTCCTAACCCCCCACCCCTTGTAGTAGATCAAGCTCAGTTAAGAGAGCATTAGAAATAACCTTATTGTGATTTAGGAAAACATAGATCTGATAAAAAATGAGCCTACAATCCCCCCCATCTCATATGGTTTGCATCTATGATGCAAACTATTGTTGATTTTGTTTGATCTATTGATGCAAACCTAGATAGGTCCCATCAATGGAGAGAAGAGAGGAGACAATTCTATATAGATGGATTGTCCTATAAATAAATTAATGACCTTAAAATTAGAAAACAAGCCATGTGCCAACATTTTTTTAACCCCCAAACAAACCAACCAATTCCACCCACCAAAAAAAGAATTTCAATTTTATGGTGTAGGCACCCGTAGATAGCTACACATTTTTGGGATAGATAGTGGATGGTGTTTGATAATCCACCATAGGCTAATTATGAGGTGCCCCTATACTTTTTGAGAAAGTTATGGGTTGTGTTTGAGTTGGGTTTAAAACCCAACTATTTTGATATGAGGTCATTTCAGAGAGTTGGGTGTGGCATGCCCCAACATAGACTAGGAGCACATGTCGATCCTCAACGATGTGCTCTAATTGCTCCTACTATTCCTCCTCCTTCTAGTGTTCCCAATACATTTCAATAGAAGACCATGTTATCGACATTAGGAGCATTGAGTTTTCTTTCAGAACATCTCACTCATTAGACTACACACATGGCAGGTAAAGTGGCCAATAGAGAGGATGGAGGCCTGGGCTATGGGAATACTCAGGCATCCACTGCAAGTGACCCACATGCACCTAGGATAGAGTCATGTATGAATTTACTATATTCTGAGGATCATCCTACACATGTATGTTCATCTTTTGAACTTAAATTTAATTTGTTTAAAATGTGCAAAATTCATGTAAATAATTTAACATCAAATTATATATAATATAATATTAATTCAAGAAGTGTTCAGTGTAGATGCATGATCAAAAAATGCCTGAAACTCAATATGATTATGTCTATATGTCGAGTGTTGTAGAGATGGGTTCACCTTTTTGTCAGGTACTTGAACCAATAAATATTAAATATTTTTTGGGATATATCAACTTTAATTTGAATTTGTACACGTGTGAAATGGTATTTTATATCTAGATGTAGGGAGGTCATATGATACATAGTACTGATGAACCACAAGTTGTGGTGAGCGATCCTGAGACATCGCCAGCTCAGGTGCATTCTTTCAAAAGTTTTTTAAGTTTAAATTAAATACACATCATATATCTAATTTAATTTGTTCATTTACATACACATGTGTGAATTTGATTTATACAAATTGTTGTACATCTATATGTAGGGATTTAATGAGATACCCATGGCCAGCACCTAAGACATCATCAACATTTATGCATGGGAAATTTCAAGTGCGTGATCATGAGGTCATATCATTTGAGGTTGTAAACTCTACTAAATCTCCTGTAAAAAATTTACAGAACTTTTAAATATATATTACATGTAGGAAAATATGTGAATTATATAAAACTAATAACACAATTAGATGGAAAGTATTATAGTAAGGAAATATAACTTAATCAAAACACAATTTTGATAACATAGTTCCTTACAAACATCCCATCTTCCTCTATTCTTAAATGTCCTAGTAATTATCCTCTTAGATCTTATTTGTGCACAAATCACTGGGATGTCACCTACAAAATGAGTAGCCTATTTAACTACAATGCAAAATCTAAATCTACATCTACATGATTGAATGATTTAGCTGAAAGAGATGATGAAATGACATGATTAGTCCAAGTGATATGGAAATGATACAATGCAAAATTAAACTAATGGCAATGAGAGGTGAATGATCCTAAATATTGAATTAAACTAAGAAAGATCTAAAGGAACCATGATTCTAAGAAAATTGTGAATCCATTCTAAATGATGAATTAAAAATGTAAACTAAGCTCTTGAAGACTTGAACGATTTCCTATAGAGTTATGTTATGCAAATGCTCCTTATGAAAAAGCTGTAAATGGGCCCCAATTTATATATTTTACCAAGGCATTTGGTGAGTTGGTAGCCATGAATGATTGAGATTTGATATGGAGAAATCGACGGAGAGGAATGAGAAGGATGGAGAAAACAAGGCAATTGTTCCCTTTAGTAAAATCATCTTGCCAAGTGTAGAAAATAATCAATTGAAAGAAAGAGCCATGTGTCCTTGAGGTGGTTAAAATTTGTTGAGAACAAATATCCATTTTAGAAAATAAGAATAAATATTTTCATGTGACACATAGTGAGTTGGAGAGTGAGGTGGAAGGTGGTTAGAAGAATATGTAGAAGTATGAAAATTTTGAATTTAAAATTCAAATTTAATGAGAGGGAATCAAGGGTATGTGCAGAATCATAATGGAAAAAATAGGCCCTTAAGTGGCAAAAAATATCAGAGTTGGGAAACTTGATGTAAAAATTTGAATAAGTTAGCTATATTATTTCAAAAATATGTAAGAATAGAATCTATAGAAAATTGAATGTAGTTTCTAAATTACTAGGTTTGTCAAATATATATATATATATATATATATATATATATATTTGGTGAAAATTTGAAATTTTAATGCAGTAGTACTTAAATTTCAGAGAAAAAATAAGAACTAGGTGTTTGTCTGACCACCCTAACTACAATAAAATGATAATTATTTTTTATAAGATTTTAGATATAAGTAGAGGACTCACATCCTGATGTGATGCAAATTTTTTTGTAATTTGTTTCCAAGTAAATATTTAATTATGAATTTTTTATTACAACTTTTAAAAAATATAAAAGACTTGTATGTCTGACCACCGTAACTTGGTCAAAACTTCATGAAATTCAATTTTTATTTTTTTAATCCTATATTATGCGAAGCATAGAATGTGACACATGTTTTCGATTCAAAAAATGTGATACTATTTGAAAGCTATAGATGTTTTTCAATCAGTCTATCAATCAGGACTTTAGTCATAATTTGAATAGAAAATGAGTAATAATTACTTATTAAATTTAAATTAAAGCATAATTTATATTAGTGGAAATCTGAGAATCTCCTTTAAAAACCCTTTTTCTCTCATCAATTTTGGGTATAAAAAAAGTTTTCAGCCACATACCCATCATATTGCCACTTTTTGGCCCATCATGATCCTACACATACCCTTAATTAAAATAAAAAAATTATTTAGATTTGCTTATTTCATTTAAATCATGAAGAAAATGATTTAGACAAGAGGAATTTAGAAAATAGGAACTATGTAAATAAATTTGCAATTTATTTATATAGTAGAGGAATAAAGATTTCATTAATTAAATAATCAATATTTAATTAATATTCTCTAGACCAATTTTAAATGTATACATTTTTCCCCTGGGTATGAGCAGGATCATAATGGGCCAAAAAGTGGCAATATGATGGGTATGTGGCTGGCGACTTTTTTTAAACCCAAAATTGATGAAATGAAAAGTGTTTTTAGAGGAGATTCTCAGCTTTCCACCAATATAAATTATGCTTTACTTTGAATTTAATAAGTAATTATCTTTCATTTTCTATTCAAATTACGACTAAAGTCCTGATTGATATGATTGAAAAACATCTATAGCTTTCAAATGGTATCACATTTTTTGAATCCAAAACATGTGTCACATTCTATGCTTTGCATACTATAGGATTAAAAAATGAAAAATTGAATTTTATGAAGTTTTGACCAAGTTACGGTAGTCAGACATATGATTTTTTATATTTTTAAAAGTTATAATAAAAAATTCATAATTAATTATTCTTGAAACAAATACTTATTTGCTTGGAAACAAATTATAAAAAATATGCATCACATCAAGAATTGAGTCCTCTACTTATATATAAAATATTATAAAAAATATTATCATTATATTGTGGTTAGGGTGGTCAGGGCACCTACTTCTTATTTTCCCTGAAATTTAAGTACTACGAAATTTCAAATTTTCACCAAATAGATTTTTTTATTTAAAAAAACCTAGTAGTTTAGGAACTACATTCAATTTTCTATAGATTCTATTCTTACATATTTTTGAAATAATATAGATAACTTATTCAAATTTTTACATCAAGTTACTTAACTCTGATTTTTCTGATTTTTTTGCCACTTAAGGGCATGTTTTTTCCATGATGATCCTGCACATACCCCCCTCTTTGAAGTGATGTGTTTACACATTATTTCAAAGAAAAATTTACTAGTGCTGCTAAAAAATGTAATGATGCCCCAGACAGTTATTTTTAGAAGATTACAACTGTGTGCCCCCTTGGGAGATAAATCGAGGAATTTTTGATAATAAGGGTGATCCCACAAAGCTGGTTTACAATTTTTGGGAGATTCTGATTTTTGCTAAAATCACATATTTTTAGAAAATATAATGATTTAATCCTTTAAAATTTTTATTTAAAGCATTCTAATTGAAGAGGGTTAGATCAAACTACCTTAGATCAAACCCCATTGGATAGAACCCCACTAGTTTTAAACCATACCTATATCAGAGTCTCCTTTACACCTATCAATATGTTGATAAAAAACAACTTTTGATTTACCTTTTAGGGGATCAAATGAATTAATTTAAATTTTTTTTTTTTAAAGTATGTAGTCCTTTTTATAAGCTTCCCAAAAAGTATAATTTTAAATAAATTTAATTTTATTAGTATATTTATTTTTTATTTCTTGTGAATGTAGGTTTTTCATCGAAAATCAAACTTTATGTTCTGGGCATGTGGACAAATAGAAGATTGTCAATTTTTTTTTTGAAAAATATGAGTGCAGTAGATATTGAAGTCTTGGATCCAACAAAAAAAATAAAATTTAATTTTGATACATACAAAAAACGTTACGCATTATACGGTTGTGCTATGTCTGAATTGTAATTGGTTTGAATTTGAAACTTGATTAAAGAAAAAATATTCAATAAAAAACTATCTAACCAAGTGGAAGAACTAGATATCAAAGTTACAAATCTAAATTCAAAATAATTATAATTTTATCCTTCATGGAAAAAAAATTGTGTTATATGATGAGCTTCATTTTTTAAAATGTTGTTTACTGAAAAAAAAAAACTAGTTTTTGAGGGAGATGGAAAAGGAAGTGCAATCTAATTCCAAAAAATTTAAAAAATATATATTTAGAATCTATAGAAAAAATGTCATGAAACTCTAGTTTATATCATCTTCAAATTCCTCACGGTTTAGTCGCTATAGGAGCCTAAAAGTGAAGATTTAGTTTAAAATATATATTTTAGTGTCCAGTTTGGCCAAAATTTGTAAACCACTATTGTGGGATCACCCATAAAATATTTTTGATGAGTTTTGAAAATTTCAATTGATTTGTGATGATGATGATGATGATAAAATTTTGATTTGGTAATATTCCAGCAATTTATCTCCCAATTTGAAAGAATTTAAGTTGCCCTAATTAATTGCCCCTAAAAAGAAATTAAAATATGCCACCAAAATTACCTCTTTTAATTACCCTTATTAAGAGGTAAAAAGTGAAAAATAAATCATTTGTGCATATTGTGTTTTGAAAATTGTTGAAGTGAGAGAGCTTTTCCTGAGCATTTGTGTAAAATGGTGATTCCTCTACAGACTCATCGATTCGAGCGGGTGCAACAACATAATTGGCCAGTGGGATACAAACCTTTGGTAAGGATTTCAAAACTTTTCTTGTGATTTTAAAATGAATTTTTCACATTTTTTCAATTTTGAATTTTGAATTTCAAAAAGTTTCAATGCTTTCGAAGATTTTAGTGGCACTTAGCTTAGGTTTTTTGGCACTTTTGCCACAAATTTTAGTGCTTCAGAGAGATTCTCTGGCATTTCTACTATTTGTTTCAACTCTTCCATTTTTAGTGCTTCCACCTCCTATAATGGCGCTTGCAGGCTGTCAATAAGTCAAAGTTAGGACATGGCGCTTTTTCCTAGAGTTTTGACACATAGGAGAGATTCTTTGGCACTTTGAATAAAATGGTGCTTTTACAAGATTCCCTGGCACATAGGAGGAATTCTCTAGCGCATCTGTTGAATGGCGCATCAGAAGGATTCTCTGGCGCTTCGGTGAAATTTTTCAGTGCTTAAAATTTAATGTTGCTTCTGTGTCCTAAAATAGTGCATCTGCTCATTTTAGCACGTCGAAGCTCTGTTATGGTGCTTCTAGGGCATATTTGAATATTTAATAATTTTTCTCCTTGAAATTTATGATGTTTGATCGTGTCAGCCAATGATTAGGTATTGATGATAGAGGAGATGATTTAGTGATCTCATGATAGGTGATATACACTAATGGTGATGTTTAACCTCATAATATTCAAGAATCAAAACAAAATTTTGACGAGATTTGATGAAAATCTCATTAGAACTGATAGGTTGATTGATTGATGTTTGATTATTTTGTTGATTGGATTTGATTGATATGCTGATTTGGGATGTTTTTAAAATGATAGGAGATGGATTTAGGTAATCTTTAGTCTCGAGAGCGATTCCCACAGACTTGGGAGATGATTCCATAATTATTGTGTGTTGATAGAGATATTGTTGAGCGATGTGGTCTATCTTCATTGATTGATATTCCCTAGGTTAGGATTAAGCGGGGATTGTTGATGGCATTAGTAGAGAGGTGGCATAGTGACCACAACACTTTCCATCTACCCACTGAAGAGATGACTGTTATGCCAGAGGATGTGTATAGGATTTTGCAGATTCTTGTAGTAGGTGATATTGTGACTTATGATCACACTGAGCAAGGAGGTAAATATGTTTTACGTTGTGTTTTCTAGGATGATCATATTGTTGGATACTAGGTACCATGGCTAGAGATGTTTGCGATATATGCCCCTTTATCCTCCATTCTTGTAGGATTTTTTGGTGGCTTCTTATGTCTCGACAAGAGGGAAAAGGGATCTTCCATCAGTTGGGGTTGTACTTTAGAGCAGATGATCTAGTTTGGGACCCGTTTTGCATGGGGTTCCTATATGCTTGCACACTTATATCATGATTTGCACCCAGTAGTATATCTCAAAGGAACCAGTTTGTCTATTAGGGTAACATTGCTCTAGGTTTGGGCGTGGGAGCATATTGTAGTGACACGGCTAGAGATAGATAGATTTTGGCCATTTGGGAGGCCTTATATCCATGGTTATGTAGGTGCAGTTGTCCAACATAAGCTTGACAAACTGGAGTATTAGAGACAGGTGCTACATGATCTAGATGTAGTTACTTGGCAGCCATATGTAGACTATGAGCAGTGGATGAAGGATCACTTAGAGGTACCTAATTTGATGACTTCTAGATACCTTATTAGGAGGACTCCTTACATTATCAAGAGTCCTATTGTGGAGTGTGCTCAAATAGTATGGAAGGATTCAGGGGATGCCTCAAGGATCAGCCATGTATGCCTGCAGACAGCAGTATGCGACCGAGTGGGGACCTACATTATCCTATGATGCTGTGTGTGATGAGTACCTTCATTTATAGCCAGTGATATGAGATTATCATCTAGAGATAGTTGAGGAATACATGAGTGAGGAGTACTATCAATATTTTTGTGAGCATTCATTTTTGAGGATCTCTTGACCTGATGAGCCCATACCAGAATTGGAGTATGAGGATGACAGACCACTCGGATGGAGACAAGGTAGATAAGGTAATGAGGAGGAGGGAGAGGGCAGAGATGAGGGTGGTGATGATGATGATGGAGGAGATGATGAGGGTAATGGTGGTGGTGGAGGAGATGGAGGAGGTGGTGCACATATTTCTTTTGATGTCAAAGTGCCTCGCAAGAGGTAGTCATTGGTGGCAGTAGCACGGTAGCATGTACAAATACACCTACCATCACAATAGTAGCAGTCATAGATAATATCCCTACATGCTCAGGTTCAAACTTTTCAGGGGAAGCTGGCACAGGTATAGGGCCAATTACAGGAACAAACCTAGCTGTTGACATAGGTACAGGAAAAACTCCTATAGACCCAAGGGAAGATACAAACATTGATAGCCAAGAGGAATGTTGCCTAATAGTAGTTGGCATAGGTCTAGGGCTAGGGGTAGGTATAGGGATAGGACTAGGTTACTGTATTGACCGTAGAGAGGGATGCATTGAAAGGATGAGTGGACCAGGGTAAGTTTATCACTGAGAGGTTACAGTAGGCTACGATAGTTGTTGGTACTCTAGATTATTTTAGGGAGATATGCCACATCTCTCAAGAGGCCCAATTTTATAGAGATCGATATCATGAGTTGGTTCCTCCCGAGTGGCAGACGAGCTTTGCACAGTCTCAATCCGGCAGATCACAATCTCGAATAGTTAGTGTAGGCATTACACAACCATTTCCTGGAGATCAGAGGGATCTAGGTGCAAGTCCCTCAGGTGTAATAGGGGGTACAAGTCTGGTGATGCCAACACCATCTAGGGGCAGTACCACATAGCTCCAATATTTTATGTTCCATTGTGATGTATACATTGACTCTCAATGATATTACCACCATTTTGATGTTGTATTTCCTGACATTCAGATATCCTTGTACACTTGACATATTTTGAGATATATATTTAGCGATGATGATGATGATGATGATGATCCTATGTGTTTATGTGTGATACATTTAATTTCCTGTTATGCATGGTATGTGATGTTTCATGATGATGCTAATATGTTGTGGATGCAATATGTGTTATGATCCTATGATGTTTTTATGAGAATGTGTTCATGTTATTATTTTTGGGATTTTTTATGCAATTATGTATGATGTGATGGATGGATAATATTAATGTAAAGGTGAATGACCCTAATAATGAATAATTCTATATTTTCCTATGGATGTATGATATGCATGGTTACTTATGTTTTTATTTTATTTTTCGATGCAAATATTATGATCAAATGTATGTATGAGGTGAATGAATGATAATTTACACATGTATGACTAAATGTATGTGGATGGAAATGATATGATTAATGCATTTGTCTTTAGGTTTTTATAATGCAAATATATGATTGATGACTAGATGAATGTAACATGATAATGTACTTATATTTAGATTTCCATGATGCAACTATATGATCTAACAACTAAATGGATGCCTAGATGATATGATAATGCTATGAATGATGTCCTAATGCTCATGCCTCTAAATGATGTTTTTGGTAATGTCAAATGTACTCAATCTGTTAATGATAGAAATAACATCAGCCTTGGAAAAATCTATAAATACCATTACAACAACTAGTATGAATGCAGCCTAGACATGCAATTCTAATAATGCAATGTTATCATCCAAGTGATTTATTGTGCTTGTTATCATCATTGAGATTTTGAAATTTTGAAAGTGAGTAAAAACATCGATGGTATAATTAGACCATGATGACCTGAGTACTACTTCCATGATGTTTGATAGTGCAAGTTAGCACAAGCATCTAGGTATAATTAGACCAAGATGCCCTGAGCATTTCTTGCGTAAACAGACAAGAGTTGACCATTTTCCTATGCCAATCTAGAATGCCATCAGTGATACTTTATAAAGCACATCCCACGATGATTCACATAGTAATAATGATCAACTCACAAACAACAGACAAAGAAAATATCATTCTCGATCATAACCTTTCTAGTACTTTGACATCCTTGAATTACTTCCGAGAAATGATAACATCAAACATAATGCAAACAATTTGAACATTTGTGTGAAAGTGGTACAACCATGATTTAGAATAGCATCATCCTTTTGACTTTTGATATTCTACTATTTTTGGGATTTTTCAATTTTCCAATTTTTAGGTGTTTTTTGGGATTTTGACCAAGAACCTAACCTAAAGACCTATCCAAGGGGTCTTGAGGGTTGATTAATGATAAGCATTGCCTATGTTATACATGTAGAGACCACATAGTTCAACTAACTCAACTGATTTATAGGACCAACATATGAACATACAACTAATTACAATGAACTGCAACAATACAATTCAACAAGGTGACTTTGTTTTTGACTTTTTTTGGATTTTTAACCTATTTTTGGATTTTCTGATATGATAAGGATGTTTGATGCATTTTCGATGGTGATTGATGTTAGATGTTTGATTTCGCTATGATCATTATTTTTGTTGTGTTTTCTTTCTATTGTTTTCCTATTGGTTCAAGCTCAAAGTTTGTTGCCCCCAGTGAGTTTAGGATTTTTCCCCCAGTAGAAACAAACCATCTTACTATGGATATGTACAATGGTCAGAAAACCAAGGTGAGACATGACCGACATAATAGGATATGCACATACAACTCGAATGAAGGATGCAGATAGTAACTATATAAAGCTAGTGATCAACACACAATCCTATAGAGGAAGAAGCTAGCCTATCACAAATAGCACTTGTTGCCAAATTTTCACTACTTGCTTTTATTGCACTTTTTCAGATTTTATGATTTTTTTTTGTATTTTTCCCTTTTTTAATTTTTTTTAATTTTTCCTTTTTTTATTTTTTATGCTTTTCCCTTTTTGATTTTTTGTGCTTTTCCTTTTTAATTTTTTTGTGTTGCCACCAAGATGTCTATTTGCTAGGTTTTCACCAGCGTGACCATTTTTTCAAGACTTTTTTTTATGTTTTTGTATTTTTTTAGGACTTTTACAAATGCATCGGCTAAATTATGTGTAGAATTTCTTGAGATGAAGACTATTCATGGGTTCTTCAAACAGGTCCCCTTCTAGTGTGGATAGCTGGTATGCTCATGAACCATAAACTGACGCAATGACAAAGGGCCCCAACCAATTTGGTTCAAATTTTCCTTTCTTCTCTCTATCTTGTTGATTGTGTGGGTTCTCCTTGAACACTAAGTCACCAACTTGGAACGTTCTAGGTTTCACCTTATGATTGTAACTTCTAGACAGGGTGATCCCATAATAGTGGTTTACAATTTTTGCCAAACTAGACACTGGAATTTTTTTTAACTAAATCTTCACATTCAGACACCTATAGCGGCTAAACCGTGAGGAATTTGAAGATGATGCAAACTAGAGTCTCATCACATTTTGTCTGTAGATTCTAAAAATATTTTTTTCAAAATTTTTGGAAGCAAATTGCACTTCTTTTTCCATCTCCCACAAAAATTGGTTTTTTTCAAAATAGCATTTTTAAAAAGTGACACACACCGTATAACGCATAACCTTTTTTCCATGAAGGATAAAATTCTAATTCTTTCGAATTTAGATTTGTAACTCTGATATCTAGTGATTGCATTAGTTAGATAGTTTTTTATTGAATATTTTTTCTTTAATCGATTTCAAGTCAAACCAATGACAATTTACATAGCGAGACCGTGATAACATGTAACTTTTTTTGTATATATTGAAATTCAATTATTATTTTTTTTGGATCAAGGACTTCAATATATGGTGCACTCATTTTTTCATTTCTTTTTTTGATAATTTTCTTCTTTCCACATGCAATAGAGACCTTCATTTTCACGAAAAACCTATGTTTAATAAAACTAAAAAAACAAATACATAATAAAACCAAAACATATTAAAATTATATTCATTGGATAGCTCGTTTCGAGGACTACTTGACTCCAATTGGGTTTGTGAATATTCCCCCATTTTCATCCTCAACCTAAGCATCAAAGCGTAAAAAATTAGGTTTTTTGTGTGAACAAAGTAAAACATTAGGGGAAAGGGGGGTTCGCTAGAACTAGGGAGTTCTAGCGAACAAGGGTTCATTCGAACCCTGGTTCATTTGAACCCCCTCAATATGCATTTTCCCTTTTTTTTTTTGGGCAGGAAATGTGGGCCCTGTGATTCATGGGTTCAGTAGAACCCTAGTTCGGTCGAACCCCTTTATGGTTCGGTCGAACTTGTAGGTTCATTCGAACCCCTAAAACCAATTTTTTTTCCATGGGGCCATTTTTTCTTAGTTTTCCTTCCTCCATCAAATTGTAAACCACTATTGTGTCTTCACTTGACAACCATTGTTGGTACGATTTCAAGTGATTCACTACATGTTGGCACTGCTCATCTAACAGTTCTTGTTCTTGCAATCTTGAGGCCTGATAGTCTTCATCAGGGATGATACCTTTCAATGAAACCCATAGTGATGGTATTTCAACTTCGATAGCTACGATGGCCTCAAACCCATATACCACAATGTATGGTGTAGCTCTTGTTGGTGTATGAATACTAGTGCGGTATGCCCACAAAGAGGGGTTTAATTGGATGTTCCAATCGCATCCTACATCATTGACGATTTTCTTCAAAATATTTAGAATAATTTTGTTGGAAGCCTCTACTTGACCATTCCCCTAGGGATAATATGGTGTAGAGAAGTGATGTTGGATATTAAACTTCTCACACAATTCTTGCATGTCTTGATTTTTGAACGGTCTTCCATTGTCAGTGACAATGGATTGGTGAATGCTATACCAATAGGTGATGTAATTGAGGATGAATGATGAAATTTTATTTCTTGTGATATTGATTAGAGGAACAGCTTCAATCCATTTTGTGAAGTATTTTGTAGTTGTGATGATAAACCTGTGTTCATTTGATGAAGATAGATGAGTTTTACCAACAAGATCTAGTCTCTATTGAAAAAATGGCCACGTGAATGCAAAAGGTTGGAGTTTTTGTGTTGGTGCATGGATGAGGTTGCTATGAATATGAAATTTCTAATATTTCTTCACAAACTGGAAAGACTCCTTTTCCATAGTTGGCTAGTAATAACCTAAACAAAGGAGTTTCTTGGATAAGGTTAGGCCACTTGAATGTGTTCCTCAAACACCCTCATGGGATTCTTGTAAAGCCTTTTCAGACTCATCGTGTTCTAGACATCATAGGAGAGTTTCGTCAAGATGGCGTCAGTATAATACATCTGCAATAAGAGTATGTCAAGCGGCTTGGTGAATGAAATTATGTTTTTGGTTTCATGACAAGTCAAGTGGAAGAGTGTTATCTTTAGGTAGGTATAAATTTCCCTATAGATTGAGGTATTGCTATTAGATAGGTGACAGATAACATGGGATTCCATTTTTTCATAGGCAGGGGAGAATAGTTGTTCCACCAAGAACTCATAACGGCTTCTTTTCTCTGGAATTTGTAACAAGGAAACAATAGTAGCCATGGCATCATTAGCTTTATTGTCCACTCTTGAAATATGTTCAAATTTGATATCCACAAAATATTTCTTGAAATCATCTAGCATTATTTTGTAGGGCATCAATTTTTCATCCCTCATTTGATAATCATCATTGACTTGGTTAATGACTAACTAAGAATCTCCATACACTTGCAATTCTAGGACCTTCCATTCTACAACTGTTTTGATGCCAATGATTAATGCTTCATACTCTACCATGTTGTTAGTACAAGGAAACATTAGTCTGTATGATTTTGGTATGGTTTGTCCTTGTGGAGTGATAAATTTGATTTTGGCTCCTGATCCATGTTGGGTGTGTGATCCATCAAAGTATAGTGTCCACTATTTTGTAGCCAAGGTGAGAACATTAGCATCTGGAAATTCAATGTGTAAAGGATGAGTATCTGGTAATGGTTCCTTTTCTAACTAATTAGAAATTGCTTGTCCTTTTATTTCCTTCCTATCTACATATTAGATATCAAATTCACTGAGTATCATGACCCACTTAGCCAATCTCCCTGTTAGGTTAGCTTTGCTGAGGAGATATTTGAGAGGATCTATTTTAGCTATCAACTTGATGGTGTGAGTTAGCATGTAGTGTCATAGTTGTTAAGTAGCAAATACTACTACTAGGAAAGCCTTTTCAATGGAGGTACAATTGATCTCATAACCATTTAGTGTCCTGCTGATGTAGTAGATTGCTCATTCTTTACCTGCTGAATCTTCTTGTGCTAATAGGGCTCCCAATGATGTCTCTATTGTAGCGATATATAATAGTAGTGGCTTCCCTTCTGTTGGTGGTACTAGAACAAGAAAATTCATTAAATATTGTTTCAAATGGTTGAAGGCTCCTTCACATTTCTCATCCCATCGGAAGGAAACATTTTTATGTCGCAGATGAGTGAAGGGATGGGTCTTGTCTTCCAGCTGTGAAATGAATTTGTAGATTGATTGAAACCTCCCTTGTAGAGAATGGAGTTGACTAATGTTCTTTGGCGATGGAATTTCCATAATATCTTTGACTTTGGTTGGATCTACCTTAATCCCTTTTTCCAAAACTATGTACCCCAAGAGTTTTGCTGACGTCATTAGATTTAGTCATACATTGAATTTCTCTAGTCTAGTGAAAATTTTATCTAGGATCTCCAAATGTCCTTCCCTAGTATATGATTTGGCCAATAAATCATCCACATAGTCTTCCATGAAAGTATGCATCATATCATGAAAGTTTGTTGTCATGGCGCATTGATAGGTAGCCCCTGCATTCTTCAGCCCGAACGACATGATGTTCCAACAGAATGTTCCCCATGGACAAGTATAGGTTGTCTTATCTTGATCTTTTGGGGCTATTTTGATTTGGTTATATCTAGAAAATTCATCCATCAGTGATAGCATGCCATGTCCTAACGTCAGGTCTACTATGATATCTATATTTGGAAGAGGAAAATCATCCTTAGGACAAGTTTTGTTAAGATCTCAAAACTTTGTGTAGATACGAATGTTGTTGTCAAACTTTGAAATTGGTATTATATTGGAGATCCACTTGACATAGTCAATGGGTCTGATGTCCTGCATCTTACAATTTCTTCAATTCTGCCTTTACCAATAGGGTGATATGGGGGTACATTTTTCTCAACTTTTGTTTGACTAGTTTCACTCCTAGAGGTAATGATAGATGCTGCATGATGAGTTCTAGATCAATCCCCGACATATCAACATATGACCAAGCAAAGTTGTTTTTTTTTTTGTGAAAATTTTGAGAAAGCTTGCCTTTTCCTCATCTGTCAAAGATGCGGCTAGATGGATAGTCTTCATTGTCTCTTCATTGCTGATGTTGATAGACTATGTGGGTTCAATCAATACTTTTGAACTTTCCTAAAAAAAATTTGGGAGAGTATCAAATCTTCCATCCTTTGACGCCTTAGAGAGTATTTTTCCATTGGATGCGCTCTTTATTTTTACTTTTTCTAGATCTGACACTGCCATTGAATGGTTTTCAATATCAGATTTGTTTCTTGTATTATTCATTTTGTAGCTATAAGATTTGATACTCCCTTGTGTGGAATCCTTGTTACAATGTTCATTGGTGGAATCTATTTTGGGATTGTTGGCATAGAGGAAATTTCCAATGGCATCATTGTTTTAAAATGTAGGGATGTTGGGATTGGGGCCCTAGCCTGGTTGGCTAAATATTTCCTGGTGTAGGAGGTTGGTCATGAGGTCTAGTCTCCCCCACCCCTGTGATACCGGAGGGTGTGTCACGCCAGTGCTACCGGTCATGTTAAAAAGTTTACCAGGCACACTATAGTTTATAGGGGGTTGTGCTACCCGATTCCTGTACAGTCTAAAATAAAATAAAATGTAGGGATGTCAAATGGCTTGGTTAGGTCCCAATCTATAAGCTCAGGATGTACTAAGGTTAAGAAGTCACCAAACTAGTTAATTTCAGAGATGGTAAGAGTTCTAATAGTGGTGTCTTCAATGTTTCCAATAGAAAAATAAAGGTGTAGAAGGTAACTCTCCTCTGAATTATCTGTTTCACTTCGAGTTGAACTATCTTCACTAGAATTATCAAGGTGTTGTGATCCAAATTCAAACAGTCTAGAAATTGACCCTTGTCTCTCTTTGATTAGGGGTGCATATTTGCGTACTACATCAATTTCCTTATCATGGCAAGAATCTTCTACTAGGGAATCCAACTCATATTCATTGGAATCAGTTTCATGCTCATCACTAGCTTGTAACTGTAGGATTCTTTCAACCACCTTTTCTTTTGTATATTCTTTATAGCCCAGCCCAATCTTGTCTTTTGGATTGATTAAAATGGGTTGAATTGGTTCTACGATTCCTTCCTTTCTTTTACCCATAGGACCTTTTCCTTCATATCCCATTTTTTCTAGGATAGTGAAGCCTTTTCCATATGGGGTTGTTTGTACATTTGCAGTTGTTGCTTGGGATTCTTCTTCATCTTTATAAAGCTAGTTTATAATGTCTTTATCTTTTGCTTCATCAAACCTAATGCTTTCTTTTATAAATCGGCCATCAAATTTGGTAACTAGTAGTGAGGTCTATTGTGTTGATGTGGAGGGTTTCCCTTATTACTTTAGGGAAGATGATTGTGAAAGATGCAAAAACCGTTCAAAGAAGTATTCACCAACACCTCTGTCCTTGATTTGAAATTTTTCATCAAATTGCTTTGAAAGGGAATTCAATTGGGATTCATGATTTGAGGAGGTGGATGGAGCAACTTCTTCTTTCTTCTCAAACTATTTAGACATGGAGTTGGATTGACCTTCTTGATTGGAGGTGATAACTAATGGTTTGGATGAAGAAATTGACTGGCTTTGATCATTGGAAGGGGGGAATGGAGGCTTCTCTATTATGGGGCACAAAAACATCCTGGACAGATTTCGGGTTATTACAATACTAAGAACTATTTGAATCAGCCGAAATGGTGATTTCTTGGCCACCACAAGCAAATTTCAGATATTGATGGTAGGTTGATGGAACCGCTTGCATTTCATGGATTCATCGATGACCCAATAGTATGTTATAGGTCAAATCCTTGTCTAAGACTTGGCAGATTACATCTTTCTAAATTGGTCCTACTTGAATAGATAGGAAAATCAATCCCTGTGAAGATATTTCCTTATCATCATATGCTTTTATTGTGATCTTTTTCTTTGAATCAATTGCATTCTCATAGAATCCCAAGGCATGAATAAGCTTTAGAGTACATATATTCAGGCCATCTCCTCCATCTATTAGGATGTGTTTGATGCGATGTTTATGAATTAGGACTTCAATGTGGAGAGCAACATTGTGGGGATGAGAAATGGACGTGTCATCATTTTCGGAAAAGGATACGTAATGTAGTGCAGTCAAATGTCCCACCATGGCTTCAAATTTACAAACTTCCAAATTAGTTGGTACTGTTGTGTCTACTAGAGCTCTTTCCAAAATCTGTTTGTGAGTAGGAAAATTTTTGAGCAATTCTAGTATCGATATTTGCACAGGGATTTTTTGTAATTCATCCACTATGTTATATTGATTGGATGATATTGTGGGGGTTCTAGATGAACTTCCTTTTAAAACATATTTGGCATGTGCTCTTGTGGTTCCATTAACTGGCATGTGGTCCTATTTCCCATTGATTTTAATGACAATGATTTGGGTATCATTTGTAGTCATATCTAGTTTGATGTCATTGATTTTGTTTTCAAGGAAAATGACATCTTGTTCTTGTTCAATTGGGATGTCATAGATCGGATTATCATTTGTAGTAATGTCTTAACGATCATTGGTTTCAATGGTATTCATTTGGTCTTTTGTTGCTGAAATATGATTTATGATAGTATTATGGACATAGTTTACATTCTTTCACTTGCTATTTATCGTAGAGGATTCCCATTTTTCATAGTTTGGTAATGGATTCTTAAATTCCTCGTGATCTTTTTTTTTGGAGTCCCTCTATTCGTGTAATTTTTCTATCTATCAAGTCTTGTATTTTATGTTTCAATTGCATGTAGCTATTCATCTGGTGACCTTTGCATCGATGAAATTCACAGTAATAGGAATCATTCCACCATGATTATTTTACTTTTGGTTCAAATCCTTGAGTGTCACGTAACATTATGAGGTTATTTTCAAGAAGTTCCCTCAATGCAGATTCATGTGATTAACCCAAAGGTGTGAATTTCCTGCGGTTTTATTGTGTTTGATATGGTAGAGGTTTTGATGTGGTGAACTTGGGTATGTGCAAGATCATGATGGGCCAAAACGTGGCAATATGATGGGTATTTGTAGGGTATGTGGTTCACGACTTTTTTTTACCCAAAATTGATGAAATGAAAAGGGGTTTTAAAGGATATTCTCAGCTTTCCACCAATATAAATTATGCTTTACTTTGAATTTAATAAATAATTATTATTCATTTTGTATTTTAATTAAAAGTAAAGTGTTGATTGATAGGCTAATTCAAAAACATCTATTTCTTTCAAATAGTATGACATTTTTTGAATCCAAAAAATGCATCACATTGTATGCTTCACATACTATAGGATTAAAAAGATAAAAATTGAATTTCATGAAGTTTTGACCAAGTTAAGGTGGTCATACATACAAGTTTTTATATTTTTTAAAAGTTGTAATAAAAAATTCATAATTAATTATTTACTTGAAAATTTTTTACAAAAAATATGCATCACATCCAAACATGAGTACTCTACTTATGTCTGAAATATTATAAAAAAATATTATCATTTTATTGTGGTTAGGGTGGTCAGACAGACACCTACTTATTTTTTCCCTAAAATTTAAGTACTACTGCATTGAAATTTCAAATTTTCACCAAACAGATTTTTAAAAAAAAAAAATAAACCTAATAGTTTAGAAACTACATTCAATTTTCTAAAGACTCTATTCTTACATATTTTTGAAATAATATAGATAACTTATTCAAATTTTTATGTCAAGTTTCCTAACTCTAATTTTTCTAATTTTTTTGCCACTTAAGCGTTTGTTTTTTCCATGATCATCCTACACATACCTTATTACTTTGATTGTGACTATTTTTATTGTTAGATTGGTTGACATTTTGGTTGTTGCCCTGATTGTTGTTGTGATTGGTTTTGGTTGTGGTTCCTAACAAATTAAAGATCAGTTTTGCATTATGTGTTTCATTAGTATGTTATGAAATAACTTACACAATAGAAGAATATGATATGAAATATGCTGCAAATACTTGATAATAACTGAGAATAACAAGCCACTTCGAGGGAACAAACCTCCAAATATCTCTAATGAGAACACACTTCACACTTGATGATGAAATAAGACTCACAACCTCCGATATATACCTATTTATGCCAAGGATATCACCTAGGCCGACTTAGACACACCTATATAAGACTTAGGCTGACCTAAACAACTAAATAACAATATACTAATGATAATATGACTTAATAGAGAGTTAAGATAGCCACAAGCCGACTATTCATAACCCGATGTACAATAATATTAAGGGTGTAGCATGCCCCCCTTCTTCAAAGAAGCATTGTCCTCAATGCTAATCAAGTTTGGAAACTTTTGAATGAACTCCTCATCTTCCCATGTGGCATCTTCAACTAGTAACTTCTTCCATTAGATGAGATACTCAGTGATAGTTCTATTCCTCAGCTTCTTTGTGTGTGTTTGACGAATGCACTCTGGTTCCAAAATGATTCTTCCTTCTTTATCCAGCTCAGGAAGTGTTGTTTGAGTGGGAATATTATGCCCAATTACTTTCTTCAAATAGGAAACATGAAAAATTGGATGTATCTTTGTTGTTGGTGGCAACTCAAGCTTGTAGGCAACACTACCGATCTTCTGCATGATTTAGTATGGACCATAATACTTTGGAGACAACTTATTATTCTTTCTTTGCTGCTTTAGTGAGATTTTCTTATAAGGCTACAATCGCAAGAAGACCCAATCCCCAACTTCAAAACTTCTTTCACTACGATGTTGGTCTGCCTATTTTTTCATTCGATTTTGTGCCATGGCTAAATTCTCCTTGAGTCATGAAAGTACTTTTTGTTGATGAAGCAAGTGGTCTTCTATTTCCTAAACTCTTGGGGACACCTTAATTGATTATGTGATGGAAGGAGGATGATATCCATAAAGTGCCAAAAATGGAGACAATTTTGATGAGCTATGAAAAGAAGTGTTATACCACCATTCCACAAGTGGTAGCCAATCTACCCACTGATATTGTTTCTCTGAAGTGAAACAACGTAGATATCCTTCCAAACACTTATTAACAACCTCCATTTTCCCATCTGATTGAGGGTGGTATGAAGAGCTAAGAGCCAATTGAGTACCCAAACATGAGAATAAATCTTTCCAAAAGTGACTAGTGAAGATAGGATCACAATCACTAATAATAACTTTAGGTGTACCATATAGCTTTTTGATATTATCCAAAAAAGCTTTAGCCACTACACTTGCTGTAAAAGGATGTGCTAATGCAATGAAATGTGCATATTTAGTGAGTCGATCAACTACCACCATGATGACATTATGACCTTTAGATTTGGCAAGCCCTGTGATGAAGTCTATGGATACCTCTTCCCAACACTGGCTAGGAATAGATAAGGGTTGCAAGAGACCCGGTGTCTTAATTGTCTCCCCTTTATGCCTTTGACACACCAAACATTCAGCCACAAATTTTTGAACATCACCCTTTAGCCCCTCCCAAAAGAAATCCTACTTGACTCGATGATATGTCTTCAAAAATCCTAAATGACCACCCACTGGAGACTCATGCAACTCTATGAGAATCTTGATTTTAAGGTTGGAATTCTTCTAGAGATACAAATGCTCTTTATACCAAAGAGTATCTCCCTTCCAAAAAAACTTATCTAAACTACTAGGATCACTTTTTAATTGCTCGATGAGATTATTTGTCGCAACATCATTTTGCCACTCTACTTTGGCTTCCTCCACCCAATTTTCTTGTAATATTGAAAGGGCACACAATAAGGCTTCATCTTTCTCATCCTTCCTTGACAGTGCATCTGGGACAATATTTTCATTCCCTTTCTTATATACAATCTCAAAGTCATATCTTAATATCTTAGTGACCCATTTTTGTTGCTCTTCAGAAGATAGTCATTGTTCCAAAAAATATTTTAGGCTATCATGATCTTTCTTAACATTGAAATGTCTACCCAATAGATAAGGCTGCCATTGTTTCACTGCATGGATTATTGCTAGCATTTCCTTCTCATAAATAGGTTTTAGTTGATTCTTACCTTTTAATTGATGACTCTGAAAAGAAATTGGTCGACCTTCTTGCATGAGCACTGCTCCTATCCCATTTCCAAAAGCATCACATTCCACAATGAATTCCTTGGTGAAGTCAGAAGTGGAAAGTACTGGAGTTGTACACAGGTCCCAGGATCGTAACCTGGCTCTGATACCACTTGTTATGAAATAACTTGCACAATAGAAGAATATGACATGAAATATGTTGCAAATACTTGATAATAACTTAGAATAACAAGCCACTTCGAGGGGGAAAACCTCCAAATATCTCTAATGAGAACACACTTCACACTTGATGATGAAATAAGACTCACAACCTCCTATATATACCTATTTATGCCAAGGATATCACCTAGGCCAACTTAGACACACCTATATAAGACTTAGGCACCTAAACAACTAAATAACAATATACTAATGATAATATGACTTAATAGAGAGTTAAGATAGCCACAAGATAATTATTCATAACCTGATGTACAATAATATTAAGGGTGTAGCATAGTACCATTGTTTACGTTCTTGTTCCTTGTCCAAAACTTGGGTTTCTCATTATTGTGGTGATTGAAAGAACTAGCATTGTTTGATCCTTCATTGTGAATTTTTAATACCTCTCTTTTGACTAAGGCTTCTTTAATTTTGACACCATTTTCTACCATCTTCTCAAAGCTAGGGGGACATTGCAATTGCAATTGATAGCTCATTTCGTTGTTAAGGTTATCAATAAAAATATCTATCTTTACTTGTTCTAGTATAGGACAAGTGTATCGAGTGAATAATCTTCTCCACCTTTATAAGAATACAAGAAAAGATTCTCCTTGTTTATGTTTGGTATTACAAAAATCCTTCATGGTTATCTCATGTGCAATGTTGTAGGAATATTGTGCAATGAATTTGTTAACAAGTTCCTAGAAGGATTTTATGCCTAGTTGTAATTTTGAAAACCATTCCATGCAGTGACCTCCTAAGCTACGAGGGAAGAGTCTCATCAGATACGTGTCCTCATGAGAAAATTCAAGACTCATTGTTCGAAATTCTCACATGTGGTCTATAGGGTCCGATTTCCTATTGTATTTATCGTATTTTGGCAATTCACAGTTTTGGGGAAATGGTATCATGTTTAACCTACTATCAAAGGGATAGGGACAAATATCTTGTAACAAGTATCTTTCTGGAGTCCCTCCTTGCATATCTTATAATTTTTGTTGAAGGTTTTGCATCTGATGTGTTAGAATAGCTATTTGATTTGTGGGAGGTGTTTCAGTCTCAGTTTTCTTTAGGGTTCCCTTTAATTTATTGACATCAAAATCACTAGGGAATTTGGCTCCTTGATTTTCCAATGTATTAAGAGGTATTTTTCCCCATCTTACTCAAAGATTCTTTCTATGAATTTATGGAATTTGGGATCTTGATTGGGTTGTTCTACTTCCTCCTCTATTATCTCTTCTGCTTCATTTTGGGAAACCTTGTGAAAGGGATTTTCCTCTGGTTCCGCCATGGTAATTTGAGCTTCTTTTTCTTTGTCCTTAAGCTTTTGTTTTTGGGACCTTGTTAAAATGGGCATGCAAGTGATGAAGGTTTGCTAAATTTTTATCGTTATTCAAGAGTGCCAAAGGAATACCTAGGTTGAAAATAATGAATTCTATTGATATCACCAAGGTAATAAAAAAAAATTGATTTAAAGTGTATTGTTTTGAAATGAAAGATGGTGAATCTTGATGGGGAAACTCGACTTGATGATCAAATTTTGGGTTTTTGATGATGATTGGATGCTTTCAGATATGTGATCAAAGTTTAGGTATAAAATTTCACTTGGAGAATTCAATTTTAACAAGTTAGACTCTAAGGAACTTAAGGGATAATTCTGAACTTGATAATATTTTGCAATTGTGGTTTCAATCATGAAAATGGGAGGAAATTTTTCTTTTTAGACGAGATGTTCAAACCTTTGGAAAAGTCTTGGGTTTTGGAAATAGTAAAACAAATACAAGTCAGGGTTATTCTTTGAAGCTTTTCTATAAAAATTGAAGAATAATTTGTCTCTAAATTCGTAAAGCATTGAGAGAGGTTTCTAATGAGCTTTTGGACTAAGAGCTATGGATTTTGGTTTTCAAATTTTAACCTTTCATGAAATCATTGGATAATGATCATGTTTAGACTCCTTGGTTTATAATGAATTATCCTGAATTCGAAAACTTTTCTAAATCTGGTTTCAAAACATCTAGTAAAGGACAATCCTAATTCTCTAGTCATAAAATTTTGGTGGAAGCACCATTACAATCACTGGAAGCGTTGAAAGGTAGAAGGACCATACAAAATCTCGAGTGCACCACAAAATGGCTGGGATACGTCACAGAATTAGGTGAATGGGCCACATAATAGCTCAGATGCACTAGAGTTTTGGGTGAATGCACTATAGGATTTGGCATATGTGCCACAAAATTTATGAGATGCACTTTAAAATGAGGTGGGGTGGATGTGCTAGAAAAATCAATGAAAGTGCTAGAAAAAATAGTGGATGCACTAAATAGGGAATATGACAGTTTGTCTCCAGTTTACTTGATTTTTCTCATTTTTAATAAGAGGATGGTTTGCTCCAAATGATGTATTTTGAATCACAATTTTTGTACTTTTCCTATGTGTGAGGTTTCATTTGAATTTTTTTTTGAAGACACTTTGACAAGCACAATCAAGCACAACGTACATTCCCTAGGGTTGTGAAAGACTATATTCTCTTGGATTCCACATAGGTTTTATCCCAACCACACTTATTTTTAGCGGATGAATTCATAAGCTTGGCCACACGAGCTCTCCCTTATAGTGCATTCACTTCTCAGGTCAACCAAGCTTCCAGCCTCCATAAAAATTCCATGGAAAACTGATCATCTCTACTGAAAACTATGAGAATGTGGATGCCTTCACAACGACCGTTGATGTACCAAGAGAATAGATAAAGGTTTTGGCCAAACTAATACAAGGGTTTTAGTAAGGAATTTTTGTTTGTGGGGGATAATCCATGTAGTGAGAGACCATTGCTTCCCTTCTCATCAAAACTATCCTCGTGATACTGGCCTTTGTTCCATTACCCACATTTATATACCAGTTAGAAATGCACTTGGCTTTATCGTGTTACCAATTGGGTCATTCTCTTGGGTGAGTACTTTTTCCCACAAGGCAGGCCCTCTAGGATAAACAAAAGTGAGAGAATATACTTGTAGTTCAATCGATCTTTATTTTGCATGAATAAAGAGAGAACCCATGTTGTATACCCTATTCACGCTCGTAGATTAACAAGAATGGGTTTGAATTTTTGGTCACCCAGTTAAGGGGAGAGGATATGCGTACCATTCAAAAAACACCACAAATAATGAAAAGTAATGGGTTTGGATTTTTGGTCACCCAGTTAAGGGAAGATCATATGCCTACCATTCACATGCATAGTAGACATGGTGTTCTTTCCTTGTTAATTAGTCTAGGTTCCTAATTTAAGAAAGAAAGAAATACATTAAATCTCATCCCTGGATTAGATTTATTAGTAGTTTATCATAAATTTTCTTTCACTGTAAGCATTCTTAAATTTCAACAAAGTCTCTAACAGTGTTTCATAAAGCCTACACAACAGAAAAAGTGAACATCAGTTTTCATTCTCAGGAGAAATTTACAAAGATAATTAAAAGGGCCATTAAAGTAAGCAGATGTGCCAAAAATGCATAAGCACCACATAATTAATTAGAAGAGCCACAAAAACTCCATGATGTGCCACATAATCAATTGGATGTGCCGGAGGAATCCTTCATAGTGCCAAAATAGTCAGTGTATGTGCCAGAAAATCTTTCAAAAGTGCCACAGAATTATGTGGTTGTGCCAAAGAACCCCTCGTTCGAGCCTGTAAAACACACTTTCTAGAAAATATCAAAATAATAGGGGCTAGGCCCCATGGGGGGTGCCAATTTATGTGTGTAGGAAAATATGTGAATTATATCAAACTAATGACACACAATTAGATGGAAAGTATTACAGTAAGGAAATCTAACTTAATCTAAACACAATTTTGATAAAATAGTTCCTTAAAAATATCTCATCTTCCTCTATTCTTAAATGTTCTTGTAATTATGCTCTCAAATCTTATTCATGCACAACTCATTAGGATGTCACCTAAGAAATAAGTAGCCTATTTAACTACAATACAAAATCTAAATCTACATCTACATGATTGAATGATTTAGCTTAATGAGATGATGCGATGACATGATGAGTGAGTTGTTGTCTACCAAGTGATATGGAAATGATACAATTCAGAATTAAACTAATGGAAATGAGAGGAGAATGATCCTAAATACTGAATTAAACTAAGAAACATCTAAAGGAGCCATGATTCTATGAAAATGACTAATCTATTCTAAATGTTGAATTAAAAATGTAAACTAAGCTCTTAAAGACTTGAATGAATTTCTGTAGAGTAATGTTATGCAAATGCTCGTTATGAAAATGTTGCAAATGGGCCCCAATTTATAGATTTTACCAAGGCATTGGGTGAGTAGGAAGCCATGAACAATTGAGATTTGATCTGGAGAAATCAACAGTGAGGAATGAGAAGGATGGATAAAACAAGGCAATTGTTCCCTTTAGTAAAACTATCTTGCCAAGTGTAGAAAAGAATCAATTGAAGGAAGGAGCCATGTGTCCTTGAGGTGGTTAAAATTTGTTGAGAACAAATTTCCATTTTAGAAAATAAGAATAATTATTTTCATGTGTCACATGGTGAGTTGGAGAGTGAGGTGGAAGATGGTTAGAAGAATATGTAGAAATGTGACAAATTCAAATTTAATGAGAGGGAATCAATTAAAATAAAAAACAATTATTTAATTTGCTTATTTCAATTAAATCATGAAGAAAATGATTTAGACAAGAGAAATTTAGAAAATAGGAACTATGTAAATAAATTTGTAATTTATTTATATAGTAGAGGAATAAAGATTTCATTAATTAAATAATCAATATTTAATTAATATTCTCCAGACCAATTTTAGATGCATATATATATATATATATATATATATATATATATATTTGAGGTTTTAACATATTGTTTGTTTTATATGAATATGCAAGATATAGTAGATCAAGCATTTGGATGTTCTCAACTAACATTTATGCTACCCGTTGATCAAAATGTGCCAATAGATTCACATGATCATATGGTAATCTATGCATACCAAAAATTGTTTTTACTGTATTTACTAAATATTTAATTAAATTTATTTTTGTCTAAAATTTTATATTTTCAAGTTTAAATATGTTTAATTATATCAAAATTTCTAAATAACTTTACATCTAATTTCAAGTTTCTTGTACTATTTTACAACATGATGTGGGTACATCTAGTCGACATGGAACAAAGAGGAGACTTTATATGACCGATCAGCCTGATAGTTATATGGTTTTAAATTTTATAGACTATAGATCTCTAGTTTTCTTTAAATATATGTGTTGGACATGACATATACATTTTGAATATGTTATTTCCTAGACCATTTCACATACATTATATCGATTAGTATTATCATGTTTTTGTTTATTTATATCAATTGACTTTAATATGATGATTATATATGCAGTCAATTATGATCATGTTATGTTCATTTTAATGACTGGTGATAAACTATTTTTCAATTCTAGCAAATATTTGAATCAATAAACAAAAATATATCTCCTTGTATGCACAAAATGTATAATCTATACAATTGAACAATTATATAAAATGTGGTAAATACAAGACATGAAATGTATAATCTATAAAATTGGACAACGATAGTTAAAAAAAGTGACTAATAAGTTCATTGAAGTTCATACATCAAAGAAGCATATATAATGTATATTTATGTTTAATACAACTATATAACATGATGAAACATATATGTGTGTGTAGATACAATTAAAGCTTATGAACTTTTAGGTCAAGACCACAAATTGATATTTACATAGTCTCTTGATAAAATAATTTTACAATGAAAATCACATGGTAGACCGACTTCATGAGAACCTACAAAACTAATTAATGTAGGTAAAGCAACTATCCTTTTTATGAGTCATTTAAGTAAATAATTCATGCGAGAAAAGAACAATATATAGTAAAAGTTAGAAAATTGGATCTTATAAATTCCATACAAATTCAAATGATGTTTGCCATAGGATGGATTAAGGGGACCTAAGAGGATATAGCTTAAGGGGGGTCTGAAGAGAATGCCTTAAGGGGAGTTAAGAGGATGGCTTAAGGGGATGCAAGAGGGTGGATTAAGGAGAGTTGAAAGAATGAATTAAAGGGATGTAAGAGGGTAGATTAAGGGGAGTTGATAGAATGACTTAAAGGGATGTAAGAGGGTGGATTAAGGGGATGCATGTCATGAACCCTAAGATATGGCTTAACCAGTCCTAAGAGGATGGCTTAAGGGGAATTATGAGAGTGACTTAAGGGTGTTAGAGTAAGGTTTTCACTTAATTATATTAATTAAGTCACCTTTATTCTACTCTTAGGATTTCACTTTAGATGCATATTGTAACATTTAATAATTATATTAATTATTAAATGTCTACCTATTAGGGTTACTTTTTAGGTTTTTCTTGATCTACTTTTAAGGATTGATCTTTGTAAATATTTCATTCAATTGTTCTAATAATATATCTCTCATATTTTAGAGCTTCAAAACCCTCTTGCTTTTTTCTCCATTCTCTTCCCTGTGATAGGTATCCCTTTGGATGCAAGTGTTATTGGAATCTGAAGTTGGTTTTGACAACTTCTGCATGGTAGATTCAAAGCATGGGCCTGTTGTAGCCTGTTCTTCTTTTGAAGATTTTGGAGCTATAAGGGTTTGATCAGGCTTTTAGAAGTTTTCAGGTTGATTTTTTGTGGATCTGGCCTACTCTATTCTTTGGGTTCATTTTGGGCCCAAACGGACCTCGTCGTTGGATTCACAGTGCTTGAAAACTTATATTTTCATATAAAACACATCCGGTTTGGCCAGTGTCAACCAAAAAGGAAAAAAAAATTGCCCCAGAGCCATACAGCCCCAGGGCATGCAAAACGAGGTGAAAAATAAAAAAAAAATAAAAAATATAAAAATCAAAGGCTTTTTATTAAAAAAACCTGCGCTCCCAGTTCTAATGCTGCACGCCACTGAGTGGCCACCCAACAGCCATCGAGTGGCCACCCGGGAGCCACCGGGCTGAGCTGCACCACCAACAAGGGCCGCCGGCTCTAGCCTTAGCCCCTGTGGGCTTATCTTGGAGCACTGTGGTCACAAGGGTGACCAGCACCCCGCCGACTGCCGCTAAGGGCTTTAATTTGTAGCACTAGGGTCACATAAGGAACCAGGGGCCACGCCCAACACCTAGGTCCCCAGCCCCCTGGTCTGCCCAGGCGACCAGGGGCTTATTTTTTTGGCGCCTGAGGGCTCGTTGAGGCCTGATTGTGCATTTTAACCTACTTTCACTCAATCGGGTATAAAATGTTTAATTTTTTTTCTGTTTTTCAAATGAAAATAGGTGTTGGAAAGCTAGCTCTAAGACCATCCTGATGGTATAGGATTTTTTTCAAAATTTTCCAATTTGGTTGCCTTTTTTCATAGTCAAAGTCAGATGATATTGCACTCTAAGGGGCATAACTTGCTCATTTTTGCTCCATTTTTTGAAAACAAATAGGTGTCAAAAATATCTTCATGCACTCTATCCATATTTGCAATTTATTTCATCAAAAAATTCACCAGGTACACAAAGCATTTTCCTAAGCATTTTTTGCTTTTTCTAGCTTTTTTGCTAAAAAATCTCTATTGGGGTTTGGTTTCTTGCATTGTGGATGGAGTTTTTTTTCTTATTTTTTGTAATTTACTTCAGAAAACCATAAAATATTCACACTAAACATTCATTAAACCTTTCCAAGCATGGCCAAAAACACTCCTACTATTTAACTTCTCACACCTCATGACTATCACACTTCGAAGGCATACATGACACATCTTCTCATATCAAAGGGGTTATGGTCCTGTTTAGACACAGTTCAACTAGTTTTGACACAGCCATTTGAGGTTATGCAGCATAGAAATAAGATGGATGAGGCTATGGGTTTGATTTCCTTACATGTTTCAGATAGCTTGTTGTTTCATCTTGATGGGTATAACAGTCCTCTTGAAATGTGCACCAAATTCAATGATTTATTTGGTACCATCAATCAGTTTCATGCAATACAGATTGAGATAGAGTTGAATTCACTTGTACCTAATTCTTTTCCCACTATTGAGGACTTTCTGATGAAATTCAAACAACAAAGATCTCTTCTACAGGGTTGTGGTAAGAACAAAACAAATGAGGAGTGTATTTACCTGATTCTTTCTAAGCTTTGAGGTCCTTTTCAGATATTCTTTTCGACATTTTATTCCACCATGGATGCATTGGGAAACCGCTTTACCATGCCTACTTTTGAGGTGTTTTGTGATTGGTTGACATGAGAGCAAGCCAAGATATCATAGTTGGATGCTCTCATAGGATCACAACACCAAGAATTGGTAGCACAGTCATCTCAGGGGAAGTAGAAGCATAAATAGAAACCAAAGACCACAAAGCATTGGAAGGATTCCAGTTCACAGTACACCTCTAATTCACCTTCTCCCGAGGGGTAATCATCAAAGAAATACAGACCTAAGTGTGTTTATTGTACTAAGCCAGGACATGATGAGTCTAAGTGTTATGAGAAGAAGATAGATGGATATGCCAAATAGGTTTCAGATTTGATAGCTCTTCTTGAGAGGAACAATATTCATCACTCTTCTTCATCCACATCAAGTGGGTCTTCTTCTTCACCATCATTCCAAATAGATGGACAGGCCCCACATAAGGGTCATGCATTATGTGCAACCACCAGTTCACATTCATCCACATGGCTATTGGATTCAGGTGCTTCACACCATATGGCATCTTCTCAAGACATGTTCTTATCTTTTGAGGCTGCATCCTCACCACACATATTGATAGGTAATAACACTTATATGAGTGTATGTGGGAAAGGTTCTATCAAAATTGATGACAGTACATTCAATAATGTACTATTTGTTCCATCTTTGTCCACTAACCTTCTCTCCATCTATCAGATTGCTCAGAATGGGACAGCGAAGACAGTTGAGTTCACACCTAATTCAATGCACATCAAAGACATTCAGACTAGCAACATTGTTGCAACAGGGATAGTTGATCATTCTTCCCGTTTGTATGCATTCACACACTTTGGTCCACCATCTCCACTATCTAAGTTTTCCTCTCTTTCTACAAGAGATCATGCAATATATGAGGTGAAGTTTGGTCACTTGAACTTATGTGTTCTTCCATCTATTCATGAGACTACTGTTGAGACTTCTACACCTCTACCACCTATTAAGATCGCATATGTTCAGCAGGATTCCTCTTCAGCTATGACTGACATTTTTTCTCCACTCATCGAGCCATCAAGTGTAGTTGTTGAAGCCATATTAGAGGATATTCCTTTCCTCATAGATGATAGTTTCAGCACACTTGTTATCCCATCTTCATCGGAGATTCAATTTCAGGATCATCTTGAGTTGTTTGATTCACCATCCTGTTATTCACACTCATACTATAGTTTTGTTCTTCAGTGAGTGTCATCTAGGACTTCCATTTTCACTTCACATCTTGGGATTTCCTCTTCCTCGACCATTGGATCAGTTTCTTCCTTCGAGGAGACACATTGTTTTGATCATTAGCACAGGGGTTCTCTCATTCTGGGGGGGCTTTGAAGTCTCTTCTCTCTCCTATGGGGGGAACATATTTTGTACTTGTGTGATAGAAGTAGTACTTGGGGGGTCATGTTGATTCCTCTTTCTATCTCTCTTATTCTTTCACTCTTGTTCATCTCTTTTTGGAGAGGAGTTTTCCCCACTGGGTTTTCTCCTTTACTCCGCTTTATAGATATTTGATTGTATTTGGGTACCTAATCAGGCCTAGTTGTCGGGACCCAATTTTACTTTCATCCATTGCAGTTACATTTTCTTTTTTGCACTTTTTTGTAGTTGCACTCTTGCTCATCTTAAGGGGGGGTGTTAGGGTAAAGGTTTTCACTTAATTATATTAATTAAGTCACCTTTATTCTACTCTTAAGATTTCACTTTAGATGCATATTGTGACATTCAATAATTATATTAACTATTAAATGTCCACCTATTAGGGTTACTTTTTAGGTTTTGCTTGATCTCCTTTTAAGGATTAATCTTTGTAAATATTTCATTCGATTGTTCTGATAATATATCTCTCATATTTTAGATCTTCAAATCCCTCTTGTTTTTTTCTCCATTCTCTTCCTTGTGATAGGTATCCCTTTGCATGCAGGTGTTCTTGGACTCTAAAGCTGGTTTTGACAACTTCTACAAAGGGATGCATGATTGTGGATTAAGGGGATGTTAGAGGATATGACTTAAGGATCCTTTAAGAGGATGGCTTAAGGGGATGCAAGAGGGTGGATTAAGGGGAGTTGATAGAATGACTTGAAGGGATGTAAGAGGGTGGATTAAGGGGAGTTGATAGAATGACTTAAAGGGATGTAAGAGGGTGGATTAAGGGGATGCATGTCATGAACCTTAGGATATGGCTTAACGGGTCTTAAGAGGATGGCTTAAGGGGAATTATGAGAGTGACTTAAGGGATGCAAGATTGTAGATTAAGGGGATGTAAGAGGATATGACTTAAGGATCCTTTAAGAGGATGGCTTAAGGGGATCCAAGAGAGTGGATTAAGGGGAGTTGATAGGGGATGTAGTGAAGGGATGTAAGTGGATGATATTGCTTAACGGGTCCTAAGAGGATGGCTTAAGGGGAATTATGAGAGTGACTTAGGGGATGCAAGATTGTGGATTAAGGGGATGTAAGAGGATGTAGTAAGGGGTGTTGATAGAATGACTTGAAGGGATGTAAAAGGTTGGATTAAAGGGAGTTGATAGAATGACTTGAAGGGATGTAAGAGGATGGATTAAGGGGAGTTGATAGAATTCCTTAAAGGGATGTAAGAGAGTGGATTAAGGGGAGTTGAGAGAATGAATTAAAATGCTAAACCCTAAACCATAGGACCTAAATCCTAGGAGATGAACCCTAAACCCTTAAAACCCATTTAGATTTGCTATTCTAAGCATCTCATGAATCCTAGAAACCCTAATCCCTAAACCATATGACCTAAAGACTAGGAAATGAACCCTAAACAATTAACCCATATATTTTTGTTATTCTAAGCATCTCAGGAACCCTAAACCTTTAAAACCCATATAGATTTGTTATTCCAAGAATCTCATGAACCCTAGAAACCCTAAACCCTAAACCATATGACCTAAAGAGTAGGAGATGAACCCTAAACCAATAACCCATATAGAATTGTTATTCTAAGAATCTTATGAACCCAAAACCCTTAAAACCCACATAGATTTGTTATTCTAAGCATCTCATGAACCCTAGAAACCCTAAATCCTAAACCATATGACTTAAAGACTAGGAGATGAACCCTAAACCATTAACCCATATAGATTTTTTATTCTAAGCATCTCATGAACCCTAAACCCTTAAAACCCATATAGATTTGTTATTCTAAGCATCTAATAAACCCTAGAAACCCTAAACCATAAATCATATGACCTAAGGACTAGGAGATGAACCCTAAACTAATAAACTATATAGATTTGTTATTCTAAGCATCTTATGAACCCTAAACCCTTAAAACCCATATAGATTTGTTATTCTAAGCATCTCATGAACCATAGAAACCCTAAACCAAATGGCCTAAAGAATAGGAGATGAACCCTAAACCATTAACCCACATAGATTTGTTATTATAAGCATCTCATGAACCCTAGAGATACTTAAAGGGATGCAAGTGGATGGATTAAGGGGTCCTAAGAGCATGACTTAAGGGGTGTTGAGAAAGTTCCTTAGGGGTATGCAAGTTGATGGTTTAAGGGTCTATGTACGAGGATGTGGATTAAGGGGTCCTAAGAGGATGGCTTAAGGGGTGTTGAGAGAGTGACTTAAGGGGATGCAAGTGGATGGATTAAGGGTAGATATATGAGGATATGGATTGCAGGGTCCTAAGAGGATGGATTAAGGGATGTTGAGAGAGTGACTTAAGGGGATGCAAGATGATGGATTAAGTGTATATATACGAGGATATGGATTAAGGGGTCCTAATATAATGGCTTAAGGGGAATTAATAGAGATACTTAAGGGGATGCAAGAGGATGGCTTAAGGGGTTTTAAGATAATGGCTTAATGGGATATGAAATCAATTATAAACTTTTTATAAAATGACAATAAATTAAATTTAGTTTTATATTTACACTATCAATTAAATGTATCTAGAACTACATATAGTTACATGTTTATAGATTTGAATTCCATTGTAATATATGTGCATCTCCTCTCTTTTTTATAAAACATCTAGTTTTGGGATACCTAAAACAAAATATGATATAAAAAAAATTAATTAGGAAATGACTAAAGAAAAATTCATATATCAATTAAATATTTATACAAATATATACTTACCAATATTTATTTACTCTGTTGTACCATCTGCATCCTCTCTTTTTCGTAGTGCAGCTATAATTTTCTCATGATCATCCATTGAAAGTGTCCATAAAAATTTATTAGTAGGCCTCCCTTGATATCTAACTATTTTTATATTGGTTTCCAAAATAAAATGTGAATAATGTATAATCTTCTTATGTCTTTCATAATCTTCAAATGCAAGAAAGCCATTATTTCTTATCAAATATTTTTTGAAGCCAGGTGCCAACAACAAGCATTGAACTAGTTGGATACTCAAAGTTGTCATCATCTACTCTAGAATGTACCAACTTATGTTTTCTCTCAACACATCTAGCCAACCAATACTCTGTCTCCTCTTCATTCCCCTTAGGTGCAACAATAGCATACACATGTCTTGCAAAAATAAATAAAAAATTCAATAAAGAGTGACTTATATTTAATTCACATATAAACATGAATACATATAAAATTCAATTCAATAAATATGTAGCTTCTTGTACAAGATATTAAATACAATCATAATCATTTTATGTGAACACTTGGTTATCTTCAATTGTCATTCCATGTTCAACATGTGTCGATGTAGGTGTTAAGTCTCTTTGTTGCCATTGTTCAAACCCTTCCATATTTTCACACACCTCCCAATCACCTACAATACAAAATTGACAAAATTATGCCAAATCCCTTGTCCATATTGTCCACGTGTTTGCATTTAAACTCTTAAATGAATGCCATTTTTCAGATCCATTAATTGTTTCACAATCTTGTTGAGAAAAAATATCATTTTCTTCAACTAACCAAAAGAAGCATTGAATTTTTGAGCTCTCACTTGCTCTTGTAGATAATTTGGTATTGCACCAATCTACAATTGCACATGCATCTCTAAATTTTGGACCATCCTCAAATTTTAGTTTCTCTCTAGCAAGAGCTCTTTTCACACATGCACCTGCTCCATCGTGTTCTCCCTTACCATGACTAGCTTCAAAAAAACTCAATATGTGTTAGATATCACTTTCTTTATGAACTCTACACAACCAATAAAACATTCAAGCATTTTTGAATTGACCCGTGCAATTATCTAACCATATGAGATGTTCTAGCATTTGAATTCCCCTCTTTTAAATTTTTATAAAATATATCAAAACAATATTGAACAAACTTAGATGAATGCAATTTATTATCACTTGCATAAAAATGGTACTCTCTTAAAAAATTTCTATTATCTTCTCTACTATCATTTGCATGTCTATAAACAATATGAACAAATATAGCGACTTGCACTGAATTATAATATTATGATTGAATTTCTTCTTGTGCAGCAAGAGTATAATTTTCAGCAAACTCAACAACTGACAATTTAGTTCCAATTGGGAATGTGTTTTTACATAAATGAAATTGATTATCAATCAAATGAGCATACTGAGAGTGTTGAACATATTTAGGTACAATCTTATCTTTAAATTCTTTAATAAATGCATGCACACTAAATTTTTCCACAATTAGCTCACAACGTTTTCTAGTTTTTCCATCTTTAAATTCTTTCAAAGAATACTCATCATTTTTATTTTATTTTACATCCACTAATTTTTTTCCAAATTCATCTAAACTAATTTCATGCATGTACATTCTCCTAATAATGAAAGGTTACCACATCTATTGTATTCTCCAGAAATACATTATTGTAAATAAAATAAGTTTCCATTAGAGGGTTCACAAAACAAACCTGCTATAAAATCTTTGATTCTTTCAGGTGGCATCTTAATACCACAAATGTCCTGCATAATTTGGTTAGCATTCAAAGTGCATGATATATATCGAAAACTATCATAATAATAACAGAATTGTGCATGATTCTTACAACAACAAGATCTTTGTTGCTTATTAATTCTAACATACCAAGGTTTACACTTTCGAATGATCTTTGAATTATGTTAATATTCAATGGTAAGATTGAAGCATCTAATTTTTTTTATATAATTCAATTTGAGTCATATCTAAGAGATGCTTTGGATGAGTTTTAGGAATTTTGGAACCCACCCTTAATTTTAAGACATCTCCAATGTTAGGTGATACTCTTGTATTATCATGCCAAAATTTATCAATTAAAGATTTAATTTCATTAGTTAATTTCATGTCTGATCTTGCGAGTCTACCACTAAAAATCCAACATTGATTAATTGGATCATTTTCAATACTTTCTTTTCTTTTATCAGCTCTTATCAAAGATTTAGGATTTTCTTTTATACATTTACTAATCTTACTTAACATTCTTTTATTTGAAGTTGCTTTATCAACTAGAGTTGTTATTGCACGATGAGCCATATTCTTATCTTTAGATCAACTTTTCTTACCTATAAAATCAATAGCATTAGCAAAAATAGATATGACTTGTTCTACTGAATCATCTTTCTTTTTTGGTTTTACAAAAATACCTTTTTTTATCACATTTCTCATTTTCAACATTCTCATCAATTGCACCATGAGTTGACACTGGAATCCTAATTTCTTGCTATAAAAATGCATTTTATATATATTCTATTTCCATAAGTTCTAATTTTTCTCTAAGAAGCTTTACCACAAAGGTTATCTATCACATCTTTTTCAATTGTAAAAAAAACATTTTCACCTTCATCGATACAAGGGGTTTCATTTTCATTCACACAAGGGGTAAATTAATTTTCATTTTCAAATGTAAAAGGGATTCCATTCTCATTTTCATCAATATGAGGGATTTCATTCTCATTTGCATTCTCATAAGATATAATTTCATCATTTTTTTGTTTTTTCATTGTTTCAACCCTAGAATTATTGATATCATCAATGGTGCATCCAACTTCATCTAAACAAGCAAGATCAATATTAATCAAGACTTGGGTTTGAAAACATAATTGGATAGATTGTTTGAATAGGTGAATTTTCCATATCATTGGGAGGTGGATTTGAAGACATACTTGAAGTTGTTTGCATAGGTACTATTTCCATATCATTCAAAGTTGAAGTTGAAGGCATAGTTGGGTTTGTCTCCATAATTGTATTTTCTTCCATATTCACCATCTCCACATTAGCATCATCTACACTCATTTCATCATTCATGGCTTCCTCTTAAATATTCTTGCAACTAGATGCTTCCAATTCTTTCATTTGACGAAACCTTTATCTTCTATCCCTTGGTCTTTTTGCCTCCATTTCTTTATTTTCTTGAATTTCTTCGGGTGTCATTAAATTTCTACATTTTTTTCTTTGTATTTTCTTTGATCCCTAGGTTACTAAACCCTCTTTGATGAAAAAACAAATCATTCAAGTAACACATTTTCAAATTTCCATCTCCTTCAAATATTCAAATAAACTATGTAGTATGAAGATCCTTTCTTCTATAAACTTTGAAGTATAAAAACATCATGAATACATCCAAAAGTTCTTTTTTTCCAAATCTTCTTGTAAAATGTTCTTGTACTTTATTCCATGTCAGAAAATTCAACTTTCACTTGTCTCTTCTAACAATTTTAATAGAATATGCCCTGCACACTAAGACAAATTTGTAATAAAAAATGGTGAAAATGTCACTTTTGAACCATACTACAGAAAATGAATGTTGTAGGAAAAACGTGTTCTATTAGAATTTTCCAAATAAGGAAAAAATGGCTATATAAGAAATGTGTGCATGTTATAAAATGCATACACGTTATATAACGCATACGTGTTACCTTTACCCAATAGGTAAATAGATAATGCGTATGCATTATGAAATGTGTATGTGTTATTTAAAAATTGAATTCCCAACCCACATGCAGCCTTGGTTTTAGGCTTGGGAAAGGCTTGGAAATCTGAGCCTTAGCCTTTGACCTGCAACTAAAAAACAAAGGCAAATTTAAGAAGAATGTCCAACTTTGGCAATATGGCTGATGAACTTTTTTTCTGAATCAATCTAGAAAATTAAAATGCATTAGAGAACATGATGTCTAGTTTCCAAATATATAATTTTTATTAATACTTGATTATGTTTGTTAGTTTTTAATTAATTTCTAAGAAAACTAGGCCTTAAACTTTAAATATCAAGCTTTTTTGTTTTTCAATAACGTTTTTTGGTTAAGTTTCTTGCAAAAAAAATTATACTACATCAATCATCAAAAAATTCTCTGCAAAATGAAAAAGAAAAGATTCAAAAAAATGTTTAGTTTAGGTCCAATTATGTTGTCTGTACATGTTGATTTTTAAAAACAACAATTAAGGCCAATAAAAATTCAATAAAAAAATTACAAAAAAATTCCTCATCAATCTTTATGTTGTTATCTCTCTTTCCCCAAAAGTAATTAACAAAATACTTTTATTTGGGTCAAAAAGTGGTGTTCGTACACATGCATGGTATGGTAAAAAAATAGGGACTTTTAAAAAGTGGTTTTTATATATCCCTATCAAAATTTAATTTCTATAATCTGGGTATTTGAATAATTTAAATATTTGGAAACTAGATTCAAAATGCTAAATTTCATATTACTGAATTTTCTAAGATTCATTGTGTAATTGCCTCAAATTTTTAGTCCAACTATGAAAAATTCTGGAAAACAACAAAAACACTTCCATTTTTTGAGCTTTTTGTGGACCCAACTTCTTGCATCAGCCCAAGAAGACTACCGATATTTACCAGCTGAAGTAGTGATAATAGAAAGAAGATTGATAGGGAATTAATGATGTTTTTTCTTCCCTTGATCATTATGCACTAAAAATGTAATATTCCCTCCCTACTATCCAGCTAAACTAATGAAGAGACCATCTTGAATTCTCCATTTTGTTGCTCATCGCTTTTATTAATTTCTATGGAAACCATCATGTACAAGCCCATAAACAAAATAGGAGAGGCCATTGATAGAAAATGCTGCAAAGAATTACTCAACATAATTTCGCTAAAAAATAAATAAGCACCACATTGCTTGATGTTCTTGACATCAAAGAAAGTTTAAATAACAAATTATACGCCAACTATGTAAAATAATAATTTTTTTTCAATTTTTCAACTTTAATATCAATTCCATATCATTATTAATGTTGCAATTTGTGCTTCTCTCAAATATGTTAACAGGTGCAGGACAACTGAGAAGGGGAGGGGTGAATCAGTTGTCACCAAATTTAAACTCAAAACTTCAACACTTATCAATTTCACAACTACACTATTCTATTATTAGGTATGAACATGAAATGCAGATAATAGAAAGTAAAATCAACACAATGAACACCAGATTTTATGTGGAAAGCCCAATAAGGAAAAACCACGGTGAGGATTAACTCACAATATAAAGTAGTTCTAAAACTAAATGTATAAGGCTCACTGCCCTAAAAGGACTCACTATCTAGATACAAAAGCTCATTGCTTACAAAGAGGCTCACTTCCTACAAAAAGATTTATAAAACAAAATTAGGCTTCATAGCCAAAATGAACTTAAAAGAGTGCACCTAACAAGTGTTGATGTAGTTTTGGTGATGCTCAATAGACTAACTTAAAACACTTCATCATTTTCACTCTTCTTCACTTTTGCATTCACTACTGCTTCATTGATTCTCTCCAGCTTCAAAAACTATTCAACATATATATATATATATATATATATATTTGATCTATCTGCAAGCATCAATTAGGTCGGCCTAATTGGATGCAATTCAAAAAGGTAAATTTTAGCTTCATACAAGGCTTCTCCGAAAGTAATCCAGGTGTATAATACACTAAAATATGTCAGCATGGACCAAAGATAGGTCACACATATATCCGCAGTACACGCTAAACTATTAACTGGTAATTAGGTCAGCCATAATTAACCTAATAATGAAATGAAATCACCAAAGTCGATGCCAATACACCAACCAATCATACAAAAATACATACATACATTCTTTAAGTGATCATAAGCCACTTCTCAAAATATTTAACACCAATGATTATAGGAGGGAATATGCAGACCAAAATACCAGATCTACCACCAAAGGAAGTAAACCTGTTTTGCACACTAGTTTAGGGTACTGGACCAATCTGATACCATAAACAACATGGTGAAATCAATGACAACATGTATATTGTTCTTCTCCATTCTTCCAACAATCTCTCTTTGTCATTGATGGAAACATGTACAAAAAAACTATTCAAAAAATCTCCTCCATTGACATCAATGGCAAAGGGAGACCAAAAAGATGTAAACATGATGACATTCAAAATTGAAAAAAGATTCCAATTCTTCCAAAAAATTCCAGTCATCCAAAAAATTTCAAACATTTAGCAATTCAATTTTTCTTCATCTTGTTCAGTTTCCCTTTTCTCTTTCTTTTCTTTTTCCAAAAACAAACAAAATAGAAAAATTTGAACATTCAGAATTCAAGTAAAAATGACACTCTTCACCTGAAACACCTTCTTGTATCTTTCTTTGATAACTAGATATAACTTCTTCTAGTTAAATATAGATGAATCCATTCTCCTGTACATGCTTTATAATAGGGCCAACAGTGTAAAAGAAGATGACCAATCTATAGATGAGCACTATCTTTCACAATCTTCTACATCAATAAGTATTCCAGAAAGATGGTCTATTTGGACCTCAACAATCTCCTTAAGGAGCTAGAAAATTTTCACCACATCATCTCTTTGTCGTTGTACAATAATTAGCTCAAATTGTAATTCACCAACTCTCAACCTTTGTTTCCCTTCTTTGTCTTCAAAGATTTCAAAGTTCTTTCTAATGTTGTTTACCTTAGATTCAATTGCTTCAATCCTACTTCTAAAATTTTCTACCATAGCAGGCCACCAAAGATAGTATTTGTAGATATTTGATAATTCTTTGATGAATTTCTTCATTTCCATGATAAGTTCAGATAATCCCTGCTTAGCTTTAGTACATCTCTATTCAACCAAGGCTTCCAACTTGTGTCCTTCCAGACCTTCAAGAAACATTCTTTCTTCAAAAACCTCAACTAAATTTTGTGCTAAGGAGTTAGAAACAATTGATACAACAATAAATTTTTGAAGTTGATACTCTGCTAGAGCATCATCAATCTTGAGTCTGTCAACTAGAGAGGTTGCATTCCATAACTCACCAATTTTCTTCATCTTTCCTTTAACCAGTGACATAGACCGGTTGTCATCTAGATTAGAGGATTCAGATCCAGATAGAGGTTCTTTTTCCTTCTCTTTTGAAATGACAATGATGTTTTCATTTATAACTTTTATTTTCTTTGATTCCAGAGTGGAATCACTAATGATAACATCTAATTCACTCTTACCAGAGGATGAACCTACTTCAAACTAACTTGGTGCTAACATACCAAAGCATAGATTTATTCTTAAGGATGTGAAATATGATTTATGAACACTTACATTATCCACCAACAATTCCAGGTATATGTAGACTTGTTCCTTAATAGGAATACCAAATTCCCACACAACATTTTCAGTAGAGAGTTCAAAAAGTAAAAATCCAAGAACACAAGCAAATATCCAAACTGAAAGGGATAACCCTCAACCACTGACATTCGGGCATTTTTAGATAGATTTTCAAGTGATAGGTTACACAAATCAAATTTCCTATTTTCCTTAATCATCATATGTGCAAGATATATGGCAATAGCCGAAGTCGATCCTTCATGATTTCTAATATAGATTTTATAAGAAACATCTCTTATAGTTGAATCCACAAGTGTGTTTATCAATAGAGCTCGAGGGTCCTTATTAATGCCAGTAAGTTCCTCCACATTTTTGTATTTCATGATTTTCTTTCCATGAAGATCCCAAATATTGAATAAGCCTGTAATCACTTTGATCGCTTCCTTTGTAATTAGGTAGGGTTTGTTCAACACAATGCTGCCATTCTTGAATCGAGTCAACAAGAAAAAAAAAATGAACTATTTATCAACAAACCATGGAAATTCTCCCCTTAAATCCATACCTAAGGTTTTTATGCTTTGTAATTCATTTTCCTTTAGCCCTAGAGTTCTATTTCCTTCATCTTTCTATGATCAAATTCTTCCAATTCAATTTCATTCAGCTTCAGTGGAATTTTGCCACTCGATCCTCTATCCATTGTTGTGCTTAACTTTCTTGAATTCATTAATGTTTAGTCAAGACTTCTTCTTTTCCTTTGCAGATTGAATAATAATTCCTGAGTATCTGTAACAATTTCTTCAACTTATTTTAGAAATGCTTTAGATTGCTTCTGATAATGCCCCCCCTAAGACCATACTAGGTCCAATTCTCATAGGAATTATCCATTCCCGATGAGGGCACAAACGCATCATCAATTTTAGGTTCTTCTTCTTCTTTCTTCTTCCATATCTTATTCATCTCTTGCTTCATCTCTTCTTTTTTGATTTTCTTTACTGGTTCATTTTTCTCTATCAGAGCAAACTACTTTTCCTTCTTACTTTTGTAAACCTTTGAGATATGTCCATATTTGTTACATTTCTGATTAGTCTGACCTCCATTACTTCTTGATCTACATTGATTTGTTTTGTGTCCAAATTTGTTATAGGCATAGCAGTATCCATTAAAGAATTGATTCATTCTACCTCCATTAAACCTGTTTGTCATCACTTGGCTGATCATTCTCACTTGAGATCTACATTTAGTATCTTTATGTCCAAATTTCTTACATCCAAGATATTTTCTAGTGAAGGGACTAGAAAACTAATTCATCCTACTCCTACATTTTGTTGCCTTGTGAACATATTTATTATAGGAAAAACAAATACCATTGAAAGAGGGATACCTTTGTGCATTAGGCTATCTCACAGGTGGTCTCCTTGTAAACTTTCTTTTCTACTTCCCTTTGTCCTAAGTCATTTGATTTTCCTTAGAACATTCACCTGCATCATTTCCCAAGCCACCTTTTTCCTTACTTGGTTTTTGTCCTACAAGTAGTTCTCCAAGCTTATCGGAACTAGATCTAAATTTATTCTCATAGAGTTTTACCTTCTCCAATTCTACTCTCAAGTTTATTACCTCATGTTCAAGTTTAGAGCATTCATTAGACTTATTCTATATGATTATATTCAAACATTCTTCAATTCTCTTCTTTTCTTCTACAAGCCCTTTCAGTCCAATTATCTCTTATTTCAACTACTCACTCACTTCTTTGATTCTTTCCTTGAATTTATTTAATTTTTCTTTCAACTTCTAGACACATTCATTTGCATCATCAAGATTTTCTTTCAGATCTTTGTTTCGGTTACAGAACATAATCACCAAGCCAAAATAACCCTCGACAAAATAGCTTGGTCACAATAACCCAAGGACAAAATAACCCAGGGTCATAATAAATGAAGCCAAAATAACTCATGAACAAAATATCCCCCATAAGAATATAGATGAAGAAAAAAAATAAAATTACATGGGTTATTTTGTCCATGGGTTATTTTGACCACAAGTTATTTTGTCCATGGGTTATTATGACCTTAGGTTATTTTTTCCTTGGGTTATTATGATGGGGTTATAGTGGTTGGGTTATTATGTCCTAATACCCTCTGTTTTCATTTTCAACTTTTTCAAGATCCTCAAGTTTAGTTTGGAGTTCTTTATCATTTATTTGATCAACCTTCAAGATCTACCTTAAGTGGTTAAGCTCTAAACCAAGGAACCAAAGCTCTGATACCAATTGTTAACATGTGCAAGACAATTAAGAGGGGGGGTGAATCAGTTGTCACCAAATTTAAACTCAAAACTTCAACGCTTATCAATTTCATAATTACATTGTTTTGTTATTATGTATGAACATGAAATGCAGATAATAGAAAGTAAAATCAACATAATGAGCACCAAATTTTACATGGAAAACCCAATAAGGAAAAAACCACACTGAGGATTAACTCACAATATAAAGTAGTTCCAAAACTGAATGTATAAGGCTCACTACCAAGGGCTCACTACCCTAAAAGGACTCACTTTCTAGATACAAAAGCTCATTGCTTACAAGGAGCCAATTACCTACAAAAAGATTTACAAAAAAAAATTAGGCTTCACAGCCAAAATGAACTGAAAAGAGTGCACCTAACAAGTGTTGATGTATTTCAGTGATGCTCAATACACTGAATTAACACACTTTATCATTTTTTCTCTTCTTCACTTTCACATTCACTACTGCTTCATCGATTCTCTCCATCTTCGAAAACTATTCAATATATATATATATTCGATCTATCTACAAGCATGAATTTGGTCAGCCTAATTGGATGCAATTCAAAAAGGTAACTATCAGCTTCATACAAGGCTTCTATGAAAGTAATCTAGGTGTATAATATACTAAAATATGTGGGCATGGACCAAAGATAGGACGGACATATATCCGTTGTACATGTTAAAATATTATCTAATTATTAGGTTGGCCATGATTAACCTAATAATGAAATGCAATTGCCAAAGCTGATGCCAATACACCAACCAATCATATGATCATACAAAAATACATACAAGTGATCATAAGCCACTTCTTAAAATCTTAAACACTAATGATTATCAGAAGGAATATGCAGACCAAAATATCGGATCTACCACCAAAGGAAGTAAACCTATTTTGCACACCGGTTCAGGGTATTGGACCAATCTGATACCATAAACAACATGGTGACATTAATGACAACATATAGAATGATCTTCTCCATTCTTCCAACAAAATCTTCATTCAATTGGTCATAGGTGTAGTTGGACCAATTAATTATTTCTCTAGTGTCAATTAATAGTTGTAACCCCTATTCACATAGACCAAACTATTGTAGATCTTTAAATTTGAATACTGCTCATTGATCTTCTCTCTCATGCCAAGATGCTATAATGTGCATTCATTGTCATGTCTTTAAATCCAGATTGTTGAATAAGCGGTCATTCAAATCTCCATCACCGATCATAGGATTTAGTTTCAATGCCCATCACATGTCACTCTAATGAGGAGAGATTCACTACAATCTCATTGATGTCCACCATTCTCTTCAATTTGCTACTTGCTCATCATACATAGGGTCTACCTATTGCCAGACAACTCACAACAAGGATGTGAGTTTTCCATCGACCTTGTCAGCACCTTTAAATCCCCACCATCAAATTAGCATTCTTTAGATTTGTGTTGTTGATCTTGTCCATCCATTGACTATTTCCTTATGACTTTCATGCATCATTACATTGAAGAAACTTGCTAGCTTCTCTCTCTGATACACTGATCTCACTTCGACATCTACACGGGGTCACATTTCATCTATCCTCCATGTCATCTCCATCTAATTTGCAACAACAATGAAAATTTGCACATCGAGCAATCATTCTTCACCACCTTTCATTCTTCATCACAATCAGGTCCCACCAGCTTCTCACCTTATTGCTATGTTGAGGGGACATATTTCAGACTCCCGCCAATACACCAAAGTCACACCAATGAGATAGCCATTGAGTTATTGATGAGAGATTAAATGCACTCTCATCAATATGGTGTTGTCACATTGATACCCTTTTTTGCTGTAGACAAGTGGTCCCCATGCCATCGTGTCATCGCATGTCACCATCCACTATTGCTTCCTTCCACATGTCATCCTATCATTTACTTCATGACTGCACACCATCCTTACCTTACTGGGTCTCACTACCACATCCACCTCACTAGGTCCCACAATCAGCATCCAATCTCCTATCGCCCTATCATTGGGACTAGCTCCATAGTCCTAGTGATACATTAATGTCTCACCGATAACACTTACACACTCCTTATCGCTCCATTGAAGAGAATTCTCCCAGACTCCTATAGATACATGGGTGTTGCACCAATGAAATGATCATCAGGCCATCGATGAGACACCAACTTGACTTCTGCCAATACACTAGTGTCCTGCTAATCTGAAGGAGATGTATGCCCTTAAAGTGCTAGGCAAAGGTGCTAGTCAACCTCATGACATCAATGACATAAGTTGTCACTTAAGGTAACTTGTGACCGGTATAGCAATTCAATGAAGAAATATAACATTGTGAATGCCATGAACTGCAAACCAATTAGGGTTTAATAGTGAAACCCGAGAACACCTAAGAGGAAAATAAATATTTTTGAGCACATAGTGTGAACTTTAGACCTAGAAAATACCATTCTAAAATCCTCTTGAAAATCCCATATTAGATCTCCCATTATATTTTCACTCACACATTTGGATATGCAAGTTGTAGAAATATGACAAACTTTTGGACAACATTTTTCAACCTATGTAAAATGTAACAACTTAGTCCATCTCTTCTAGAGCATCAACATATATTAGCATCCTGACATGTCATTCCTTTGAGACTACATCTTACTGCATCAACAAGACAAAACTACAAAATAACATTGCAGCAACCTATACAACACATGCACATAACCTACTCGCCTTTCTTTTCCTTTCTCTAGTAGTGCATTCTTTGTCTGCCTCAGAGATCTTCATACACATACAGGTACATCACTTGAGTACACAACAAATCAATCTATCAAGAATGATAAAACCTTTTGTATGGTTGAAACCTAAAAGCTCTAATACCATCATGCTAAGTTCTCCTTTGCATCAATGACACAACATTAGTCCCAACATTGCTTTAGGATTGGATCCATCTACCTTCTGATCATCATTAGGATTAGCACCAACATATGATCCCCTTTTGACATCAATGACAACATATTTCGAACATGGTTAATAAAAAACATACATAGATTCATATAAATATAAGTTATTCCCTCCTTTTTAACATTTAGAAGTTCTAGTTGATCAATTCTACAACATAAAGAAAAATAATGCAATATTAAGAGTAGAATAAGTAGAAGATCAATGACACAATTATAGGCTGCAATAATTTAGTGAATTAATGTTCATGCATTTTAGGATGTTCATTGTGTATTTTTATTATCATTGTGTGCACTAACACTTGCAAGATTGCCAAGAATCCTCGTCTTTCTCTGTCTTAATGATGAGCAAAGTGACTTCAAACCAAAAATGATTTTAGATCTATGTGGTTAATTTCATTTGTGTTCATTATCATTCATGCTTATTATTTTGCCTCTACTCCCTAGAGAACACACACTCTTTTTCATATACCATTATAGCTGTTATGGGGGTGGAAACACCAAAATGGGGTTTGACAAAGACAATCCTCTATATGACACAACCCTTCTTCATCTATCTATTTTGTAGGTTACAATTCTATTGTTGGTTGAAGTGAATTTGAGATCTCAAAGCTTCAAAACCCCATTTCATGCATCCATGATCCTATCATCAACAATCTATAGAAAACTAATTATTTGCACACTATTGAACTTTAGAACCTAATATTGACTATCAAAGACCTTCAAACACTAATAGACCTATGTAGGCTTTGAAACCCTATATTCCAATAATTCTAGACTAGGGCACCCAATGCCCTAGTCCTACAAGTTCAACTCCATATTTTAATGTCAAGTTCATCTTTGTCAAAACTCTCCCGATATGTCTTCTATTTTTATCTTTCTATTAAACAATTTTTAGATTATTTTACATTTAGTCAATTTGATCCTAATTTACCTAGTTGAATAAATTTCATCATTGATCATTTACACCCCAACAAAAAGGGGACCAAAACCTTGACCAACTTGTTTGGCTCTCCATTGAGGACAACAACCAAGAAATGTCTCTTGGTTTTTTATTAATAAAGTAGGGAAGGGCCTTGAACTTGTAACATAACAAAAACAACAAAAATAGAAAAAATAGAGAAATGGATCAAGCACCAAATCTTAAACCCAAAGAGGTCTCTCAAATGACTTTGTGTCCTTTGATGCTTAAATTGGAAGGATTTATTTAGTTTAGTGTATTTAGCCTAGATCCTCATTTCACCCTATTACATAAATAAATAAATTAGCTCCTAATTAGTTCATGCACACATATATAGTTAATTAATTAATCCCATTTAAATCTTGCTAACATCACCATGTATTTAATTAATTGATTAATCATTGCTAATTAAGTAATTAGCTCCTAATCATTCCATACACATATCTAATCAAAATAAATAAATAATTCTAATTATCATCACTTGCATTTTGTTCCATATTAACTAAGTTAACTAATTAGTGATTCAAGTTAACTCTAAATCATATTAATTGACTAAACAATCAAGTTAGTTAACTAGTCAATCAAATTAGTTAACATTATTAAGTTAGTTGACTAATCAATCAATTGTGATAACTAGACAATTAAGGTAGTTAACTAATCAATGAAAATAATTAATTATAAAATAAGGCCCTCGTTCCAAATTTGATCAAATCAACCGTTGTCCATTCATTTTTTAATCTATAATTTTGTAAAATGTACTATTTTTTTAGTAAATTGTCATGATATTCTACAAAAGAATACATGTTCATTGAGCATCCACACTTCACTAAAAGCAGAAGCTAATTTTAATCATGCTCGGTCTACAATTTCTATATATTTTAAGATAGAATTTGATTTCATATTAGTTTTGAATTCATTGTCTATATTCTCATCACTCAAACAAATTATGAATTGAACTCCAATTACCTTCTAAATTTGAACCATATTAATTTTAATTAAAACAAGCTAAGACCTCTATCCTCAAAATATTTTATATATATTTTTTTCACTTAATATGGAATTGCCTGCTATCCCTTTAGAGTAAATTCCGAGAAACGGTTTGCTTTGAAAAATTTAGATGCCAATCACAATGTCGTTTCCTTATCAACAACATATAAAATCTACTAACTGTATTGTTTTTATTTAACTATTTTATGTGCTAGTCATAAGATTAAAAGTCCCGTATCGCTTTCCACATAAAGATTTAAATGTTCAACAAAGATTAATCTTAAAAGTATGTACTATATTACTGTTTGATCGTAAAGAATTGCACATGCAATTGTAGCGCTTCTTAGAGTTATATCGAAAAGAGAATTGTAGAGGTCCAAACAGACATTATTTGTAAAGACCCTTATTTACATCAACTATAATAGCATAAATTTCGTATCCGCCGACTATAGTGAAACACACGACTCCAGTTAACTGGATCAGCTTGACCACTTTTTTTGCGAATTGAATGATTCGCCCCCTTGACATGATAGCGGTCAGCAGAATCAGCCACAACTCTTGGGATACAGAGTCGCTGGCGGATAAATTCCAAAAGAAAATATTAAAAAAGAGATCAAGAGAGTATAAGATGTGAATACGGTAAAAATAATCTCATAACAAATAATCGAGTGCAGAAATTCATGACCTCTAGTTTCACTAAGATCAATTAATGTGAAGAATTGAGAATGGCAAATATTAAATGATATCTCTTAAGTCTTACCTGATTTGGAAATTTAATTCATCAATTAGTCTGCTCAACTTTATTAGGATAACGATGTACAGGACTGCAGTGCTTAGGAGACAGACTATCCAAGGCGCTGTTAACAATAGAGCCATCTTACGCTCTTTGTCGTTACGTTTTGGAAGAAGACTACCGATACATCCCAGCTGAATTAGTGATGATAGAAAGAACATTGACAGGGCAATAATGATGATTTTCCTTTCTTTGATCAATAGGCACTGAATATGAAGCAGTTCCTCCCTGCGATCCAGGTGAACAGATGAAGAGAGCTCGGGCGACTCAGTAATGTCCATATTGAATTCTCCATTTGGTTGCAGATCGCTTTTATTCAGTTCCATGGCAACCATCGTGTACAAGCTGAGAAACAAAATAGGAGGGGGCATTGACAGAAAATGCTGCAAACAAGTACTCAACATAACTTCGCTTAAAAGCAAATAAGCGGCACATTGCTTGATGATCTGGAGGTCAAAGAAAGTTAAAATAACAAATTATATGCCAACTATCTAAAATAATAATTTTTTTTACAATTTGTCAACTTTAACATCAATTCCCTATCGTTATTGATGTTGCAATTCGACTTTAATGATGTTGTGGAAATAATAGTACCTTATCCCAGGAAACTGTAAAACAATACAGCCTGAATTTTTCCAAGCAAGTTGAAGTGACAGCTTTAGTTAAAGATATACATGGGGTATCGAAGCAACCAAAGTGAAGCCTCACTTTCTACGCCATATCACGTAAGATCCTTGTGGTTCTCTACACTTCTACCTGTGAACACAAAACAAACCACTTTAAAAACATGATGCCTGATATATAATATAATTGCAGAAACATAAAAAATATATCCCTGGTAAAGAGTTGAATTGGTACTCACCATTAAGTGAAGCAACGCTATTCGTTACATTTTGTCAGCACTTACGTGAATGCTTGTATTATAATTCTGAGCCTCAAAAACAAATACGCATACATTAGTTTAGTCTTATTGACTATCTTAAACAATGAGTTTTGTTCTTCTATTCAACTCCTCTGTTCCGCTTGGTGACGGTCGAAAGCTTGCGGGAAGCAAGGAATTGTATGTAATGTGTTACGATGTTGCTTGCATGATGAGGCAACGGTGGCGCTCATGCTGTGTGCGCTGGTGATTTAAATTGTTTTAAATAATTTTAGAGTATCTATTTCAACTTAAATTTGGAGTTTTTTTTTGCTGGTTTAAATTAATAAGATGAGATTTATGATTAGATTTATAAGTAATTATAGATTAGTCGATAAGAGATGGTAAATCTTTTATACTGTAGGTTTTGTAAGGTTAAGAGAATTAAAAAAAAAAATGACAATTATAGGGAAATAAAAAATATATTATGTTAGACAATTTATTCAAATTTTTATATAAAGTTATTTCAGAGATAAGTTATCAAATACCATTACACTAATTAGTTGGTCTTGACGCATAAAAATCTACTAACACAAAAGATTGGAATATGGTTATGTATATAATAAAAGATACAAATGAGATTTATATCTCTAAATGTGATATCTTTCATAGAATAATACTTTATATATACCTCTAAAAATAGAAAAAAACATCTATTTAAAAGATTGAAAAATAAGTTTAGGTTCATGATGTATGTAACTAGTGGTTGTGGAGATTGGAGTAGAAGTCTAGAATATAGGACATACATTTGAAGATCCCTCCAAAAAGGCTTCTAGGAAGGAGGGAAATAATTCCTTGAGCCGAATGGATCGGTCTTGAGGGCATTAGTTGTTTCGGAGTGGGGGAAGATATAAGGGGACTTGACCTCATTGGATGGGCACTCCAAGTGAAAATTGGGTCTTAGGGAGCAAGACCAAAATGAGTGCCAAAGGCACTCCAAAATTGAACTAGAGCATCCCAAATCAAAGCACTGGGGTGTTCTAGAGGTTGGACTTGGCAACAGTGGATCTAGGTGTTCCAAAGTTGGTACACAAGGTGTTCTACCAAGGGTTATAGGTGCTCCAAAATGGGGCTAGGGGTGGTCCAAGTGTAGAATTAGGTTTAGCACTCAAGAGTACTAAAAGTGGGACCCACCAAATATTTAATGGGAAAGCATGGAACTAGGTTCAATGGTGAGCCAAAAAGGTGGGTGAGTTGGTATTAGAGAAAAGTTTGGACTTGGAGTCCATGACAATAGGAAGTGGTACTAGTGGTGCTAACAAGGTGGTCCAAAAGTAGGACAAGACCCATAACTAGGACTAGTGACAGGGTCCACTACTAAAGTTGACTCCATTTTCTGACAAATGTTTGTCAGTCTTTCGACAAACATTTGTTGAACAACCAGCGAAATAACAAAATATTTTTTGTCGCCAAATTTTCATCGAAATTTAGATGAAGAATTAAACTTTGAAACAATGGGCCAGATTCGTCAGCATCATAAAATGACTCTGTTGTTTGTCAGAATATCAACGACAAATTTGTGTATTCACCAACAAATTATAACCAAAACACAATTGCAATGCTTCTTCCAAAGCGTCGAAACAACACCAAAAGTTCGTTGCCATTTCAAAAAAATGGGCAAGTAGTTACAATAAATCCTTCATCACAGCTATAAAAAATTCATCAGTCCTTTTCGGTGATTTGTCAGTTTCCTTCATCGAAATTGCGATAAAACAATGCAATTTTTTTAAATAAATATTTGTTGAAATTTACCATCGCGGAGAATTTTGGTGATGACCATCGAAGCCAACCCATTGGTGAGAGATCAATCATCGACACAAGAGAGAAAACTCACTCTGATAGTCCATGTCTTGCTAATGACTTCCATCAGAAAGACAGATCCAATGTCACACTGATCTGAGCTCTGCAGGAGTTTTAAATAGACCTACACCATGTCATTGCGGAGACTCTTGGTGATGACTACCGAAGCCAACCCATCGGTGAGAGATCAATCATAGGCACAAGATAGAAAAATCACTATGATAGTCCATATCTTGTCAACAACTTATGTCGGCAAGATAGATCCAATGTCACACCAATCTAACCTCTACAAGAGTTTCAAATAGACCTACACCATGCCATCACAGAGACTCTTGGCGATGATCACTGAAGCCAACCCATCGGTGAGAGATAAATTATCGGCACAAGATAGAAAACTCACTCCGATAGTCCATGTCTTGCCGATGACTTCCATTAGCAAGACAGATCCAATGTCACACCAATTTGACCTCTGCAGGAGTTTTAAATAAACCTACACCATGTCATCGCAAAGACTCTTGGTGATGACCACTGAAACCAACCCATCGGTGAGAGATCAATCATTGGCATAAGATAGAAAACTCACTCCAATAGTCCAATACTTGTCGATGACTTCCATCAGCAAGACAGATCCAATGTCACACCGATCTGACCTCTTCAAGAGTTTTAAATAGGCCTACACCATGTCATTGCAGAGACTCTTGATGATGACCACCGAAGCCAACCCATCGGTGAGAGATCAATCATTGGTAGAGAATAGAAAACTCACTCTAATAGTCCATGTCTTGTCAATGACCGCTGAGGAAAAGGCAGTCACCGTCGACCTCTTCAGGAGTTTTGAACACTACTAGTTATCAACAAGACATTAGGGGTCGCTGATTAAAGTTTCCTAGAAAATGAAATAGATGAAACCTATTAATTTTCTTATTTTGAGGTTCTTTAAATCATAGAATAGATACCATCTTCTTGTGTATAATGTACTTATATTCATATTTGAATTCGAGACCAATTGTCATTGCACATTCCATTTTACTTGCATAGAGTATTCTATAAGCAATATATTAATAATACCAAATGATTTATGGTATTGTAGAACTCTACCTATCATCACAATTCTATTGTTCCCCCCTAGAGAATCTTGCAAAGACAAGTTTACAATACCAAGTCAAATAATATGAAAAAGACTTACTTCCATACAAATTAAATGATTATTCTCATAATGGAAATTGTATAATCACAACAACAATTCCATGAAAGGTTATCCATACTTCATAAGAGATGACTGATCATTCATATAGACTGCAAGATGCATAGAAAAGGCATTACACTTGAGAACAACCAAGGGCTAACAAGGGAAGGAGTTAAGAAATGTCTGGATTGAAGAGAAGTATGTGGAAAATGTTGAGCAATGTCGAGAAACGAGAGCTTGTAGAACATATTCTTGACCTAATCAAGCTCTTGAACAACTTAAAAAAAATTAAAATACTAACACATACATGAGACATGTAATGAACTTCCAATATCTACTATCTTTTTCACTAATGGAGAGGTAGGTAAAGGAGAAACAATTATAATTGTAACACTATTCATAGTCCAGTAAATTATGTTCATAATTTGTGTTCAATGGACCTCAATTTCATCATTATACTTCCCATCTAATACCATATTTTAATCCAGGGTTCAACTACCTCAGATCTAAAGAACTGTCTTCAATTAACCATTTAAAGTACTATAAAATATGGTAAGACTTTTACTTGAGAAAGAGTGGGTACACTTGTAGGATTAAAGTTCTCATAATCATTAGGATTTATTGGCACATAGACACAACTTGCAACAGATGAAGTAATGGATGACTATAAGTTAGTGAAATTTTCCTTAATATGTGATAGGTTTGCAAACTGATTGGTAGAAAATAAGGTTACAAACAAATCTACATAAAAAATTATGAGGACAAACTACTGTAATCATCAAAATAGATGAAAAGTGCAAAGGAAGGAGCCGAGCTACATCTCTAGAGCCTAAAAAAACACATGCAAGAAACATAGAAAAAGAACAAACTAGTTTTTAGATGAATACAAAATGGTGCCTTCAGCAAGTAATTCATATGCTTTCACAACTAACAAGACATTAAGAAGATTTTAGTCTTCCTCTATGAAATTAAATACTTACAGAAAAAACCCAGAAACTAATACTATATATCAATGTGTGTGTACGTTTGTATTA
>VDFB02049217.1:23410597-23457880 GCA_007258455.2 Sequoia sempervirens
TCTTCCTTTCTCTTCCCATATATCTCCATCTCTCTTTATCTTCCCATATATCTCTATCTCTCTCTCTTTCTCTCCCCATCTATCTCTATCTCCCCATATATTAACTAAGAAGCCATGCAAGCATACAATAGTATATGTTGGTAAAACTATTATAGTGTTTTATTAAACTATAAGTAGATTATTCTCACCACTCTCCATTCAACATGAAATGCCAAATGTAGGAATCTTTTTGTTGCGTTTGTCAAGTTTCATTAACCAAGCTATTTACTGGGTTGAATAAAGTTTTGTTATGACCCTTCATCTCTTTAAAATAATTAGACAATATTAGTGAGATCAGGAAGGGGAGAAAACTAAACTCCTTCAAAATAGGGGTAGTTGTGGGTTTGTTGGTTTTCTTTGTATACTATATACTTAGTTCCTCTAGTATAAATAAGTCACTTTAGATCATTTTTTTAGTTGTGTATCCTAACTAATATAGATTAAGCTTTTTCATTTTAATTGACTACTACAAAATAGTTTATGTGTTGAAAGAATTGTTTCCATTCTTTATAGTTTTTACATTGGAATACAAATCATATTTAATTTCATGCCAATATACTTCTTTCATAAAGATATTAGTTTGAAATAAGTGCTTCATAATCCATCTAATCAAATCATAACCTATCAAAAAGGAAATAGGAATTTTCTAAAGAAAAGAACACTTGACCCAATCATAAGTGTATGGCCTTTGTAGATAGGAGTGATCTACCTTAGCAATAACAACTACCTAATTTAGACCTAGTAGGTTCAACTCAACCAACCTATCAACCTACCTTTAAGAGTCTTCCAACAAGTTTAGAATGACCAATTTAAAAAATCCAAAGAACTCTCAAATCCTGGCAAAGAACAAAAGTTAGATTTCACACTTTGACTCCTTGAACCCTTGTAACAATGCAAACCTAGTTTTTTCCCAATAACTCAAAACTTTCCCAAAACACCAGAGAAACCCTTGATGGCCTTAGACACCCATTTTTGAGTTATTAAACATACTTCAATGGAAAGTACAAGTGATTTTTCACTTGTTGATTCCCTAAAGAAAAACTTATCTTGAGTATAATCCATCATAGTCACATATGATCACATCATTCTTGACCATTTGATATCATGAAAAACTTCCAAAATCTAGTATTCAAATAACCCATATTGGCAAGAATTTTTGCAAGTCTCTTTGATTCATAAATCATTATATTCTCATTTTTAGCATATTGGCAAAAGAACAAAAATGTCACATTGATCAGATTACATAAGAAGATACACATCAGGATGACATGGTCCACAGTCTCACCCATAAAGAGATTTGTTAGTAATACAAGTTCTATCAGGGTGAAATGAAAGATCATACCGAGCATATAGGTCTCACCGATGAAGTTCCATCAGGAAGAAACCTCTCTTGCCTCACCGATCAAAGCACAAGGAGTTGTATCAGAAGGAGTCCTGGAAACATGATATCAAAGGAATAATCATCAAGGAGACTTATAACATTGGGTAAATTACTAAATGTCTTAGCGATACACCATGTCTTGCTGGTGAAGACACAAACATATTGAGATAGTCGTCGGGGTGACTCTTCGCGACATTTATATGAATTAGATGGATAGATTATGTGATATCAACATAATGTATCCCCAACCAAAATAAATTTTAATGAACGTTAGTCAAGCCTGAATAAAATGATCACCCAAATTTTGAATTGTCTTTTCGATAGAACATTTGATGTGATAGTGGGTAAATTCAAAGATCACCTACACTCATGTTCAAAGCTAGGATTACTAAAGAAGACATATCATGGAGACTGGCTTATGGTCTCATTAATGAAGGGAATCTATCGACAAGCCAAGTCATCTTGGCATGAAAAATATATGTTGGCCCGAACGTTTAAGTCTCACCAATGAAGTTTCATCAGTGAGACCATCATTTCTTTCACCGATAGGAGCACTAGGAATATATCAGCAAGACATGTGCCATAGGTGTAAATCATGAATGTTCACCCGACCTGCTAAGTTACGCCCACAAGAGGATATTGGTAGGAGTTCTGGTGACATATTCAAGACCAAAATAAAAGTTATTGGTGAGACTTATAACATTAGAGGAACCATTGAATGTGTTAGTGATACTAAAACTCAGGCCAATGAAGAAACAAATGAACCAAAATTATTGTCAGGCTAACTCTTGGTGATGTATACAAGACAAATGTTAGGATCGATCAGATGTGTAGAGTGTTCCCCCAATCAACAGATTATTCAATGAATGTTGGTTGGGGCCTAATGTATAGATCGCCCAAAGTTTGAAGGTGTCTTGCCGACCAGTTCATTTGATGTGAGAGTAAGGAACTCAAAAATCTATTACATTTATGCCTAGAGTTAAAACATTAATAGCGCCACAGAGTATAGGTAATTTCATAAATTGAAAGGAAATCATTGCAAAATGAACATTATTGCAAATTGGCAGTGAAGGAAACAAGGAGACAAACAAACAACTAGAGAATTGTTTCAGTTGAAAGATCTCAATAAAAACCAGTAAGTCCTCTGCATTTTAACTTTTTCATTTCTACAATTTTAAGTGAGTAATATGGAAGCCACCAGCGTGGGGAAATTGAAACGCAGAAAACAAAGTGAGAGCAATCACCCTAAGAGTAAGAAGCAAAAGGTTGAGTCTAGAATTGAGCCAAAGGTTGTTGAACGAAAGCTAAATTAGGATTTAATTAACCAAAATCCTGGCTTTGGGTCTAGAGGTAGGTGCTCCACACAACTGAGGGCAGAAGTGGTTAAATTGGATGACAAGTGCAAGCACATAGGAGACATCAGGACTCCAATAAGAGGCTATCAATTGTTTTATATTCCACTTTCAATGAAGAGATTGTTTTTAGCCAATTTGTAATCTGTGGCATCTAAATTTGGGAAAAATGGTTTTCCCTAATGTGTTTGTCAATATAGAGCTGGTAAAATTGTTGGCCACCTACTATGACTCAAAACTTAAGGCCATATGTGGACCATCTAGGAAACCGTTCATATACATATTAGAGGCTTTAATATGTGATGGTTTTAAGTTGGAAGGGTGGTGTAATGAGAAAATTGTGAATGAAGAGTTTGAAAAGGAGTTTTGGAGAATGGAAACCACTTACAAGGGTTGGAGGTTGCCCTTACATAGAATTAAACAAGATAGTAAGACTATCCCACTTGACAATGGCGATGGGCCTCCATTCCATGTGGACTTATTCGAGCCCTATATGAGATATACCTATTTCTCGGTAGGACAAGTGTTGGGTATGGAAGTTCTTGAGTATATGTCCATTGTTCCCATGGTAATTACAACTGACATTCAATGTCATAATTCTAGGTTATTTGACTATGCTTCATTTGTCTCCAAGTGACTTGGCTTAGCATTGGTGGCAATCAAGAATAAATCCCCTGTTTTGCACCTTGGGCATTATTCTCTATTAATGCATCTAGTATTTTACTTCAAACAAGAGTTAGGGATTTGGCTAGAAAAGTTGAAGGTTTCACAATTTGATAAAGAGGGCAAATTGTTACCCATTCAATTGTGGACTACCATTTGGGATAGTAGGTTTGCTAATTCCAGTTTCATGTATTTTGAAGAATATTTTGTAAATCTAGTATATGAATTCTATAGTCATCCTTGTGTGCACTTATTGTGTGATGAAATAAAATGCTTCCTCAGACCTAAGGACTTTAATGGACCAATTGATCACAATTGGGGAGACCGGTATTGCTTGGAAGATGCTACTATGGTAAGGGTGTTTGGTTTTGAGGATTCTCCATTCATTTTGCCTAAAACAATCTCGGATAGGATTGCATATTTGTAAATTGTAAGACAAATGGATTTTTCTAGTTTCATGAATTTTGGTTAATTAAAAAAATAGGAATTTATGCCTAGTACTCTATGCTTTGGTGATTTGACTGTGCTTGCAAAGGAGTATATGATTTGATCCTTGACAAAGTAATGCAATATATTATGAATAAGGGTCCACCAAGAGAAGGTTTTGATCTAGAGGGATATATCAATTCTACCAAACAAAGTATAAAATTTGAACGATATGATCATGTGCCTTATCAGTTTCATGAAATGATTAGAAATTTGGAGGTAGATGAAGTAGAGAGAGTGGTGGAGGAATACAACCAAGGTTTTTCGGATATAGGGTTCCCTTTTTCTAGAGATGAGGAAACTTGAGAAGATATGCCATGAGACCTACCCAATAGGATTTCCAGATTAAAACCTCAAGATTGCAACTGCCCTCCTAGAGAACTAAATGTTGAAGAGAGCCAAGATACAAAAATGAGACATATGGCATATAGGTCATTTATAGCAAATAATGAATTTTTGAATTCTTCAAAATTGATGTAGGAGCATCTAGTGGTGAAAGGGAAAATCTTGCATCACCCAAAAATAGTTAAATTTTATCATTTTTTAGATTTTTTTACATTTTTGGATACCCTTTTCGTCATAATGAAATTCTCAATTTACGGTTTTTATTTTCTATTCCCGGGTTGAAAGATATTGCAGTTTTAGTTTATCAGATTTACACCTGAAAAATCTTACGAGTTGGATTTGAGGCACTTATAGCTTCCGGAATGGCCCCAAAACTTACTGAAATCAGTACAAGTAATTTAAAGCACATTCTTGACTTTGAGACCTTTCCAATGGTTCAAACGGTTCGCGAATCGGAGCCCCGGATCAAAAGTCATGGCCCCGAGAAGTTGGCGCACTTTCTAGAAGATACAATTGCAAATGTTCTTTTGAAATTTGAACTTCAAGTTGTAATTTTCAGTGCCAAACTGCCTAAACTCAAATTTTAATGTTTTTTTGGATCCAAACTAAAGAGGAGCTCTATTTATGGGCAGGTTTCTAGTATTTTTGGGTAACTTTTGGGGACAAGCTCGCATATTGCAAAAGGGTGATTCTGTAGCTTTTTGTAACTTGCATGTATTGTAAAACTTGAGGATTTGAGATTATCTACATGTAAGAAGTTCCATTTTCTAAATAATAAAATTATTCTCTTGTTTGTGGGTTATTTTTTGTGTCTCGGGTTGTGCCCTCATCAAGTGGTATCGTAGGTTTTCTTGAGCATGTGGACGATCGCTAATCGTGAGGCAGTTCACACTAGGACCATGGTTGTGGGTCAAGGTGAAGAAAGATGCCTCCCAAGAGTGATGTCGGTAGGCATGGTGGTGCCAGAGGTGGTCGAGGTGGCAGAAATGCTGGTGGAAGAGATGCACTGGCAGCCCTCCAAAGACAGATTGATTCGTTACAAGGCAGTTGAGAAGAGGGTTAAACCTGAGGGAGGAAAGTGAGGATGAAGGAGAGGAAGAAGGTTCAAATGCAGAAGAGGAAGAAGAAGTAATTGATCAAGACCAAATGTGGCTAATAAGGGCCATTTCAAAGATTGGGAAAAGCCTTGGAGCAGAAGTCCCCAGTTATTCTGGAAGTCTGAACCCAGAAGAGTTGATCGATTGGATCAACGACCTAGAAGAATATTTTGAGTATGAGGAAATAGAGGACCCAAATCGGGTTAAGTTTGTGAAAATGAAGCTGAAGGTTCATGCCAATATTTGGTTGAAAGAGGTCTGTTGGAAAGAAACTGAAGAGGAAAATTCAAGATCACCAGATAGGATCACATGGTAGAGAAACTAAAGAAGCAGTTCATACTAGTGGACTACGAGTTAGATCTATTAAAGAAATTGCAAGGGTTGAAGCAAAGAAGCAGATCTGTGAAATAATATACTGAATATTTTCACAAGATAATCATTAGAACCGGTCACACAGAGGTCAATAAGGAGAAGGTAACCCGATATCGTAATGGGTTACAACCGAGCATTCAAGAGGATTTAAGCCTAGTCAAAATGACCACCATTGAAGATGTGTATTAGTTTGCTCTAAAGGTGGAAGAGAAGCTGAACGAAAGATTTGATGGCAAGCAAAAAGGACAAGGAGTTCAAAGCGAAAGGGGCAATGGAAGACCTTCAGGAAGCCGAAATGATGATGAAAAGAAAAGTGAAGATGTGGGTACCAGCCGAAGCTAAAGGAATGACAATTTCTACCACCTTCATGATGAAAACAGTGGTGATCAAATAGGTAGAGGATGAGGGAGATATGGACAAGGATCTGGAAGAGGTGGTTTCAAAGGAACATGTTTCTAGTGTGGTGAGGAAGGGCATTGAGCCTATGAATGTCCACAACACCAAGAAAGGGCAGACAAAAGGCCAGAAGGTCATGGAAGGGTTGCGCATGCAGATGAGGAGGCCCAATCTAAACATTCAAATGATGCTGAAAGGGGAGAAAGCCTAGTGATTAGGAGAGCCCTAGTGATTGAAGAAAAGGAACTAGAACAGAGGAAGAATCTATTTCACACAAGGTGCAAGTGTGAAGGAAAATGTTGTGATGTCATTATTGATGGTGGGAGCACTGATAATTTGGTGTCAGAGGAGATGGTCACAAAGTTGAAGCTAAAGAGGGAAAGGCATCCGCATCTGTATTGGATTGCCTGGTTGCAGAAAGACCACAAAGTTTTGGTCAATGAGCAGTGCCTAGTAAAGTTCAAGATCGGGAGCTACCATGATGAGGTAATCTGTGATATCATACCCATGGATGTACATCACATGTTGTTGGGGAGGCCGTGGCAGTTCGATAGGTGAGCTATACATGATGGCCATGCAAACACTTATTCTTTGACAAAGGATGGAGTTCGTCACAAGTTGAAACCCCTGAAGGAGACTAAAGAAAAGGTATGTAGTAGTGCTAGAACTTGTTATGTAGATGGAAGAAAATTTTTGGAAGGCATGAAGCATGAGCGTGTGTGTTATGCATTGATTCCTAGAATGGGTAAGGAGGATAGTGAGAAGGTTCCAAAAGAAGTTTCTGGCATGTTGGATGAGTTTCAGGATATTGTTTCTAATATTGAATTCTCCATTTGGTTGCAGATCGCTTTTATTTAGTTCCATGGCAACCATCGTGTACAAGCTGAGAAATGAAATAGGAGGGGGCATTGACAGAAAATGCTGCAAAAAAGTACTCAACATAACTTCGCTTAAAAGCAAATAAGCGACAGATTGCTTGATGATCTAGAGCTCAGAAAAAGTTAAAATAACAAATTATATGCCAACTATCTAAAATAATAATTTCTTTACAATTTGTCAACTTTAACATCAACTCCCTATCGTTATTGATGTTGCAATTCGACTTTAATGATGTTGTGGAAATAATAGTACCTTATCCCATGAAACTGTAAAACAATACAGCCTAAATTTTTCCAAGCAAGTTGAACTGATAGCTTTAGTTAAAGATATACATGGCGTATCGAAGCAACCAAAGTGAAGCCCACTTTCTACGCCATATCACGTAAGATCCTTGTGGTTCTCTACACTTCTACCTGTGAACACAAAACAAAACACTTTAAAAACATGATGCCTAATATATAATATAATTACAGAAACATAAAAAATATATCCTTGGTAAAGAGTTGAATTGGTACTCACCTTTAAGTGAAGCAACGCTATTCGTTAGATTTTGTCAGCACTTACGTGAATGCTTGTATTATAATTCTAAGCCTCAAAAAAAAATACGCATACATTAGTTTACTCTTATTGACTATCATAAACAATGAGTTTTGTTCTTCTATTCAACTCCTCTGTTCCGCTTGGTGACGGTCGAAAGCTTGCGGAAAGCAAGGAATTTTATGTAATGTGTTATGGTGTTGCTTGCATGATGAGGCAACGGTGGCGCTCATGCTATGTGCGCTGGTGATTTAAATTGTTTTAAATAATTTGAGAATATCTATTTCAACTTAAATTTGGAGTTTTTTTTGCTGGTTTAAATTAATAAGATGAGATTTATGATTAGATTTATAAGTAATTATAGATTAGTTGATAAGAGATGGAAAATCTTTTATACTGTAGGTTTTGTAAGGTTAAGAGAATTTAAAAATAAAAATAAAATGACAATTATAGGGAAATAAAAAATATATTATGTTAGACAATTTATTCACAATTTTTATATAAAGTTATTTCAGAGATAAGTTATCAAATACCTTTACATTAATTAATTGGTCTCGATGCATAAAAATCTATTAACACAAAAGATTGGAATATGGTTATGTATATAATAAAAGATACAAATGAGATTTATATCTCTAAATGTGATATCTTTCATAGAATAATACTTTATATTTACCTCTAAAAATAGAAAAAAAATCTATTTAAAAGATTGAAAAATAAGTTTAGGTTCATGATGTATGTAACTAGTGGTTGTGGAGATTGGAGTAGAAGTCTAGAATATAGGACATAGATCTGAAGATCCCTCCAAAAAGTCTTCTAGGAGGTAGGGAAATAATTCCTTGAGCTGAATGGATCGGTCTTGAGGGCATTAGTTGTTTCGGAGTGGGGGAAGATATAAGGGGACTTGACCTCATTGGATGGGCACTCCAAGTGAAAATTGGGTCTTAGGGAGCAAGACCAAAATGAGTGCCAAAGGCACTCCAAAATTGGACTAGAGCATCCCAAATCAAAGCACTGGGGTGTTCTAGAGGTTGGACTTGGCAACAGTGGATCTAGGTGTTCCAAAGTTGGTACACAAAGTGTTCTACCAAGGGTTATAGGTGCTCCAAAATGGGGCTAGGGGTGCTCCAAGTGTAGAATTAGGTTTAGAACTCAAGAGTACTAAAAGTGGGACCCACCAAATATTCAATGGGAAAGCATGGAACTAGGTTCAATGGTGAGCCAAAAAGGTGGGTGAGTTGGTATTAGAGAAAAGTTTGGACTTGGAGTCCATGACAATAGGAAGTGGTACTAGTGGTGCTAACAAGGTGGTCCAAAAGTAGGACAAGACCCATAACTAGGACTAGTGAAAGGGTCCACTAGTGAATTTCACTCCATTTTCTAGCAAACATTTGTCGAACAACTAGCGAAATAACAAAATAATTTTTGTCGCCAAATTTTTGTCAAAATTTAGACGAAGAATTAAACTTCGAAATAATGGCCCAGATTCATCAGCATCATAAAATGACTCTGTTGTTTGTCAGAATATCAATGACAACTTTGTGTATTCACCAACGAATTATAACTAAAACGCAATTGCAATGCCTCTTCCAAAGCGTCGAAACAACACCAAAATTTCATCACCATTTCAAAAAAATGGGTAAGTAGTTACAATAAAGCCTTCATTGCAGCTATAACTAATTCGTCTATCCTTTTTGGTGATTTGTCAGTTTCCTTCATCAAAAGTGCAATGAAACAATGCAATTTTTTTAAATAAATATTTGTTGAAATTTACCATTGCGGAGAATTTTGGTGATGACCATTGAAGCCAACCCATTGGTGAGAGATCAATCATCGACATAGGAGAGAAAACTCACTCTGATAGTCCATGTCTTGCTAATGACTTCCATCAAAAAGATAGATCCAATGTCACACTGATCTAAGCTCTGCAGGAGTTTTAAATAGACCTACACCATGTCATCGCAGAGACTCTTGGTGATGACTACCTAAGCCAACCCATTGGTGAGAGATCAATCATAGGCACAAGATAGAAAAATCACTCTGATAGTCCAGTCTTGTCAACAACTTATGTCGGCAAGATAGATCCAATGTCACACCAATCTGACCTCTGCAAGAGTTTCAAATAGACCTACACCATACCATCACAGAGACTCTTGGCAATGACCACCGAAGCCAACCCATCAGTGAGAGATTAATCATCGGTATAGGATAGAAAACTCACTCCAATAGTCCATGTCTTTCCGATGACTTCTGTTAGCAAGACAAATCCAATGTCACGCCGATTTGACCTCTGCAAGAGTTTTAAATAAACCTACACCATGTCATTGCAGAGACTCTTGGTGATGACCATCGAAGCCAACCCATCGGTGAGAGATCAATCATCGGCATAGGATAGAAAACTCACTCCAATAGTCCATGTCTTATTGATGAATTCCATCGGCAGGACAGATCCAATGTCACACTGATTTGACCTCTTCGAGAGTTTTAAATAGGCCTACACCATGTCATTCCAGAGACTCTTGGTGATGACCACTAAAGCCAACCCATCGGTGAGAGATCAATCATTTGCAGACAATAGAAAACTCACTCTGATAGTCCATGTCTTGCTGATGACTTCCTTCGGCAAGACAAATTCAATTTCACAATGATCTGACCTCTTCAAGAGTTTTGAACACTATTGGTTATCAACAAGACATTCTGAGGGTCTCGTCAATTAAAAAAGTTTTTAAGAGCAAGTAAATAGATGGAACCTATTAATTTTCTTATTTTGGGGTTTTTTAAATCGTAGAATAAATACCATCTTCTTGTGTAATGTACTTATATTCAGATTTGAATTTGAGACCAATTGTCATTGCACATTCCATTTTACTTACATAGAGTATTTTATAAGCAATATATTGATAATTCCAAATGATTTATGGTGTTGTACAACTCTACCTATCATCACAATTATGTTGTTCCCCCCTAAAGAATCCTACAAAGACAAGTTTACAATACCAAGTCACATAATATGAAAAAGACTTACTTCCATACAAATTAAATGATTATTCTCACAATGGCAATTGTCTAATCATAACAACAATTCGATGAAAGGTTATCCATGCTTCATAAGAGATGACTGATCATACATACAGACTGCAAGATGCATAGAAAAAACATTACACTTGAGAACAACCAAGGGCTAACAAGGGAAGGAGTTAAGAAACGTCTAGATTGAAGAGAAAATGTGTAGGGAAAATGTTGAGCAATGTCAAGAGAATAGAGCTTGTAGAACATATTGTGAGATGGGGTTAGAAAATCAAATAGAATAGGTAAAGTGATAGCCAACACTTCTAAACTATTAAACCACATCTAAACAAGATAATACAAACAAATGGAGATTTCAAAGTGAAAGAAAATAAAATAAAGTACTCCCCATATTGTAGTTGATTCCTTCTCTTGCTCTCCTCCTTCTTGTTATGCAACTTTGCCCTCAGATTTGTTGAAATACTTGTGCAAGACCTGCAAATGGTAGCAAGAAAGTTGGAGAAGAATAGTTGTTAAGCTGAAAATGGAGAAGAAAGGTTGCTTTTATAGACAACCATTCGAATGGACGGTTGAGATTAATCTTCTAGAAAGATTCCAAGATCAATGGATGGGAATTCATGAGAGGGATGTTACGAAATGGATGGTTGAGATTAAGTCTCAGAAAAGATGCCAAGATCAATGGTCCAGAATTGATGCACCAAAAATATGCCATGCATGGAAAATCTATGACGCTGACGGCTATATGACACTGATAATAATAGACATGCAACATGACTATGAGGAAATGATGTTATGACAGGGGATTATGTGAGGGCATCTTGACCAAGTGGTGCATAAATAATTTATTTTAAATTATTTACTCGAAAATGGAGGAAATGGACAAGTGGAAAATAAATAATTTATTCAAATTATTTATTTGAAAATAGAGGAAATGGACAAGTGGAAAATAAATAATTTATTCAAATTATTTATTTGGAGAAAATGAAAAGAGGAACATTTAATTAAATTTATTAATTTAATTAAATGGAGAGATGGAAATTAGACCTTAAATAATTAATTTAGATTAACTATTTAATTAGGAGAGGTGGCATGGGATAGTTAAATGATTTTAATATTTATTTAAGTATGGAAGAATTAAAGGACCATGAATAGATAAATAATTAATGGTAATTATTTAACTATAGATGAAAGATGACAAAATAATTAAATAAATAATAATTTATTTAACTATTGAAGAAGAGGAAGAAATTAGTGATGCAATTAGTTTATTTAATCGATCGGGATAGAATAAATATTAGAAAGTGAATTAATTAAATAATTATTAAAAATTATTTAATTAATAGAGGAATATAATCAAACATAATTGACAAACTAAAATTATTCAATTATCGAAGGACGAGGATGAAGAAAAATGGCGCTGACCGGTTAGGACTTTTTTATGTGTCTACACATATTCTTGACCTAATCAAGCTCTTGAACAACTTAAAAAAAATTAAAATACTAACACATACATGAGACATGTAATGAACTTCCAATATCTACTATCTTTTTCACTAATGGAGAGGTAGGTAAAGGAGAAACAATTATAATTGTAACACTATTCAAAGTCCAATAAATTATGTTCATAATTTGTGTTCAATGGACCTCAGTTTTATCATTATACTTCCCATCTAATACCATATTTTAATCTAGGGTTCAACTACCTCATATCTAAAGAACTGCCTTCAATTAACTATTTAAAGTACTATAAAATATGGTAAGACTTTTACTTGAGAAAGAGTGGGTACACTTTTAGGATTAAAGTTCTCATAATAATTAGGATTTATTGGCACACAGACACAACTTGCAACATATGAAGTAATGGATGACTACAAGTTAGTGAAATTTTCCTTAATATGTGACTGGTTTGCAAATTGATTGGTAGAAAATAAGGTTACAAACAAATCTACATAAAAAATTATGAGGAAAAACTAATGTAATCATCAAAATAGATGAAAGGTGCAAAGGAAAGAGTCGAGCTACATCTGTAGAGCCTAAAAAAACACATGCAAGAAACATAGAAAAAGAACAAACTAGTTTTTAGATGAATACAAAATGGTGCCTTCAGCAAGTGATTCATATGCTTTCACAGCTAACCAGACATTAAGAAGATTTTAGTCTTCCTCTATGAAATTAAATACTTACAGAAAAAACCCAGAAACTAATACTATATATCAATGTGTGTGTAGGTTTGTATTACTCAAAATATCATTTCACTGCCTAAGTAAAAATACCAAAGTGATGTTTCAAATTTCAATCTTCACATAGGCTCCATTTTTTTACTTAAAAAAAAAAAAAAAAATTGTTGTCACAGTGTATCCTCGTGACCCCAGCCCAATGCCCCCCCTTACACTTGTTCAGGAGGAGGCGAGCTAGAGGTCAGACTAATCCCTATGGCCATGGTGCCATCAACACCACCCCTAAGTGTCCACGATAGAATAATCTCGAGCTAGAGAGTCGAAACTGAGACCTTGGGGAGCAAACCCAAGACTCAAACCAACTCTGCTAACTCGTGGGGGCCACATAAGATCCCTTATTGCTACACATGTATATACAAGCATTATTCGAGCTCTAAACTATTCAAATATTAAGGATTTAATTAGCTATAACATGGAAAGTTGTTGTTTCGACATAATCCATCATCTTTTACATATCTTTATTCACTCCTAGAGCTTTAGATAAATTTGTGTAAATGAGACAAAAATGTGAATCTTTTATGAAAAAGAATTTTTTTAAAAGGAGGCAGGAGAGAGAAAAGGGTAGGGGGCAAGAGAATGCTTGAATGCATAGAAAGGTATAGCATTTTGATCATTATAACAATGAAAAGGATTTTAAGTTTGAAGCATTAATATCATTTAGAACATTTATGATCAAGAATGAATTCAAGTAGAGAAATTTTTGCATACCTGCAATGGTACAAAATTTCATGGTTAAGTGGAAGCCTCCCATCAACAACAAGATCCAAATATTCATGTATCTATCTCAATCGAGCTTCTAAACCCTTCAGAGCTATCAATTTTTCCACTAACTTGTTATGCACAAAAGTCAAATTTTAGAGTTATGTCACCACTAAAAATAGAAGAAACAGAGCTTTGAAACTAAATCTACACAGAACACAATGTGGTACTCATACAAATCCATACGATCAAACTAAACTCAGAACATTGGAATGGAAAAAACTTCAAATTATGATGCAGAGCATGGATTCAGGGTATAACGAATCATTTTTCTACCACCATAGTGAAAAGTTAGCACTTTCTTTCATCTTTGCATATTGGCTGATGTTTCAAATGATGCATTTCTTATATTTAAAAGTGCATTACATTATTGAGCTTTTGTTTGTTTCAAGAATAGTTTAATATTCTCTACTTAATAAGGCCAACCACATGACGGTGGAAGCTCATTTGGCCCCTCCCCCCCCTCACATTACTCTTAATTCCCCATACCCGATCATATAACATTAATCATTCATTCATCCATTAATAACATATAATATTCATTCATTAACATATTCACATTCATTCATTAACATATAACATTCATTCTTTCAATTTTTACATATTATCAAAAATATGGTTGTCATGATATGATTACAATCACTTTTTTTTGTTTTTTTCTTAAAGCTAAAAAAATATGAAGTAGAGTGTCGTTTTCTAAATCATTGTCCCCCCTTTAGTTGTTCTACCCTCTGCTCGTGATCTTAATGTATTCTTAGTCGAGTGCTCATGACATGGATGTCATTGCAAGGGGGGTCTGCTACAATAACAAAGAAATGTTAAATTGATATGTTTTATTATTATTATTATTATTACAAGTATTTTATTAATTAAAAGAACATTAGAGTGGTTCTCTTTACCTGATGGGTCCACATTATGTTTCTGAACTTCTCTGATAGACTCATGCTCAACATGTTGAACACCCTCTAAATCCTGATCTATAGTTGAAACACAAAAGGTTACATTAATTAATAAACCAATTGAAATTAAATATGTTTAAAGAACATTAGAGTGGTCCTCTTTACCTAATGGGGTCACATCATGTTCTAGATCTTCTCTATCCTATTCATGCTCAACACGTTGATCACGCTCTACATGCTCTAAAGTTGAAACACGAAAGGTTACATTAATTAATACACCAATTGCAATTAAATATGTTTAAAAGAGAATTAGAGTGATCCTCTTTACCTGATGAGGCCACATCATGTTCCTGATCTTCTCCAGCCTAATCATGCTCAACATGTTGATCACGCTCTACATGCTCTAAAGTTGAAACATGAAAGATTATATTAATTAATACACCAACTACAATTAAAGATGTTTAATTGTATTAATCCATATTGTGTTTTGTATAGCACATGAATACATCTAGTACCAAGATGCACACCATGACCTTCATCTACATGTTGTGCTCCACCCTCACTAGGCTACATTCCAATGTCATGTGCAATATTATCATTGCTTGTATATTTTTAAAAAAAGGGATGTAATTACTTTATGGTGAAAATTAATATTGAATAGATTGCACAAGTATTCAATTTTAAATAAAATTTATTGAGTTTATTTGCCTATGTGTCAAATGCAGTTGAAGATTGTGTTTGCCCAGTCAAGACTCTTAGGCATTCAACCACGACTCCATAGCCTTGCTAGAAGGAAATCTTTAGGTCCTCTTCTATGGGAACTCTGTTGAATTTAGATCCCTGCATTTTTGCATAAGATCATGAATTTTGCTTCTATGGTGTGATAAAATAAAAAATGTTTGCAATTTATTATTTGGATGCAATATTTCATTTATTGATACTTACAACTCATGCGACTAATTTCATATAACTACCAGAGCCAAGTTTGTGTTGCCCGTGTTTTTCTATTCTTTCCCTTGTTTCCTTCGATGTGTCAGGCAACCTATGAAAAGTTTGAAATACATTAGATTATGTAAAAAGAAAGAGTAATCAGTATATAATTACATTGTTGATATTATCACATACCTTCCTTGGCTCGGTGGTGTCTTTCCTTTTTTTCTTCTCAGCCTTCTCCTTTCCATCCGACACCAGTACTAGTTCCCTCTACATCCCTAGGTACATGTCCTAACGCATGTTCTGGAATGTGTTCTCTGCTAGAGGGTGTAGTAACAGATGCCTGCATGGTCTGTGTTGCCGACATTTCATACGTTAATATAGGAATGGATTTTGGGGTCAGATGATGTGATGTATGCACAAGAAGATCATGATGGACACTTGTACCAACCCCTACTCCTTAGTTAGCACTTACAATACCTTGATCATGGCTAGGAGCATCATGAGGATGCAAAAAATCTTGTAAAAACAACACATATTTTAGTTCATGACATAAAAAAGTACAAAATATAAAACCACGAATGAGCTTATGTTATAATTGAAGACCTCATGATAGCTTACTTGCAAGTTTTGTGCTCTCTTAGTGAATATTTTAACCCTCTCTTATCTCATCTATTTAAGGCATTATGAATAACAACTTGAGGATTTCTTCATTTCATTTTTTGTGGGTCTTCCTTATCATATCCATAGGGTTTGCTGAATAAGCGATGTCATCATCACATAATATTGACTACACCTCCCTATGGATGCTCTTGTCTACTACTGGTGCCTTTCCCCGATCAGTCGACTACAACAAGAATATTAAAAATATTATCAAAACTATCCCAATAAACTTATGAAAAAAACATAATAATAAAACATTTTACTCATATCTAATTTGTACAATTACAATGAGGTAAACCTATCAGGTAGAAGTTCCTAAAGATGCATTGTGATCTATGCTCTGGGTTGCAGATTTCCCCGTACGATCAATGTCCTGCTATGAAAAAAATTAAATATAAAAAAAATTACCGAAATGAAACCAATAGACTTATGAAAAAAAAACATAAGAATAAAATGGTATATTGGAGTCATTAATTGGAGGATGGGTAAAATGGTACATAGTACGTACCATCCCCATAGTAACTGTGTTTGTAACTAAGCGATTCAAATTGTAATCAATTAGCAACTTTTCCCCTGCAATTATTGATTTTATTGCATATACAAATACATGGTTTCCCTTGCGCACCTCGAATATGAATTTGGGTTGCTTATTTGTTGACCTAGGTCATGTACTATTTATAAACCCTACAATATTCCCTAATGCTTTTGGCCTTCCATCAAAGTACATATCCAATCCTTTATTTTGATCCTTATCTTTTAGTTGTATATAATTTGTTGACAGTGCATACCTATGAATACTTCATGTATATCAAACCAGCTGCATCCAATCTTTGTAACTGTAACAGGGTCTAACACACTCCATCAATTCAATAACCTTGTCATAATAGACCTTTATGCCATCCATGCAAAATATGCCCAAACCATGTAATGACGATGGTTCTATGTGATATATCCTCTCGTTGACACAAAAATCAGTGTTTATTGCAGGAAGTTCCTTGGGTACCCATTGTTTCCGTAGATGTTTGTGCCTCAAGGGCACCTCAACATCGCCTATGTTCTCATCATCATAAGAACATGAACCCCCTTCAGCAAGAAAAAATTCCATGTGTCTATGCAATTTTCTTCTAATCTTTTGACCTCTAGTTGATCTCCCTCGTTTAGACCTACTACATGTCTCACTTTCCTCTTCTCCTTCTGAATTTCCTTTGCTCGAGGAAGATATATCTAAAAAATACCTATTTGGTGGTAGCTGCACTCATAAGGATGTTGGATGAAGTTCTTTCATGGTGATGTGATCCCAATGTGACATTATGATTAATCTATCATTTCATTGGTAGAATTTCACAGGTTATAAGGTAATCAAGTCTTGATAGATTACAAGTTATTGTTACTACTGTCCAAATGTGTCCATCACAAATCAAATCTACTTAACGTTTTAACTCCCAAACTTTGTAACAAGTGTTAAATGTGACTGGTCCACTAGTTACACAACCAAGTCATCAAATGTATTCTCTAATTGTAATCAAAGGACTTTTTCTCTTCATTCAAGTAAATAAACTTGAAGGGAAACATGACCAAGTGGTTTATTGGACACCTACATGACTAAAAATAGCAGCAAATTTATATTTAATTTCCATATTTCTAAGTGGTTAATGGGGAGGGAGTGTGTACCATGCTTGGTGAATTCATCATAAATTTATGCTTTAGCAATAAATTTTTTGAAGTCATCTTAAATCTTCCTATGTCTAATTGCTAGGAGACTTTTGGTATGTTTTAAAGTAAGATGAGTGGTTGCATCATTCTCTAGTTCTCTATGACAAGGTTTCAATATCTTCAAATAGTGAAAGTTAGTGCTCATAGTCATTTGAAACAACAACATTTTGATTATGTTTAATGGTAGGATTTGATAACTTAAAATATGTCTACTTCAAAACAAAAATATCTCTAACAACTCTAAGAGCTATAATGGGATGGCCACCATCTTAGGAAAGATTCTTCATTCTCACTTTTAGGTGTTAAAATTTAACAATACCTTGATCAATGAAAGAGCCCAAAGAGCCTTTCTCCATGGTATCCAAGTACACATGGCAGCGGTCTTCCCTTATATGGTTGGACATGATTTAAATAACTTAGCTAGGAATTATTCATTTAACCAAAGGTTTTCTCATAATGTCATCATTGGAGAAGTATGATCAAATTCTTATATTATGAAGAATTGGTCTATTTGCCTCTAGTAATCACTATAAATGTTTGTAAGAATAAAATGACTAATTGCATCAGCTAGGAGAATCAACTTTGATTTCTTCAAAGATTATATTCCTCTATTCATAATTTTTAAGGGTTGTGTGTGGAGGAGGTTATCACTACCAAGAAGGGAGGAGACCTTTCCTTGCATATGTTTGTAGTGGAGGTATTAAAGAAGAATTGTATGCCTCTATTTTCATTCATTAGATATAGCTTAGCCTAGCAGATACTTGGGATAAGTCTATAATTGCTTCAGACTCATGTGATAAAGGCTATGTGTGGTGAAATCCTAGACCTCAACCAAGATGTGGGTAGATTATGGGAGTTTTTCCAAGGCCTAAGGTCGGTCAATAAAAATGCAAAAGACTAAGCTTTTTTTTTTTGTCTTATCTTATACCATTTTACAAGAATGCGGGTGCCAATGTATGAGAAGATCTTTGGAAACTAGGCATGAAAATTGTAGATTAAAGAGAATGGGGGTGCCAAACTTATAGTACTCATTGTCCCTTAGTCATCAATTTTCCTTGAGTTCCCTCAACCTCATCCTTGGTGCTGTTATTCACCTTGTTTTCACTCCTCCAAACTCTTCCTCGGTGCTGATATTGATCTTGTTTTCACTCCTCCAAACTCTTCGTCGGCGCTGGTACTGACCTTGTTTTAACTCCAAACTCTTCCTCAGCACTGGCATTGACCTTGTTTTCACTACTCCAAACTATTCCTTGACATTGGTATTGACCTTTCACTTCTCCAATTTGATGAGCTTCAGCCTAGTTTTGTTACATTTTAGAGTATGTTAATTAAATTGAAAATTATGGTTTCATTTAGCTAAGTTTTAATATTCTACAATATAGTTAAGTATATATTAGCTATATTTTACATAATAAATAATATAATTATTCTACTTATTATAATTATATATTATATTCTTTAACAAAATTATTAAATACATATAAAAATTTTATAATTAATAATTAATAATAAGTATTTTTTTATATAATACAAAATATAATTAATATAATATATATTTAATATAATAGTAATATATATTAATATAATATTAATATGAGAGAGAGAAATTAAATTTGTATTGGTTGTTTCATGTCAACAATCCAAGGATGGCATGTGTCCTTGGGAAGTTATGCTCAAGGTAGCATGCCACTGGATTAAAGATATGATAATTCTCCTTTAAGACCTCTTCGATGTACCCATTGCACACTTAATAAGATAGAGATAAATATATGGAAGAAAATATAGAGAGAGAGGGAGATAATGAAAAAATACAAATAGAAAGGGAGACAAGGAGATAGAGAGAGGTAGAGAGATAAAGAGATAAGGATGAATAGATAGACATATAGGGAGGGTGATTGATATATCTCTCCCTATCGCTCTCTATCTCTCTATTTCTTCCACTATCTATGTCATGCCCTCTTCCCCCTCTATCTATTGAGATGTCTCTCCCTCTCCCCTTCTCTTTCACTCCATTCCCTCCATCTCTCTCCTACTCTATATCTCTATCTCTATTTCTCTTTTTATCTCCCTCTCACTCCTCTCTCTATGTCTTTCTATCCATATCTTTCTCTACCTCTATCATGATCTATCTTATCTCTTTCACCATCCCCTCTATCTCTCTATATCACCCCTTTATATGTCTCTCCCTCTCCCTCTATATATATTGAGTTATCTCTCCCTCTCTCCCCTATCTTCTTCTCCTCTCCCTTTTCTACCTATCTCCCTCTCTTCTCTCTTTTACTCTTCAACCTATCTCTCCCTCTCTCCCCCTCTTCTCTATCTCTCCTCCTCTACCTATCTATATCCCTTTCTCTTCTTCCCCCTCTCTATCTCTCACCATATCTCCCCCCTATCCATCGATTCTCTATCTCCACCTCTCTTCCTTTCTCTTCCCATATATCTACATCTCTCTTTCTCTTCCGATATATCTCTATCTCTCTCTCTTTCTCTCCCCATCTATCTCTATCTCCCCATATATTAACTAAGAAGCCATGCAAGCATACAATAGTATATGTTGGTAAAACTATTATAGTGTTTTATTAAACTATTTAGCACTTATCTTTCAAATGTCAATCCTTCTTATAAAAATAGTGTTTTATTAAACTATAAGTAGATTATTGTCACCACTCTTCATTCAACATGAAATGCCAAATGTAGGAATCTTTTTGTTGCTTTTGTCAAGTTTCATTAACCAAGCTATTTACTGGGTTGAATAAAGTTTTGTTATGACCCTTTGTCTCTTTAAAATAATTAGACAATATTAGTGAGATCGGGAAGGGAAGAAAACTAAACTCCTTCAAAATAGGGGAAGTTGTGGGTTTGTTGGTTTTCTTTGTATACTATATACTTATTTCCTCTAGTATAAATAAGTCACTTTAGATCATTTTTTTAGTTGTGTATCCTAACTAATATAGAGTAAGCTTTTTCATTTTAATTGACTAATATAAATAGTTTATTTGTTGAAAGAATTGTTTCCATTCTTTGTAATTTTTACATTGGAATACAAATCATATTTAATTTCATGCCAATATACTTCTTTCATAAAGATATTAGTTTGAAATAAGTGCTTCATAACCCATCTAATCAAATCATAACCTATCAAAAAGGAAATAGGAATTTTCTAAAGAAAAGAACACTTGACCCAATCATAAGTGTATGGCCTTCGCAGAAAGGAGTGATCCACCTTAGCAATAACAACTACCTGATTTAGACCTAGTAGGTTCAACTCAACCAAACTATCAACATGCCTTTAAGAGTCTTCCAACAAGTTTAGAATGACCAATTTAAAAAATCCAAAGAACTCTCAAATCCTAGCAAAGAACGAAAGTCAGATTTCACAATTTGACTCCTTGAACCCTTATAACAATGCAAACCTAGTTTTTTCCCAATAACTCAAAACTTTCCCAAAACACCAGAAACCCTTGATGGCCTTAGACACCCATTTTGGAGTTATTAAACATACTTCAATGGAAAGTACAAGTTATTTTTCACTTGTTGATTCCCTAAAGAAAAACTTATCTTGAGTATAATTCATCATAGTCACATATGATCACATCATTCTTGACCATTTGATATCATGAAAAACCTCAAAAATCTAGTATTTAAATAACCCATATTGACAAGAATTTTTGCAAGTCTCTTTGATTCATGAATCATTATATTCTCATTTTGAGCATATTGGCGAAAGAAAAAAAATGTCACACTAATTGGATTACATAAGAAGATACACATCAGGATGACATGGTCCACAGTCTCACCCATAAAGATATTTGTTTGTAAGACAAGTTCTATCAGGGTGAAATGAAAGATCATACCGAGCATATAGGTCTCACCGATGAAGTTCCATCGGCAAGAAACCTCTCTTGCCTCACCGATCAAAGCACAAGGAGTTGTATCAGAAAGATTCTTGGCAACATGATATCGAAGGAATAATCATCAAGGAAACTTATAACATTGGGTAAATTACTGAATGTCTTAGCGATACACCATGTCTTGCTGATGAAGACACAAACATATCGAGATAGTCATCGGGGTGACTCTTGGTGACATTTATATGAATCAGATGGATAGATTATGTGATATCAACATAATGTCTCCCCAACCAAAATAATTTATAATGAATGTTAGTCAAACCTGAATAAAATGATCGCCCGAATTTTGAATTTTCTTTTTGATAGAACATTTGATGTGATAGTGGGTAAATTCAAAGATCACCTACACTCATGTTCAAAGCTAGGATTACTAAAGAAGACATATCGAGGAGACTGGCTTATGGTCTCATTAATGAAGGGAATCTATCGACAAGCCAAGTCATCTTGGCATGAAAAATATATGTTGGCCCAAATGTTTAAGTCTCACTGATGAAGTTTCATTGGTGAGACCATCATTTCTTTCACCGATAGGTGCACTAGGAATATATCGGCAAGACACGTGCCATAGGTGTAAATCATGAATGTTTACCCAACCTACTAAGTTACATCGATAAGAGGATATTGGCAGGAGTTCTAGTGAAATATTCAAGACCAAAAGAAAAGTTATTGGTGAGACTTATAACATCAGAGGAACCATTGAATGTGTTAGCGATATTAAAACTTAGGCCAATGAAGAAACAAATGAACCAAAATTATTGTCAGGCTGACTCTGGGCGATGTATATAGGACAAATGTTAAGATCGGTCAGATGTGTAGAGTGTTCCCTCGATCACCAGATTATTCAATGAATGTTGGTTGGGGCCTAATGTATAGATCGCCCAAAGTTTGAAGGTGTCTTGCCGACTAGTTCATTTGATGTGAGAGTAAGGAATTCAAAAATCTATTAAATTTGTGCTTGGAGTTAAAACATTAATGGCGCCACAGAGTATTGGTAATTTCATAAATTGAAAGGAAATCATTGCAAAATGAAAATTATTGAAAATTGGTAGTGAAGGAAACAAGGAGACAAACAAACGGCCAGAAAATTGTTTCAATTGAAAGATGTCAATCAAAACCAGTAAGTCCTCTGCATTTTAACTTTTTCATTTCTACAATTTTAAGTGAGTAATATGGAAGCCACCAGCTCGAGGAAATTGAAAGGCAGAAAACAAAGTGAGAGAAATCACCCTAAGAGTAAGAAGCAAAAAGTTGAGTCTAGAATTGAGCCAAAGGGTGTTGAACGAAAGCTAAATTAGGATTTAATTGACCAATTGCCTGGCTTTGGGTCTAGAAGTAGGTGCTCCACACAACTAAGGGAAGAAGTGGATAAATTGGATGACAAGTGCAAGCACATAGGAGACATTTGGACTCTAATAAGAGGCTATCAATTGTTTTAGATTCCACTTTCAATGAAGAGATTGTTTTGAGCCAGTTTGTAATCTGTGACATCTAAATTTGGGAAAAATGGTTTTCCCTAATGTGTTTGTCAATATAGAGTTGGTAAAATTGTTGGCCACCCACTATGACTCAAAACTTAAGGCCATATGCGGACCATTTGGGAAACCATTCATATACATATTAGAGGCTTCAGTATGTGAGGGTTTTAAATTGGAAGGCTGGTGTAACGAGAAAATTGTGAATGAAGAGTTGGAAAAGGATTTTTGGAGAATGGAAACCACTTACAAGGGTTGGAGGTTTCCCTTACATAGAATTAAACAAGATAGTAAGACTATCCCACTTGACAATGGTGATGGGCCTCCATTCCATGTGGACTTATTTGAGCCCTATATGAGATATACCTATTTCTCGGTAGGACAAGTGTTGGGTATGGAAGTTGTTGAGTATATGTCCATTGTTCCCATGGTAATTGCAACTGACATTCAATGTCATAAGTCTAGGTTATTTGACTATGCTTCATTTGTCTCCAAGTGACTCGACTTAGCATTGGTGGCAATAAAGAATAAATCTCCTATTTTGCACCTTAGGCATTATTCTCTTTTAATGCATCTAGTATTTTACTTTAGACAAGAGTTAGGGATTTGGCTAGAAAATTTGAAGGTTTCACAATTTGATAAAGAGGGCAAATTGTTACCCATTCAATTGTGGACTACCATTTGGGATAGTAGGTTTGCTAATTCCAATTTCGTGTATCTTGAAGAATATTTTGTAAATCTAGTATATGAATTTTATAGTCATCCTTGTGTGCACTCATTGTCTAATGAAATAAAATGCATCCTCATACCTAAGGACTTTAATGGACCAATTGATCACAATTGGGGAGACTGGTATTGCATGGAAGATGCTACTATGGTAAGGGTGTTTGGTTTTGAGGATTCTCCATTCATTTTGCCTAAAAAAATCTCGGATAGGATTGCATATTTGTAAATTGTAAGACAAATGGATCTTTCTAGTTTCATGAATTTTGGTTAATTTGGAAAATAGGAATTTATGCCTAGTACTCTATGCTTTGGTGATTTGACTATGCTTGCAAAGGAAGGATATGATTTGATCCTTGACAAAGTAATGCAATATAATATGAATAAGGGTCCACCAAGAGAAGGTTTTGATCAAGAGGGATATATCAATTCTACCAAACAAAGGATAAAATTTGAACGATATGATCATGTGCCTTATCAGTTTGATGAAATGATTAGAAATTTGGAGGTAGAGGAAGTAGAGAGAGTGGTGGAAGAATACAACCAAGGGTTTTTAGATATAGGGTTCCCTTTTTCTAGAGATGAGGAAACCTAAGAAGATATGCCACAAGACCTACCCAATAGGATTTCTAGATTAAAAACTCAAGATTACAACTACCCTCCTAGAGAACTAAATGTTGAAGAGAGCCAAGATACAGAAATGAGACATATGGCATATAGGTCATTTGTAGCAGACAATGAATTTGTGAATTCTTCATAATTCAGATCTTTCTTGTATAAGCAAAAGGGCAAGGAGATAAGGGAGATAGTTGATAATATTACACCAAGCAATGAGGAGCAAGTACTAAATAATTTGAAATTAACTGTGGATAAAGAAATGGCTAATAGGACCCCTGACAAAGGAAGGAAAATGTTAGAGGATGTTGGAGTTATGATCTTTCCAGGGCTGGATTTGAATTTTTCATTAGTGTTTGATAGCTTCTTAAAGGATAATAGTGCCACACACAAGCTTAGTCTAGAGGGGGTGATAGAGATATATGTTGGATCCAAATATAACCCCGATGAAAGATCACTAATGATATGGGCCTTGTATCCACCTCATAGAAAGTCAATGGTGATTGATACTAAGAAAGAATTTGGAAATGTCACGACTTTGAAGGTTGGAAAGGTAGACACTATGGCGACTGCAGACATTGGGATTAATGTGGTAAAACTAAATAAATCCCAAATACAAATGTTGATAAAAGAAAAGGAAATGTACAAAATGAATAATGAAAGGATCATGAGAGAAAACGATTGTTTGAAGGACATGCTAGGAGTCTAAATGGGACATCCTAAATTAATAACACATGGTGAAAGCTCATAGGAAAAATATCATTGGGAGGAGTCAATTGCATATTCACAAGGTAAATATGATACACTTGCTGCAATAATCAGAAAAAGGTAGGAAAACTTAATGATTTGGTTGAATAAGATATGGAGAAAAATTGAAAGAGAAAGCCAAGTGGATCAAAGAATGTGAATTGATGCTACTGGGAAGGATTCAACATTGGACGAGAGCTGCGAGCACAACGAAAGGAAGATAAAGGTGGAAATATCAGCTAGGAATGCATTAGGAGATGTCGATACTCACGAACGACAGGATTATCTAGATCATTTATCAAATGTTCATCTATGGCTAAATAGTGCCTAATCTCTTGTTTTAATTAGTTAAGTAAAAAGAAACATTTGTGAAGGGATGCGTCCCTTCCAAGTTTTGATGTATTTATATATGTTCCATAGTAATGCAACATATATAGGTGTTAGGAGATATTCAATAGATAGCTTTCTAGCAAAATGCTTTCATATACAAAGACTCAGATGCATGTATTTTGATGGAGTAAATGAAGATATCTAAGTTGCAGATTAAGATTTTGGTATCAGTTGTTTGTTAAATTTATGTAGTTATTTGTTTGTCTCCATTCCGATGCTTCTCTATTGTTTAAATTGATATAACAAGTTTATACTTAGTTTATCATTGTACATTTGCTATATATGTGTGCTTTGGTTATTTGGTTCTCTCAAGTAGGGATTAAAATCTTTTAATCAATCACAACAATTGGGAAGTGTTAGTTGGATTAATAAGAAGAATCACATAACTAGAATTACTATTCTATCTCAAGAAGAATTTTTCAATTATTCACTTGCACGTTTACACAAGTTTTAAACAATTTATGTGCCTGACAATTTGAATTATTGCCATTATTGAAATCCACATTTGTGGATATTCATTGGACTCCATATACCCAATAAGGCACTAGTCTCCCCTTGTATTATTTTATAATTTTCATTATTCTTATTTATTTTACACTTACATTTACAAATACACATACATATGCATTTACTAATTTCATTGATTTCTCATGTAGTTTAATAGTTTGACCAATTTCATATTATATGTGTTGAAGACTTTAGAATTTCAATTACATTAATTTATGGAAATATTGTATTTATAACACTACAAAACCATATGCTCTTTGCATTTACACTTGCATTTAGGAATATACATTTATATACATAGATATAGATTTCTTTAATGATATGTTGCATTTATTGTTCTAGGAGAGCATCTAGTAATTGCATTTACATTTAGATTTTAAAATAGAAATATATACATACATACATACATACATATATATATATATATGTGTGTGTGTGTGTGTGTGTGTCATTTATATTTAGTGTTTAGAAACTACCCATTAGGTTTACAAATGGATAAAAATTCATACAATCAGATCTCCCATACATATTTTGTTAAAACCTAGGCCTGAACCTCTCATTTCACATGCTTTTCTTCAAAAAAATCTTGAGGACAATAGCTATAACTTCTTTTTTTCTCATCCTATGCCCTATTCATGCATCCTACAATTACAACAGTATCCATGGGGCCTCTTACACAAGCTACAGTAATCACAAAAAGTGTAAGAGCCCCTTTATATCATGTTTGGACTAGAAAACCCTCAAAAATAGGGTAATTAGGTTGTATGCAAAGAAATGAAGCTTTCTAACTCAAATCAACACCTTAAGCCCTCAAATCAGATTCAAATCAAATCTAACACATATCTTCACAACATGGAATTGATTTCACATGAAAATATGGCTGCATGTGACCGTACAGTGCTGCATAAGAGGAAAAGTACAGAAATTTTGAAGAAAAACATAGATTTTCAAATGTCAAGAGCTTGTATTTTAAATCCTCAACCATCAACAACCATTACAATGATCACTTTATGCTTTTTAAAGGCCTTTATACCTCAACCACTAAACAACCACTTCTACAACTGAATTTTTAATCTTTTATGATCACATGAAACATAATACACACTAATTTCAAGGTTGTTAAGATCACTATTGAAATGCTTTAATTTGTTGACCTTTCAAACATTAAAAAGTACATCATTAAATTAATTATGTAATGGCATAAAAATTAAAAATATCATGAATTAATTATGTAACCACATAAGTCAAATATAATTCTATCAAGAAATTAATATCAAATAGATAATATAATCACATAACTCATACATTTCAATGTCATTGGTCTTCTTCTTCATCCAACTCTTTGTGTATATCATCCGATCCATATTTGACATTGTAAGGATTGGTCATATCATCATCATCGTCATTGATATCAATTTCGATAATGTCATCATCCACACAAATATAATCTTCATGAAAATTAACTCCTACATCATCATGATCTAGTTCTTCCTCTTCGACATCTTTGTCAGGGACATCATCAACTAACTATTGATCTTGGTCATCATCTACATCATCTTCTAGTTCTTTAATATCTTCTTCTTCCACCACATTATACTTTACCGACCTTCCTCTTGGATCATGTCTAACAACAAATGACCAACCCAGTTTACCTGGAACCTTTGAGTAAAATACCTGCTCACATTGGCTTAGAAGAACATAGGGCTCATTTCCAGCTTGCTCGATTGACCTTGTATTAACCATGGAAAATCTATTATCATGATCAATAACTGTTATCTTGAGATCATTTTCATTCAATCGTAGCCTATACCATAGGATGACAAACATAATTAATCTAAAGGACTTAAAGTCACACTCAAGTGTATCATCCAAAATCCCATAGTATCAATTTTGTGAGACTTCTAAATGTATGTCACTTCTAGATGAAACATTAGTCACCTAAAACAATATAGTTATACCAAAATCACAAGTTTTCTTTGCATCATCCAACTTTTTGATTCAAAATAATGACCATTGCACCACATAGCCTTGTGGTGTTTCACCTGCAATATGTAAAATATGTAAAAATTATTGCAATATGATTAGTTAATAAACATATTTATTTTTGGCTGAATGTATGCAAAGAAAACAATCTCAACACATATATATTATACATCAATATAATTGAAAATAATTAAATAATATGGGTGATTAATATATTTATACATACATATTTATCTCTTAAACCATATGCTAAATCAATTTCCCTTTGTGTAACATTGGAATCTCTATTACGATGAGCCTCTTTAACCAATGAAGCCACACCTTCCCATGTTAATGCATGACTAGATTATTGACATCGTTCAATCCATACTATCATCTAGTCAAGATTGTTTGCAACGTACAAATGTAGTGCATCCCACTCTCGACCAACTGTATCAAAAAAATTTGAAATTCACAAATGACATATAATTAGTTAAATACCACAGTATACGACCTTAATTTATAATTGATGTATATTGAAAATTAATAGTTAAATAAGTACAATATACATAAAAACCACATGTAAAATCTATTCCAATTAATCTCCATGAACTTCTTATAATTACCTCTCACTTTCTTCAATCTACCTTTCCCCATCAGGTACTCCCCTTCAAAATTGTTAATGGAGTTGGAATCCCAAATGCGATCTACATGGATCTTTGTTGCAAACTTAGGAAGATATTCACTAATGTACACCATGGTCTTGTATACCATATATTCCTCCACCATAGAACCGTCAGGATGTTCTCTTTTTCTAACCAAAGCCTTCAAAAATATCAAGTGCCTCTCAACCATCCACATTGACCTTGTGTATACAAGTCCATACAATTCAATCTTCTCAACCTGGTGTATGAGGTAGTGTTCTTGTGCATTGAAAATTGTTGAAGGTAGACACTTTTGCATTTCACACATTAGATGAAGAATTTTTCTCTTCCAATAATTTATATTTTCTTTATGGATTTCTTTAGATGAAAACCATCTACAAGTGATTCAAGGCACAAATATATTAATGGGATTTAACAAAAATATATAGTATATTACATAACAAGTAAAACAAATGGCAATTATAAGATCTATATAATGAATTGAACAAATATCACTACTTACCTCATGTATTTTCCAAGATAATATATAACTTGTCTGACATTGTTGTCAAAGTTATCTAGGAGAGATATAGGTCGAATGTATTGCAACAATTATAAAATGATCTTTTCATTATTTTTCCAAAAGTAGTATACATAATACACTGAAAAGTACATGCATTATACAACTGTATATAATATACCAGAATAATTACCTTAAAGAAGGTATGCCAATCATGCATTTTCATCCCTGACCCAAATTCACCTTTTTTTGTTATTATATTGTTTATGTTTGCAACAAATCTTGTGGGAATTAAAAATTTTCATATAACTTCTTTTATAGCATTGCTTTGTTGCTTTGTTAATAACCAATGAAGGGCACTAATATTAATTTGGTCTCTATTGCTATTTAATTGAATGACATTTTTCATTGCATGATTGGCTTCCTAAATGTCACTACAAATTTTGACAAATTTTTCTTTGTCATGCCTTCTATCCAATATTTTTCATAACATTTTTTTTATATTCTTTTCGATATGCATTGTTTCAAACAAATGCACAATTTGTAGCTGCTCATAGTAGGGAAACCTACTAAATTATCTAGGATAACTTTTGAGTCCCTGTGGAAGCTGGCCATTAATTCCTTGACGAATTTCAAGAAGCATATAAGTTAAACAAATTAACAACGACAATCATTATCAATTACAGCATGAGTAAACACAACACAATATAAAAATATAAATTCAAAACATATCATATATGATAGATAAACAATTTGATCTGATGTATAACTTTGATGATTAATTCTATTATATTCCAACTTCTATAGGTGAGGTGTCATTCTTTGTGGTTTTGATGTAGTCTCTTCTTTCCATTGAAAAAATGTTTTTCAGTAGTTTGATACTTATGATTTATGTGGAGGAAACTATGCCTATACTCATCAAACACCTACTTTCCTAAACTTATTGAACGATGAGATTTCATCTTTAGACCTCAAATTGGACATGCAAATTTTCCCTTTGTTTGAAGACCTACAAGATCATATATAATTGGATTAAATATGTCAATTTTTATAATTATATATAATGAATAGATTATTTAAAAAGCATGCATGATATCTACTTCATAAAATTAAATATTGTTAAAGTGCAGTCCAACGTTATAACATACCACAAAAATATGTTAGCCCTGGGGTATCGTGAATTGTCCATACAAGCATTGCATGGAATTCAAATTTTCTTTTCCCTATTGGTCTAGAGACGTCATACATAGTGATGCCATTCCATAAATTTAGTAACTCATCAATAAGAGGATCGATATATACATTCATATATCTTTAACTTGGTACTTACCTATTTGAATGAATATAAACATTACATAATTATTATAACCATTTTACTGCAATATATATAAATTAATGTACATGACTATTGAATGAAAAAAATATAAGTCATTATGCAACAAATAAGACAAATAAGATTTTACTTGTTAAATAAAATTGATGTAAGCAAATACCTGGAACAATCATTGACAACATTATTTGTTCCCTCTTTATTGACATCCATGGAGGAATGTTATTATTGATAACAAAAATAGGCCATACCGAGTAAATAGATTTCAACTCTCCAAATGGATTGACACTGTCCACTGCCAATGAAAGCCTAAGATTATGAGGTTCTTCTTTAAATTTTAGCCATTTTTCCTCCATGTCCCTAAATGCAAAACCATCTATAGGCATTTAAAGAATATCATCTCCACTTCTATTCTATGCATGGTAATCCATAAATTGCACTAAGTTTTTGCACCTAAATAATTGTTGCATACATGGAATAATGGAAATATAACAAAGAACCTTGCAAGGCACCTTTTTTGTTAGTTGATCTATTCAATATCTACTAATATGACATTCTAGGCATTCTGTTGCAAATTCATGTTATTTAAGATATATAATATGATCATTGGGACATGCATCTATTGTTTGATACTCCATTCTAATATCTTCCATAATGCTAGATAAATCTCAGTATGAGCGGGGTAAAATATTTGATGGTGGTAACAAAAATTCACCAATCAATCTACAACAAAAATAATTTGTTAATATAAAAAATATTAATTGTACATATTTCATCCTTTATTTTATATTGTTGAACTAACAACAATTAAAATAGATGAAAAAAGATAACATATATGACATACCTTAACATCTATGAGATTGCTATGTTTGATAAACTATTAATAATCTTCAAGTTCAACAACAACAATATAATAGAGAGAAGAGTTGTTTGGGAGCTGTTTGAAGTACAGGTAAATCATGAACATCATCAAAGTCATCTTGATCATCATGATTAGCTCTGCCACTAAATGTGTCATGGATAAATGTATTTGTACCATCATCTTCTTCCATAGGATCATTAACTTCATCTTTGATATTCACAGCTCCATGTTCATCCACTTGCAAAACCACATTCTCTAGGCCATGATAATCCATATCATGTGCCCTAGGGAGCCCCACCTTTATAATAATGATAGACAAAAGTAAACCATGATCATGATCAAGTGATTATATATATATAATGTTAAAACAATATAAAAATTGACAAATTCAATCAATATAAACACATATAATGAACAACTTACCAATGGACGATAATCATGCCCCCCTTCAATGTGACCATGTTTCTTACAATGTTTCTCAGCTGTTGTGATTAAAAGTCATCTTGTGTTTAAGCCTTTGCAACTATTGCAAGGGAAATAACATTTCCCATCACCCTTTCTTTTCAATCTATCCCACAATCTATTAAGTGTCTCTTCATTTTTTTCTAGACTAATATTATCTGACATTATTTTTCTTTACCAAGTTTGAATATTTAGATCTTCAAAAAATATCAAACTCACACTCCAATAATTTTTATTCATAGATAGGTAAAAAAAATTAATAATTCCAATATTTTACACAAAAAAAATTTGGCATTCAACCACCCCTACAAAAGAGAAGATATTTTGAAGTTAATGACCCAAAAAAAAACTGTAAAATGTTAATTCCAAAACTTATTAAATTATGATTTTACTATGATTTCCAACCGTTAGACTCCTAAAATAAGAATATTGAACTTGCACAACAAAATTTGAAAATGCACAAGTCTAAAAATGAAATATGATGAGATGTTGCTTTAAAATATGATTTTCAAACTTGGAAGTACAAATCTGACTTCACAAATGAATTATGGGAAAGCACAATGACTACCCTCAACTTGCTGATAGCTTCTTGAATTTTTTCTGATTTTTCCCAAGAAAATTATCCTCAGTTCTCCACAAACTGTCATAAGTATAGCAAATTCGCAAGTAGAGAAAATTCATAAGTATAGCAAAACATTGTCGCAATAAATAATTAAGCTCAGGGTATGTGTAGGATCATGATGGGCCAAAAAGTGGCAATATTATGGGTATTTGTAGGGTATGTGGCTGACAATTTTTTACCCAAAATTGATGAAATGAAAATGGTTTTTAGAGGATATTCTTAGCAATATAAATTATGCCTTAATTTGAATTTAATAAATTATTGTTATTCATTTTCTATTAGAATTATGACTAAAGTCCTAATCGATAGGGTGATTGAAAAACATCTATAACTTTCAAAGCGGTATATATTTTTGAATCAAATCATCGTCACATTCTATGCTTCACATACTATAGGATTAAAAAAGAAAAATTAAATTTCATGAATTTTTGACCAAGTTAAGTGGTGGACATATGATTTTTTATATTTTTTAAAATTTGTAATAAAAATTCATAATTAATTATTTACTTGGAAAAAAATTATGAAAAATATGCATCACATCGGACATAGTCCTCTACTTATATATAAAATTTTATAAAAAATATTATAATTTTATTATGGTTAGGGTGGTCAGACAGACACCTACTTCTTATTTTTTTCCTGAAATTTAAGTACTCTTGCATTGAAATTTCAAATTTTCACCAAATAGATTTTATTTATTTTTAAATAAACTAGTAGTTTACTACATTAAATTTTCTATAGATTCTATTCTTACATATTTTTGAAATAATATAGATAACTTATTCAAATTTTTACATCAAGTTGCTTAACACTGATTTTTTTGAATTTTTTGCCACTTAAGGGCCTGTTTTTTCCATGATGATCCTGCACATACCCATCACTTTTTTTTTCATGCCGGCCTTAATTTTGACTTCACATTTTTGTCAAAATTTCAATGAAAACTTTTTCATAATTTCAATAAAAAACGAGGTTCGTCAAAATTTCGATGAATGTCGGGGATAAAATTTAAAAAAATTGAAAATTACACATTAAATATCACTAGTACCTGATAATACATCTAATTATCCATCTTTCTTCAGAAACTTTCATTGAATTTTATAGTAAAATGAGTTAGTGGTCATTAGGGTACCCCAGAAGAGTTGGGCTTGAAGTTAAAAGTTGTGAAGTGAGATGGAAGTAGGGATTTTAGAGGTAGAGTTTAAAGGTCTAAAAAAGGCTTGGGGAGTTGTACTTACCTATAAAAAACATTGGAGTAGTGTTCCAAAATAGAGGTTGGTATAGTGGACCAAATCGAGATGTTTGGTGGTTGGACTAGCTAGGGCCTCAATCTAAAACTTTATGTGAATCAACTAAAAAACTATTATAGGACCTGGTAGTAGTTTTGGTTGAACTAGCCAAGTGGTAGGATACAAAAAAGGTGTTCAAAGGTATTGAGAGCCAATGGGGTGACAAAGGACACCCCCTCCCCAAGGATGAAGAAGAGTAATCCTACCACATGAGCTTGAGGGAATCTAGGTGTTCTACATAGATTTTAGGAGTGTAGAAGAGTATCTCTATCTTGTCACTTTGTGGTGAGGTTTATTAGTGGATGCATACAAGGATTCCCTATCTTAATGAAGAAGGGTAGTTGCACTAATGTGGAGGTTGACTGATGAAAGATAATTCAACACTCAACCAAAATTACCAAGAATCTGAAAATTCAACATGAACTTTTTGAAACAACAAAAAAATCTGCAAGAAGCATCTTTGTTTCTTATACAAATTTCCATGAAATTACACAATAACAAATCATTTCTGTAATACATTATTATTGCAGCCATTAGGGCTGATGAAAATCATTACATAACTGAAATAGATATGATTTACAATAAACAAATCTCAATAGATAAATTATCTCCTTCAATTTATCTTCTTTCACAACATTCTATCTCCTTCAACCTGCAATAATTAATGGAAATCACTACTACAATAAACTTAAAACACTCAAGTCTATTTGTTTCTATCCAAACACCTTCAAATTCACAAATTGAATAATATTTTCTTGGTGTCTTCCAACCCTTCTTTTGTTGAATCTCTCAAGCTCCCTTCACAACGACTTCACTAGCTCACTATCTCCTAATATGTGGAGCTCACTAGCTCCCAAAAATATGGGCTTCTATGCAAATAGAAATCTGCAACAATTGAGTCTTCAAATATGCTCTTCAATCTAGTAGCATCTCCCCATCTCAACTTTCAAAAATTTCAAAACCAATTTATCCAACTGATAAGGCATCAATATAAAGAATTGTGAGAGTGATAAAGCCATTGTGGTCTACCCAAACAGCTTGCCAATATCACTTACAAACTACCACACCCACTTTGAGGAGAATCAAAGATAAAATTGAAAATTATTAACTTTTTTCATCATCCTCACATGGGTGCATATCTCTCAACTGATAAACTTTGGTCAATTCTAGCATCTTCATTGATTTTCGGTGGCTCTGATGGGTTCAAATCTAGATATACACCAACATGCAAGGCTAGTGACCCCAACATGAAAATGTATGCAAGAAATGCAAATGATCATGCAAGAACATGTAAGAAAAGTGGTCCCCACTTGGAAATGGATGCCCAAGATGTATATTCCCTTTGGAGATGCTCGGGAAATTTTTATCAAAGAATAATTCCTTCAAAAATTACATTTACAAATCACCACAAGGAAAAATTATATTGTTCCAAACTAAAATATTTATTTCCCACACACCTTAGCCCTTACTGAAAAAAGAAGAAGATAGAAATAGCAATATTTTGTTGATTCAAGATTGCATTACACCATGGATTCTCCTGCATCAATGACTCCAATGGAGTTGTTGAAGACTTGAAACTAGTGAAGTGGAGTAGCCAAGCCCCTATGTTGTGGGGAAATAATTGACATGATGGTTCTATATGTCAAAATGTTGGAGATCAAGAGTTGGGAAAGCTACGTGAGTGTGTCATGAAAACTTGGAACTTATGGTAATGGATTGAGAGAGGTGATGTGTAGGGCACAACCCCAAGTTTCCTTAAGAGGTCAGATGTTGTATTGGAGTCAAGGATCCAAACTCCCTTAGAATTTTGTGATAATATTACATTTACAATAGGCTCCCAAGTTGAATGCTTAGAATGGAGCCAATCCATGAGGCAAATCAACATAGGTAAAAAAGGTAACTCCATGCAGATTAAATTTGGATGTGTGAATGGAGTTGGTTAGGATGCATGGGATGTATGAGGAACAAGGTTCACTAATGTTTTCATGTAGACATGGTATTGGAGCCAGTCCATGGGTAGCTTCTAGAGATGGACACAAAGGACTCAAGGAGTCCTTTTCAGTCATGAGAGTTAAAAGTAGAGGTTGGGTAAGTGAGAAAATGAATGAAGGTAGATATAGGGAATATAATTGATTAATAGGTTACAAATATTGGCTTGGGTACTCAGGGAGTATCCCATGGAGTGGTAGATTGAGGGTGTAAACCAAATGGAGAGGACTTACAAATCCATGAGGAACCCATCTTATAGGGGAAAGGGATCATGGACTTCATATGACCAAGAATATTTTTGCAAGCGCTTAGAAGTAGTCAAGTGAAGTGAACAAGGTTGCACATGGTGCAAGGAAAGTATGTAGGGGTAAGAAAGAGGTATAATTGGAGCACCCAAGTGAAAGAGATCTATGAGAAGGATTCACATGCACTACCATTCTACAGGTTGTGTTGGAATTCAAGTTAGGTGTTGGACAGTTGAGTATTGGAGGCATAGTCTAGGAATAAGAAAGGACTTGTCCATAACATGAGTCACAAGTAAGGTTTGTTAATTTCACATGAGGTTGGAAATTATTTCGATGAAAAGAGAACATTTAAGAATCATGCCAACCTAGCCCCATGACAATTAAAATATTTTTAAGATTTATTATCAAATACCCTTACACTAATTTATTGGTCTAGAGACATAAAAGAATTTTAATAAAGAATATTAGAAAATGATTATTTATACAATAAAAGATGAAAATACGATCTTTATACCTCTAAATGTTATATCATTAAAACATGGGGAAAGGGAAACCTTATACATTTCCCTCTCTAGGGTTTGACGCCATTACCAAATTTCACTAGAATGGGAGGTATGTGTGATATGTGTGTTGATGTGCGGGTTTGATTAGATTAGGACAAGGTATGTAATTGACATATAACTTGGTAGGTGAGTCAAGTATCCCTTCACCAAATTTAAAAATTTTGTAAGGATGAAATGAAATGATCCTATTGACCTAATGATGCAAATTATAGTTCTAATCTAAATATAAAATATCTGAGAAATCATTAAAAAAATTAGATTGCCAAAACAACAAAAGAATAGGATGTTTTACACCAGTGATAAAACTCTGGAGCTAAAAAGGTAGGACATAGGCTCCCTATGTGTCACTTCCTTTCTAGGGAAAATTCAGATCTATTTTCACAATCACCAAGTGTCAGATTGGGGCTTTTTTTTTTCCCATCTACAAATTTCTTGGGTCACTATCAGATAATTTTGTAACTATGTTTTTGTGAGTTTTCAAGGTGTGCCATAGAAAAAATGACCCTTCACTTGACATGGGAATAATTCATGATAATTGTACTTAATCAAGTCTTAATCTAGTGTTGTGATGCATTTTATGCATCCATACTAGGTCTTGAACCCTTGCAAATCAAATAACACACTTTTAATGAGGTCTTGTAAAGGTGTTGTAAAGTATTGTAAGATGCTTTCACACTTTTCTAGACTTAATGAACCCATTTCTTCCTAATTTAGCATTATAAAATGTGTTTAATAGCATTATTACATCAATTTAGAAGGCTCGTGAACTAAATTTAATGCTAAACTAGTGTTGTAATGTGTCTTACACATTCCAATTGGTTCTTGTTCCTTCCTAGGCTATGCGGACCTCATTTTAGTGTTGTAAAGTGTATTTAATCAGACTTTCACATTGATTTTTGTGTCCCAAGCCCTATTTGGCATTTACATCATCACTAATAGGCACCTATTAACCCATATTGTGCATCCTGAGGTATAATTTGATCAAATGACTAACATAGTCATCATATAAGCCTAATTTGCTTACTTCTCGACATTCCAGCTAGCAAAAATGGCCCCTATGGTACCCATTCACCATTAGTGGTGAATTTGTCCCATCTAGGTGGGACCCATTCACTATTAGTGGTGAATGAGTCTCATTTGAGCCATTTTCGAGGTTTTGAGGGGGAGAAAATTAGGTTTTAAGTATAATTTTTCTCCATGTCGGCCTTAAGGATCTAATTAACAATAAAATAAGGTGAATTTCCTATAAACTTACCTCTCTAAAACTCATTTTTATATTCCATTCATCCATTAACTAATTCACGTCATTCATTCATCATTTATCTTCTATATCAAGTGAAGCAAGCTAGGGCTTTCACATTGCACCTAAGACATCCAAGGGTAGATTCTACATGTTTTATTGTAGACTTTCAAGAAATATCATCATGGAAAGGAAATCTATTCCATGGTTTCATGTTTCATTACATCTTTTCATCATTTTGCTTTAATTACCTAAATGGTGTTTTACCAAGGCAAACCCCCATGCCCTAACATTCAACATATCTCTCTTTTGTCTTATTTGTATGCAGATTTAGGACTCTTGGAAGCTTGGAAATCATTGAAGATCAAGTTGCAAGGTTGCTCAAGTCTTCTCTTCATTCAACAAGTTAAAATCTCAATAAAACTCATTTTCAAACCCGTAAATCAAAGTTTCAGAAGCAAACACCTGTAGGGCATCAAAGTGCAAATCGGAAGCTTCAGAATCCACCTTTAAAAATACAAAAAATCAAAATTGGACTCATTCACCATGGGTGGCAAATGAGTACCACGCCAAGGTTAGTTTTTGGATTTTTACATTTTTAGATACCCTTTTGTTAGAAATAGGTTCTTGTACAGTTTGACAAAACTTGAATTGATTCTCCTAGAATGGAAAATGAGTCCCACTAGGCCTAAATTTTAGCATCAACAACATTTCAAAAGCAATTTCTAGTCTCCATCCACATTCGAGGTGCACACTTTCAATCTGATTCATTTCTTTTGCAATTTTCCATTCATAAATGATGAGGATATGTTAGTCTACAACAACCCTCTTTATGATCCTTCCCCTACCTCTCCTATTTTGGAAGATATTAGGGAACAAAGAAATGAAGTCATAAATGATCATGATAATCACATTTGTTCTTCTCCTAGTATCTTTCCTAGTTGTTATAAAGATACTTTGTTCTCAGAAAACATAACCAATGAGAGTCATGAGAATCTTAGTTGTCCCCTTTCACCTATAGAAAACTTTATTGAGCAAAACAATTCAATCATTGATCCTCCTCATACTTGTGATGAAACTACTTTACACATTTCAACTTTAGATGAACATATTACAAGCTCTCCTAGTATGGTAGAAAATATGGACATGTGAAATTGACATCATGCATATTTAATTAAATCATATTCACCCATCAATTAAATAAATCTAGTTTATTTGATTGATCTCCTAAAGTTTCTTTATTTAATTAAATCAAATATATTTAATTAAATGGATAGTGCAGATCAATTTCCTCCCTTTTGATTTAAATAAATCCAAGTATCTATTTCAAAATTCAAAATCACCTAATCATCATATTAAATTAATCAAACCATGATTAATGCTAATCCTAATCTCTAAAATTCTCTAGATTTTGCCACTTGCACATGAAAATGCATTGAAATGATTTATTAAAATATTTATTTATTTTCAACTTGGCATCTTTGGGGAATATTCCTCCAAGTTTGAAAATCCCTCCAAAAGGGATTTTTCCTTCCAACAAAGCATTTAAGAGCCCTTACATGTCTCTTGCACAAGTCAAACTTGGCATTTAACTCATCTTGTCATCAAATTCAAATTTCAAATCTCGCCCTCTTTGGAACATTGACCAAATAGTGCTCATTCCTCCACTTCTCCCATGTTGACAAATGGCATCTTGTCATTCATGGATCTTTAGTCCCACATTCTCCATGTTTGGAATTCTTTTATCCTTCTTAGTTATAAATAGAGAGTTTCTCTATTGTATTACTCCTCCACAACTCAACCAAGTTAGCATTTCATCTTGATCATCATCTCCACAATCATAGGAAACTTGATACACATTCATCTTGCACTTGGTTATCATCTTGCATCTTTTTATCATCTAGGAGCTTATCAAGCATTGGGAAAGGGCTTCTTTCCATAGAAGCACCAATCCACTATGGGATAGGGTTTGGTCATGTTTCTATGTGCTTGGATTTAGTTGTCATTGTTTTATTTAGCTTGCCTATTTTAATATGATTGAATATTTCATAGGGATACTTTATTTGGTTTGCTTAAGTTCACTAACAATGCTAATGATTGTTTGTTTTTGAGCAAAATATAGAAATGGAATCCACATTTTGGCACCCACCATGTATTTTAGAATGTTTTATAATATCTATGATTTGTCAATGCTCTATTTTTTATTTGATAATTACATGTGCTCGAATCTAGTTTGCCAGTATATATTTTATCCACACGAATGTTAATTTGTTTGAACTCTATGATTACATAGCAGACAAAGATGATTATTTTGAGCTATGAAATGCCCAATTTGAAGAGGTTTGTTGCTATTCAGATTGATCAGCCTAGGTATGCCTGTCTCACATGGTTTGATTAATCATGAAATTCTATCTTTGTGGCACTTCGTTTAATTCATCATATAAATGAAAATTCCAAATTATAATCAATTATTCTTGAGTCTCCAAAGAATATTGAAATCTGGGTGATCTTGTGACCATTATTGGAATACAATCAATTGAGAGTTGAGATTTGTCTATAACTTTTATTTCTTTCAAATAGCTATAATTCCATGTTTTGATTTAGAAAAGACAAGCTACTTTGTGTCATTCACCTATCAGGGAACGATTTCTACTGTGCAATATTGGAATCTTGAACAAAATGCTGGTAAAGTCTTTCCTTACTTAAATATAGATTGTTGCAGGACTGTCAAGTCTCTTATTTCGTGTATCCAGTAGCTATCAACTTCACAAACATGTACAATGTTCTCTACAAAATTTACATGTCATAAAGAGATCTCATAAAATATATGTTAGGCTCACATAGATGCAGGAGTTTTGGAAGGGCGCGTAAAATAATCATTACATTTTTCTTTAAGGAATTATGTCAAATAGTTCATGTTTCAAGTGCCCAATTTGGGGATAGGTGGGTAGGACGTAGGAAAAGATCGGGGTTATGTTTGCAACTATCATTTCTATTTTTCTTGAAAAAATTCTAAAGCCCCTTTCAAAAAATTTATTTTGTGCTTACCCGACAATCATTGCCTTCCTTGAGATCATGTTCTTTCTGGCGCCTTCTATCTAACATCTCCTCATGTTTCTTCTTGAATATCTTGTGGGCGCCCAACTTCTTCTTCGCTACTTCTATCACACATTTATCTTTCTCCGCCTTTAACAGCTCAGTGATTCATTTCTCCATGGCACAAGGTTGGTTAGCAATTTGTAAGCAACATTCACACTAAAACTGAGCCTCATCATACATGTTGTTTAAAGTTTATAGATCCCACATGTGAGTTGTAGATATTTAATTATTTGTTTATTAATTAACTAAAGACTGTAATTGGAGAGCCTTTTGGTGACGGGCCCTAAATTTGACTTGGATTTAACAATCTTAGTGTATTTAAATTATTGTGTTTCTAACATTAGTCAAAGCTTATTTAGCAATTTGTAAGAAAGATTCCCTTGTAGGATGTTGGCGATTTTAGTTTCTACTTTCAAAGGTCGTTGATGCCTATAAATATTCCTAATTTTTTGCACTAATCTTCAGAAGTAACTGGCCATATGTCGCCATAAATCTATTTTAAGCCTGTATGCTTCTCAGATTTCTTTAAAATTTCTTGTATTGGTTAAAGTGAAGTGGCAAATCAATAGAATGCGTTTGATTCGCAGGTTTTTGTATGTCAACTGGGACATGTCAATGCAACCCCATCTTATCCACTATGATTGGATGCCCTCTTAACCATAGTTTTTATTAGTTTTCAAATTTGAATTAGTAGGCACTACAAAAGTTAAAGCCAATTTGGGTAATTCTTTGTTGTCTCCATCTTTTGTGCTTTCACACAAGTAAGAACTTGTCCTTGTGTTCACATATACATGGGGAACTTGGGTCCTTGTGTAAACAAGAGGGAGCTGGAGGATAATTTCAAATTATTTGGTGTATTGTGCAGGTCAACATCCTTTCTCAAAGGAATTGAAGGAAGCAGGTATTAAATCCTACAAAGGTGTCTCACTCTCTACAAAGAGACTTTGAACATATACAACTATTAAATCCATCGCGTTTCCATGTAGAGGAAAACAACATTCATGAGGCTAATCAAATGTTGTGATGATTAAAATCAAATTGCAAGAGGATTCCATTTAGTCCATGAAACCCAACTACTTTAATCATACATTCTAAGCTTATGATAAATGCTTTAATCATATTTTTTCATTTATGTAGCTTATATAATAAATTTCTATAGATTAAAGGTCAGGGGCTATTAAATGTTATAAGCAAACCTTTTGAATTTGTTGTTGCACACATTAATGCATTTAACAAGTACTATTAATTTCTCTTTTCGCATTGATTTGTGGTAGTTCTCTTTTCACATAATTTTTAAAAAGATCTTTATGTCTCATGAGCTGCACTTTCAGAATTTGAAATATTTTCCAAATTTTGTATTGATTGAGGCCTCATAAAATTTTCTTTTGTTAGTTGGTAACATTGAAGCGCAAGAAATGAACATGGGTGTAGGTTGATTAAATATTTGACTTTGGTTTTGTAAATCTAAAAGTGCTCTTGGGAAAACAACAATTACTAAGAACGATGAATCAAAAAGGCTGGCATATGATTGAATAATATTACTGTCATATTTGACGAAAGAATTAGCAAACTGTCAATTTTGAATATCTATTTTCTTGGAGTAATCTATTTTCTTAATTGTTTATTGAATATGTTGATTAATGATTTTCAAATTTAAAAACATTGATAACTGATTTGCAGATTCTGTGAAGATGATGGAATAGCAAGGCAAAAGATTCAAGTATATAACAAGCAGATTTAAGTTTGAAGAGTGAGCCTTGAGCATTGAAGTTGAAATTGACAAAGCATTTTTAATTGTTTAAAGCATCTAGTTAATGCTTTAATTTTCTATTTTAAATCAACTCACATCTTTTGAAGCCCTAAAAAGGGCATTTCAATTTCTTGTTACAAAAAGGCTTAATATTAACATTAGGACACAAACTTACTAAAGTTTTTTTTGGATTTAAACAATTGAACAAGAAAAATTATCACATTTCCTTTGGTGCTTAAAACAAAGTCATTGTTGCTTTGTGGTCTTAAAATAAATATGTGTCTTTTGTGTTTTGTAATCTTATTTGCAAAATAATCTCATCTAAAAGGGTGTATGCACTTCTCTCATGCTTCACAGTGATCTTGAGCCACTGATGGAACTTCAAATTTTGTTCCTTATGTTTCACTCATGCCCTACCTTATGTCACTAGTCTTTCATGGTGTTGGAAAATGTCTAAGGGTTGGGGTTTTCGTTTTTCCTACATGTTAAACCCTTGTTTTTACATTATGCCTTGGTCGGGATCTATTTCGCTGTTATTTTTTTGGGGGGTTTTAAAATAACTTATGCCCCATTGTTTCATCTAGGATGGGTCCCTTTGGTCTTAATTTTTATCTCCTTCGTGGGTTTTATTTCCCTACATCTTGCTTGGCCCTAGTTTCATCATTTAAAAAAAACTTTTGTCATTGTTTACCATCCAATTAGTAATGTCCCCTTGTCCCTTTAATGAAAGTTTTATTTTGCAAAAGGGATCGAATTCACGCTACCATTGATCAAATTTCCTTTAGATATCAATGGTTGCCCACCATTGCGTGATCATAAATTGGTTGATTGCGGTATCATGGGCGAGCACCACGTGTCCTTCCTTGGTGAGGTCAATGGAGATAAGTTTTTGTGTCATCAATAAATTTTCATCAGGTATCAACAATTTCCTGCCATTGTGTGATCAGAAGTTGCAAGATCACAATATTGAGGGCAATCACCATGTGTCTCATCTAGTGGAGCCGAAGGAACAATGAAATATATTAATTCGGCCTTAAATACATTAAGAGGTGGGTTACTAAAGTTTTTTGTGAAGTGCACGTGTCTTAAATCGATGGATCTATTATAATCTTGAGAGAAAAGCTGCTCAATAGTTAATGATAAGGATGATGACCATGTTGAAGGAGCGAGATCACTGATGATAAAGATCAATGGTTTCCCGCCATCACGTGATTAGAAGTTGCAGGATCATGATATTGCGGGCAACTGCCATGTGGATTTCCTTCGTGGCGTATGGTATCGTGCACCCCTTGTTGTCACATTGTCAATTGCCTCAACCTATTTTGAAGGTAGCCGTTAGATAATTTGATCAAACTAAAGGATCGACAACTAGAATTTAAAGCTGCATCAAATATTTCCACCGACTGATGAAGAATACCAAAGATCGGTGAATTCTCCAGGATGATTTCCATTGTGATAGATTTTTTGAATATCACCAAGTGCTTCATTCAACTGGTGACATGTGTACTTTATGGCTAGATGCTTGTTTGCTCCTTCATTCTCTATAAGAAGGATTTCAAGGCCAAAAGTATGAGTTAGCAAGTTAGACAATTTTTGGTCGAGTCTAGGTGAAGTTGCATAGCACATTGTAAAGACATATGGTTTTAGAGATGAATACAATTTATGTTCTAGTTCAGTCCGTAATAGGTTTTAAATTCATGAGGATTTAATGCTATATAAAAGTACTAGCATTTGAGTTGAAATGATAAATTCAAGCTCACGTCTCTCCATTGCACATGCATATCTAAACTTTGAATAAAATAACTAAGCTTTGTTTCATTCATTTCACTATTGTGGTGTGTATGATCCTTATTTTAGCTTTAATTCAATGAGTTAATTAAAATTCTTGAATGGGATTATAGGTGGGTATGTTCGGTATAAGGATTTCATAAGTAGTATTGGGTTAGAATGCATACTGATGAAATTGTAATGCAATATTGTCAGGGATCTTATATGTCATGTATTAAATTTGTCATAAACCTTTAAATGCTGATGAATTTGACTCCTACAATGGATATATGGCATTGATCTAAGTTGTAATTACCTTTATGATCTAGTATTTGTTTGTCTTTTCCTAGAGCTTGCTACAAATTGCTAATCATTGACAAATTATATTATGGATTGTGTTGTAATTATCTCATGCTCTAATTAGTTGATATTACTGATAAACAACCAATTTATTTTAGTATTATCCTATTATGTTGAGCTATTAAGTGAGGTAATCTATTATTGTTAATGTTGTTTATGATATTGGTGCATAGGTTGTAAACACATTAAGGGATTACCCTCCTGGGTCTTGTAGAGCCAGAAGTGTAGGAGGAATTTTAAAGTCCTCATCAGTTGGTCTAGGTCCTTCAAGCTAACCCTTATTGGAATTGGAAATTCCATAAGTAGATTAGAAGACAAACCTGGTTATAGTGTAAAAAAGATAACCAATAGCTGGAGGCTTTGACAAGTCTTCTAAAAAGCTGGTGGTGAAAATGACATGTCATCATTGGGTATTTAAATAATCTATAGAATTGAATTCCCACCACTAATGTGGGTATGGAGGCGGGTGAGGTTTTTTGTACTCTCATTTCAAAAAGATGATGGTGGGAATGGTGGGGTTTGCATTGCGGATGACACCCGAGAGTTGGGCATTTGGCAAGTCATCAACGAAAATGATGAAGGAAGATGCAAATCCTATGAGGCGAGAGGATGTCTCAAGTTAGCCATTAAGAATGGTGGAGACAACACAAAATTCTACACAAGGTGGCTTGCAAGGGCGGAGCCGCATTGCATGAAAGTCAACATTTTCAAAGTTTGAAGGAAAAATGCCAAGGGAACTCTATAGAGGCTAAAGACCTGGAAATTTTGAAGGTGGTGAAACTTGGTCAACTTAAGATGTTAACTCTGGGACTCTTTGACTACTTAGAACTCAAAAATAGGGGGCACACAAAATGAGGTGAAGGAAAAAGAGACCTGGCAAAGCAAAAAGAGAGGGTCCCCATTCTGAATGGGGCATGTGTGCTATAGGCACAACATAGATTTACAAAGCATCATTTACAAGATAGCATTCAAGGTATCATTGTTCATATTTCATGTCCTTGTCTCATTATTTCATCATTAGGCTTAATTACCTATAAGGTGTTTGACAAAGGAAAACCCCTATTCACTAACAATCAACAAGTTTTTCTCCTCTTTACATGTGTGCTTGTAGGTTTATAGATTGAAGAAAAGTGGATTTGAAGCCTTCAAAAGTACCAAAATGACAAAATTGTAAATGTCATCAAAGTTGTCATGAAATTTTTTTAAGACTCATAGAAACTTAGATCTAGGGTAAAATATCCATCCAATTTGCATGAAATCAGTGGGAAAGTGCTTATTATATCCATCTTCAGAGGCTAGAAATGTTTTAGTTCAAGATTTTGCTCCTAGGACACTTCACAAAAAAATGAGACTAATCCCTCAGAAGTGGTGAATGAGTCCCACTACAAGAATTTTTCCAAGATTTTGGTAGATTCAAATACCCTTTTTCTAGAAACCTATTCCTATGTAGAAATCCATACCTAGGACTGATTCACCAAGATTGGCGAATGAGTCCTAACAGACAAAAATTTCAAGATTTTCAATATTTCAGAGCTCCATCCAGTCATCTTTAGATTTCCAGGTGCACATATTTCATCTTGCATCTTTTTATTCAATTTTTATGCATTTCTAGGTCATTTAGTGAAGCATTACATCAAACTAGGTTTAAACATTTCATCTTGCATTACATTTGTCTTTCCAAGTATTAACTTGGTGGTGAACCCCTCATTAGTTTGCAATCAACCCCTAGGAAAACCCTATTGCAAGATCTTTTTCTCCTTTGTATTGAGATCTCTGGGGTTACCCTTTAATGTAGTAGGTGAAAAGTGGGTGTGCTCTATGTCCTAAGCCATATGATAGCATTCAAATCCCATTTTTCATATACAACAACATGATATAAATATTTTAAGGTCTATTAGATAGATGTGAAGTTTTCTTTTTTGAATGGTGAATTGCAAGAAGATGTATGCATGGAATGTAACTAGAATATTTCAAGTTGTCAGATCAACTAGACTTGGTATGTAAGTTGAAGAAGGGACTATATGGTTTGAAGCAAGCTTTGAGAGATTGGTATGCAAGATTTGGAAGGTACTTGATACAAGAAGGATTTAGCAAGGGATCTGTAGATAGTAATATTCACTTTAAAATTGAGGAAGATAAAATCTTGATAGTAGTTGTATATGTGGATGTATTATCTTTGGTGGAAATGAGGCTATGTGTGAGATTTTTTTTGAAGAAATGCAAAAAGAATTTGGGATGTCAATGTTTGGGGAGATGAATTTCTTTCTTGGGCTACAGATCAATCAAACTAATAAAGATATTTTCATTTCAAGGCCTAAGTATGTCAAGGAGATGTTGAAGAATTTTTCAATGTATGAATCTAAACTGATATGTACTCCTATGTTGAGTAGTTATATATTGAAAAAAGATGATGATTCACCAAAGGCTAATCAAAGAAAG
>VDFB02049217.1:23457980-23528776 GCA_007258455.2 Sequoia sempervirens
ATTGTAGTAATCTTAATTAGGTTTTCAGTTTGCTTTCATTAGAAGTAGTTTAGTTATAGTCATTACTATAGGTACCCATAGCAACTAAGATTTAGATTTACTTTTATTGTTTTATAGTTTTTATGAGTTTACAACAACTAGAATAACTTTATTAGGTTATTTTTAATAATTTGAGTCCATGAAGGAATATATCTTGTTGCACCATCATAAGATTATGCTCCTTGGTCAATAATCTAACATAGTCTTAAGTAGTGTCAAGTGGACTATTTAGTTTCTTAACTCTTTTAATTGAGTGACTTTCACCAAGTTTACAAAACATTAACTTAGACTCTACAAATTATATGTGAAATAATGCTTGCAAATAGATTCAATGCTACCACATGCCTAATGCACTGTCATTGACATGATGATATGACTTTGAATTATTGCAATAAAACTTCAATAATCTTCCCTTGAATGCCTTCGAAATTCTCTATAATTCTCTTGTGAATGTACTCTTGATTGCTTGAAAGTCTTAGGATTTATTGCTACGATGAAACTATGTGAATTAACCTTATATTTATACTAAATCTAAGTTTAACCCTAAAATTCAAATAATCCAAGTCAACATCAGATCTAGGATTGAAAATCATTAAAATCCCACCACAAATAAATTCAAAAAAGGGGTTTCCTAGACAAGGAGGACCCATTCACCACCTTGGGTCAATGGGTTCTAGCACAATTTTATAGGACCTAGCTTTGGGGGGTGAAATAACATAAAAAAATCACCTCAAATATTCCAAGAAAGGGGTGTCCTAGGTTAGGAAGATCCATTCACCCAAAGTGGTGAATGGTTCCTAGCATAATTTTATGGGACTCCAACTTTATCAATGTAAATGTTATGAAATATCACTAATGGGTGTTAGGGAAGATCCTTGAAAAAGGCAATCAATAAGGCTTAGATTTGAATTAAATGGATAGTTAAGATATAATTAATATAAATTAATTAATGAAGCCCTATATTAGTGTGAAAGTGCAAGAAAACAAATTAAAACACTCTAAATAAGGCACAATTAAGTACATTTTATCATTAATTGTTAATTCCTAGACTAAGCATGAAAAAGGGTTACATTTTTTGACACTACATTTTTCCCCCATGTCAAACTCACACTAATGTAGACATTCAAGACAATTAAGTATGAAACAATAACAAAGATACATAGTCATACCCTATTAAATAAGAGTAAAAATTGTGATAGGTTGAATATAAGCATTAGAAAATAAGCAGCAAACTAAAGAGTGTAAATAAACACCAAAACAACCTACACCTCAAGATTAGCCTAAGTTGGAATCAACACAAGATAAAAGCAACAAATAGAACCTTATACCTTGTCTTGAATCGATCCTTTGGTTGGCCCTTCGATCTTTGATGTGTATGCTCCTTGATGGCACAAGATGTAAGCTAAATGATGATGTGAGGATGAGTGCAAATGGATGAAAACATGAAAATGGCTAAGTGTAGGTTGAAAAATAAAATTAAAAGAGTTTGGCTGGGGCAAAATGATATCCCTCAAGACTAGAGAAAATAGGGTATTTATAGAGATTTTGTGGAAAATCTCTAGGTCGGATGGCTGGAGATTGAGCCACCAAATATCAAGATGTAGGGCTAAGGTGAGTTGAGAACTCACAAGCCCTCACATCTTGACATGTGGCATGGGGAGAGGTTTAAGAAAGATGAGGTGGACATGAGGTGTAAGAGAAGTACATGACATGGATGTACTTCAAAGGACCATAGGGATTTGGTCAAGATATCTTCATAAAGGATGTCCTTGTCCCATGTGGGTGAGAGGACATGTGAGGAATTAAAAATTCCTCAAATATCCTGATGGGGAGAGGGGAAAGAATTTTAAATTCCAAAGGGTGCATTGGGGGATTAAATGTGAATTAAAAATTCACATAGGGAAGTGGAGTGCCTTGTCCAAAAGGGGAAGGCCTTTAATAAGGTTGACCAAGGACACATGTCATAAAAGACATGGGGAAGAGAAAAGGAATTTAATATTCCTTGAAAGATGAGAGTGGAATTAAAAATTCCTCAAAGGACTTTGGGAAGACAAAAGGAATTAAAAATTCCTTGGGGGATGGGAAGAGCTGACTAAAGGGATGACAGATACCCCATGAGGGGTTAGGAGGTTGCCATAGGTGGCTAAGAGAGGATTAGAGGCCAAAGTTGGAGGATGTGACATCCTCCAATCAAGAATTAGCATGTGCACAATCTCAAGGATGAAATTAGAAGATGGATTGAAATGTAAGATAAAAAATGATGGAGGATATGACATGAGGGGAATTAAATAAATGGAATATTTATTTAATTCAATTGATGGAAGGAGGATTAAAAAGATAAGGTATTATTGATTAAATACCTTAGGGATTTGGCAGAATTAAAGGTATTAATTAAATAATAGTAGCATTACTTAATTAACGAAAATAAGACCTTAAAGGGGGATGAATTTTGGATAAATTATGTCCAAATTTAGATGTCTATAGTAACAAATCAAGCTCAACCATTTCAACACAATGTGAAACATGGTTGTGTGTTCATAACAAGGATCAAGCTTCGACGGTCTATCTAAAACTATATGGACTAGGTCTAGGCTATTTGTCTATAACATGCATGATCACTTTTGGGTATTGTAACCTCATTCCATTCACTATATGAGTTATTCTAATGAGGTGAGAAATGAGAGTCATATTAGCCTCCTGTACCATACCAAAATCATCATCCTGACAACTTCGATAAGGCACCATAATACTTTTGTATACTTTTGAATGTCTTGTATATAAGTATTTTTTTTGTTAAATGGGATTTTTCTTTGTTCATGTAAGGTTTTATTCTTAGGTAACATCATTCCTAATGTCTCCAAGAGAGGACAAGTCAAAGAGTATCAGATAGCCACTTATAGGATGCCTCATTTGTATCATGACACCAAGGGAGATCGTATGCTTAGAAATATCACACTCTTGGAGGACATAAAACACAATGACACCACCAAGAAAAGGACATTTCACAAGAAAAAATAAAATCATACCATGAAATATCAAGAAAGATGTCCTCAATGTATTCCCCCACTTTAAACCAATTGTTGACACCATTATTGTGAGAAACTACTTTAAAGTAGCCAATGTTTTCTCCTAAGACATGAGAGATTTCCTCAAAAAAATCTATGCCAAGTCATATGTTTCCAAAATAAAGCTACACCATGAAGTAGGAAGGAAGGGTTTCCCCCAAAAATACATAAGGGATCTATGGATTCGAGGTCAGTATGCCTTTGCTACAATGTTGTTATAGAGCTCAAAACAATCATCATTCCCCAAATACTCATAGAACTAAAAGAAAGACAAAGACATCAAAAAAAAGGAAAAAATCCTTTTGGGTAGACATGGAAAATACCTCAATTTCTCTATGCCTTACATCATCCCTAAAAGGAAAACACAAGATAAACAAAAAAGGATAAAATTCTTATGATATAGAGAAGAAAGTAGGTACATACAAAGGAATGCACAAGGAGAGAGAGATACATCAAAAAAAACATCACAGGGGATCACGTTACACACATGCAATCACATAATAGAACATGAAGAAGCAAAAGACTATTAAGGCACATGCAAGTCAACCTAGAGTAGGTCATCTTCATCCCAATCTCAATTTGTATAAATAGAAGGTGAATGACTAGCCAAAGGAACAACAAGTGCCGAACTTGGGGAAGTACCAAGTTCAACACTCTATTTAGGATATTTTTCATTTAGGTTCATAGAAGAGGAGAAAAATGTATTTAATTCATTATGCACTTGTTCATCAATCTTTGTAACATAAATGTCATCATCTAGATTAATCACAATGGGAGGTCAAAAGAAAATTTTCATGGAAGTTTCTTGTTTACTTAGTGGAAAAGGTATAGATTCATCATGCATTACTTTAGGTAAGCTCAAATTTTGATTTTTAATATCGTTATTATCTTCTTTAGTCTATAAAATACAAGCAAAAGCATGACATGTATGCCTACGCTCTCTAGCATTTCAATTTCATTTCAATCTATTGTCAATTTTTGTTTTTGTAAGAGTGGGTTTGTCAATCACAAGTTTCTTCTCTTTCTTGGGAGGGACAGAAGAAACAATGGGTGGTTGTTCAACCACTTTGTCTTTAGCTTTGTAAACTTGTTTGATTTTAGGAGGGACAATGGGGATTTTTTGGTTATCTCGTAGTCTCTTATAACAAATGGTATGAGATTTTGTCATAGGTTTTTCTTGGATGTTTGGAAGGAATTTTAGTTTAGTGATTGTTTCATCAAGGATAGGTTGTTCAGTCATAGGTCGAGGTATGTTTCGAAGGGATAATTCTACTATGCAATTTTCCTTGAACTTTTGATATGATTTGAAAAAGAAGTCTTCAGATGGCTCCATAGGCTCGGGCTGAAAGAAATCTAATGAAAAATTCCCTCAGGAAGATGCAGGATTAAATCCACTATGATGCATAGTAAACATATCATTGCCAAATGGAAAATTTAAACATTTATGCATAACTGAGGGAACGAAATCCATGGAGCAAAGCCATGGTTAGCCTAACTTCACACAAAATTGGTTTGATTGTGAGATGATATTGAAGGAGATGTTTAATATTTTCAGTTCAACTTTTAAAGGGAGATCTATTGAGCCAATCGTAAGAAAATGAAAACCATTATGTTTCTTGATCCATGCGTTAAATTTATCATATGTGTCTTGATATAGTTCATGAACAAATAGAAATTCTTTAGTGATAACATTCTCTCCATAGACAAGATCAATTAATATCCCATTAGTGGGCTTATCATTGATTCAACCAACTATGTAAAGAGGACCATCAGTGCACATTTAAGTATGTCGTTCTTTGAGAAATCCATGTCAAGAGGTTTTTTAGTTGAGCCCTTACAAGGTTTAGCTTCAATAAATGCTACCATTTTAACTGTTGCCTCATTTTCATCTTTTATGTTTTCATCATCCATGCCAACATTCATCACATCATTCCTTATTTCACTAGCTTCAATAAAGTTGATTGTGGCATGTATGTCATTATTGTCTTATTTATTCAAGTGCTCATGAAGGAAGCAACTAAGGCTATAGATAATTTGTGTTTTTTTTCCAATCTTAAGAACTTTCATTATATTTTTTATAATGGGAACCATGCTAATGTCTATGAATTCACTAAGGATATAATCTTGTAAGTTTTCTAATTTTTCATCTAGTTTGTTTATATCTTCTTTTGAGATCCAGATAACATCATGCACAATTATTGTAGGAAGTGAAGTCATGGGAAATGAAGTATGAAAACTATGAGCCATAGAGGGTTGATTATCACCACTATTAGAAAGAGAGCTAGAAAACCCAAGATCCATGGCGAGTGAGATATTATGGGATGACATGAGCCTCAAACTATGTCTTATAATAGTATTGCTAATAGGACACCAAGTTGTAAAACTCATACAAGTTTTACAAACTTATTGTGCAAATCAAAAATGGAAAGAGGCAATGCAATGACCTAGAATGAATGCAATTTTTAGATTCTAAACAATGTAATGCAATAAACTAAAAATGGAATGTTGTAAATGCAATTTTTAACTTTAACAATGCACTAAATGAAGGAAATTAAGCTAGATTCAATGAATTTAATGAAATAGAAAATTAGGAAACTGAAACAAAAATGTAATAGTAGCAAATAGAAGCATAAAAAAAGGATTTAAAATTCCAAAAAATTCAAACCATCACTCGATTAGGGACCCATTTGTTAGTTAGGGTGAATGGGTCCTAAATGAGGATTTTTGAGATGTTTCTGACTAATATTTAAGTGTTTTTCAATGAGTTTTAGATGCCAAAAGATGTAGTTCAGATCTAATCAGGGACTCATTCACCCCCAAGTGGTGAATGGGTCCTAGATTAGCATTTTTTTAACTATTTTTGATTGATTTTTTATGTTTTTTCAATGTCATTGAGTTTTATGTTTCTAATAGTAACTTTCAATTTCAAATTTTTGCAAATGTACTATGAAATGCAAGTTGAAAATGTGATAAAACGATGAATGAAAAGACCTAATTTAAAATGCAATATTGTTTTGATTTTCAAATGCAAATTTATGTGATCTAAATGATATACAAATTTATTTATTTTTTTGTAATTTTCATATTTAAAGAATGCAAAACAATGCACAATTATGAATCCTAGATGAGGTGAAAGTTTAAATGCAAAGTAGGAAACCCTAAATGAGATCTAATTCAATGCAAATGAATGCAAGATCTAACCTATGATGCAAGGAAAGACTCCAAAATTAAAAAAAAATTAAAAAAAATACAATATTAAATAAATCAGGTTCACCAAAATGAAACAAAGAAAAATAGGGTTTATCAAAATGAATGAACAAGATGATAAACCACTATGTTTTCTAGGGAATTTTCACTTAACTATGAAGGCCAAAATTCATAAATAACAATCATAAATGACTCCTAATTGTTATAGAAACAATAAGGGAAATTTTGAGAGGCTAAAACAATGTGTACCTTGCTAAAAACTTGTTTTTAGGTCACTAAGTACTCATTCGCGCCCCAAGTGGTGAATGGGTCCCTTTTAAGGGTCTTTGAAAATTAAATTCTATGTTTTTTTCCTTGATGTATGCACTTCCAGATCCTTGGTGCTCAGCTTTTGAAAACCTAAAAAAAAATTTGTAGCTTTGTTTTTGTGTTCTTGCAATATGGATGACAACTTAACAACTTGAGATCTTTAACAATTTTGCTTCAATCTTGTTTTCCACTTGATATTCAACCTAAAAACCTGAAAATACACATCAAAGGGAAGAATTTTTTTTTTATTGTTAGAGAATAGGGCTTTTTCTTAGTCAAACCCCATTTAGGTAATTAAATCTTGTGATGAAATAATGAAATATAAGCATGAAACATGAAATATGAAATGATGATACCTTGGAAGATGTCTTGGAATGTAAATATACAAACTAACATGAAGTGGCCATGTAGAATTTAGATCTAAATCTTGAATTAGATGTGAAACAATGCTTGCAAATAGATCTCCAATGCTACATCAACAACATTAGCTCAAGAACATGCTTGATGCACTATGCCTTTGACATGATGATATGACTTTGAATTTATACAATAAAACTTCAATAATGTTCCCTTGAATGCCTTTGAAATGCTCTATAATTCTCTTGTGAATGTACTCTTGATTTCTTGAAAGTCTTCTGATTGCTTGCTAGGATGAAACTATGTGAATTAACCTTATATTTATACTAAATATAAGAATTAGCCTAAAAATTTAGATAATCCAAGCTGACATCAGATATAGGATTGAAAATCATTAAAATCTCACCACAAATAAATTCAAAAGGGGGTTTCCTAGGTAAGGAGGACCCATTCGCCACCTTGGGCGAATGGGTCCTAGCACAATTTTCTAGGACCTAGCTTCAGAGAGGTGAAATAACATAAAAAACCAATCTCAAATTTGCCAAGAAAGAGGTGTCCTAGGTTAGAAGGACCCATTTTCCCAAAGTGGTGAATGGGTCCTAGCATAGTTTTCTAGGACTCCAACTTTATCAATGTAAATATTATGAAATATCATTAATGGGTGTCAGGATAGATCCTTGAAAAATGCAATTAATAAGCCTTAGATTTGAATTAAAAGGATAATTAAGCTCTTATTAACCTTAATTAATTAATGAAGCCCTAGATTAGTGTGAAAGTGTAAGAAAACACTTTACAAAACCCTAAATAAGGCACAATTAAGTACATTTTATCTTTAATTGTTAATTCTCAAACAAAGGATGAAAAAGGGTTACTTTTTTCGACAGAACAGTTTACATAATTTTCTCTACAATTCTTAGTTATATGACCAAAATTATTACAATTGTATCACATTACATTCATATCAATTATAGGAGAAAATTAATTCATATTCATTTATTTTGTGCCTCTTTTAGGTGCATCCCTACACTTTTTAGCCCTATGACCAAACTAATTACATAAATAATAGTAACCATAGAAACATGGGGAATACCTGGTCATATCATTTCTTTGAGTAGGATGAGGAGGTCTTCTTCGATTTGGCTTCTTCATGAATCTCACCTTTGAGAAACCATTTGCATCAACCCTCTTAGTGTTTCATTTCTTCTTTAAGTCTTCAGGGACTTGTTTCTCAATCCTCTTATATGTTGTAGGCTTCTTTTCTTCAATTAATTTCTCCATCTCAGTAGCATTCTTATTTGGTTTTCCATTCTTAGTGGCATTCTTCTTGCAGATTTCATCATTATTTGTGCAACACTTTTCTTTTTCTTTAAAATTATCATATAATTTCATAAGTATGTAGTGTAGGAAAATGCATACCCTTACATTTTCAAACTTTTTTGGGCCCACCTTGTGTTATTTATCCCTATTTGTGTCTTAGTTGGTCCTACTTTGCATCCACAAGCCTAATAAACTACATCCTTTGCTAGCTAGTACCAAAAAATATCAATGGATAAATCATAATTTAATAATTATTGTTTCTATGTGTCCTTGATTTGTGGACTAGGACTAAAATGCAAAATGCTAAAAAATAAGAGTCCTTGTAGCAAAAGGAAGAAGAAACAACACCCTTACAACTAGAGATAACTGGATAGCCTAAGTCTATGCAATTAATGCCATATGAGGAGCCATCATAAAAAAAAGACTGGTAGGCATTCATAATCCTCCTGATTTTTAAGTACATACAAAATTTTTGAATCTATAGACAGAGATACAAAGAAGGGAGGAAGAATGGAAGAAGGAAAAATAGAGGTTAAAGGAAGAAATTCAAAAGAAGGATGAAGAAATTGAGGAGAAAAATGTAGAAATTGCTACCCTGAAGCAAAGGGTAGATGATATGGTAGCTTTGGCACCAAAGATTATGGAATGTAGAGAACCCCCAAGGGTCTATGCTCTACTCCTAAAAGAGAAGTATCTCTATTTTAAGATATCAAGACTTTCTTCAGGTTTGAATCCTTCTATTGATACCCCTATGGAATTTTTCAATGCTTATAGCATGCCTCCCCTGAAATGAAGAATTTAGTATGTGAATTGTATTTACATAATTATGTTGTCACAAAGGACCATAAGTGGAACCCACTACTATATGTTGGAGATGTTCAAGTCAAAGCATTCATGTCTTGGGTGCAAAATGAAATTAGGTGGGAACAACAACACAGTGCTTATAAACAATTGGAGTTTGATATCCCTCTGCAAGTTAGAGCTGAATAAAGTAACCCAAAGGATATTTTTACAGAATGGTGTAGAATGTTGCTCAGACCGAGCTATGTAAATAGGATTATGCCTTGGATTGAGGCAATTTACACTAAGTATGAGGTAAAAATAGTGGAAAAAAAGGAAAGTGTGAGGAGATGTTTATCCTAGAGATGGAATAGTTTAACAGATGAGTTGAAACAGGTTGAGCCTCATTCCATCCACAATTATGTTGTGGCATTAAAAAGAATTGAGAGACATATTTACATTGGAAGAAATTAGGGACGACATTGGCTTCCCCTAACTTTTCAGCCACCCATGCTCATGTGGCCTATTCTAAATTTTAGATTTTGCCAGAGTGATATTGCCACATAAAGGTAGATATGGGATAGATTTGATGGATTGGGGAGATTCTATTGGGATCCTAACTCATGCATTGTAGCCACTAATTTTGGATAGCTCTCAGTTACAAATTTCAGAGCTTTGACCAACCAGAAGAACAACTCTTCCCCTGCTAGAAGAGCAACAAAAATTTAGGTTGGGGGAAGTGATGATCCTATCTTTTGTCTAGTTTGGGTAGAATTTATAGTCTATTTTCTAATTTATGCCATGTATTTTAAAGCTTAAATGTTTGTATTGGCATAATGTTTCTCCCAAACCATTGATATTCAACATTACCCTATCTCTACAAGCTTTAATGATATTTAGCATAATATGTGGGTCATCTATGTTGATTTTTCATATGATTAATGAGTATTTCTTAGAGTGGTTATTGATGTGAAGTTATTATGCGTACTAATCTTAGACTATAGACTTAATACGTCAAGTTATGGAAGACACCGCCAGCTGGGAATGCACCATAATGTCTAGCTGAGAAGTCACTCTAGGTCAAAGGTAGCCAATAGTAGGGATTCTTCATGCAACCAAATGTAACTACCTTGTATTGGACCTTAATGATCAATCATGCATAGGCATTATTGTTATGTTGGATCTATGTTTGACTTGCATGTCTGATCAGATTCCATGCACGTGTAACCGCCACCACTCCAATTTCTCCTATTTTCCCTAAATGGTGTCCTTCTAGTCATGGAATTGACTGCCTTGTTAGTTGTAGTATAAATAATAATTTTCTGCTCATTCTTTGGAGGTTGGACGATTCTACATTGTACTCCCATTTCAATTATATAGATACATTACTCTTTGTATGCACAATTTACAATGAATCAAAATAAAGTTTTGAGTTCAAACATCTATGTTTTTGTTAGTTTAGAGGATACCTATCCAAGGGGGCCCACTTGGATAGTAATTCGTTCTCTTAGTTATCATTAGCTTAATATTACTTGTCATTTGATACTTAGTTTGAAATTTGGCATTGACTATTCCTGCAGCCCCTAGAAGTCCATTTTGTGTCTATTCTTGCAGCTAAAGCAAATAGAGTAGTCCATATTTGTTGCATAGATTTTCATTCTTGCTATGCATTTTAGTTTAAGCGTAGTTATTGGTGGATGTTCACCATTTTCTTTATTTCCTTTTAGCTATTTACTTTCAGCATTGTGTTTCTTAGTTGTAGAATGCAATGAATACTTGAGCCCCTAGTGCACATACAATGCTGACCCATTTCAAGTTCATGTCCTTGGGTTGACAAGTTAAATGCACCTTCATGATGGTTGAATGACTATTTAGGCTAGATGTCTAATCTTCGAATCATGGCCATAAAATCCCAGTTATGAGGTCATTCAAGGAGGCCAAAATTTTTGGTGCCATTACCAGGGATGGTGTCAAGATAGGAAGTTTTTTGACTCATTGGTAGTTTTATTGTAGTATCTTTGAAAGTTGTTCTTAGAATATCCTCGTATAGAAAGTACTGACCCTTTTGATTCTTTACCAATTTTTTTGTGTGAGTTGACTGATAGTGAGTGATACCACACGCATAGAGGAAGGAGAAGGGATGCTTATGGGAGATTTCTTCCTAACAATCCTCATCCATTCTAGTTAGTTGAGTACTAGAACTTATCAGAAGAAGGAGAAGATCCACACTCATTTGCAGACACATATCCTGATTTGACTGGTTCTGAAGTCTCCTCAGAAGATCAAAATCAACTTGAGAATCCCTTTGTCTTTGAACCACATCAAGTAGGCATGGGTGATGAAAATGGTAATAGAAAAAACCAACCAGATTTTATTTTCCCCATTTCCCATTAGAAGAAAGTTTATAACATTTAGAACATTCTTGCCTTAGCACTCCCCAAGTTCTATGGACTTATGACAGAAGATCTTGATACCTTCTTATTTGAATTTGACATACTCTGTAGGAGTTATGATTATACTATTGATGCCCATAGGCTTAATTTATTTCCCACCACTTTGAAAGAGGTTGCATTAAGATGGATCATGAGCCTAGGAAAAGATACTATGAAAAATTGGGAAGATATGAAGAAAAAATTCCTTGAGAAGTACAAGGAATACTACTGGGGTAGTGACATGAGAGGAGACATTTTCAGGATGCAGCAAAAGGAAGATGATAGCCTGGAAGACTACATTAGAATATTTTTGTTTTGTATACAAAAATCTCCACACCATGCACTTAATGAGGACTCACAAAAGTTGATTTTCCCAAGAGGAATCAATAATGGCTCCACTAATGCTTTGGACCTCATGGAAGGAGGAGATATCTCCCAAGTTCCCTAGGAAGATATCAATAAGATATGCCAAAATTACTCTAGGGAAGCTTCAAAGAAAGGGAGAGCTTGTCAATCATCCATGGGTTGGTCAACTACCAGTGAGTTTCAAGAATAGAGATCCATAATTTGCTTGCATACTTCAAGCAAGATATTATTAACAATCTAGCTACTTAGCTAGATACACTTCAGGCCAAAAAGAAGCAAGAGGAGGTAGAAATGATGTTGAAAGAGTATTGTCCTCAATACAAACAAAAGAAGGATTGTATATGTAAGATGGTCACTAACCTAGAAAGTAAGAAGATTCCACCAAAGTTCAAGCCAACTCAGATTGAAGAAGACCAAGTCTATTACGTTGCACAAAGGAAGCCCTGGGCTCCAAGACAAGGTATGCCACTAGATCCATTATCCTATGTTGGACCATATTTTAACTTTTATTTATCTACCAACCAATGACAACCCCCATATCCACCCAGTTATAGAGGATATTCATCATAGCCTTGGAGTAACCCTCCAAATGCTTGGCCTAGCCATCAGAGCCCTCCCCCTCAGTGGCAATAAGCTCAAGGGAATTGGCAGCAATTTCAAGGGAACTAGCAACCACCTCCAGGAAATTGGAAACAAACAAATCAATGGAGAGGAGGGCAGAAATGGCCTACCCATAATACCACCTACATGCAACCACCTTCTTAGTCCCAACAACCTACTATAATTCCTCCACCTGATAATCCAAGTCCTAATACACCTAAACCAACTCAACTACCAGCTCAGCCCACACCCAATCCTAATAATAAGCCACAAAAATAGCATATATATTAAGCTAATTCAAATAAATTTACTACATATATTGTGAGTGTAAGTGATATCCATTTGTGTTTAGGAACCAAGCTACCAGCCCCTTCCGAGCCCATCATTACTCAGCTTCCTATGGAAGAGGAGGAGGAGCCTCTGAATGATTCATATTTATTCAAATGCACCTAAAATTCCTGAACCAGTCCAAGCCAAATGGACCAAGTAAGAACCACTATTTCCTCAAACACTGGAAGTTGCCAATAAGAAGGAAGGAAAGGAGGATACTAATTTTGACATCTTGGATTAGGTAAAGCATATACATGTTCAAATACCCCTATTTCAGGCTATAAAATATGTTCCAATCTATGACAAAGCCATTAAGGAAACTTGTCTTAAGAAGCCAGGAAGGAAGAAGAAAGACCCAACTACAATTCATGTGGTGGGCTAGCTAGCTATCACCATGTTGAGAAAAGTGACTATTCCAAAGTATAATGATCCAAGAAGTCCTATGGTAGCAGTTGTCATAAATGGGATTCAAGTGAAGAATGCTCTAATTGATTTGGGAGCAAAAATCAATGTAATGACCAAAGACATCTTGCAACAACTAAATATAGCAAGCATGCGATCTACTCCTACTATCATGTAGCTTGTAGATAGCTCTAATATTAAGTGTGATAGTGTAGTGGAGGATCTTGTGGTAGTGCTAGACTCTTGGGAATATCTAGCATATTTTATGATTCTTTCCCATAAGGCTACACTAGGCAAGTATCATGTTATCCTTGGAAGACCTTGCTTGGAAAATGTTGATGCCTATATTTGATGTTGATCAAGTGACATGAACATTTTGGATGAAAGAAGTACTAATTTTTTTCGTTATCCACCTACTCAACCATCTCATGATGAAGAAGATTTTGTATGGCCACAAGTTGGTGAGGAGGCTGAAGAAGTTAATTCTATAGCGCAACTTATGATGCTAGGAAGAAGCTCTTTCATGCAGCTCCAAGATGAGGATGAGGTGTTGATTAACATCATTAAAAACCATTATGGAGTGGAGGACACATCATCTTCTACTTTAGTCAACACACTTATGCCTGTTCTTCCTACAACCATTATTTTTTGGGACGTTTTCCTTGCAAATATTCTTCCTGCAACCACTATTCTTGTAGACATTGCTCCTGCAGATAGACCCGCTATAGCAACAGGTACATTCCAATAATTAATTATGTATGAACTAAAGGTACCATGTGTTAATGAAGCAGCCATGGTAGAATTAACTACACAAGTATAGGTGTTAGAAGGAAAATATCTGAATATTAATAATAAATTGAGTGAAGCGCAACAACTGTTGTTGGAAAATCTATTAAAATCCCATCAGCATGCATTTGCATGGGATTATCATGACATGAAGGGAATAGATCCTAAACTTTATACCCATATAATTTATATTATAAATGATTGCACTCCAATAAAATAGCCACAAATGAGGATTAATCCTACACTAAGAGAAATTGTGAAAGGAGAACTGTAGAAATTGCTAGATGCATGATTTATCTATCTCATTTTAGATAGTCAGTGGGTGTCCCCATTGGTGATTGTTCCCAAGAAAGGAGGGAATTCATGGGTTTTTTTTTATTATAGAGAACTTTATGCTACCACGAAGAAATATTTATTTCCTTTACCTTTCATTGATCAAGTTTTAGACACACTTACCAAAAAGCAATACTTCCCTTTTCTAGATGGATTCAACAGCTACAACTAGATCCATATTGCACCAGAAGACTAGGAGAAGACCACATTTACCTATCCATGGGGGACCTATTCCTATTTAGTAATCCCATTCAGCTTGTGTAATGAACTTGCAACCTTCTAGAGGGCAGTCATTAGTATATTTTCAAACATTGCTCATGATTTCATGAAAATTTATATGGATGACTTTACTACTTATGGTGTTGATTTTGATCAAGCATTGGAGAATCTCAAAAGGGTCCTATAGAGATGTGAGGATCAAAAATTTTCCTTAAATAGTGAAAAAATCTTTATGATGATGCAAGAGGGTGTAGTTCTTGGCCACTACATCTCCTATAAAGGAATTTAAGTAGATCCTGCAAAAATAGAGTTAATCACAAATTTTCCTATGCCTACAAAACAAAAGGATGTTAGAAGTTTCTTGGGTCATGCAGGAAATTATGGGAAATTTATCAAACACTTCAGTAAGGTAGCAACACCATTGTATACCCTTCTCACTAAGGATGCTAAATTTCAGTGGACTAAAGCTTGCAGCAAGGCATTTTCTGCTTTGAAGGAAACTTTGACAAATGCTCTTGTACTTAAGAGACCCAATTGGGAGCTTCTTTTCCACATTCGCATTGATGCATTAGAATATGCCATAAGAGAAGTATTAGGATAGAAAAATGGAGTTTTTGAGAGTTCTATCTACTTTTTCAACAAAAATTTGCAAGGAGTTGAATTCAATTATACTGTGATAGAGAAAGAAATGTTGGTCATAGTTTATGCACTGAACAAATTCAAACATTACATAATGAGCTACCAAATATTAGTGAACACTTATCATGTAGCCATTAGATATCTCATGAATAAACCTTTGGTATTAGGGAGATAGGAAAAATGCTTATTATTGATGCAGGAGTTTGATATAACTATTGTAGATAAGCTAGGAAGAGCTAATATTGTTGCAGATTCTTGTTCAAGGCTGACTACATCATAAGGAAACTATCCCATAGATGACTTTTTTCTTGATGATCATCTATTCTCCCTCAATGTACAAACAACCTAGTATGCTAACATAGCCAATTACTTGGTCACAAGTAGAGTTCCTTCTCATTTCTCCCCAAAAGATAAAAGGGAACTCATTGAAAGATCTTTTCCTTTCTCTTGGATTGTTGGATGTTTGTTTTATATTGGATCTGACCATGTCATGAGAATATGTGTAAGAGAAGATGAAAATTATGAAATTTTCATGCATGTTATAATGAACCATGTGGAGGACACTTTGCAACCAAAAGAATATCTATAAAGATCTTGAATACATGGTATTACTGGCCAACACTCCATAGAGATGCAAAATGGTAAATCTTATGGATTAGTAGGAACTAATTATATAACAAAATGGGTAGAAGTCAAGGCCATGAAGCATGCAAAGGATAACAAAGTTGCAGAGTTTCTTTACGAGGATATTTTCACAAGATATGGAGTTCTAAGAGAAATAGTGACTGATCAAGGGCCACAATTCACATCAAATCTTGTTGCGGCACTAGTGAATGAGTATAATATCAAACATAGAAAGTCTACTCCTTAATAGTAGTTATTCATTGGAAATATTGGGAAAATAGATTACCTGAAGCTACTTGGGCCTAGAGGACAACATGGAAAACAAATACAGGCTTCACCCCATTTGAGTTGTTGTATGGAAAGAGAGTTATGATACCAATTGAATTTGAACACTAAACTATGTGAACTGTAGTGGATTTAGGGATGGACATTTCTAAAGCACAAAGAGAAAGAATCATGTAGCTAAATGCTTTGGATGTAATAAGGAGACCATCCCTACAACATACAAAAGTAGTGCAAAATCAAAGAATCAAGTGGCATGATAGATTTATCAAAGAAAAGAAGTTGAAACTAGGAGATTGAGCCTTTCTCTATGATTCAAGATATTAGGACAATGTAAGAAAATTACAGACGAGATGGCTAGGACCATACGAGATTGTTGAGGTCTTTTTCAATAAAGTCATCCAGCTTACCACCATTGACCCTATCAGGTTCAAGTTACTTGTCAATGGTCATCACCTTAGGTTATATCATAAACCAACTTCTATAGAAAAATTTTTGTAGCAATTTACCCAACACTCAGAGCTTCTTGCAGCCAAAGGCGGTGGACCTAGTATCCCTCCTTCAATTGAATTGAGGTACACACTTTTAATAATAAAGACTTTCACTTATGTGGAAAAAATTTCTTTGTTATCCGCCCATTCGTACCACCTCTCTCTCTCTTCCATCGCTTCATTCCACCTCATTCCATTCCACCCCATCTTCATTCATTGCTCAATCCATTTTCCAACAAGGCGAGTGTTAGTTTAAATCCATGATCTTTGCAGTAAATCTTCCACACATTTAGGTATGTGTGCATTAATTGTTACATTTAATCATCTTTTAAGTATGTTCATTTAATCATTGTATGTTAGCATAGGTATTCACATGCATTCCACCATTAATTGTCAATTGCCACTCCCATCTCACATGTGTGGACACATGCCCAAATTTAGGTTGGGGGGAGGGAAACGAAAAAGATGCAAATATTTTATTGTCCATGTTTCAAACCATATTAGGCTATGCCAAAATTTAAAAATGAGTTAATTGCATGAGTGAAGTGACATTAACTACAACAACCAATTCTTCCTATCATAATTTCCCTTTATCACTCCTTTTCTTTCTATTATTGCCTTGTATGAATCTTGAGTTGCAAGCAAGAGGGAAAAAAAAAGAAAGGAAATTCAATCGATGTAGATACTACAGGGAAGTGCACTTGATTTTTAGAAGGGGAGTTGCAAAAAAAAGTGGAAAGAAGTTGTAGAGCATTTATTTGATTATGAAAAATGGGAGGTGGGTTAGTTCAAAATGAACCCATGGTGCATGATATTTTACTACAGGATGCACAATGCCTGGACGAATTTAAAAACTATGGATGGCTAGATTACTTTTTTAAGCTAGATGGTTTTGATGAAGGCATTACCCTTGAATTTTCCCAAACATTTTCAGAAGGAAAAGCCACAGTAAAAGGGTTAGAAGTCATAGCAACAGAGGAAAGAATTGCAAAAATTATAGGGTTACCTACTAATGGTGAAAATTACCCTATCTCTAGAGATGCCAAGTCAGCTAGGGCTGAATTCATAGAGCCAAATGACCCCCCATTGACCATAGACAAGTAGGGTGCAAAAAGAATGTCTCTTCCTGAGCCATGGAAGCATATAGCTATGTATGTTATCAAATACATTACTTGTGAGGGCCGCTAGTCAAACTTGCATTCTATCCACTTCAAGCTTTTGAACCACATGAGGCATGAGAGGAGGATGAATTTAACCAATGTGTTGTACAATCTTCTCTAAATTGTGATGGTTGAGACCCAAAAAGGAAGGGATAATTATGTTTCCCACCATTGCCTAATTAAACTGTTAGTTGAAAAATCTATGTGATGTTTCTGGAATGAATTGGGAAGAGTTTATTAAGGTTGATCAAGATTATCACTAGGAGGAGTTTGTTGATGATGAAAATTTTCCACCTAGAGCTACACCTCGATCTCATAGGCCTAGCAAGAGGGTAAGCACAATGGAGGCCATTCCTAGTACTTCAACCTCTAGTGTTGGATCTTGCATGAATCCTCCTGTAGCAAAGGAAACCATTGAAACTAGTTCTAGAATAGAGAACTCAAAAAAATAAATCTCTTCCTCAAATTTTGATGATGAAGTTCCACTTGAAGCCCTCATGAAAACTAGGGCACAATAGAGGGAGGAAGAAATAAGAAAAGGAAAGGTTAAAACAAATCCTGTAGAAATAAAAGAACCAAGTCCAAAAAAGAGAATGGATGATACTATTCCTCCTGCAACCAAAGGAAGACATGAAGGACCTCCTAGAAAATCAAGACTAGTCAGACCTGGATTTGGTACACCTTTGTAGGAATGCCATAAAACTGATGAGACCCTGCATGCGGACCCTAAAGCTCTGATGAAGCAAAATCATTTTGAAAAAGAAGAAGAAGGCATATTTAAGGGAGCAACAAACACAACACTGGCCAATCTTGCTAGCATTATAGAGGAATTGGAAGAAAATTAGAACTTCCTACAACATGAGCATGAAGTCCTATAGCAACAACCAGAACTAGAGCAGGAGTTCCTAAAGCCACAATAAGAACATGAGTCCCTACAGCAAAACAAAGAAGAAACAACACCCTTATAGCTGGAGATAACTAGACAACCTGATTCTATGCAATTAATGCCATATGAGGAGTCATCATCAATAAAAAGACTGGTAGGAATTCATAATCCTCCTAATTTTTTAGTACATGAAATAATTTTGAATCTATGAACGAAGATACAAAGAAGGAAGGAAGATGGGAAGAAGGAAAAACAGAAGTTAAAGGAAGAAATTCAAAAGAAGGATGAAGAAATTAAAGAGAAAAATGTAGAAATCGCTACCCTAAAGTTAAGGGTAGATGATATGGAAGCCTTGGCACCAAATATTTTGGAATGTAGAGAACCCCCAAGGCTCTATGCTATTATCCTAAAAGAGAAGTATCTCTTTTTTAAGATATTAAGACTTGCCTCGGGTTTAAATCCTTCTATTGATACCCCTATGGAATTTTTCAATGCTTATAGGATTGCCTCCCCTGAAATGAAGAATTTAGTATGTGAATTTTATTTAAATAATTATGTTGTCACAAAGAACTATGAGTGGAACCCACTATTGTATGTTGGATATTTTCAATTCAAAGCATTCATGTCTTGGGCGCAAAATGAAATTAGGTGGGAACAACAACACAGTGCTTATAAACAATTGGAGTCTGATATCCCTTTGCATGTTAAAGCTAAATCAAGTAACCCAAAGGATATTTTTAGAGAATGGTGTAGAATGTTGCTAAGACCGAGCTATGGCAGTAGGATTATGCCTTGGATTGAGGCAATTTACACTGAGTATGAGGTAAAAATAGTGGAAAAAGAGGAAATTATGAGGAGATGTTTATCCCAAAGATGGAATAGTTTGACACATGAGTTGAAATAGGCTAAGCCTCATTCCATCCACAATTATGTTGCAACATTAAAAAGAATTGAGAGACATATTCAGATTGGAAGAAATTAGGGATGGCATTGGCTTCCCCTAACTTTTCAGCCACCCATGCTCATGTGGCCCGTTCCAAATTTTAGATTCTACTAGAGTGATATTGTCGTGGAAAGGTAGAGATGGGATAGATTTGATAGATTGGGAGGATTCTATTAGGATCCTAACTCACACACTATAGCCACTAATGTTGGATAGCTCTCAATTGCAAATTTCAAATCTTTGACCAAGCAGAGGAACAACTCTTCTCATACTAGAGGACTAGAAAAATATTAGTTTGGGAGGAGTGATAAGCCTAATATTTGGTCTAGTTTGGGTAGAATCTATAGTCTATTTTCTCATTTATGTCTTGTCTTTTAATGTTTAAATGTTGGTATTGGCATAATGTTTCTGTCAAACCATTGATATTCAAGATTACCCTATCTCTACAAGCTTTAATGATATTTGGCATGATATGTGGGTCATCTATGTTGATTTTGCATATGACTAATGAGTGTTTCTTAGAGTGGTTATTGATGTGCATATATTATGTGTACTAACCTTAGACTGCAAACTTAATACATCAAGTTATGGAAGACATTGTCAGCTAGGCATACACCACAATGTCCAAGTCAGAAGCCACTCTAGGTCAAAGGTAGTCGATAGTAGAGATTCTTCATGCAACTGAATATAACCACCTTGCAATGGACTTTAATGATTGAGAATGTATGGGCATTACTGTTGTGTTGGATCTACACTTGACTTGCATGTCTAACTAGATTCCATGCATGCATAACTATCACCGCTCCACTTTCCCCTATTTTCCCTAAATGGCATCCTCCCAATCATGGAGTTGGCTGCCTTGTTATCTATAGTATAAATAATAATTTGATGCTCCTTCTTTGGAGTTTTCACGATTCTAATTTGTACTCTCATTCCAGCGATATAGATACATTACTCTTTGTATGCACAATTTATAGTGAACGAAAAATAAAGTTTTGAGTACAAACATCTAATTTTTTGTTAGTTTAGAGGATACTTATCCAAGGGGGCCCACTTGGTGAGTAATCCATTCTATTAGATAGCATTAGCTTAGTATTACTTTCCATTTTATACTTAGTTTGAAATCTAGCATTGACTATTCCTGTAGCCACTAGAAGTCCATTTTGTCTCTATTCCTGCAACCAAAGTAAGTAGAGTAGTCCCTATTTGTTCAACAGATTTTCATTCTTGCTTTGTATTTCAATTTAATCATAGTTATTGGTGGATGTTTAGCATTTTTTTTAATTTCGTTTCAGCTATTTACTTTCAGCATTGTGTTTCTTAGCTGTAGAATGCAATGACTACTTGAGCCCCTAGTGCACATACAATGCTGACCCATTTCAAGTTCATGTCCTTGGGTTGACAAGTTAAATGTACTTCATGATAGTTGAATGACTATTCAGGTTAGATGTCTAATCTCTAAATCATGGCCGTAAAATACCAATTATGAGATCATTGTAGGAGGCCGACACATGGGTCTTGGGACCCTAATTTTGAATGCACCTAAAAAGGTCCCTTTTTGGAGTCTATTCCATGAGTTTTATGCATTGGGACTAAGATGCCACATAGGGAATCTTAGTCCCCCTTGGGTTATTTTTAGGATTTAATTTCAAATTTTGGCAAGATTTAGCCTCCTTTAATTAATGAAATCATATGTTAGTTTGGTGTGGTGTAATTTCAAGATATTGAGCATAGATAAGTATAAATGCAAGGTTCTTCCACTCATTTTTCATCCAAGCTTTCAAGTATTCATTCTTGAGGAAATTTTATGAGATTAAGAGCATTCAAAAGTAGTTCTTCAAGCATTTAGAGCCATGATCAAGATTCAACCATCATATCAAAGGATATTATTGCATCATGTGTGTTTTTGGAGCTAACATTTGGGATGTAGGGTTTTGATTCGAGCAAGAAATTAAAGTCAAGATCTATCAAGCACTTCATTGATTCAAGATCTAAATTCAAGCTAGCCATCTCACATAAGTTTGCAAATTTCACAACAAGGGTTTGGTGAGTTGTAACATTGCATGTTGTTCATTCATTATTTCCTTCCTTTATTTGATTTTATTTCAAGGTTTAATTACCAACAAGGGGTTTGACCAAGGAAAACCCCTATTTACTAACAATCAACAAGTTTTTCCTCTCTCATGTGGTTGTGATTGTAGGTTTAGGTTGAAGACTTGAATATCATTTGAAGTGAAAAGTTGCAAAGTTGTCATCTTCGCAAAAACTCGCCTATAGTCCAAATCTAGAAGTTTCAGGACCTAAGATCAAAGAAGAAACAAGTGTAGACATCAAGCCTCAAGTTCAGATTTGAAGTTTTTAGAAATTTAGATTAGGACTAAGATAGTAGTAAGGGAATCTTAGTCCTCCCAAGGGTATTGTTCAGAAATTCCTTCAGATCTGGTTCTAACATCTTAAGATTTGGCATATGCCTCGAAAAATAATAAATAGACTAATAAGACACTAAGGGCATCTTAGTCCCCCATAGCATATTTTGACAACTTCTTTACATTTCTGAAATCCTCATCACATCTTTAGACTTCCCAAGTACAAATATCACAACTTCCAATTGCTTAATTTCATCATTTGCATCCTTCATTTAGATTGCATTACTAGGTTTTTTGAGTTGAATGTTAAGTTATCTTTCCCAAGCTTTTTCCTAGTGGTGAACCCCTCAAAGATGAAAATACCCCCTCCTAGGTCTTCCTTGTTGAGAATTGACTCACCTTGTGAGGTTGACATTCAATCCAATTAGGACTCCTCAGGCATAATTGAATGACCTAGAGGAGAAGAGAGTGAGAATCACCCCCATTTTCCCTTCCAGTTCATTTTGGTGAACCTCACCTCTTTGACCATTCATTTTCTGATTTTGAGTCCATTAAATTCCTAAATCTAGGTTGCATTCATTATTGCATTGTATCTTGCATTAGTGAAAGTGAATATAGGGTTTCTCATATTTAGTGAAAGTACATCTAGGGTTTCTTACATTTTCATTAGTGAAAGTGCATATAGGTTGCATTTTTACATTCTTGCATCAAATCATCTCATTAAAAAACTAAAAATTGCATTGTTACTCATCCTAATTGAATTTAGAAACACTATTATTGCATTCAAATTTGAAAAAATTGCGTTCAAATTTTTATTTAATTTCTTGTTATTAGTCACTTTTCCTTGCATTCATTTTCACAATTTTATGTTTCCAAACATCAACTCCTTGAATAGGAAACTTGTGAACATTGTAAAAAATCCATAATTTATTATTTTCTAAAAAAAAACCTATGCTAGGACTAAAACACCCTTCCTTGCATCTTAGTCCCTATCAGGGTTTCTAGCTTAGAATGCTCTCTCTATTATTTGTTGTATGTTTCAATCCCTGGAACCTTATAATTTCACCACTAGGACCAAGATGACCTTACTAGAGTCTTAGTTCCTGTTGAATTTGACTTTCAATTTTTTAGGGTTTGAAATTTCCTTTTTGTGTTTCTGTGTGCTACTTTTAGTTTTACATTACAATTTGTAGACTTGTTGTTATCTCATTTTTTTTCATTTCATGTAATTGTAAACATAGGATATTATTTTCATTACACTTTCTTTGGTTTATCCCTTGCATGAGTTGTATTATTTGGTGTCCTACTATCAATACTATGGTTAGAAAAAGTGTGAGACTCATGGAATCTTGTGATAAAACACTCATTGTGGATCTTGGTTTATCAAGCTCTCTTACTCCTAGTGTTGGTACTAGTTCACTAGGTATGGACCTTTAGAAGAGGGGGATTCACTACTCATGAATTCTCTTAATTTAGAGAGCCACATAGGGTGAACTTCCCTAATCTACCTCATGAATAGTGATGAGAGTTTTAGAATCTAAAAGAGTGGGTCACATAGACTTTTTGGACAAACTAACAAGCTCTTAGCCAAAGGACATCAGTGCAAACAAAAATGATAGCATAGCGCATTGGTGTCTCGTATGAATGAGAAAGAAGTTTTATCTTATAAAGTTCCTAAATGACCACTTCTACTCCAAATGCTAAAACCCATATAATATTGTAAAATAATAGAAAGTGATAGAATTGAGATAAACTAAATTAGAGAAGAGAAGGAGGAGAAAGGAAAAACTTATGACTATACAAGTGATGAAGCTTCAAATAAGTGAACATCTTCAAAACCTACAAGTGTGATATCTAGAGAGAATGTTGGGGCTATAGAGGGGTTTTCCTTAGTCAAACCCCTGTTTTGGTGTTCCCACCTCCACTAACAACCAAGATAGAAAGAGAGAGTGTAACCAAAATGGAAAAAGCATGTGGTGAAAGAAAAACCCACTCAGAAGTAGAACCCACACCACCAAGTAAGTGTATGATAAAAGCAAACCCCGCTCAAGGAGGAGAACCTATATCACCTAGTAAGTGTGCAAATAGTAGGGGATATGGAATCCCAAGATGCTCACAAGCATAAAATTAGGGAGATGAAGCTGCCAAAGTGTTCTAAAGAGGGATTGAGAGAGCTTGAAGTTGCTACAACAAGTTGTTACAAAGTTGTACAAGCAAAAGCTAAAGTGTGGAAGGCTAGAGAGAAACTAGAAGTGGAAGAAATCCCCAAATGAAATGAAAAGAGGACTTTTAAAGAGGGTGAAGAATCTTCTCGGGTGGTTACAAGGAATCTCGAGCCATTTCCACTGATAAACTTAGATGACAAGTGGAAAATATGCTCAAAAATGACCATCTGAGAGTTGACACATTGTAGGACTCTAGCGTGGTGCACAAAAATCTGCATGGTGCGCTAGTGTCCAAAAATTTCACACTACAAAACAATGCAAATGGAAAAAGTGAAAAGTTCAATGAGAAGTTAACACATAAGGATGATTATTGAAAAGGGGTGTTGGAGCATCCTGAGAGGGAGAAAGGCTGATGCAAGAGTTAAGATAAGCCTACTCAAGATGCTAAGGGAATGGACACTAAAGCAAAAGCAATAATGTATGTGAAATTGTAGGGGGTTCAATTTTATGATCATACAAGACCATACCTTTGATACCTCTTTTTCCATGCCTACTTTATCGACAAGTGCTATGCTAAGTGTTCAAAAAATGGTTGACCATATCCCTCAATAAAAAATAATGAAAATGCATGAAGACCTATCCCATTTATAAGATAGTGTGGGTACTGGAAATATTTCCAACATAGTTATATACCTACCATAGATAGTATTCACTGCATTATGGAAAGTGATGAAGGACTTGAAGTTGTGTGCACCCTAGCTCAAATCTTTGGAAAAAATATTCCTCCCACCACTAATGGTGCTCAAGCTTCAAACAATGTGCAAATACAAGGAGGAAATCAAACTCCTCCCCCTTTAACCATCACATCCATTCCTACCTATACCAATCCTCAAGCGACCACAACGATGCAACCAACTAGCAATATCTTTCCTTCCTCGAACATTTCCTCTAGTGATCCTTATACTTATGTGGATTTAATCCTATATATCCTCCTGTAATCAATCCATTCACTTGTCCTTCCAACATATACACACCACCACCATATTCACCTCCATCTCAAACCATAAGTAATGAACCTATCATTAACCACCTCTTACAAAGCCATTCATCCATTCAATGCTAAGTTTCCACCATAAATAAAAATCAAAATGGTCCACCTTCCTCCTATGTTAAAAGCAACCCATTATCTTTGGAACTCTAGTGCCACAAGGTATAGAGATCCCTAGATTTGAGAAATATGGAGGAAAGGTAGATCCTATAAATCATCTTAATGCCTTTACTACTTTGTGTCGTGACTTCATCCTTGAGGAAAAAACTTTGGCTAAGCTTTTTCTCTCATCCTTGAAAGACATTTCCTTCAATTATTTTTCTCAATTATCAAATAACTCAATTCATTCATTCAATGAAATTTTTGAGCCCTTTATTAACCATTTTTAAGTGTATATGGTTCCTAAAATAATATTAGTTGATTTGATTCGATGTAAGCAAAATGAGGGTGAAAAATTCACTGAATTTATTTCACATTACCAATAAATTTATTCCCAAATAAATTTGAATATTCTTGATTCTCACCTCCATAAGATGTTCGTAGAAAATTTACAAAGCAAGATATGAGACAAACTTACCATGATGAAATTCCCTTCCTTCATGCATTTATGTACTACTCTTTGAGATTATCAAAATTTTGTAGGTAGTAGTGAACCAAAATCCACCTCTTCCTATCCTAAAAAGCCTGAATCCTCAAACCAGAACACCTACCAACCTTTCCAAATAAAAAATTAAAGTTTACTTCAACTAAATCCAACATCCAACCTACCCAATAGGTTGATACCCAAGTAACAGCTATAAAGAAGAGTAATCCTTATATCTTTGGGCATCCACAAAGACAATTTACTCCCTTACCTAACACACTTCACAATATCATGACCCAACTATTAAATAAAAACATGCTTATCATACCTTCCATTCAACCTCTTGACCCTAGCAATATGTTATCTTCGAGCTTTAGACACAATGCCTATTATGCTTATTACAAACAAAAAGGACATGATATAGAATAGTCCCAATGTCTTAAAAATCTTGTGCAAGACCTCATTAATTCTAATCATATTCAAATTGGAGGTGTGAATGAAAAAAGGTAATAAGTTTGTATCTCCTCCTAACCAAAACTTGCAAATATTTACCAATCCCATGCCTAACCATAATATTTCATTTGTTAAGGCTAGTGAAACTAAGCCCAATGTGATGAACATTGACACGAATGATGAAAACATGAGCAATAATGAACAAAATCCTATGAATGATGGTGAAAAAAATAATATGGATACTAATGACCAAATTACTATTCATATAATGATAGAAGTGATTGACATCAAGCCTCGTAAACAAAAAACCATAATGCTTAATGATATTACTTTTTCTTTAGAAGAAACAATCAAGAATGAAAATAATGGTCCTCTTTACATAGCTGATAGAATCAATAACAAGCCCACTCCTAGGATTTTAATTGATCTCATATGTGGAGAGAATGTGATCACAAAAGAAATCTTATATGTGCATGAGCTTACTCAAGATAGATATGATAAACTAAAAGCATGGATTAAAACTCATGATGTTTTTTCCCATGCTACAATGGGCTTGATCACACTCCCTTTACAAGTAGGACCTAAAAAATTAAATGTATCATTCTCTATCATCTCTAATTTAGATCAATTTCATGTGAAGTTAGGCTACATATGGCTTCTCTCCATGAATGTGATCCCATCCATTGTCCATAAGTGCTTAAAGTCTCCAATCGACAATGAAATATTCACTGTGAACCATAGTGACTTTAGCCCTCCATCTTCCCTTGGAATGTTTTCCTTAGACCATTTCTGGACTAAGCCCATGGAACCTATAATACCCCATGAGGACTTCTTATTCCTATCCTACCAAAAGTTCAATGTAAAATGCATAGCCAAATTATCCCTTGAAATTTTTCCTCCACCTATGCTTGAACCTTGACCCCTTGAAGAAAAAAATATTGAGCTCAAAGCCCTTCCAACTAACAAAGACCCATCCATCAAAAATCTTTTTCCTATTTCCTACAAAAGACTAAGAGAAAATCAAATAAGTCCTAATCCACCTCCTAAGAAAATTTATAAAGTAAAAGAGAAAATAGTTGAACAACCTTCCATGATTTCTTCCATTCTTCCCTCACAAAAAGAAAAGGAACCTAAGATTGATAAACCTTCTCCTACACAAACACAACTTGAAAACCATAATAAAAGAAATAAAATGCTATAGATCATAGGTGTAGACATTGTGCTATCACTTGAAAGATGAATGAAGAGAATAACATTGAAAATCAAAATCTAAACTTGATAGAAGAAATAAACAATGACCCTCCTCTCTTACCAAAACAAATAGATCCTATGTCTCCAACACAACAAGTACTAGGACCTTCCATGGATATTATAATTCATCCTCCTATTGTGGTTAACTTGGATGATGATGAAGAAACCACTAAAATTGATGAGCAAGTGCATAAAGAGTTGATTTTGTTATTTTCCTCATCCATGAGCTTAAACAATAATAACCATGATGATCCTCCTAAACTGAGTGATGCACCATGTGTTGAAGTTGGTGATTCTCCTAGTATAGAACTTGATGTTTTCTCTCTCTAGTGATCTACATTTTTCATATACTGAACAAGATTGGGATGTGGATGGCCTACTGGATGCTTGATACACATGTGCTTTACTAGTATTTTTCATTTTATTTTGATGTTATTGCATGTATGTAATGTGATCCCCCATGATGTTCTTTTTGATGTTTCCTCTCTATGTGCATTCCTCTATTTTTACTTTCATTCTTCTATATGTTGTCAGCGTTCACCTTTTCATTTATCTTTACATTTCATTTTTGTCTTGTGTTTTCCTTTTGGGGATGACACAGGGTGTCGAGACACCCTATGTCTCTTCCATGTTGACCCAAAAGGACTTTTTTTTTCTTTTTCTCTCTTTGTATCATTCTTCCAATTATATGTGTATTTGGGGAATGATGAAAGTACTGAGCTCTCTAATATCATTGCAACAAAGATAGATACTAACCCCAAATCCATAGATCCTGTATATGCTTCTAGGGGGAAATCCTCTCTTTTCCTTTTTATTTTTCATGATTTTATACTTTAAAGTAATTGCTCACAACACGTGTTTAGAAATTTCTTTAAAGTGGGGGCATACATTGGCATTATTTTTGCATGATTTCATTTGCATTTGTTTCCATGCTCCTTGATGTGATTTTCTTACTTCATGCGATGTGTTTTTCTCTTTGTGGTGACAATGGGAGTAATCATTGTTATTAGATTTCCACAATCCATAAGAATGCCATAGTTGCTTCTGGATTTGATTGTGTATGCTTTTTTTATTCAAAAAAACATACACAATCAAATCCAGAAGCAACTATGACAATGGGAGTAATGTCGTTCAAGAGTGTGATCTATCTTATCATAATACATTCCTCTTAGTCATGATGTGACACACTACATCTCCTAAGTTGTGAATCTTTTACCTTTGATTGGTCTTGGAGACATTAGGAACAACGTCCCCTAGGATTAATATCTCAAGTGAACTAAGTAAAATCCCTTTGAACACCCCTCTTCATTATTGCATTGCATTTCTATACCTTATTAAAGTCATGGAGGTATGACTTTGATTTGGTTCCTTGGGGCTCATTTAGTGAACAACTAGCTTCACTAGCCCTTGTGAGCATGCATTTTTGTACCTTATTAAATTCATGGAGGTATGGCTTTGACATGATCCCCTGGGGCTCACCTAGTGAACAACTAGCTTCATTAGCCCTTGTGACTACATTTTTGTACCTTATTAAAGTCATGGAGGTATGGCTTTGATATGGTCCCTTGGGGCTCACCTAGTGAAAAACTAACTTCACTATCCCTTGTGAGTGTGCATTTTATTTTTGTCCTTATCATATTCATGGGGGTATGACATTGATATGGACTTCCTAGGGCTCACCTAGTGAACACCTAGCTTCACTAGCCCTTGTGAGCATACATTTTGTTTGCATAGTGGATAGCGTGTTCCACTTGTAAACCTCTTTTGGAAAAAAAACCTAAACCCTGTCCATAGTGCATTGGATGGCCAATCGAAGCTTGATTCATTGCATTTTTCTTTTTCTTTTTCATTTTTCCCTTTTCCTATCTTTGATGGTGCATGTTTGTGATCTGGTTATGGCTTCATATATCATCTACATGTGAGTTATTTTGTGCCTATGTTGGTTTGGCATAGGATTTTGATCCTAGGGGCTTGGCCACCCTCTTGGTCATTTTCATCCTATCTTACTATAATTCATACATTTGAACCCCTCTTGATTGCATGGTTGTCTACTTTAGTGTGAGTTTGAAGCAAGTTCATCCTCTTAGTAAAGTGGGGGCTAAATGTAGTGTAGGAAAATGCACACCCTTGCATTTTCACACTTGTTTGGGCCTTCCTTGCTTTATTTATCCCTATTTGTGTCTTAATTTGTCCTATTTTTCATCCACAAGCCTAATAAACTAAATATTTTTTTGGAAAATCCCAACAAACATCAATGGATAAATGATCAATTTAATGATTATGTCTGTGTGTCCCTAATTTATGGGCTAGACTAAAACACCACCTAGGGAATATTTTTCCTTCGTGGGTCTTGGGACCCTAATTTTGAATGCACCTAAAAAGGTCCCTTTTTGGAGTTTGTGCTTCAAGTTTCATGCCTCGAGACTAAGATGCCACCAAGGGCATCTTAGTCCTCCTTGGCTTATTTTTGAGATTTAATTTCAAATTCTAGTAGGATCTAGCCTCCTTTAATTAATGAATTCATATGTGTTGGAAGCCTTGTAGCATGGGCATGAAGTATGGATGGTTTTGTTGGTTGTTCCTATGTTGTCATTGAAATCAACATGGTGATACTATATGGGAATTCTACTTGGTTTACCAGAAGTTGTTCTTTGCTGGTAATACCCTTTTGTGATGGATCAGTGTGTTGGTATTTGAGTCTAAAACTCACTGTAATATCTGTTATGACTCTAATATCTTAACCATGTTTTCTTGACTCATTTATACAACTATATCCTAGATCTTGAGACATCTTTTGTTGTGAGCAGAAAGTTATCTCTGATAGAGTTTCACTCTGTATCCTACTATTTTTATGTGTGTGGCATACTGAGAGGGAGACTCCAAATTATACTAAGGTGAACATTATTATGCTATAATTTTGATGATAGTCTCTATGTTGTTAGTATGATGAGAAATTAATGTGTTCTTGGATCTGGAAGATGTTTTCTTTGAGGATTATTTTTTGGTTTGGAGAGTTGTGTTCTAGTCTTGGCCGAGTCAGCATATGCAATATATTATGAATACTAGTTATGTTGTATGAATGATAGTTAACTTGGTATAATAGACTACATGGATAAAATGTTAAATCTTATGTGGTGCCGATAAAGAAGGTTTTTGTGTTCATCTAATTAGGCTGACCTAATTAATCATCAAGATATAGTTGTATATATATAAGATTTTTTGAGGAATGAAAGAAAAGAGAGAGGTGTGATGTACATGATAGTAAGAAGGAGAAGTGAATGTGAAGAGGAGAAGATTAGAGCCTAAATGATTTATTAGTTGTGATCATGTAGTTTTTTTGAGCGATTGTTGTGTGAGGCAATACTTCTTATTTTGAGCTTTAGTGGAACTGAACCCTGCACATTGAAGGTGTATTCTATTAGTTAAATCTCTTATCAGTGAGCCACTATCATTGTATCTTGGTGGTTGGCCATCTTTTTTACTCGAGATGTGAGCCTTTTTAATGGCAATGAGTCCTTTTAGTGAGCCCCATAATATTTTGTATCTAGATATTATTGTGAGTTAACCCTCACCATAGTTTTTCCCATTTTTGGTTTTCCTCATAAAAATTTGGGTGTTTATGTGTATGGTTGCATTTAATTTTTTCTATGTTCTCTCTTGTTGACTTGGTCTAAATTGTGATAATGTTTAAGTGATTTTTTTAATGTTTTTGAGGAATATTGATTCACCCCCCTCTCAGTATTCTAGATATTCAACAATATGTCAGCATGGTGTGGTGTAACTTAAGGAGATTAAGCATAGATAAGTATAAATACAAGGTTCATCCACTCATTTATCATACAAACATTCAAGTACTCATTCCTAAGGAAATTTTATGAGATCAAGAGCATTCAAGAGTAGTTCTTCAAGCATTTGGAGCCATCATCAAGATTCAACCATCATATCAAAGGAGATTCTTGCATCATGTGTGTTTTTAGAGCTAACATTTGTGATGTAGGTTTTTGATTCAAGAAATAAATTAAATTCAAGATCTATCAAGCACTCCATTGATTCAAGATCTATATTCAAGATATCCATCTCACACAAGTTTCCAAATTTCACAAGGTCTTGGTGAGTTGTAGCATTGCATGTTTTTCATTCATCATTTCCCTCTATTATTTCATTTCATTTCAAGGTTTAATTACCAACAAGGGTTTGACCAAGGAAATCCCCCATTTACTAACAATCAACATTTTTTTCCTTTTGCATTCTTATGATTTCAGGTGTAGGTTGAATACTTGAAGATCATTTGAAGTGAAAATTTGCAAAGTTGCATTGCAAATTTGTCATCTTCATGGAAACTCACCTATAGGCCAAATCTAGAAGTTTCTAGACTTGAGATCAGAGAACAAGTACATAAATCAAGCTTCAAGATCACATTCAAGTTTTTTAGAAATTGACATTAAAACTAAGATAGTAAGGGCATCTTAGTCCTCCTAAGGTTATTTTTCAAAAATTCTTTAGATCTAGTTCTGACATGTGAAGATTTTGCATCTACCTCAAAAAATAGCAATGGGACTAATAAGATGTTAAGGGCATCTTAGTCCTTAATAGAATATTTTAACAAATTCTTCGTATTTCTAGAATCCTCATCACATCTCTAGACTTCCCAAGTACATACATCATAACTTATAGTTGATTAATTTCATCATTTTCATCTTTCATTTATCTTGCATTACTAGGTTTTGTGAGTTGAATGTTAAGTTGTCTTTTCCAAGCTTTTGCTCGGTGGTGAACCCCTAAAAGCTGAAAGAACACCTTCCTAGGTCTTCCTTGTTGAGAATTGACTCATCTTGTGAGATTGATAGTCAATCCAATTAGGACTCCTAGGGCCACTATTTATTCTTCCAACTTCATGCACTCATCTAATTTAGACTTTAGTTCAAAGTTAACTACATCTTTTATTCTTTTAGCTTCCTCTACTTGGGTATTCAAGCTAACTATCATTTGATTAGATTCTTCAAGACTCTTGGTTAGCTTATCAATCTCCTTTTGTGCATGCACTTTTTGTTCTCCATTTTCCTTCTTCAAATTATCAATCTCATCCAAAGAATAGATGAGTTCACCTTCTAAATCCACTTCTCCTTCTTCTTCATCTTGGTCTTCAACCTTGCCATTTTCCTTAACTGTAGTTCCTTTTTCCATGAGAAGGGATTCATTTCCTTTAACCATCAAGGCATAGTCATAAATGTCATCTAAGCTAATGTTGGCTTTAAATGAACCACTTTCTTTTCTTATATGCAGAATCTTCTTCTTCTTCCTTTCACTAACATTTTATTGATTAGAGTTATTCTTTTTACCATAAGTACATTCGAAAGAAAGAAAACCAATTTTACCACAATTAGAGCACTTAAATGGTTATATACCTCTATATTTGTCAGAGCCTCTCCTTATTCTTCCGATGAAATCAGCTTCCACAACATCATACCCATCTGATCTAGATGTAGATGCCTCCATCTCTTCATTTCTAGCTACTTAAAATGTGGTTTCTTTCTTAGAAACTTTTGCAACTCCCATTATCCTCTCATAGGTTGTGAATATTCCATGTAACTCATCAAAGTTGAGTTTATCTACTTCTCTAGCTTCTTCTATCACAAAATTTTTAGAGTTGTATCTAGATGGCATTGACCTTAAAAATTTTTGAACAATAATAGGCTATTTCACTTCTTCTCCTAGACCTCTAATAGCATTTACTATTTCATCTACTCTGAAGAGGTATTCTATAATATTCTCTTCTTCATTCGTCTTTAAATTTTCAAAATTGTTTCTAAGAAATTGTAGTTTAGCCAGCTTCACTTTGTCATCTCCTTGATAGATGTTCTTTAACTTATTCCATATATCATATGTAGCCTTACAGTGCATGAATTTAACAAACACCAAACTTGACAACCCATAAAGAATTGCATTATTTTCCTTAGCATTGTATTCATATGCCTTCCTTCTAGCCTTAGTAGTTGGAGATGTAGAAGGAATAGTATACCCCTTCACTACTGACATCCACACATCAAACCTTTATGAAGAAAAATATGTCTCCATTCTAATGCTCCAAAAACCATAGTCTAATCCATCAAAGAGAGGTACTTCATTTGTAGATAAGCCCCCTTGACTAACCATTTTGTGTTAACTTGTCAAAGATCTACCCGAGCTAATTAAGCTTCTCCTTGGGAGCCATGGCTTTAATACCAATTGTTGGAACACAACAATCTACTAAGAGGGGGTGTGAATCAGTAGATTAATTAAAACTAATTTATTTTTAGCCCTTTATGCAAATTTATTAAACAAGCAGAGAGATAATCATACACACACACAAAATCCCATAACATAAGATATGCATGGAAAACCCAACATGGGAAAAAACATAGTGACAAAAGCTTCTTGATTTTATTGCTCAAATCCAACATCACAATCAAATATTCTATTTATAATGTTTAAGGGCACCAACCCTAAGGAGGTAGCAATCCCTTGGTTTTAGGAGCACCCACTCCAAGGAAACACAAACTCCCTACTATAAGTACCTACCTAGATATCTGATGGCACCCACCAATTAGAATTACAATGCAATGTATTACAATTTTCTCTTTTGAAAACAATTCAATGTTGGAACTTAATTTTCAATTGCACAATTCTTTGCAACTCAACCCTCTAATCTAAACCTCTCTTAGTTCTGCACCTTGAATGAAAACCCTTACAATGAATGTCCTTTTTCTTGGGTTCCACTCTATCTTCACAAGTGCATTCTTTGTCTAGTTCACAACACTCTCTTACTCTACTACATGCACTTCTCAACACTTGAAAATTTCTTGATTTTCTTCTTTTTACATTCCTTGAAAGACCTAAAATTGATGCCTTGAACTTTGCACACATGTCTAGTTTCTTTGTTAGGGTTTAATTGTTCACAATCTTCTCCAACAAGCTACCTATTCATCAATCCACATACCATCATCATCAATTTTTGTACCAAAGTCATTTTTGGTGTATATCCGATCTTTGGTTTATGTTCTTTAATTCATATTTGTTGTATTGATCTTTTTCTTGTTTGGAATGTGTTCTTCAACACCCAACCAAACCAATAACCATTGAACTTAGTAGCTAGAGGGATTAAAAACATTTATTTTGTGTTTTATGTCGACTACCAGTCAAAACCTGCATTCATATAGACATAGCCATTGTAGATCTTCATCTATGATCTTGGGCCATCAATGTTTGTTCTTCATGCCACAAGCCTCTAACCATCATTTAATCTCACCAAATTTGAAATACAATTGGTAGATTGATCCCCTTTAAACAATCACTGTTGATTATAGTCCTTTATATATGTCCATTGTGACTTCATAACAAATCACATTTTCAACAAGAGAATTGATCACCAAATTCACAATGTAAAGAGACATAACAATCACCATCTAATCACCTTCACTCAATCTTTGTCATTGACTTCCCATCGTAACCTCTTTTTGTATTGCAACTCCTTTTTTACATTAAGAGAGTTTAATCATGATGGAAAGGGACCATGTGATGTAATATGAAACTTCCACCTATCCATCTAGACACATGTCCACCTTATCGCTCCATCACATTTCTGACAAGTGGACCCACCATGTCTTCATTGCAACTTTTTAATGTATCGTAGAAAGCTTCATGTATTGAAGATGCATAAATGCAATGTGAATGCTCCTCATGATGCAATCCCATTTTTCCACCTATCTATGCAATCATCATATACCACTATCCTTCTTTCATTAGACATCACATATTGCACAAATCCTTATGACTTGAAGAGTGCAAAATGTAATGCACTAACACTATGCGATGCAGCCACAACATGCCACTTGTAAACATTAATGTCACCTTTCACTAGCATTCATTCATCACACATCATGCAAAGGCTTCCTTCATTTTACTTCTCAATAGCGATGTGAAGCACAAATGTGATGACCATCATATCTTCATTCATTTGATCTTAATCATTGGTCACATATCACCTAAATGCTCCCGCCAATGAAGATATAAATCAAAATGTGAAGAAAACATGTGATGGCCATTGGATCTCATGTGCTTTGATATTCACCATTGAACATCTCCATCATACATCATACAAATACTTGCTCACGATAGACAACAAAACATGATGTGAAGAACAACCGCAATGCACACATATTGTATATCACTAAAACACCTAGCAAATAAAAAGTGTTCCACCCAAAGTGAAGGGTTGATGTGATGCACATGTAAGCTCCACTAGTCGATAGCACAAGGTAAAGGGGTTAATAAACCTAATGACACTAATAACTTAAGTTATAACTTGAACAACTTGCTACCATCTCTATCTAGTCAATGAGAAAATAGAATCTTTGTTCAACACCATGATTGTAAACCTTAGAGTTATCAACAAAACCCTAGTTTTTTCTAAGAGTAGAGAAATTAATTATGAGCTTAATATATTTCCTATAGACCTACAACTCACACTTTTGGACAACTCTTGAAAAACCCACATCAAATCTACATCCTGGTTTCTCTATAGACTTTTGAAAGTCACACCTACAATAAAATGTCAATATTGCATGACAACTTTGTAACATTGCATAAACACGCTCTTCTCTCCATCATATTGCTCCATATTTCTAGAGACTAGACCATGAAATAGTTCAAAATAATTCCAATGCTCTCCCCTATAGGATATCACTCAAATATCCCCTTTTGACATCAATGAAAATATCATTCCAACACATTCATGTGTACTACCAATGATGTGAAGGTTGGCACACTACAAGTTACATGTTTTTTCCTTAGGGATGTGTGTCATAGAAAAATGGCCCCTTGTCATTTGCATGGCCTTTTAGGTCTTGTTTCATGGTGTTTGATCTATTTTTCTCTAATTTTATGTTGTAACAGGACTTGAACATGCACATTTAGGTATTAAAATTGAAATAACGATGTCTTTTGAAGGTGTTGTGAAGCATTGTAAAACATTTCTACACTCTTCTATACTCTATGCATTACAATTTACCTAAAAATCACCTTTTCATCACTAAACAAGTCCTATTTTGAAGTGTTGTAAAGTCTTGTAACAATATTTCATGCTTTTCTAGGCATAACTTCACTATTTATCTCTTCCTTATCCTTTATTTGGTCCCTTTATGCCCTCCTATTATTTAATTAACTGTATTTTTGAATGTTAACCCAACAAACAACATTAAATACAGATAATTCTTGACACCCATTTTCAGGTCCTAGGTGGGACCCATTCACCATGGGTAGTGAATGAGTCCCCCTTGGCTCCAAATTCAAAATTTTTAAAATTTCCTTTCAATTTTTTATTCAAAAACACTTGATGTCAGTCTATGATGAGGTATGAATGGGTAAATAAGGCACAAGATTGTATAAATAAGTGATCTTCACCTCATTTTACATATCCTACAACCTCCTAATTCATTAAAGCAATCTCAAGAATTCAAGCATCTTACAACATCATATCAAGCATTATTCAAGCACTTCGAAGCATCCATTGACACTACTTTAGATTTTTATCATCAAGGGTTTGGTAATTTGATAGCAATTGCATGTTACTAGTTTATCATTCTCTTTTATTTTATTATCTTATTAAGGGTTTGATTACCAAAATTGGGGTTTGACCAAGGCAAACCCTTATTTTCTAACTCAACCATTTTTCCCCTCTTGAATGTGTGTTTGCAAACTTTTGTATGAAAATTTATCAAGAATTTAGGTGCTAAAGATTGGTCAACAAGTCAACTAGGTGCATCAAGCCAAATAAACTCGATTTCAAGTTTGGAGAAGGTTTTCTATCTATTTCTTGTAGATTTGACTTTAGCAACCTGACAAGCAAATATTTCCAGATCTGGTGTTACAAAGTTGTCTCTTGATTTCTTAGAAATTTTGGAGAGGACTGATTCACCACTTGTGGTAAATGATTCCAACCTTAAGACTAAAAATCTAAATTTTGTCATATTTTGGATCTTGATAGTCAGAAACCTATTTCTAACAAAGCTTCACTAATATCAAGACTAATTCGCCATCCTGGGTGAATGAATTCCATTGTGGATTTTTAGTAGTTTCATATAGCACTCACAACATTCCATATTCATCAAATCTTGCCCAGGTGCACTCTGTTTCATCCCATTTCTTCCTATTTTGCATTATTTCATCTTTTAGTACATTGTTTGCATATCATAATGTGTTTTCAAACATTATTTAAATCTTAGTTTTGCATTCAAATTCAATCATTTAAATCACATCCTTATATTTATCTCATTTTACTTAGCTTAGAAAAACATCAAACATTACATAATTTGAATGAACACTTAGCATTTTTGGCCCCATCTCTCTTCTTTTAGGTGAAAAACCCTAGAAGACCTAGATAAGACCATAGGAGCAAAAAATCTATGGTTCATTTTTATTGAACCTGACTTTTGAACACTTTGCATTTCTAATTTCATTTTCATATTGCATACTAGATTACATTTTCATCAGTATTCAATTAGGACATTGGTTTTTCTCTACATTCTAGGCCTTTTCATATTGCATTAGTGAAAACATCATTATATTTTATTTTTGCATCACATATCATTGAAAACATTGGAAACTGCATTCTGCATCCTTAAATGCATTATGAATAGCATTAGAATCACATTAAACTTTCTGAAAAACATAAAAAATATCATACTGGGACTCATTCGCCACCCTAGGAAAATCAGTCACTCTATAGTTTTTGAACAACATTTCTGGCATATGTTCGCATTTTTGTTTTATGTAGCTAGTTCTCTGTTACTATTAGCATAATTTTTGTTATTTTCATTTAAGAGCTCCTAAATTGCCTTGCATTTTCATTCACCCCATCCTTTGTGGTATTTATATGAGTGTTTGGTACCCCATTGATAATACTCTAGTGAGAGGAAGTTCTAGACTCATGGCTTCCCGCAATAGCATTTTTGTTGTAGACCTTGGGATCTTAAGAGCTCCTAATCCTAGTATGAACAATGGTGCATTAGGCATTGACAATACCACTTCTATGCCCTCACCTTCCATCCAATGAATGTTGACACCCAAAAAAACTCCCTCCCATAAGAAAAGGTCATTAATATTCATGAGGATTTTGCACATTTACAGCAAGACAAGTTTGTCACTCAAAAAAATTTCCACCACTACTATACCCACCATTTAAAACCTTCATCACTTAATTGAAAGTGATGATGGCTTGCAAGTGATGAAAAAAATTGCTAAGATTTACAATAAACATGCCTCTTCTAATACCCAATTCACAAACATTCCTTTAATCCAAGAAGGACCTCAAGTTCCTCCCCCTTCAACCATAGCATCCATACAAACTTACACCAATCTGCAAGTCAGTACAACTATGCACCAAGTTAATTTTGTGGCTACTTCTTTCCCAATTCCAACTAGCATTCCTACTTCTCTTGTGGCATCACAAGTCCCATTCACCACCTTCACACCCCATAGTATTCCTTTCACTTCCCCTAACATCACCTACACTCCATCACCATTTTCCCTTTCACCCCAACCCAATTACCCCAACCTTGTTCTTACACAACTCCTTAACACTATTTCTTCCATGCAACACCAACTTTCCACCTTTAGACAAGGTCACACTACTCAACCCACATATCATGTCTATAGAATCCCCTTATCCCTAGAAATCTTATGTACCTCGATGCCACAAGGGATAGAAATGCCTCAATTTGAGAAATATGGAGGTAAAGGAGACCCTATCAACCATGTTAATGCTTATACAACTTTATGTAGTAATTTGGTCCTTGATGATAAAATTTTAGCTAAATGTTTTCCAAGGACCTTGAAAGATACTACCCTAGAGTTGCTTTCCAAATTTCCTCATCATTCCATCCGCTCCTTCAATGAATTAGTGAATGCTTTCATAAGGGTATGTGCAAGATCATCATGGAAAATATAGGCCCTTAAGTGGCAAAAAAATTAGAAAAAATAAAGTGATGCAACTTGACGTAAAAATTAGAATAAGTTATCTATATTATTTCAAAAATATGTAAGAATATAATCTATAACAAATTGAATGTAGTTTCTTAACTACTAGGTTGATTTTTTTTTTAAATCTATTTGGTGAAAATTTGAAATTTCAATGCAATAGTACTTAAATTATAGGGAAAAAAAAGTAGGTGTCTGTCTGACCACCCTAGAACCATAATAAAATGATAATATTTTTTTATAATATTTTAGATATAAGTAGAGGACTCATGTCTAGATGTGATGAATTTTTTGTAATTTTTTTTCCAAGTAAATAATTAATTTATTATTTTTTATTACAAAATTTAAAAATATAAAAACTTGTATGTCTAACCACCTTAACTTGGTCAAAACTTCATGATTTTTTTTTTAATCCTATAGTATGTGAAGCATAGAATGTGACACATGTTTCAAATTCAAAATTGTGATACCATTTGAAGCTATAGATGTTTTTCAATCAACCTATCAATCGGGACTTTAGTCATAATTCAAATAGAAAATGAATAATAATTATTTTTTAAAATTCAAAGTAAAGCATAATTTATATTGGTGGAAAGCTAAGAATCTCCTTTAAAAACCATTTTTCGTTTCATCAATTTTGGGTTAAAAAAAAGTCATCAGCCACATACCCTACACATACCCATCATATCACCACTTTTTGGCCCATCATGATCCTGCACATACCCATAAGTCACTTTCAAGTTCACATGACACCTAAAAAGTCAATGGTTGACCTCATGAGATGTAGAAAAAATGTGGATGAAAAAGTAATTGATTTTATCTCACGATACCAATACTTGTATGCTCAAATTGATGTCAACATTACTGATGCACATCTGCAAAAGATGTTTAATGAAAACTTGCACACAAACCCTCAAGATAAACTAACTATGATGAAATTCTCTTCATTTATGCATTTATGCACAACTTCATGTGAATACCATAACTCAATTGTAAGTCATGATTCAAAATCCACTTCTAACTGAGCTGATAAGCCTAAACACAACAATCAAACCAACCAAATTTTTTGCAAACCAAATAGAGGATTTTTACAATTCAATTGACCTTCTCAACCACAGCTGCAATCAACTTGAAACCAGTTCCAAATCAAGTGGCAGACTTGTTAAATTAGTGATACCTTATACCTATGGGGACCTGAAGAGACAATTTACACCCTTACCCAATACCCTCCATAACACAATGAACCAATTACTTCAACAATGCATGCTCACTTTGTAACCCATTAGACCACTTGATCCAAATTAGCCATTACCACCCACCTTCAAACCTAATTCTTATTGCCATTTTCATCACCACAATGGACATGACACTAAACACTACAAGTTTCTAAAACATCTAGTTCAAGACCTCATTGATTCAGGCCATTTGTCCATTGTGGGTGTTAATGATCAAGGAAATAAGTACGTTGAACACCCTAGCTAGAATTTACAAATTTTCACCAATCACATGCCTAAACACACTACTTCATTTGTCAACGCTAGCAAACCTTCAAACATTGATGTAATGAATGTTGATACAAATAGTGAACAACATGATATAACTCCACCTATTACCCAAGATAGTCCTATGGATAAACTTGTGGTTGCAATAGACATTATCCCTCGTAAGGTCCAAGCCACTAAATCTCTTGATATCAATTTCTTTGCTAAAGACATACTACAAAAATTCTTGATGGTCCTCTCTACATAGCTGGTAGAATCTATGATAAACCCACTAATGGGATATTAATAGATCTTGCTTGTGGTGAGAACATGATCACAGAGGATTTTCTAGTATTGCATGAGCTCTATCAAGATTATTATAATAAACCAACTACATGGATTAAGACACATCCTGCTTTTTCATGCCCTATAGTTGGATCGATCATACTCCCCTTATAGATAGGACCTAAAACTTTGGATGTAAAAATTTCAATTATTCCACAATCCAACCAATTTCATTTGTAGCTAGGCCACCCTTGGATTTCTCAATGAAAGCATTCCAATCAATGGTTCACAAGTGTTTGAAGTTTCCACATGACAAGGAAATATTCACCATACACCATAGTTGTTTTAATCCCTTATCTTCTAAAGGTAATTTTTCATTAGCAGCCTTTTGGCCAAAACCCATGGAATCCATCACTGATCAAAGACTTCTTCATAGCCTATCAAAATTTCAAAGCCAAAAAGATAGCCAAATTGTCTCTTCATAACACATCCCCATCCACTTCCATACTTCCTATCATCAATGAAACCATGCTTCAACTTGAGTTTGACATTGAGCATACCATACAACCTCATGAAAAACCACCCTTACACACTTCCCTACCATTGTTTAAATGAAAAAGTGATAATGAAACAACTCCCATCATGCCTCCTCACATTAAACAAGTGTATAAAGCCAAAGAGAAAGTGGTTGACCCATCCTCCTCAATTTCTTCTATTCTTCCCTCTTCAAAAGCAGAAGAACCTATGACTACTAAATCTACTCTTACACCTCAACAACTTCAAAATAGAATTAAACAAAATTGTGGTGCTAGGGAACGTAGGCATCATCATCATCTCCTTGCTCATCAATATCACCTGGAAGAAAATAAAGAGAATCAACCTCGACCTTTGATAGAAGCAATAGATGACCACCCTCTTCTCCTAGCCTGATGCAAGATAGTTTAGTGCCACCTTCACAAAAAAACAAACAAGTCCAACAGCAAGAACTTTTGCTACATCTATCCTTAGAAATCACCCTTTGTCCTCCTATTGTCACCAATCTTGATGACGATGATGATGTGGAGATTTCCAAAATAAATAAATAAGTACACAATGATCTAAACTCTTTATTTTCATCTACAATGAGCTTAAATGATAAATTCTCTCAACCAAGTGACGAAGCAGGCACATTTCCAAGTATAGCACTTGCAATTCTTCCTTTGGATAGTCAACTGCTCTCACATTATACTGAACATGATTGGGAAGTAGATGACTTGTTAGATGGTTGAGTTGCATTCATCTAGCTAGCCTTTTTGCATTTCTCTTTTTATTTTCATTTTTATGTGTGTATCAAGTTCCCCCATATCGTATATTTGATATTCCCTCTCTTTGTACAATTATTCTATTTGTACCTCTATTCTTCTATTTGTCATCCATTGTCTTTTTCACTTTCATTTTGTGTTTTCCTTTTGGGGATGATGCAAATCATAGAGATGCCCTATGTATCTTCCATGTTGACCCAAAATTTCCTTGTCTTTTTATCTTTATGTTTTGTGTTTTCCTTTTGGGGATGACACAAAGCATAGAGATTCCTTATGTCTCTTCCATGTTGACCCAAACGGTTCTTTTCTTTTTCTCTTTTTCTTTTGTTTTCCTTTTGAGGATGGTGCAAGACTAAAATGTCTCCATGTTGACCCAAAATCTTTTTCATTTTCTTTCAGGTCAAACCACAATAGTGGTTTACAAATTTTATGAGGAAGGAAATTTGATTTTTCTTCCTCTCCTCATACTCAATGGGTTCGGTCGAACTCTGTGGTTCGGCTGAACAACCTTTTATGTTCGACCAAACATATGTGTTAGGTTGAACCATTCATTCAACTGAACCCTAAAACAAAAAATATATATATATTTTAAGGGGTCCAGTCGAACATGGGTTCGACCGAACCCCTTGAAATAAGGCATAAAAAAAATCTGAAATTGTCACTATCATTTTTTTCTTTTTTCTGCTTTCCTTCTGCTCTGTGCATGCATCGAACGGTGAACGTGAACATCAAACGATGAAAAGAAAACTCAACTTCATCTCTCCAGTTAACGACAAACTCGACTTCATCTCTCCACAGTTCATCAACCTGACTTGCATATCTCACTAGGTTTGTCAAATTCGAATTTCATAGACTTCAAAATTCATTTGTTTGTTAAATTTCTAAACCCTAAATGTGAAAATTTTCAAATTTGTTGATTTTGAATTGCATTTATTTGAAATTTTCTAAAGTTGTTTCAACATACACTATTTCTATGATGCATTTCTCCTCTGTCAAAAAATTAACATGTCTTGTCTATGCTTCCACATTTTGCATACATTTATGCCTGGGCACCTCCAATTATTTGAGGCATTATATCAAATAGTTTATGGTAATTTTTGATGGGGTATGATAGAAATAGTTTTTCCATTGTATGCACCCTATATCAAACAATTCATTAACAAATTTATTTGATGCATTATATCAAACAGTTCATGGTAATTTTTGATGGAATATGATAGAAATAGTGTTTCCATTGTATGCACCATATATCAAACAGTTCATTAACAAATATATTTGAGGCATTATATCAAAAAAAGTATTGGAAATTTATTTGAGGCATTATATCAAAAACACTATTTCTATCATACTCCATCAAAAACACTATTGGAAATTTATTTGAGGCATTATATCAAACAATTCATTAACAAATTTATTTGAGACATTGTATCAAACAATTCGTGATATAAAGCTTAGGTGCATACAATGGAAACTTAGATAAAATTCTTCATATTTTTCCTTTGAGTCTTATGACATTACTCTGAAAATGGTTGGTGAACTAAATGTATGAAACTCATTATGGTTTCACATTATGGTTCTTAGATCATGATCTTCACATTATATACATTTTACATAATGGTTCATCTTATTATGTTTTACAATATATACATTTTACATCATGGTTTCACATTTTATAAATAAAAATTCTTGAAGCTAATTAAAGCTTTGAGTTGGGAAACTTTAATATTATTGCTCACTCTTAATCTATAAAAAATTAAATTAATTGAATTATTTTTGGTTCAATAAGGTAGTTGGGAATACTGGCTTGAATAATTAGGGCTTTACAATGGTTTTTTCATGAGTGGGTATTGATAATTTGTTACATGGTCTCAACTTAATTTTTTGTTTTGTGAAATTTGGATTGCTCTTTGTTTTTAATTAATTGAATAAATTTAGAGGAAAAAAACTAGATTGTTTGAATGAAATGTATAGTAAAATAGTTCTATTAGGATTAGAAGGAATGAATGTATTATTAAATTCTCCTTTTTACAATTCAAAGGAGAATAAGGAAAAGGGTGTTCCTTGTTTGTTGTTATTTTTTATTTAGTAAAAGTGAATGAGAACCATTCAAATGAAAATAAACCTCCATTACAAAAGTCTTAGGATGTCTAAATCCTAGAATGAATTCTGCATGTTTCCTCCTAAATGGGTGTTTTATTTTTTAATAGAGTTCATGCATGAATTAGCCCCTATATCTAGAGATCCCTATCAAACAAACACTTCATATTTGCATGAATCAAAGGATTGAACCTAAATGACATTTTAAAGAAAGGATTTATATGTTCTAGTGTCTTGTCAAGAAATGCTCCAACTATTTTTATGAAAAAGAATGATAAGACACTTTTCCAAGTTGTCTTGATTATGTGTGTTCAATAAATAAACAATTAACATTAATAGCCACCACCTAAAATAGATGACTTATTTTACTAATTGAGAGGGGTGGCCATATTTTAAAAAATAGGTCTAATATTCAATTACAATTAGCAAAGAATAAAGGAGGAATACATTCATAAAACTACATTTAGAACTAGGTATAGGACATAAAAATTATATGTTTGAGGCAATGTATATAAGACACCCATATACAAAATAGTACAAAAGAAAGAGAAAAAAATGTAAAGAATGTATGCTTGTAATCTATACTTGAGAGCATTAAAATTTTGAAATAAAACATAAAGAATAATAGGATTTATAAATTAAATACATTAGGATATTATATGATATCAAAAAAGACTATTTTAAAGTTTAAATTATTTATATTTTAATTTTAGGGTAAATAATTTTGGTTAAATTTATGAATTAGAAATAGAAATTTTGAAAGGGCCCCACCCTTTTACAAAAACCAATAAAGAGACAAAAAATGATAAATCATATTGGCATGGAACAACAATAAGAAAAATATAGTTGAAAGTTAGAAAAATAACATCCAATTAGAAATACTCCACCAATAGTGGTGATGTATCTAATAAAGAGGGTCGTTTTCCCCAAAACATTAGTAGATCTATCATTTCACAACTTGAATCCAAAATTCTTCAAGGAACTATATCTTATTGTGAATCTTATCCTTTTCCATGCATTCAAACCTAGTTCAGGTTTGTAATCGAATTTCCATCTTTATTTTCCAAACTTCAGACCAAAGGGAATAAAGGGTTCCTATAATCTTCTAAACTTGAACCTTCTTCATATTTTTAAATTATTAGAAGAAATTCCAAGAGGTGAATGTTGCAATTCAAGAGACTGGTAGAGGCAATGAACTCCAACTAATCCATCTATAACATGATTCTTGTCTCTACCAATCTCCTCTAAATTTATCTTGACAAGACCTTCTAAATTAGTCATGTCTACAAGAGGACCAACTACCCCTCGATTATGATCAAAGGGAGTCTCAACCAAATCCTAAGGTAAACAAGCATTCATCTCATCCTTATGTATTTTGTTCAACCTTTCCTTCCTCTAAAATTCCTAAACCTATAAAATACATAGCTATCTACACATGACAACATGGTGAAAACACAAGAAAATCCTATAGCATGACATGTTGAACCCAAATAACCAAATTCAAATATAATTTAATCTATAAGTATAAATAGTTTGATGGTAGAAACTTTATACATATAAAAATATGATAAATGTGTGATTATTTTTCTTTCCACTATAAATTTTTTATGTGCTTGGCTATATATTTGAGATGATTCACTCATAATGTAGTGATTAAAATTTAGTATGTATGAAATAAATATTTTTGAGACATCAAACTACCATTCTACATAACTCTCACATGGAAATAAGAATATTATTTTATTTTAACTAAAGAAATTGTGTGTACTCTATCATGAAAATTACTAATTAATTTTGAATTATATACTTATAATTTAAAATAAGAGCATCCTTTGTAACATGGAATAGATAGGTTAATTTTAATGAAATAAAATAAAAAAATTTATTAAGAAAAATTTACAAATATATGGAACTCATACATTGATAAATGGACTAAGATGTATCTCTGTATGAGAATTAAGATTCTTGAATAATTTATATACCTTCTTTCAATAATTAAAATTAGAAATTAATACTTGGCTCATATTGTATACCCACCTCCCAATGGTCTTGGAATAGATGCATTTAGATGGAGAAGGATTTTAAAAGGCTCATGGTACTTGTGGACCCGTCAAAGGCATGATATATAACACATGAACTTGATTTATGAAATTTGGTCTTTAGTTGTTGGCTTCTAGTATGAATGTTATCTATAAGGTGGAATTCTTAGTTGAGACTCTCAATCTTCCATTGTTGGTTTCTAGTGTGATTATACAATATGCTCACCAAACTGTATTAATTTCTAATGTTAATTATTCAAAGAAGGTTTTGTTTCATAAGAAGAGACCTATGTTGACATATTCCAAGGCATGTTATTATCTACAATGCATGAAACTTCTTCACATCTCTACCAAGTTCTAAACAGATATAGATCTGCCATTTCCATGTAGGAGATTGATGATTTAAAAAGAAAATATCATTCCATTTCTTTCTTGAGAAGTCATGTTTTCATTCATGATTTTCAACTTCCATCTTCATCCAAAAAGAAATTATGTTATTGTTATGTGCCTGATATTAACAAATCAAAACCTTCATTTGAGCATGATCGCCAACACAAAGGTAAAGAAGTGGAAACAAAAGAAAGCTTGGTTAATGGCTTTCAACATGTTGGTGGAAAATATACATCTTTTTGAAAGTGGCTTCCTAGCTTATCAGTCTTATGTTTAATAAGGTTTTGTAATCTCCACTGTGTTATGTATTCAGGTCATAGGTATATCTAGTATGATGTTTTCTTTTGGGTATTTTGGGTGCATAAGAGAATGTGTATATGTACTGATGTATTGAACCAATGTGATTTTGTAATGTTGTAATCAAGAAATTGGTCATTTGTACTAGGACCTCACTAGTCTTTTTGATATTTTGTAAAATGTGTTACTTAGACTACAACTGGGGGTTTTCTTGTTGGTTCTTTCCCGCCAGTATGTTCACCTGAACGAGCTATATGTAAAATATTATATATAAATAAAATTAGAAGTGGTCTCCCACTTTTTCTTTTAAAAAAAAGTTCTTGTAAATTTCCACATCTTTTTCCTTGATTGCTATTTTTAAAATATTTCTTATGATTTTTCATAATGTTGGTAAATACTTTATTGTAAATATTCTATAGTCATGATCTTAAATGTCATAAGAATATGTCATAAGAGGGTTTCACCTTATAAAGCTATAATGATATTATATTCTCTTAGAAAATCTTAGACACCTCCCTTGAAGCATTCAACAAATGAAAAATAACTACCAACACAAAGTGAGATGCCTCATTTCCTAATATGAGGACAAAATAATAAATCAAAATATTAGGATGCAAGGTTGACCCACCTTTCCCACTACTTGGCTAAGTTTATCATCTATTGAGGAGTGGACCCCCACAACAATTATGCTTAGTGCTTACTACTAATCCAAGGAATACCTTTTCATTTTTTCCTTTATTGTATGCCTAATGACTCCTCATCTCAAGTTAAATTGTGGGAATGGATTTTTATGCCTTCCCTATGACTAAATGGCTATGAAATTGGAGGTGAATATGATATGGTGGAAAAATCAAAGATACAAGTTGGTGTAGTTCTCATAAACTCTCTAAAAAATAATTGAATTCCTACATCCTAACTAGAAATACCATGAGGGGTTTAGATCCCATTTTAGACAAAAAATAGTCTTATACTGATCACTAGTTCACTTGGACCAACTAAAGAGATGGTGAACTAAGAGAAACTTAGTTGTATTGATAGATTAAAACTTAGTTATTTCTCTTTCCATTGTCCCCTCTCCACAAAACACCCTTATTTAAGTAGATTCTATTAAACCTATCTCACATATCACTTCCCAATTCTTTAAACTTTTAAAACTTCTTATTCCTCATACCTAATAATCTATCCTTCAAGCTCAACACTTCCCACCTCAATAAAATTGATCACCTTGCTTCCCTAATATCCCTTTTGTTGATGTTCCTAGACCTCATCAAAATGGTAAGTGGATACAATTACGGAATAATGCTATTAAATCTATTGCACTACCTTACTATGATCTTACAGTAAGAATATGGATAGAGAAAGATATCTAGAATGGAAAAAAAATATGGATACAAATAGAAAAAAAAAAAAAAATTGTTTTGGCTTTAGCACTTACTAAAAAATTTTCTACAATGAGTGGTTGCTTCCATTGAAATAAAACTTAGAAGATTTGAACTTAATTGTGGCAAAGGATCTCAATTAAGAGATAGGCTACATTGGATGAAAGGATATAAGGGAGACAAATTATTTTTTAGTTATCTTGAACATATTTACATTCTCGAGAGTGGATAATATCTATCATTGATAAAGAGAGGTAGTTCCATGACAACTCTAGTGATATTAAATCCATTTTCCTCCAACATTATAAATAATTTTTAATTGATCTAGTTGAAGGAGATCCACATCAAGATATAGTTGAGGAATTGATTGGCACTTGCATACCCAAAATAATTGGTCTAAAAAAATAGGCACATTTAGATAATTTATTCACCCTTGAGGAGGTCGATATTTCCTTGAAGGATTTGAATACTCAAAAAGTCTTGGAATAGATGGTTTAGCTACACAATTCCTTTAAACAATATGTCCATTCATCAAGGAGGACTCTATGAGGTATAAAAAGTAGCTTTATCAAAGGGATCCATCATTTAAATTCTATTAACCAAGGGTTGATAAATTGATTCCTAAAGGAATTTGTTTTTTTTTTAATTTGAGGGTGGATACTAATTACTCTTCTTAATACCTCCTACAAGATTGCAGCTAAATCCATAGCTAAAATAATTGAACAGATGACACAGGAAATTGTAAGACTAGAAAAAACTATATTTATAAGAGGGAGATTTAAATTATAAAACTTGAATCTTTTTAAGGTATCTCATTCGATTCTACTAACTCTAAAATAAATTTAAAAAAAACATTAAAATCCACAAAACAAATTTCAATGACATAATAAATTATTACAATATTATTTAAAAATCTAATTGTAATGAACTACATGTTATAGTAACAAATATTCAAATTTTAAATCTATGAAAATATATATAACCAAATGATCCTTAGTTTTCATATATAATTTGTGATGAAAATGTTGAATATTATAATTTTTAGGCCAATCTTTAGGCACTAATTCACCATTGTTAAAATGATCCTTAGTTTATTCATTTCTTTTTTTATGATTATAATTTTTTTCAATTTCTATTAAACCAAACTCAAAATAATGGTATAGATTAATATTCTTGTCTTTATCATAATTAGAAGTTGTATAAATTGTTAAATTATATATTTTTTAACATGAATTATATATTTTGAAGTTCATTTATGTTAACAACTATTAGATTAGATATTTTTATCTCCAATTATTTTCAAATAATTTTACACTAATCTTTGTTTTCTTATTCTTTCTTTCATTGTTTCATTTTAAATTTGAACCATTTAAGGATGCTATGTTATAGATTATAGTTGTCTTCCAATTCTTTTTAAATTGTTAATGGTATGATAATATTATTGATGAGTAGATGAATTATTAGAACTATTTTAGATAAATATATTCTCTATATCTAGATATATTATTTACCAAGGTCTCATTGATTCTTTAGGTGTACATACATATATAACATGGAAAATGAAGATGTTCCACCTGTAGAAAATTTGTTTGGAAATACCACTAATGAGATTAAAAAATTGAGAGATTCATTAGCACAGGGTGCAAACCCGAGGATATATAGTGAACCATGCATGTTAATATTGCATAGTCTAGAAAAACTAAAAGAGGAACTTGAGAGGACTAGTGCATATTCCCTAGATAGAGTAGCTTCTATTCTTTCCTGCATGCAGGAAGAAGTACATGGTGACGTTCCCCTTAAATAAATACATGATAGTGTCACCAAAGAAATGATAAAAGCCACTTTTTTTCCATTTTATCAAAATGTGCATAAGGTTAGGGGATACCAGGTCATTCGATGTGTCAATCATGCTATGGCCTCATTGATCTACCCATGATTTCTCATAGCACATGGTCTATACTGAAAAAATGACCAAATTCCATTGTATTTTGTTTAGTAGTTGTATGTTGAGGTTGATTTCGGCCTCAAAGTTAACTACCTGGACATTCCACCATATGTTGGTCAAGGGCATCATAGGATTGTTGATAGGCCCATCTATCATCGAGTAGATAGAATGCCCCCAATGTTTAAGGTATTGGTTGGTGAGAGGTCTCCTGCTCTCACCCCAACTCTAGCTGCCATAGTAGATGAGGTTGTCATTGCTTCCCAAAAGGAAGCAATTAACACTGTAGGTGACATTGTGACTACCACTACTAGGATATCTAATGATCGTGTAGGTTAGTATTTTATGTCCAGACATTCCTAATCCACACCATTTTTAGCACAGTGGACCACCATGGATCCTTTTACAGTGGTTGGCATCCCTACTCCTACACAGCTTGATGCACTTACAGGAGATATGGCACACATGACTCTGCATTGTTTGGTTGTAGACCTATTGGAGGCATATTCCAACATTGCATCAGATAATGGGATTGGTATTAAACATGTTAGAGATCATTCGAGATGTAGAGTTCATTCAATTCTAGGTCCCATCACTCTCAAATGAACACTAGTATGCATTAGGATCCACCTACAGTTCATTTAGTAGTTGCACAGACTATGGGTTTTATTGCTATGTTGATTGGTTATGGTTCGTCATCGCCGATGTCATCTCACCTTCATAGTCCTCTACATTCATCATTTCTGGCATGACATGGGATAGAATGGATGGATGCAGATGTTGATTCATCGCTTGACCATTTGGTGGATATGGTGAAGGCAACCATTTTAGAGGACTTAGGTCATCTTATATTAGATGATGTGCATGTATGTGTGCATGTGCATGTTTCAATTCTTTCTTCATTATTTAAAAAAAAAATTAACTAGATACTCATGTAAGTTGATATATATATGTATATATATTGTTACAAGTGGACATATCTCATATCACTTCTAGCCTTGGTCCAGATCATGTGCATGATCAATGTGACTCTATGGATGAATTTTCTCCCAGTGGACATGTGAGTTTTACATTTTTATATAATCACACATGTATATGTACATGTAATATTTATGTATGCATAGGTCTAGATTGATATTTAAAAATAAAATTTCATTTAAAAATAACTTTCATAAAATTTATTTAATATAAATTATATGTATTTAACACATCATGTAGACAATTTTATTTGCAGGGCTCAGCACATGTATCAAAGCAGGACTATTCTCATTCAGATGGCCATTCAACTAGGAGTAGACATTCATATTAGGCCATGCACACTAGATTTATGATCTTTACCACATATATTTGCTTATACATTATGATCTTTAGTATTTGAGATTTGAGGATCTCTAACTTACATTTGCTTATATGATATACATACATTTGCTTATTTGTTGATCTTTAGTATTCGACATTTGATGATCTTTAATTTACATTTTGCTTATATGATATGTACATAAATTTTCTTATAATATATTTTGCTTATATGATATATACATATATTTTCCTCTTTACTTATAATATGTGTTATGTTTATATGTATTGAATCCCTTTACATGTATGTACATGTGTTTGCATATGGTTTAAACATGTTTACACATAATATGTGTATGCATTTGCTTTAAATATTCAATATACATACATGTTTTCTTATTTTATGATCTCTTACAACTTACATTTCCTTATATTCAATATACATTTGATCTCTAGTAGAATTTTAGGGAAGTCAATGCCACTTTATAATTAAGTTCATTCATGTTGATCACAATAAATATTTTTTTAAAAATGACTTAAGTAACATGGACCATTGAGTTGAGAACAACATATAATCTTTTTGACAAGTAATTTGAAATTTAATTCAAATACAATTAACAAAATTCAATTCAAATTATACCTCTATTATATGTTTTTGACAAGTAACTTGAAATTCAATTCAAATTATACCTCTAATATACATTTTTGACAGTTTAACAAAGTTTTAAAATTACTAGATATGTTGTGCATACCTATGAATTAAATAACAACAAACTCCATAATGAAATAACTTGTTTGTTTACTACTTGATTCATTTAAACTAGGATCTAGTTATTCCATGTACACTAGAATAATTTTTTTCCCATCCTATATGCATATAAATAGAAGCTTATTTACAATTATTCTGGATATCAAATTTCAAGATTAATTCTCATTTATATTGGAGAAGAAGTTTTTGCACATTTATCAAGAAGGAAAATATTGGAGCTCAACAACTTTTCATTTTTATCAATCAAGGAAAAATTTGGAGGATAATTTAACTAAGTTGGTAGAAGACTTGTTTTGAGTCATCTTTAAGTTGAAGAAGAAAATGGGACAACAAAGAAAAAGAAAAAATGTGTCTCAACAAAAATTGTCAAAAGAACATAAGAGGTGTGAACAAAACTTGGAAAATTATCATAGAAAGAAACAAAGTACATGGTTGTTTCTTCTCTCTCTCACTCTCAATTGTGTTTTTAGTGTTGATGGTGTTTTCTACACAGCAACAACTCAGACAAAATACAATATTCTATCTCTCTTGAAAGGTAATCCTCAACAATAAATTACTAAAAATCACCCCAAGGTCTCTCGGGTGTAGAGTCATGACGATGCATAAACAACTCAGATAATATGTGAAAATGCTAGTAATCACAATCAGACCTTACTACATGCAAACTGTATCTTTCCAATTTATCAGATCTTACAATATAATGATCTCAATTCCTAAATCTAACTAGATGATAAAGAAACAGCAAAAGATAAGGGTGCAAAGATATGATAAGATTTAAACTATTTCTAGAATGAACAATGCAAATAACAGATATCTAGAATGGACCAATCTCAAGTAACCAATTCTTGCTTAACCCACAATGCAATATCACAAGAACAATGCAATCTTCTCAGGTATATAGATTTTCAAATCATAGATATTCATCCACAACCGAACTAAGCACAAGTAAATGTATGGTCCAGGTTGACTTCACCAACCTACTACAATCAGATAGTTACTAGGAGTATAGACTAGAGATTGCTACAAACATTCCAAATATGAAATCATGAACATCATTCACCAAACTAATCTAATTCTAAACACTAAATCCTAAATCTTCAAGCAATTTGAAAGATGAAACAATAGGAACCATGCAAGATAAACTAACACAAGAGATTTCACCAGGAAAACCACAATGTCTTCAATTGTATTAGATTGTCAAAATGCTGCAACAATTCCACTGTTCCGTTACAATATTTGCTTCAAGAAATTGACTATTATCCCTACTACAAAATGCTCTAGCTATTTTTTTATCTAACTTGTCTCTATTATCTTTTTCTAGCTAACCCTTACAAAGAGGCAAGGGTGCCATTTATAGAAAATTCTTAAAACAGGTCGGCCCAACCAAACATTTACAAAATAAAAATAGCCAATACAAGTCGGCCTTAGGAATTTCAAAATAAGGCACACATTAAATGCCGATACATCATCAAGGTTAGCCTAGACACATTCCCCAATGTAGACCGGATCAACACATGCCCTATAATAATAGGGAAGCACAAATCTCAAAATGGGCATTAACTACTGCCTCCCTTATCCTTATTCTAGGACAATGATCCCTAAACCCTCAAAAATACTTTATCTAGCTTAGTGACAGGTGGCAAAGGCAAGATCTTGAGCCGACATTCGATGGAGCCAATCTCCTATTTTGACTGTTTAACGATCTTATTCCAATCATCTTTGTGAACCTGGTACTTATCCATCACTGCCAAGTAGGTTGCTGCATCATCCAGCTGGTGTCCTGTTATTACATTTTCAGAGTCAAGAGCATAAACATCATGCCACCATTCCCTAAATTGCTCTAAGCTCAGATATTTAGGAGCAATTTTCCTCCTGCCAGTCATAATCTAAAAGAAAGCAATACATCTATCATAAACTCCAGTAAAGTCACCTTCTATTAACTTCTTTCATTTATGGATTTTCCTAAGGGCCTTTTGTCAAATTTGCAAAGCCTCAAACCATTCCCAAGGTTCATTAAGTCTAGAGGAAGGAAGAATCCCATCTGCAGCCAACTGATCTTTTCCATATTCCATGATCACTTTGGATTTCTACAACAGAAGATTGATATTCTCCTTGTCTTGAGATAGCACATGCTCTAGCAAGTCTTTGGCTCTAACTGCATCCTTTCCAACTGAAAGGATTTCCTTGATTGCATTATCTCCTTCCACTTGCACATCCTTCAACCAATATACTACAGTCTGGGTAGAAGCCTTCATCTTTTCAATCTCAGAAATAGTTTCCTTGGGCAAGAAACCAGGAGTAGCAGAGGAAGATGGATGAAGAGATTGCAAAGGCTTCATTACATCTTCTAGACACTTCTTAAGCCTCTCATTTTCCTTTCTAAGATCATGCTTGGACTGAGTCTCTTTCCTTATTCTGTTGATTATTACTGCATTGGACCCTTCATATTCTTTAATATCCTATTCCATAGAAGCTAGTCCAAGATTAATAGTCTACACATTATAATCTTTTCCAGTGACCTCTTCTTTGCTCCTATCAATAGCAGGGGTGCCAATATGGATAACTCTATTATTCGCTTCATCCCTTTCTATCCTTGAGACTACTTTGGCCATCTTCTTCTTCTTGCCTTTATCAATCTTAGTTAACATCTCATCCCAATCTAGAGGGGTGTCCTCAACAATGACTTGTTTCTTCCTGGTTATCTCCTTTTCTAACCAATCCAGGATAGTGGGCTCCATCCAGATTCATTTTTCTTTACTTCTTCATGTTTTTTTGGTGTTTCATCCTTTTCCTTTTCAGGGGACTACTCACCTTGATCACCTAATTCAGGTTCCTCCTCTTGCATGGGTGATGGGGTTCTAACAGGGATATCCTCCTTTTCAGGTGATCCGTTACCTTTGTTGCTCTTCAGAGAATCCTCATATTGCACTAGTGGAGAAGGGTGCTTTTCTACCTCTTCAACTTCAAGCTCAGCTACCGCACCAAAGAGTTCTCCTTCCTTGAATGGCTCTGTCTCTCCATTAGTCTCTTGCTCTTAATGGGCTGTCTGTTGCTCTGGTATGCTTGGAGAAGGAGAAGTAGCCTTAGGTTGCTCCACAACTGGTGTCTTTGGAGGAGGATCCATCTTTAGCACAGCCTCCTTAGGAGATGGAGTCCTTGATTTCCTTGAATATAGCTTAGTTTTTTCCCCTGAACTCTCCACATCAACAACCGAAGTCTCATCTTTGGAAACCTCTTGACCTTTCCTCTTCAAAACCCTAGTTGTCCTTGTCTTCGTTGGCTGCAGAGGAGCATCTTCTTCTTCCGCTTTTCAAATTCCTCCTCTTCAGAAGACCTGCCTATTTTCAAAGTTTGGCTTCTTTTCTTTCCTTTCGGTTTCCTTTTCAGTTCTGGCTCACTTTCTTTAGGGCCTCTAATTTTAATTTTGAAGGGTGAGGTCAGTTTAGTTTTCCCTTTGGGGTCATCTTCCCCAAATTCCTTTGAAGTGAACATAGGATTGAGATTTCCCATTAAATTAAAGGTACAGGGTACCTTCTCACTTTCCAACTCCCAAACTTTATGCTTTAACCATGATATAGTAAATTTCATAACCGGTGCCATCAAGTCTTCCAACTCAGTTACCTCATCTTCATTCAAGTTTTTCTCCCCAATTGATCTGTCGTTAATGGACTCATATGCATGATCTTGCACCAAGTTTCCATCATCCTCTAGCTGGTCGGGGATCAACTTAAGATTGTACAAGATAATCACATCAACAGGAAGCCTTGAGTACCTTTTCTTCCTCACCTCAAAATCATCTTTGATATTTGCCCAGTAATCCTCTAGGTCATCCTTGTGATGGTATTCTTTGGTGGCCTTCTTTTCCCCGATGATATCAAAGTTTTCCCTCTTGGAGTGGAAGGAGAAACCATAAGAAGCTAATTCATCCCCTGCTGCATGTGCTGATTGAATTGAGGGACAAACCTCACTTATACCAATTTTGAGAGGGAAATCCCCACCAAAACCTGTTTTATGCTTTGCTTTCTTGACAATTGCATCAAAGTCACATATTTGTCTTATAACCTCCAATAACACAATATGATCAGTAGGATACCTAGGCAACCTGTATGGGGCAATTTGACATCCATCGATTCTAATGTAAGAGAACGTGGGAAATTGAATGAACCAAGCTCCATATCCCTTTATCAACTCCTTTGCTCCATCAGAAAATCTCACATGCTCCGCATTTTGAAGCAACCTAGTGATATGCATTGTAAAAGCATCATTTGCTCTCCTGTAATCCCGGTGTCCTAGGTACAATTCCGGGTATATGTCATAAATTACATCTTGTCCAAATGTTCCCTTTGGATTCAAACCCCTTTATGGGTAGAATCTAGCAAACACATACATCACATAGGAGGACATGGTGAACTTCTTTGTTTCTAAAACATCCCTCAGTTGTTTATCAATCACAGCACTGATGAGTCCTGCCCAATGGTAATTAGTTCCCTATTCAATTTTGTTGATCACATGGACCATCCAAATTTCCAACACTCCAACACTCTTCAAACCTGCCACTCTGCTCAAAATGTGATTGCATCATATATGTCCGATCTGAATTTGACTCTATGTAATTGCTTGGGTAGTTTGGAAAAGTGTGACTTTGGTTTCTCCAACCAAGAATTGATCATATGCTGAGCTTTGGTGGGCTCATTCTCATAATAAGTTTTGGCCAAATCCATGTTTAAGGCACACATAAAAGGAAAATCTGGCATGTCAAAGGCTTGGGCAATGGAAATAGGATTAAAATTCGCTAAGACTCTCCCTTCGGTACTGACAACCCTTTGCATGTCGAAGTCATACTGTCGGGCACACTCTAGTATTAACTCATAGCACTGGATTGCAGGAGGGAACCCTGCCACATAAACTAGTCCAGACTTCATCATTCCTTGTCTCAGGACTGATAGATCCTTTTGAGCTTTTCTTTCTTTGAATTCCTCATATCGCCATGCTCCAACATTGGTTTCCAAGACCTTAGACCACACAGAAGATATCTTGCTATCAGGTAGCTAACTCTTGGTATCCAATCTTAATCTTTTTGCTTCTGAAATGGAGGACCCCTCTATATCACCTTTAGATTTTCCTGCAGCAACCCTGCTTGATTCAGCCTACATTCACAAAAGAACATCATGAGCATCCAATTATCACACATATTCCAATCAAAGGGTTAGTATAAAATCATATTAAGAAATTAAGATCCATCACAAATCGTCAATCCTTGAAAATCTAGAAAAATAAAGCAATCTGAGAAAATAAGGTGAACCGGGAAAATCCGGTTAGGGCAGAATTTGGAGAAATCCGACCCAAATGGATTCTTGCTGCCAAGACATCATTTGCAAAATAAATCATTAGTATGGACAAAATTTTATGAGATTACCATGAAATTCATCCATTAGGAGAAAGAAATCATCATTTAGCATTTACTCCATTTCCCCTAACTTCGAGAAATCGAAAGAAATGAAACCAAGCATGAAAACCGGAAAAGTCCGGTCAGGACGGATTTTCGCGGACAGTTTGAAATTCTAGAATTTGCTATACTCCGCGGCATTGGACGAAACCGGGAAAATCTAGGTGCACAAAAATTCTGTGGACACCACGAAAACCCAACAAATTACTACTGCGTGAACCATTAATCAGATGATCATGCAAACTTCTCGCTATTTGGATTCAAATGGTCTCAAAATCAACACCAATAAGCAAAACTTCAAATGCACATGAATTCAAATTTCAAAAGACTTCTGAATGACTAATCTTCATGGTGAAACAATGATGCCCTAATTTTGATGACTAGACCTCTGCCGTGAAAACTAGGGTAAGCTCGAGGTTTGAAATACTATCCTCAAAGATCAATCTAAAGCACTCTGGGGCTTCTCAAGGCAAGGGTTAGTTTAATCTAGGTGCAAGATATGCAAATTGCAACAAATTCATCAAGCCTAACAAAATCTGGGTAGAGCACTGAAAACCCTAACCTCGTAAAATACAGCAAATTATGCACTTAGAAGGCAGAATCCGACCCAAAACACCATCCATAATGACACACCCGCCATTTAATTGATAAACACAAGCACGCATGGTGCGGGTGATAAAGTTTCACAAAAAGATGGGTCAAACCCTAATTCGACAAATACATAACTATGAAACAAGAAAAGGGTCAACCCAAAATGACCATCAATCAACTTCGAAATATTTAATCATCGTGAAAACAGATGGAAGGGCCAGCGACAACTTACCATGGACCAGTCTAGATGAAACTTGAACTCGAGGAAGCGACTGCAAAACGAGTGCCCTATCAACGAAAACTTTGATCAGCGCTCAATCAATCCACAAGTGGCAGCTCAAATTCAGCAATCAGGACCTCAAATGGAGACTCTCAAAAGCCAAAGCAGAAAGCAAGTGAATAATGAAATCAAAATGATGCCCAAAGACCTTAAATCCATCCATACTAGCATCTGAGAAAAGGTACTTCAAGAATTAATGAGCAACAAGACATGTCAGAAAAATATGGAAACCCAAGCCCAGGACGGAATTTAAAAAAAAACCAAGACACATGGAAAATCTGAACAAACATGAATTCCGCAAATACGGCAGAAACCGGGATTTTAACGAAGTTCAAGAAAATCCGCTTGGGCCGAAAAATCCCAGACTTGAGCAAAAACCCGGATTTCAGAAAAATAAGCAATAAACGGACAATGAACCAAGACCGGGAAAATCCACCTGAGCTGGAAAATCCTAGATTCAGGTCAAAACCCAAATTTTCATTAAAAAATTTTTTTAAACAATTCAAGCTTCAAGGCAAGACCAAAGCAAACAAGAGCAACATTTCAAGACCTTGAAAAGACAAATCCAATAAAACCAACGGTCTAAAGGCATCCTGAAATGAGGGTCCCTACTCCAAGTGGGGCGTGTGTGCAAAACTGCACAACATTTAGGACTTTTACTTTGAAAAAACATGAGTATTCATTTGATGGGATGGAATCCATAATTTTTTCATTACTCCACCCAATAATTCGGTTAGTACTCCTAAACATAAATTTGTATGTGCATACATTTTGCATTGGCTTTCTTATTGAAATTAGAAATGTTTAATGTATGACCATTTTTCAACTTACAATGCCCCAACTTAAAATGTACTCTTAAACTAAAATATTGTAAATTAAATCCCTCCCTACAAACTTTACACTTATCTTTTACCAATACCTTTGTTTAATGTTTTTTCATCACATTATCATTGTTGAGTATTGCATCTACACAATTCTCTTTCCTTTGTTCATGAAGAAAATCATAGTGTACTTCAATACACGCTTAGTTCTCCAATGAAACCTTAAATTTTGTGTCCCTCGCTATGCCACTTTGATTTTCATAAAATTTTCAACCACATTAATTATTTTCTAGCTTTGCAAATTCCTATATATTCCAACTTTGCACTTTGAAAGAAACCATTATTTTTTCTTAATTATTCATGAAACTACACCTTCATGTACAATGAAGTAGCATTGTAATGTTTATATTTGGTGATCAATATCCCCTATCCAATATACATTGCAACATCTAATTAGCTTAATTTTTTTCTAAACTCCCATTGAATTTAATCTAATGATCAATAATTCCTTAAAAATATTTTTTAAATATTTTAATAAATGCCCAATTCTAACTCAAGCTATATGGTGCCAAGGAATAATAGTTATATATGATAGATTATTCTTTAAATTATGTCTTAACACACATTTTTTTTGAAGGTTTCTAACCATCATTGCACTTGAATGACTATAAATACTATTAAATGTCCTCAAGTCATCTTGGTCATGCAAGTTGCAATGTTTATCTGATCCTTGACTCCAATTCCTTAAGCCAATTCTTTTTGTTTCAATATTTGTGTTTGGTTTTAGTTGATTATTTGGGTTGTGTTTTATGTCCCATAAATTTTTAACTTTTTTTGTCTTAGCACATATTGAAAATTTATTTGAAACCTTGAAACATCTTATAGCCCAATTTTGTTGGGGTTCTTTGGATCACCTTGTTATACAATAAGGGTTTCCTTTGCTATATCACTAGCCTAAAAGTTCTAAGTCACTTGTATGCATAATCCTCAAACTTTGATGCTTGGCATGGAATTTGACCTATGTTTATCCTATCCTTGGCTATGCATTTATGGATTTTTTTTCATACATGTGCATGTAGTTTTTTTGTGTCTTTGGTCTTTTCTTTCCATCACTTCAATGTTCTCAAATTATTTTTATGTTTTATGCTCTAGGGATTCCTGAAGCTGGAGTCGAGCCAAATCTAGATATTAGATCAAATGAATCCATTGAAGAACACATGGACCTTGAATTTAGGGAGGAGACCCAAGTTTAAACAATGCTTGTTGAAGAGGGGTCAGGATCACTTCCTTCTACTAGTATGGATGAGCATATAAAACTAGCACAAACTTCTCTCACTTATAGCATCTTGTTTTATCAATTTGTTTGCTTGCATACATAAACTTCACTTATATAACATCATCTCTCACTTTTTTTTGCAAAATATTTTGTGACATATAGGAAGGGCTCAACATGCAGGAATGATCAATCATCATTACTAAAATATTATGCCAACTAGCCTTATAATAAGAGAAAGAGGTCAATGACTAAATCTATAAATGGAATGATCAATCGTCATTTGAATCATCTTGATACACTTGAAAAAACCCAATTGTTATCATGTTTACTTCTTCATGATGAGCTCAAAAAGTACATTCAGCATCAAATAAGAAGAAATAAATGGGATTACAAAAGGATATTGTTCAAAATGTTAAAAAAGTTTTAGATTCCATTGGGAAAGGATCTCAATCAGTGGATAAGGCTACTACAAGAAGGGTAATTTTGACATCTATTATACATCAAGATATAGCAAGAAAAATAAAAATGTCTACACTTTCAATTGAAATTGGTTATAGTAGAACTGCATTGATAAAATATGAGAAAAAGAGAAATTTTTGGATGAGAGTATAGAAGGAAATTGGGCAATTATGTGTAGAGCTCCCCGTTTTGAGAGGATTGAAGATTTTGTTAAGAACTTGGTCTAAGGTTTTTGGCATGATTAGACTCATCCATCATCAAATACTAGAGATGTTATGAGACATAGGATTGGACCTAGTATTTATGAAAATCATATCAAACATTGGCTAGAAATAACACAATTTGAGATGTATATGAAATTTTGTAATGCATATCCTCATATAAATATTGGGAAAACAATGTTTCAAAGGTTAAATCCATATTATGTGAAGATAAACAATTTTTTTGAAACTTGTTGTTGTCATTATCATATTGAATTTGATCTCTACTATCAGGTGTTTTGAAAGATGAGAGAAGAAAGATGTGGGTTTCAAAATGCACCTCCTAAACAAGCAAGTTTGTTCATAAAATCTATATTATGTGATCATGAAAATGGACCTCAAATAAACTGCATAAAAGGAATTTGTGAGATGTGAAAATTTGGCTAAATTTCCTTCAAGAATTGAGGATACTGACATAACAAAGACAGTAAATTGTAAGAGGTAAGTACGATTTTTAGAGAGTTTATTTGTTTCAATTTCTCATAGATTGTTATTTGGATTCTCTTTGATGTAATGTTTCATTGATTGTGTGGTTTATTAGTTATTCACATATTTTATTGACATGCATACAAGTATGTAAAGTTGCAAAAAAAATTTGGGAAAGAATCCACAAGGTTGAACTATGTAGAAGAGGAGATTCCCATTGGAAAATTTATGAAATATTTTCAAAAATTGATACAACCATACATACAACATTCCTTTTTTGCTAAGTGGCAAGCACAACAATTCCAACCATTGAGAGATACCTTCCCACATGGAACAATTCTATCAGTAGTTGACTTTGCAGAAAGTTACTCCTTTGTATATCAAAAGGAGATTCAATCAAAGTATTACTTTTCAAAGAAGATCACTATTATGGTTAATGTGTGTTATTGACATGCACAATCAGAATTGGATGGTGTTGAGAGTATGGATGAAGAACAAGACATTAAGAAATAATATCACTTTTATATTAGTGATGATAAACAACATGACACACTTTTTGTCCAACATTGCTTTACAATATTTTTTGAGAATTTGAGAAGTAGGGGTCTAAAATTTGAAAATCATTTTGTATGGTCAGATGGATGTATGGCATAATTAAAATCTTCTTAGCCATTCTATGCATTTTGTAGATATCATAAAATCTACAAAATACCATATATTTGGAGTTTTTTTTAGAGTGGGCATGGAAAGGGTGAGCATGATGGAGTAGGAGCTTGCATCAAATGAGCTTTAAGAAAGAATCAAATGAGTTATCCAGAAGATCATCTAGACAATGCACATGATGTTGAATGGTGCAAGAAATACTTTGCATCAAATGTGGTTGGCACAACTTCAAGAAAAAACCAACACATTCCACATAGTGTGTTTTGGGAGATATCAGGTATGTATAAATTACATTAAATCAAAAATTTGAATTTATTTAAATTTAATATATATAGACATATTTGTTCACATAAGTTTTTTTTGTACATATGTATCTCAGTGTGGATAGAAGATTGATGTATGGATGCAAGAGGGTAGGAAAAACAAGATCTTTGCATTGTGTTAGGAGTTCAAATAGTCGACATGGATGGATATTAGACACAAGGGATTACTATTGTTTTTGTAGTGATTGCATTGAGAGAAAATCTGACTATTCATGCAAGAATCAAGAACTTGGATATGTTGGTAAATGGGATACGTTGCCACTAGTTGTTTCAAAAACATATGATGAAAATGAGGAAGAAAGATTTGAAAAAATTCCTTTGATTTCAATTAATTATGACCATATTTCAGGATTGGTTAGAAAAGGTACACATGAGTAAGTTTTCAATAATTTGATTTCCTCTCTCTCCTCTACCCTTAACCCTTAAACCCTACCATTTATCTCTCTCCCATCCCCCCCCCCATCTCACTCTCAAGTCACTCCCTCCTACCCCCTCTCTCCCTCTCCCCTCTACCCTTAACCTATAAAATCTAAACCCTTTTACTCCCTACCCTCTATCTCTCTCCCCTCCCCACCTCTCTCTCTTGAAGTCTCTCTTCTTTCCCACTCTCCCTGATCCGATCTTTATTTCGCGCCTTAAACCCTGATTTTGATCTCTGACCACTCCCCCGACCCCTCCGGATTTTTTTCCCGATTTTGATCTGTCTCTCCCTCCCACCCCCTCTCTGTAAGGAAAGTAAAGGTGCAGAAACAACTCTCCTAACATCAAAACCTCAGGGAAGAATGCAAAGACACTTTTAAATTTTACAATTACAGTCCAATTAAGCTGCACTTGAAATAAATAATAGAAACAGAGAAATATACACACACATATGAACACCAGATTTACATGGGAAAACCCTTATGGGAGAAAAACCCACCACACCAAGAGAAGTCACTTTGTATTACAGCAATAAATATTACATATAGAGTTCTAAATTATCTTTCTAATGTCAGTTTATAGTAGCATTCACCATGAACAACCTTGTTACAAAACATTCATGTTATAGTCTTCATAGAATAGAATTCATCCATTGATCATACAATCACACAACCTATCGATCCATTGAATCCCCGAGCATCTACAACTACAAACTATATTCATGTTGTTCCCTATCTATTGACCTTCCTCACAAAACTGCCACAATAGACTATCTTCGAATGGTTCCAATTCAGCTTCTCTAATTGGTCCAAGACTCACCATGTAGGATGGTCTCCCAATTGGTCAAAGGCATTCAACCTATGTTGGCATGTCAATGAGACACTAACCATGTCTCCCCAATAACACACAACCAAAAATTGATATCGCCAAGAGTTCATCCTATCAGCAAGACATTTTACTGAGCTCACAAGTTGGGTTGACTTTAGTTTTCCTTTCAGCAAGACTATTGCTCTTGCCAAGACCTCCCACTGAGTCTTCATGTTGTTCTAAAGCATCCACTATTTGGCGAGACTCATTTCTTTTGCAAGGACATCCCACCGAAGTCTCAAGTGATACCGACAACAAACTTCTTCATCAATGAGACACACGTCCATCATTGATACTTTAATTCGAAGACTTTAAGTTACATCGAGCACCGAACAATTGGCAAGACTTACCACTCTCACTGAGAGTTCTTACTGAGTTCTCCAAGTTACCTCAAGACCACTAGTCACCAGGAGTTCATAGTGAAGTCACATGCCACACCGAAGAATCCTAAGTGTAACCATTCAACAAGACATTCACACATCGATAAGACATCTTACCAATAGTATCCCTCTCGACCAATTCTCCCCGATGACTTCAAAGGTGAAGCTTTCAGCGAGACACTCCACATTGATAGGACTTCTCACTGAAGAATATAAGATATGCCAAAGACCAAAAAATGTAACATACTATTAGTGAGACATATTACTCGATAAGACTTCTCACCGAGCCACCATAGGTTATCTCGATGACTCCAATGTATAGGCATTCGGCGAGACTTTTGCAAGGTCACAATGACCTATACAAATCATAATGTTCAAAGTTGCTAGTTGGCCAAACATTAAAAATATCACACTGACTTGGCTCCAATAGAGGTTATAGCTTATGATGATTTAGGAATATATTTTTAACAATCTACCACTTGACAAAGATCACACAGGCACCTCCAGAGCACAACATAACTATTGAAAAACATGGGAACTGAGGCCCATTGAATTAGCACACCACTTGAACTTGTATGTGCTCATTGGCTTCATCAATGCATCTATAAAATTCTCTAGAGTATCAACCTTTTCCAAAATGACCTTTCCATCCTTTACCATATCTCATACAAAATGATATTGCACATCTATATGTTTCGTTCTGGCATGGAAAGTAGGATTCTTTGCCAGAAAAATTGCACTCTGACTGTCACAAAAAATAGTTATTTCCCCTACATCAAAACCAATGTTAGAACACAACATTTCAACCAAACTTCTTCTTTACAAGCATGTGTAGCTGCCATACATTCAACCTCCACAGTGGAAAAAGTGACTACAACTTGTCGCTTACTCATCCAACTCACTTCACAACCATTCATCATGATAATGTATCCACTGGTGGACCTCCTACTATCAATGTCCCTTACCCAATTAGAATCAGCATAACCTCAAATTTTGAGAGCCCTTTGTGATTCAACCAAGTTCCCATGGTAACACAAAGCATATTCTGAAGTCCCCTTCAAATATCTAAACACTCTCTTCACAACATCCCAATGTGTTCTTCCAAGATTAGCCATAAACTGACTAAGTACTCCCATTGCTTGGGCAATGTCTGGCCTTGTACAAACTATTGCATACATAAGATTTCCAATCGCACTAGCATAGGGTACACTAGTCATGTCCTCCATCTTAGTAGGATATCTCAGATAGTCTTCAACAGATAGCTTCATTCCCTACAAGACTGGAACAACTAGCTTCTTACAATAATTCATGCAAAATCTCTCTAGAACAGTCTTGATATACTTACTCTGACTGAGCCAAAGTTTTCTATTCTTCATATCCCTAGTTATCTCCATCCCTAGAATATATCTTGATGCACCAAGATCTTTCATTTCAAACTTAGCAGACAACTGAGACTTAAGATCAGAACTCATTAGCTTACTATTGCCTATGAACAACATATCATCAACATAGAGAGCAATAATAAGCACTCAATCACTTTCAACTTTATAATATACACAATGATCAAATTTTGATCTCACAAATCCCAAAGACAATACAAAACTATCAAACTTTTGGTACCACATTCTAGGTGACTGCTTTAATCCATACAGAGACTTCTTTAACTTGCAAACCAGTTTTTCTTTAACTTTCTCAACAAAGTGCTCGAGCTGGGACATATAGATTTCTTCTTCAAGATCACCATGAAGAAATGTTGTCTTCACATCCATCTATTTGATCTCAAAGTCATACACAACTGCAAATGACAAAAGAAATCTAATGGATGTCAGCTTAGCTACAGGAGAAAATATTTCCCCATAATCAATTCCTTCTACCTGCGAATATCCCTTTGTAGCCAACCTTGCCTTGTACTTTTCTACATTGCCATCCAGGCCTATCTTCTTCTTAAATACCCATTTGTAGCCCACAGTTTTTTTGCCTTTAGGCAAGGGCACCAAAATCCAAGTATCATTCTTCTCTAATGATGCCATCTCTTCATTCATGGCTTCCAACCAAGAGTTTGAATTAGACATTTTAATTGCGTCTTTTACAATGCTAGGATCATTAGTGCTAGAAATAAAATCATAGGCAGAAGTAGAATCTATAAAGGAGAACCCATACCTATCAAGTTTTTTTATTTAATGAGTTGACCTCCTCACTGGCTGAGGTTGAGGTTGTTCTTCTTCTTCTGAACTTTCAAAACTGCTTGAGCTCTCCTCAATTTCAGGTACATTTTGAATTTTCAATTCCTCTTTCTCTGGTGTTAAAGGAATTAGAACTACATCCTTTTTGTTTTCAAACTTTTTCTTTGACTGCATATCCAAGGTAGAAGGCTTCAACTCACAAAAGATTACACTTCTGCTGTATAAAACCTTCTATGTATCAGGATTCCAAAGCTTGTATCCTTTTATACCTACACTATAGCCAATAAAAATACATTTGATAGCCTTGTTCTCCAACTTAGATCTTTTATCATTCGGCACATATGCATATGCCCCATAGCCAAAAACATGAATATGTCTAAGCGAGGGCTTCTTACCAAACCACGCTTCCAAAGGTGTTTTCTCAACAAGAGTAGAGTTTGGAGAATGATTAATCAAGTAACAAGCAGTAGCAATAGCCTCAGCTCAGAACTTCTCCTCCAAGCCAGCACTACTCAGCATACTTCATGCTCTCTCCATCATTGTCCTATTGAACCTTTATGCTACTCCATTTTGTTGTGGAGTATAAGGTGTAGTCTTATGTCTTTTAATCCCATGGTCTCAGTCCTTAAGCATTTTATTTTTCTACCAGTCTGATTTTCAACAAGATTCTTAAATTCCTTAAATCAACTGAACACTTCTGATTTACTTTCTAGAAAATATACAAATGATCTTCTTGAATAATCATCAATAAATGACACATAGTATCTTGATTTAGACAAAGAAGGAACATTCATTGGACCAAATACATTAGAATGAATATAATCTAGCAAACTAGAAGATTTATGAAGACTTGAATAAAAAGAAACATGGTGTTGCTTTCCATAGATACAATGTTCACAAAATGCAAATTCAAGGTTACAATTGTCAAGCCCCTTAACCAGGTTTCTAAACCTTTCTCTCCAATGTGGCCTAGCCCATGATGCTAGAGCATAGTCTTTCCTGTTGGAAGTTTTACTTCCATAGAGTTTACACAATTAGGAACATTTCCCTCTTTACCTCCATGAGTAGCTTTTTGTGACTTTACAGAGACACTGTTACATTGAACATGTGCATCCAGCTTGTACAAGGTACCAATATGAGCACCCCTAGCTAGCACCATTGAGCCTCTATTCATCTTGTAGCCATTTCTAGAGAATGTGACTTGTACTCCAATATTATTCAGCTTACTGATAGATAGTAGATTTTGAGCTAGACTGGTATGTGCATAACATCCTTGATCCCCTTCACTCTGCCATCAAGGAATTGGATTCTAACTCTTCCATGGCCAACAATTTCCAAAGCTGAATCACTTGCCAAGTACACCTTTCCACCATCTTATTCTTCATACTTGATGAACCAATCTCTTTTAGATGTCATGTGAAAAGATGCTCCATAATCAATTAGCTAGACATTATCTGATTTCTATGTAGCCAAGGCAGCAATGAAGGCGTTTGAATCACCTTGAGAAGAATCATTATTGGAAGAGAACTTCTTCTTCTTCTTTTTCTCCTCTTTACAATCCTTTTGGACATGACCAGGTTGCCCACAATTCCAACATTTTACCTTGGACTTCTTTCCAAGAGACTTTGATCTCCCCTCTAATTTTGATTTTGATTTCTTGTCCTTCTTCTTCCCTTTCTCTTTCAATGTTCCTTTGAAAACAAGAGCTTCCTTCACCATCTCAGAAAATTTTCTTCTCATCTCTTCTAATAGCAAAGAACCAACAACATCTTCCATCTTGAAACTGGATGTTGTACTCCCAATAGCCATCACTAGATGATCCCAAGAGTCTAGCAAAGAACAAAATAATAGCATATAGTGATCCTCTTGTTTAGTCTTCACACCAACAAATGTTAACTATGAAATCAACATGTTGAATGTGTTCAAATGATCAACTACAAACCCTCCTTCTTGCATTCTCAAACTATATAGCTTCTTCCTCAAGAATAGTTTATTCACCAAGGACTTCCCCTAATAAATAGATGCTAGTTTCTTCCATAAGGAAGATGCATTCTTCTCTTCATGCACATTCAAAAGTACAACATCTACCAAACAGAGCCTTATTAGCCCTTTATACTTTCTATCTGCAAGGTCCCAATCTTCTTGCTTCATGCCTATAGATTTAGTTCCAGACACAGCAAGCCATAGATCACAATCCACTAGAAGATCTTCCATTTTGAGTTTCCACAACTCAAAATTGTCGCCATTGAATTTCTCTATTTCAATCTTTCCAGACGTGCTAGCCATCTCAATCTATAATTAGAATTAACCAACTTCTACAAGACTCCCAATGTACCCACAAGGATAGCACAATAGGCCAAGCTCTGATACCACTTGTTAGGAAAGTAAAGGTGTGGAAACAAATCTCCTAACATCAAAACCTTAGGGAAGAATGTAGAGACACTTTTAAATTTTACAATTATAGTCCAATTAAGATGCACTTGAAATACATAGTAGAAATAGAGAAATATACACACACATATGAACACTAGATTTATGTGGGAAAACCCTTATGGGAGAAAACCCACCACACCAAGAGAAGTCACTTTGTATTACAGCCATAAAGATTACATACAGAGTTCTAACTTATCTTTCTTATGTTAGTTTACAATAGCATTCACCATGAACAACATTGATGCAAAACATTCATGTTACAGTCTTCACATAATAGAATTCATCCACTGATCATACAATCACATAGCAACCCATCAATCCATTGAACCCTAAGCATCTACAACTACCAACTATATTCATGTCGTTCCTTGCCTATCAAATTTCCTCACAGAACTGCCACAATGGACTATCTTCTAATGGTTCCAATTTGGCTTCTCTGATAGGTCCAAGAATCACCACGTAGGATGGTCTCCAAATTGATCAAAGGCTTTCAACCTATGTTGTCATGTCGGTGAGACACTAACCTTGTCTCATCGATGCCACACAACCAGCAACTGATATTGCCAAGAGTTCATCCTATCGACAAGATGTTTTACTGAGCTCACAAGTTGCATCGACTTTAGTTTTCATTTCGGAAAGACTATCACTCTCACCAAGACCTCCCATTGAGTCTTCATGTTGTTCTGAAGCATCCACCAGTCGACGAGACTCATCGCTTTTGCTAGGACATCCCACCAAAGTATCAAGTGATACCAACAACAAACTTCTTCATTGATGAGACACACGTCCATCATTGAGACTTTATTTTGAAGAATTTAAGTTACATCAAGCACCAAATGGTCGGCAAGAATTACCACTCTCATTGAGATTTCTTACCGAGTTGTCCAAGTTATCCCAAGACCACTAGTTGCCAGGAGTTCAGAGCGAAGTCACATGCCACACCAAAGACACCTAAGTGTAACCATTCAGTAAGACATTCACACATCGGTAAGACTTCTTATATATAGTATCCCTCTCAGCCAAGTCTCCCTGATGAATTCAAAGGTGAAGCTTTTGATGAGAAACTCCACATTGACAAGACTTCTCATCGAAGAATATAAGATATGCCGAAGACCACAAAATGTAACATACTATCAGTGAGACATATTACTTGATAAGACTTCTAACCAAGCCACCATAGGTTATCCCAATAACTCCAACGTATAAGTGCTTGGAAAGACCCCTGTAAGTCACAACGACCTATACAA
>VDFB02049217.1:23528876-23699250 GCA_007258455.2 Sequoia sempervirens
CCTTTAGATAGTGAGGTAAGAATTTTCCACAGCCTAGCTAGATTTTATCAAAAAATTGTGAAGAATTTTAGTCATATTTTCTCTCCAATCATTGATGCAATCAAAGGGGATAAGAGGAAAAGGTTTGTATGGTTTGATGAGGTAGAAAAATTCTTTCAATATCTGAAATAAATAATAGCATAGCAACCCATCTTAGCATTTCCTAATTTTAACAAGGTGTTCACCATTGAATGTGATGCAAGTGGGTATGCAATTGGAGCAATATTGAGTCAAGAGGGAAGACATGTTGCATTTTTTAGTGAGTATCTCAATGAGGAAAAAAAGAATTATTCTTCTTATGACTTGTAATTGTAAGCCATGGTGTAATCCTTGAAGAAGTGGAGACACCATCTAGGTATGTGCAAGATCATGATGGGCCAAAAAGTGGTGATATGATGGGTATGTGGTTGAAAACTTTTTTTTACCCAAAATTGATGAAATGAAAAGGGTTTTTAAAGGATATTCTTAGCTTTTCACCAATATAAATTATGCTTTACCTTGAATTTAATAAATAATTATTATTCATTTTCTATTTGAATTATGACTAAAGTCCTAATTGATAGGCTAATTGAAAAACATCTATAGCTTTCAAATGGTATCACATTTTTTGAATCTGAAACATGAGTCACATTCTATGCTTTACATACTATAATATAAAAAAAATGAATTTCATGAAGTTTGACCAAGTAAAGGTGGTCAACTATACAATTTTATAATTTTTTTAAAAGTTATGAAGTAAAAATTTATAGTGGTACCCAGAAAAATTGCACAAAAATGTGCATCACATCGGGGACTAGTCCTCTACTTATCTAAAATCTTATAAAAATATTATCATTTTATTGTGTGGTTAGGGTGGTCAAACAAACCTTCTTATTTTTTTTCCCTGAAATTTAAGTTCTATTTAAATTTGAGAATTTCATATTTTCACTGAATAATTTTTTTTTTTTAAATAAAGCCTAGTAGTTTAGAAACTCGAGATTCAATTTTCTACAAATTCTATTCTTACATATTTTAGAAATAATATAGATAAATTATTCAAATTTATATGTCAAGTTTCTAACTCTTATTTTTCTAAATTTTTTGCCACTTAAGGGCCTATTTTTTTCGTGATGATCAAGCACATATCCGTCTCCTTCCTAAAGAGATTATTGTTTTTACTGACAATCATGCTTTGATTTTCTTAAAGAGCCAAGAAAAAAAAATTCACAAACATGTAAAGTGAGTGGAGTACCTACAAACCTTCACCTTCACCATAAAACACAAAAAGGGGCAATAAAACAGGGTGGAAAATGCTTTGAGCAAAAGAAAAATGTTGATTCAAGACATCCAACTTCAAAGTGTAAGTATTGATGCTTTGAAATGTATGTATGAAGAAGATGATAATTTCAAATATATCTATGCTTCTTCCATTCATTTTAATGGTACATTTCATGAAGACAATTATGATTTCTTAATTCCAAAAGGATTATTATTTAAGGGTGCTCAGTTTTGTATTCCCAACTTCTTTATGAGGACTAATTTGGTTAAAGAGAAGCATTGTGGTAGCTTAGGGGGTCATTTTGGTGTGTACAAGACTTTTTAATAGGTGAGAAGGTATTACTATTGGACAAAGATGCAAAGTGATATCAGACAATTTGTTGAAAAGTGTGTTATTTTCTAAAAAGTAAAGGGTTGTAGTACAAATGTAGGTCTTTACCAGCCATTGCCAATTCCAAATAGGACATGGGAATCCATCAGCATGGATTTTGTGTTGGGGTTTCCCAAAACTCAAAGGAGATTTTATAGTATGTTTGTTATTGTAGGCCAGTTTAGCAAAATGGCACATTTTATACCATGTAGAAGTATTGAACCATGGATTTTTGGGCATGAGGTTTATAGGCTACTCTTGCACTCTTAGGATATTTCACTTCAAACGAGAAAGATAAACCCCACTCAAAACTCTGTGGTTCACTCAAAATATGAAAGGTATGATGTTATTAAGACTAAATGAGATGATCTAAATGCAACTAAACTAAGTAATTAACTAGTTATGAATGAAAAACCTAAGCTTTTTAGAATGTTTGAAAACATAGTGATGCTTGTAAAAGGCTTAAAATGATGAATGAAAATTCAAATTAAAATTAAAAAAATTAAAATCTCAAAATTTGTGCACCTGAGAAGCTGAAGAGGACTAGTAAGCAAACTAGAAATATGAAAAAATCTAATTTTTAGCTGACTAGGACTCATTCGCCACCCTGGGTGAATCAGTCCCAGGTTAGGGTTTTTATTTACAGAAATTATTTTCTACTAACTGGGTGTTTGGATCTGCATCTAACTCAAAATGGGACCTCAGAAGGGACTCATTTTCCATGCATGGAGAATTAGACCACTTTCAAATTTCTATAATTTCAAGCTTCTCTTCTACACCTTGACACCTGCACAACACTTTCTGATGGAAACCCAAATTGGGATATTAGAAAATTCTTGCAAAATAGCTTAAATATTTTGTATAATGTGGGCTTTGCCTTGGTCAAACCTATTCTATTATGTAAGAACAATAAAAGTAAATATGATTTGAACAATGCAAGATCTCAACCTTATAAATCTCACAACACATCAAAAAAGGAGATAAAATGACCTACAAATGGAATGTGAATGAAATGTAAACCTTAATCTAAAGATAGAAAAGAAATGGAAGATGTAATTTCTTTGGAAACAAGTCTTTCGGTGTGATTTGATGGTTAGTTGCATCTCCTCAACCTATATTTCTCCATGATTTACCATAGGCATCCATCATCAACCCTTTTCAATGTTGAATCTTGATAAAAAAGTGAGCTTCAAGACTTGCAAAAACCCTAGTTTTCTTCTATAAAACTTCAACTTTACTAATGAAACTTATTGTAGAAGACTTGACTTTAGAATTTTCTTTCTGTAAAAATGGATAAGAGGTGTAAAATGACTTAAAATGAGTATTTATAAGCAAAAACATCTAATTTTCCCATTATTTAGACCTAAGAGGATAACATTCACCAAAAAATTATTTTGAATTAATTGTATTCCTGCTCATAATTGAAATTTCCCTCAAAAGGGACTCATTCGCCACCCTTGATGAATGGGTCCCACCAAAGGGGAATCATTCACCCAAGGTGGTGAATGGGTCCCACTGGTGGTTTTTGAAGGTGGTTTTTTGGGATACAGATGAATTGAATGTTGTTTCTCAGGATTTAAGTGATTTATCAAGTGAAATGAGCCTCTAGATAAAAAATAATGGGTCTTAGGAGCCTATAAATGATGTTTTTGAAGGGTGAATAATGTTGTGGGAATCAAAAGTGGGTCTAATTAGGCATGAAATTATCTCTTTTCTCAATAGTGTTCCATTTTTTACGCCACATTTAGCCCCCACTTTAGCACCCATATGACTCTATGTGCATATGTAAGTTAAAGGACTCTAAATAGTGCACTTTATTGCACAAAAGGATACTCATTCATAAGGTGGGAGAACAAAGCCCCTGGTGTAGTTATCTATAATTTACCATGACATTAGGAATCACATCCTGTAGCAAAAACTCATTAATTGTTCAAAATTCCTTTTGTCTAACTCTTAGGAATCCAATTAGAGGGTAGATGTATGCCCCCCCTTGATTTCACTTTCTTTACGGAGGTGCACTCAAGGTAGCAATCTAGCCACGTTGAATAAAGAACATCATATCGTAGGGAATTTCCAAGTGCCATGCCACATAAAAATAGATGATTGATGATGTTTAGTGTGAAATCATCATTCCAATGCATCAAACAACATTGAAAATGGATTTCCATAGTTGTTGTTATGTTGTTTTGAAGAAAATATGCTTTATAAACTCTTAAGATAAAATACCCCTAAGAGTAAAAGTGATGAAAATAGGTTAAAAGAAGTAGAAGAATGTAATTTTTCACTTACCATTGCAATTTAAATTCTTGTGGCGTGAGAGTGATGAGTGAGAGAAGAAGATGTAGAGCATATGTGAGTACACAAAATGATTGGATGTGCTTCATCAGTAGGTGGAACACAATGAGTTGTATTATGAGGTGAGTCATTTTTGTAACTTTTGTCTTATAATTTTGTAATAATTTAATGACTTTGAATGCATGGATGGGTTAATTTAGGATCTTGGAAAAAAAGTTTGCAAAGTATCCCCTTTTTTCACAAAGTGTCCCATTTGTTCACAAAGTGTCCCATTTGTTCACAAAGTGTCCCTTTTGTTCGCAAAGTGTCTCATTTCTTTGTAAAATGTCTCGTTTCTTCACAAAATGTCCTAAAAGGGTTCTAAAGTCTCTAAGTCCATTAGAAAACCACACTAGATCTACTTTAGAACACTTTCATGATGAAATATGTAAAAAATCAAAGACATTAGATGGATTTTAGAGCATTTTATGCTGATTTTGATAGGTCCCTACCCAGTAGCGATAGCATCTATAGGGAGGTAGCTTACATTTTTAAGAGATCACACTTCAGTGCTATTAGCAGCAAAGACAAAGCATTTACAAACAATAGGTATCTATTGGGCATATCTTATGCCACCTATGAGATACCATGATGCCATGCTTATGGCCTTGTGCAAGCGTTGGGATGTCAATACCTATATGTTTCATCTTCCTACTGAGGAAATGACCATCACTCTCGAGAGCATACACCATATTCTCTGAGTTCCTATTTAGGGAGAGTGAGTATATTTCTAGGGGGATTTGTCATACCACAAAAAGGTGGATATATAGTATTTCCTAGGTGGACCTATTCATGATGTGTTAGAGCATGGATCTAGCTTCCCATGATTCTATATTCATGATCTCCTATTGTTAGATGGATTATGATGCATATGGTGGCTCTTATTCTCAATCTTGATGGACGAGCAACACACTTAGATGGAGAATTGGTACATTTGATTAGAGGGATGTACAAGCATAGGATAGTCTATGCTTGGGGCTGCTACATCCTAGCACGCTTATAGTATGATCTTGGTAGATTTTTGTTTCGAGAGATCAAAAGTATGGTGCACTATACACTTTTATAGGTATGGTTCCTCGAGCATATCACATGCACCAGGCCTATCAGATTCCCTTGTGCTATAGCTATAGGATATCCATGAGCATTTGGCTATCCCCTATGACACTTGTGGTAGTACGAATATTTAAATTTTTGGAGGGTGAGGTTTGACCAGTTGGAGGAGGATGAGATCTTATGGAGACCTTATCTACTCACTCTACAGTTTCCATATCCCTTAGGATAGCTGAGGAGGATGGAGATGGCTAGGTTTTTAGCTGGGAGGCATGACTATGTTGTATGACCTTTCTATTATAGGTGAGTCATGTGATAGTTTGGGTAGGTGCAAACACCACTAAGGGAATGCCCCTTCACTAAGAAATTAGTACATATTTCCCAAATCCCAGGTGATATTGTTCAGCTTACTATATATCATGTTCATGAGAGTGATTTTGATGCTTCAGATCATGATCAGCCACTAGTCATTGACATGTATGATGTTGGTAGCATAGATGAGCATGAGGAGTGGTGATTAGTGACACAACCAACTCATGTGTTCCCCATGGATGTCCCTATAAGTGATGCAGGACCAACACTAGATGAGAGAGTATGATCCAAAGGATAGGGTTAAGGATGCATGATACATCCCATTAGATATATTTACTGATGTTATTCATGATGAGAATCATTTAGAGGATGATCCTCACTATGACGACTAGGATGGAAGAGAGGATGAGTATGACGAGGAGGAGACACCCCTGAGTGAGGGTGATGAGGTAGCTACTAAGGATTGGTATGAGCATGGAGAGTCCTCACACACTTATAGGACCATATCATTTGTAATAGCTACAACAAACATTGGAACCTAGAGTCAGAGAGAGACTAACAAGTCCTTCATTCCCCTAGAGAGGATGAGGTTGACATTCCTTTTTTTTGGAGGCATAAGTGATGATGTTTTGGATTTTACACATAAACTTGAGTATATTTCTATTTTGTGTATATATATCATAATGATATGTACTAATTGTGTACCTTGTCTATCTTGCAGGAGAAATGAGAGATTGGTGAGAGTTCTATCATCAGGCTACCATGGAAATAGTGCCTACATCCATTGACGATGAGGAGATGGATACTGACTATGTTCCCCCACCAATCATGGAGGAGGAGCTAGAGTCACTCAGACGTTTAAAAAGGTTATAGGTAGCATACAAGAGCATGAGGAGATGACTCTATCAAGTTGACAATGCAGGACCATCATCACAAACCTCAGCAGAGGTTGAGAGATAGCATGCAGAGCTAGCACATGTACGAGTGGAGAGGCATTAGCTGGCAATGGCGCATCTTGTGGCTATTGGTTGAGTATAAGGTCTGGAGTATGCACTTACACTTGGAATTTTGTGGTCATGATCACACACAACCATCTCATAACATCCACGGACTAGATCCTAAGCACTAGAGCCCGAGGGTTTGAGTTCTCAGAAACCTAGGTGATTTTGTATACAATAATGAGATGTACGTAAAACTTTTTGATATAAATATACATTTGTAGTTAGTTTTTTTATGATTTTTCTTAATGTGATTGAATGTTAAATAGCAATGTGATTAACTAAATAACTCATGGTAAAAGTATTTAATTAATCTCTACATCATTTAACATGATTGATGTGATCTACTATAAAACATATTTTAGTTTCACTGTAGATACAACATTGTTGAATAAGAATATGTTAAATTAAATACTCATATAAGGATCTAACTTAACATAACACAAGGGTGAATAGTAAAAATCCTAAAGTAATTATAAAATGAACTTAAATAATTACTTGAGTGTTCAAGACAAACACAAAATTAGTTGTCAGGAATGAAGCAATGTGAAAGTTATTTAGAATGATATCAAATAGCTTTAGACAACACTACTTTAACAATCATACTATTCAAGGGATTAGAGGTAATACCAATGAAAATGTGTGGCATTAACAAGTTCCTTAAGGGTTTTTCCATCAAGCTCCATTAAGACATAAGTGCTAGACCCATAACTGGTATCAACTATGTAATCTCCTAACCAATTAGGGTTGAATTTATCTTTATCATCATTGTCAACATTAGTATTACATTGATTCTCATAAAGAACAAAATCACCCTTTACAAACATTTGAGGAATGACATGTGAACTATGATTTCATTGTAATTGTTTGATATAAGCTTGGAGATACTCAAGAGCATTAATGAATTTTTCATTGAGCATCTCAAGTTGGTGCAATCATTGTTCTTTATAAGTGGAATCTTCAATAAGGTCTTGAAGAGAAATTTACAACATAAGAATTTCTAACTCCAAGGGCATGATTGAATCAATGCCATAAATTAGGTTATAGGGTGTAATTCCTATGGATTATCTAACATTTTTTTGATAAGCACAAAGTGAATAATGTAATTGTGTATGCCAATCCTTATGATGTTTGTTAATAGTTTTATTGAAGATTTGTTCCATAATCTTATTAGTGCTTTTAGCTTGTTTATTGGATTGCGAATAGTAGGGTGTGGAAAATTGATGTTGAATGTTGAACGTTTCAAAAAAATTCTTGACTTTGTTATTCTTAAATGGGGTTCCATTGTCTAAAATGATTGTGAAAGGGAGGCCAAAGTGGGAAATTATGTATTCCAATATGAAATGAAAAAATTACTTCAGAATTTTTAGAGTGAAGAGGAATAGCTTCAACCCATTTTATGAAATAGTCTATTGCAATTATGATAAACATATGTCCAACAAAGGAGGGAGGTGAAATTTTTCCAATAAGATCCAATCCCCATACTAAAAACAACCAAATGGGAACTTGGGTACAAAGCTTAGAAGCAAGAGCATGGATCAAATTGCTATGTTCTTGACATTTGTGACATCGTTTAATGTAAGTGAAGCAATCTTTCTCCATATGTCTCCAAAAATATCCCATATAGATGAGTTTTTGCACTAAGGACTAACCTCCAAAATGTTCTCGAAAAGCACCAACATGGGCTTGTTCAAGGGCTATAGGGATTTTAGAATCCTTAAGAAACCTTAGTAAGAGACCATTAAAGGATCTTCTATACAACACATTAGCTAGGATCACGTATTTAGTCACTAGTTTGCATAAACAATTTTGAGTGGTTTTCATTGTAGGCTCAAGAAAAATGCCATTTTTTAAATAATGGTAGATTATATCATACCATTCACACAAGGCATCTTGAGATAGGTTAAAATCTATTCTAATAGAGTATAAATCAAAGGTATCATGATGGGATGAATAACAAAGGTGAATTATGTTGAAGGATCAAGTGGGGATATAAGAGAGGCTGCACTAGCCATTTTGTGAAAAAATGTCTATTGTCTTTTCGTGGGATGTTATAAATGGTGAATGATTCAAACTTCTGTAATAGTTGCATTGTAAGACCCTTGTATTTTGATAACTTGTCATGTTTATTTTGATATGTACCATTAATTTGTTTGATAACTAATTGTGAATCACCAAAGATTTTGATATGTTTAGCATCCATTATTAAAGTAGTTCACTAACCCATGATTAATGCCTCATACTCAGCTATATTATTTGTGCATAGGAAATTTAATCGGTAGGACAAGGGAAGAGGTTTTCCAGTGGGTGAAATTAATACCACTCCAACACTGGAACCTTTTCTACACTTAAATCCATCAAAATACAATTCCCATGTTTTAATATCATTGGTCAAGACACTATCATCAAGAAAGGAGTTTTGATTACGTAAAGTGAGAGGAGAAGGACCATCAACTAAGTGATTGGTTAAGGCTTTTCCTTTTATTTCTTTTTGTGAAACAAACATAAGGTAAAACTCTGTTAACAACATCATCCACTTAGCTAAGTATCTAGAAAGATTTATTTTTGTTGAAAATATGTTTAAGGGGATCAAATTTTGTTATGACTTGTATTTTAGCATTTAGTAAATAATGTCACAATTTACTAGTAATGAATTCAAGAGCTAAGAATTATTTTTCAATTGGTGAGTATCAAGTTTCAAAATCAATAGGTTTGACTAATGTAATAAACATGATGTTCATTTCCATGATCATCTTGTTGCGCCAACAATGCCACAAGAGCATGGGATAATGTAGTGATGTACAAGATAAACTATTTGTTTGGCGTGGTAGGTTGTAAAATAGGTGGAGTTGCCAGGTATTCCTTTAAACTCTAAAAATCCTATTTAAAATCTTCATCCCAATCAAAATGTATACCCTGTCTAAGAAGATGTGTGAAAGGCAAGGTGCGATCAGCCAAAGATGCAATGAAATGATGGATAGCTTGAATTTATCCTTGTAATGTTCACAATTGAGAAAAGTTCCTAAGAAGTGGCATGTTAAAAATTGCATCAATTTTCTTTGTGCCCGCCTTAATGCCTCTGTGAGATATTACAAACCCAAAAGTTTACCGCCATTGACACTAAAGATACACTTTTTCATATTTAATCACATATTATATTTATGTATTTGTTCAAAGATTTTGAGAAGAGCATTTACATTGTCTTTTCTTGTTAAGGATTTAGCAAGGATATCATCAACATAATCTTCCAAAATTTTGTGGATGTAATCATGAAAGATAAATTTCAGTGCTCGTTGATAAGTTGCATTGACATTTTTTAAATTGAAGGACATCACAGTCCAACAAAACATTCCCCAAATAGTTGTAAAGGTAGTTTTGTATTGATCTTGGGGATTAATAAGGATTTGATTAATAACCAGAAAATCCATCCATGAATGACAACAAAGTATGTCAATATTAGGAAGCATAAAGTCATCTTTTAAAGAACCTTTATTCAAGCCATGAAAATCCATATATATCCTAATACGATTATTGGGTTTAGCAATTACAACAATGTTTGACATCCAAGGAGAATAATCAATAGGTCGAATGAAGCCTGCATCAAGTATTTTTTCAAGATCTTCTTTAACATGCAAAGCTATGTTAGGATGCATTTTTCTTATCTTTTGGTGAATGATTTTATCATGTTCAACAAGAATGATGTTGTGTGTCACAATTTTCATGTCAATTCCTCACACATTTGAATATTTCCAAGCAAAAGTCTTAGGAAAATCATGAAGTAAACTTGTAGTGTTTTCTTGTTCTTCATCATCAAGGCATTTCCCAATCTTAATAAGTTTTTCTTTATCGTCGATGTCCATTGGTACATCAATTTTCTCCTAAAGGGAGTGCATTAGATTTAGGAACTTTAGACTCGTGAGACTCTTCAAATATCACTATCATTTTGTTTGGTAACAATCATAGCACACGTAACTCATTTCATGGGAGTAGTAGAGGATATGTTATCATAAACTCTTAACATTTGTTTTAGAGTTTCATCACTATCAACATACTCCCATGATTATGGTAAGTTCATATCAATCAATTCAAGATGTTTGATTGTGATTTTTTATTTTGGTTGACATGTAATAGTGTTGATGTTCAAAGATGGCCATTGGTAGCTTTTGTTATCTTAGAAAAAGAATAACCCAATCCAATTTTTGTCTCTTGAGTATTAGGTTCTATTGGAACACAAATACCTTGTTCATGTTTTCCCCACCCTTTTCCAATATATCCTAATTGTTTCACAAGTTCATAGCCTTTTCCATAAAGTCTTTCCATTTATTTCATATTAGGCAGGGATTGATAATCTATCTCATCAAAATGTGTTATGTATGTTGCATTTTCTTCCAAAGTAGAGGAGATAGATGTTTGAAAAGACTTTTTGGAATATTGAGTCGACATGATGGTTGGTTGTTCTTGTTTCTCATCTTTCTTTTGTGTGATTATGTATTTTCCCATAAATGAAGGTGTGAATTCTAAGGATCCCCAGTCATCACTAAATAATTTAGAGGTTGATTCCTCATCATTGTGTTCAATTTCAAAAGGGTTTATATTGGATGTTGGAATTAATGTTTTTAGAGGACTTGTAGCTCCTTTTTCAAGGTGCAAGCAACTTTCAAGATCAAGGTCAATTTCAACTTGATAAATGTGATTTTTATAGATATATTTCATGATACAATGAAGGGTTGAAGGTATTGCATTCATCTCGTGAATCCATGGCCTACCTAAAAGAAGATTGTACGAAAGATCATAAGGCATGACATGAATGAGACTTTGTAAACTAGCCACCCCAACTGTAATAGGTAAAGTGATTATACCAAGCAATTTTTTTTTTATTGTCAAATCCTCAAATGGATATGAAATTAGGTATTATTTGTGACTTATCAACATGCAATCTATCAAGGAGATTCACATTACACACATTAAGGGAAAAACCATTGTTGATAACAATTCTTTTGCTACCTATATGATTGAATTAAGAAATTATCATAAATGATTCATTTTGTTTTGCAACTCTAAAGGAGAAAGCCCATGTTGATGGAAAATAATGTCTAGATTCATGCTATAGATTAAAGCTGCCACATCATTTGGAGTTGTACTAGGAGGAACTGCAATTTGTTGTAAGGCTATTTGAAGAATAGTGTCCTAATTTGGTGACTTCTTAAGAAAATTCCAAAGGGAAATCTTTGCATGATTATTATTTAATTGTTCAACAAGATCATACTCCTTTGTGTGTGGGAGGAAATGAGGAGCACTAGGCAGATTGGGTAAAGGTAAAGTGGGTGGGGTTGGTTGTAGTGGTTATTGATTATTTCGGGTATTAAATGTATGAGAAATAGTAACATTACTTGATTGCTGCAACACATTGGTTCTAGGTGGGTACAAAGTGCACTCAAGTTTATTGGAAGGATGAAGTTTATGTGAGAGTGGGTAAAGAATGAGTTGAGGTTGAATCACATTAACATGATCCTTAGTTTCACAACAAACCTTGAGTGACATGAAGTCTTGAAGGGATTCATCTAACAAGTCCAAGTCATCACTACTAAAAGGTTGGAGGGGTAAGTTATCATCAATTGGTTTAAGTTATTGAGGATAAGCATTAGAGGTGTTAGCATTCATTATTGTGGGTTTTTCACAACAAACCTTGGTGGATGGTTTATGCGAGATGACATCCTAAAGGTCTTCATATAACAATTCAAAATCATCACAACCAAAAGGTTTGAGGGATATGTTATCATTAAGTGGTTTAGGTTTCTCATTGCAAGTGTTAGAGGATGAAGTGAGTCAAAGAAAGTCTTGAATAACTTCATCCAACTTGTCTAAATCACCACTACTAAGAGGCTTGGATAATATGTTTCTAAATTGAATCATTTGTTTGAAAGTTTGGTTGGATGTTTCTATTTTTTTGTTTTTATGTATCAATGAATCTGATCTAAAAGAATTAGGAATGAATATTCAAAAGGAAAGTTGTAAAAATCTAAGACTATCCATAAATTCCATGAAAGAAAATGATGCTTATGCTAATGGAACAAAAGATAACTAAAATATGACAAAAAACAAACTACAAGAAAAAGAAATGTGCAAAGCAATAAACTAAATTCTAGAAACTTTGATTCAAAAATTATAGTGGGATTGATTCACCCAAGGTGGCGAATGAGTCCTAGGGGAGGTATTTTTAGGTATTTTCTAATTTTTTTGACTTTTTGAATTTGTTTAGGTCTGTATAATGTAGATAGAGACTAAAAATGCAAAATTTTGAAATGAATTAATGAAATAAGATGCAATAATGAACTCTAAATGATACTTTCACTATTGCAAGTTTAAGAAGCCCTAGGATGCAAAAACAATGCAATTAAGTCCTAGGATGCAAATGTCAATGAAAATCATAATGAGATAATGTTCAATATGTAGGTTCACCAAAATGAACCATAGATATTTTGGCATGAGGTTTATAGGCTACTCTTGCACTCTTAGGATATTTCATATAAAAGGAGAGAGATAAATCCCACTCAAAAATCTATGTGGTTCACTCGAATTAAGAAAGGTATGATGTTATTAAGACTAAATGAGATGATCTAAATGCAACTAAGCTAAGTAATTGACTACTTATGAATGTAAAACCTAATATTTTTGGAATGTTTGAAAACATAATGATGTTTGTAAAAAATTTAAAATGATGAATGAAAATACAAATTAAACTAAATAGAAAGCTAAATCTTAGAATGTGTGCACCTGAGAAGCTAAAGATGACTTGAAATCAATCTAGAAATCTAAAAAATATTATTTTGAGATGACTAGGACTCATTCGTCACCCTGGACGAATATGTCCTAGGTTAGGGTTTTGCTACACAAAAAATTTTTTTCTGCTAACTAGGTGTCTGGATCTGCATCTAACTCAAAATGGTACCACAAGAGGGACTCATTCTCCATGTATGGAACATCAATCCACTTTCAAATTTTTGTAATTTCAAGATTATGTTTTACTGCTTGACACCTGTACAACACTTTTTGATGGAAACCCAAATTGGGATCTCATAAAATTATTTCAAAATAGCTTAAAATTGTTTGTCTAATGGGGTTTTCCTTGTTCAAACCCCTACTTGGGTAATTAAACCTTGAATGGAAAAAAACCTGTTTAAAACCCTAGCCTTAGATGTGTTAAAGATAGGAAAGTGTGAAGTATGTTGAAAACCCTATTCTATTGTGCAAGAATAAGAAATGTAAATATGATTTGAATGATGCAAGATCTCAACCCTAGATATCTCAAAACACATCAAAAATGGAGATAAAATGACATGCAAATGGAATGTAAATGAAATGTAAACCTTAATCTAAAGATAAAGAAGAAATGGAAGATGGAATCACTTTGTAAACAAGTCTTTACATGTGATTTTATGGCTAGTTGCATCTCCTCAACCTAGATTTCTCCATGATTCACCATAGAAATCCATCATCAACCCTTTACAACATTGAATCTTGATAAAAAAAGTGAGCTTCAAGACCCACAAAAATCCTTTTTTTCTTCTCTAAAACTTCAACTTTACTAATAAAACTTGTTGTAGAAGACTTGACTTTAGATTTTTTTTTTCCAAAAATGGCTAAGAGATGTGTAAAATGACTTAAAATGAGTATTTATAAACAACACCTAATTTTCCTATTATTTAGACCTAAGAGGCTGGCACTCACTAAAAATTAAGTTGAATTAATTGTATTCCCACTCATAATTGAAATTCACCTCAAAAGGGACTCATTCGCCACCCTTAGTGAATGGATCCCACTAGAGGGGACTCGTTCACCCAAGGTGGTGAATGGGTCCCACTAGTGGTTGTTTAAGGTGGTTTTTTGAGATATGGATGAATTGAATGTTGTTTGTCAAAATTTATGTGATTTCTCAAGTGAAACAAGCCTCTAGATAAAAAATAATGAGTCTTAGGGGCTTATAAATGCTATTTTTGAAGGGTGAAAAATGTAGAGGGACTCAAAAGTGAGTCTAATTAGGCATGAAATTGTCTCTTTTCTTAGGAGTGTCCAATTTTCTACTCTATGCAAGTACAAATGATGCCTCATACATTGCAAGTTTATTTTTCAAAGAGGTAGTCAGGATTCATGGATTGTCATTAACAATTGTTTCTAACAGGGATAGCAAGTTTGTAGGTCACTTTTGGAGAACCCTTTGGAATAATTTGGGAACAAACTTGACCTTTAGCTCTTCCTATCATCCACAAATAGGTGGGAAAACTGAAGTTGTCAATAGAAGCCTTGGGAATCTTCTCAGATGTTTGACAAAAGATCATTCACAACAATGGGATCTAATTCTTCCCCAAGTTGAGTTTGCATATAATGAATATGTCAATAGAATTGTTGGGAAAATACCATTTGAAATTGTGTATGGATTGAAGCCAAGAGGAGTGTTTGAGCTTAAAGATTTGAATGGTATGGATAGGAGTGTTGAAGGGGAAGATTTTGCAGTGGCCATGAAGGATATACATTAGCAAGTGAAAGAGAACCTTCAAAAAAGTTGTGGAAAAATAAAAGTAACATGTAGATTTGAAGAAGAGAGGTTCATTTCAAAGTAGGGTACTTGGTCTTAGCACATTTAAGAAAGAAAGGCTACCAAAAGGGAAGTAGTCAAAGATGTAGATGAAGAAGATTGGGCCATGTAGGGTGGTCCAAAAATTTGGAGCAAACATCTATGAGATAGAACTCCCTCCTAGAGTGGCTATCTCTCCAATTTTCAATGTTTTTGACCTATATCCTTTTAAAGGATCTATTATTGTAGGTATAGTTGTAGGTACATTAGAAAATCCATATGAATATTGGGTTAAGGACTTGCCACCAAGTCATCCATTGAAGCTTGAATGCATGTTGGACACAAAGGAATCCAATAGGATAATGCACAAGGTGTACAATCAGTACCTGGTGAAGTGGCAAGGCCTTCTAATGGAGGATGAAACCTATATGATAGAGGAATACATCAGGAAACTTGGTACCATAGTGCAAGATCTGATCTCAAGTGGAACTTGAGATTTTTCTTTCCTCGGGTGTATGGTGTAGGGGCACCTAGTCTACATTTTGTAAATAGGGTTCAATGTTTTATTTTTATGTTTCAATCATGTTTTTGTTTATAATAAGTCTAATTAGACCATGTTTCATGTATTTGATCATGTGGGGTTGGTTGTGTCAAGAGTTGTTAAGTTTTGTAAATGTTGCAAATGTTGCATCAACAACTTTGCAATTTTGGCTTGTATATGGAAGTTGAAAGGTCATCTATTTGAAAGGTAGTTTAGGACCATTGGTTTTTTGTTGAACATGTTTAAATATTCCTTAAAAGGCTCAAGGAAAACTTCTAGAGAGTTTTGTGATCAAACAATAAAGAAGTTCATTGTTCTCTACAACTTCTTATGTATTTTTACTGCTATAGACCTTTGTATGGCTTTGTCCAATCTACAAATGATATAAGTTGTGTTGGAACTAATGTAAGATTGAATCTATTGTTGTTTGAATTTTTTTTAACTTGATTTCATTGAGATTGAAGGGAGTTAGAAGAAAAGTATTGAAAGCAATCGAGAAACCCTAGATTTGAGGGTTTGAGTGGAAAAAAATGGAATATTGAACCATTACAATGGTGAAAAATCTTGAAAATCAGTGGAAAAGAATTATTTAGGTTTCTTTTCATGTTGGTAGAGTTGTGGATGCATGGGATGGAGATAGAGTAGGATTTGATCAAGTCCTAGGCTGAAATCTCTATGCATTAGGCTTAGGTAAGTAGTTAGACATAGGATTTTGTTGTAAGGTGTTATGGTGATTGTTCCAATTGGTGAATTATATGTTTTCATACCCCATGTGACATGATGAGAGCATTGGAATGAAGTTTTGTAGTTTGGAGAGGGAAATTCACATAGTTGACTTATAAAATAGGCCTAATTGGGCTTAAGGGTAGTGTAGAAGTGAAAATAATAAGGTGTTGTTACAAAACAATCACATATGCAAATCTAATATGTTCCTAAATGGAATAAAGGGTATCCTAAATGATATAAAATTCTTGGGTTTGATGCCTTGTCTAAAATATATGATGAAAAATTTAGTGTTTGGAGTGTTACAAGCAAGATTAAAGAAATTATGAACATAACACCAAGTTAGGGTTTCAAGATTGAAGAACTTGTTCAATTATGATAGTGTTTAAAAACTCCACCCCTACTCTCTATCACATAGGATGGGAATACCTATACGATCTAATGAAATTTCCTTACAACCCCAATTGGATTTAGCTCCTTTTGACAAATGGGGGCTAGATTTTATTGGACCTATCTCTCCTAGTTCAAATAATAAAGAATAGATATTGGTATACACTAATTACTTAATCAAATGTGTTGAAGTAAAATCATTGAATTTTTCTAGGGATGGAAATGTTTTAAAAAATTTATATGAGGATATCTTCACTAGATATGGTGTGCCAAAAGAAATAGTGATTGATCAAGGGCCACAATTCACATCAAACCTTATTACAAAGTTGATGGAAGAATATAAAATTAGGCACAATAATTCTACCCCATATCATCCTCAAGCTAATGGATAGGTTGAGGTTACCAATAGGTAGATTGAAAATATATTATCAAAGACAGTGTAGCTACATAGAAGAAATTGGATATCCAGATTACTAGAAGTTGTCTGGGCATACAAGACTACATGGAAAACAACAAAAAGGTTTACTCCACATGAGCTAGTTTTTGGAAAAACAATAGTACTTCCTATAGAATGAGTATAACACTTTGAGGAGAATAGTGGACTTGGGCATGGATTTAATAGAGGCACAAAAATAAAAGTTGCACTCCTTGAATGGGTTGGATGAAATCCAAATAGAATCAATTCATCATATAAAGGTGATGCAATAGCAATGCGTAAAGTGGCATGATCAGTTTATCAAGATAAAAATAATTTAAGGAGATTGGACTTTGTCGTATGATTCAAGATATAAGGATTTCAAGGGAAAATTTCAGTCTAGATGGCTAGGATCTTATGAAATTAGTAAGGTTTATCCAAATGGAGCAATACAACTACATACCATTAATGCAGTCCACTTTTCCCTTCTTATTAATGGAAACAAACTCAAGTTATATAAGAAGCCAGTGCAACATAATGACTTCATTTTTTCACTCATACAACAATATGGTTTGCATAGTTAGACTGAAATGGAATCTGATTCCCAGAGTCCTACATTTGTTTTATGGGATATTCCAAGCACATCTATTAACCCAGTGGTTGAGTTACATAACTTAGCCCTTGAAGCTACTTAGACCTAATTTTCAATGCTTTACCACATGCACACACAACACAATAAATTTTCACACACTACAAGGTTATGATAACACTACAACTATCTTTACAAGGGACCTATTCAACAAATTACAAAGGTACCTGATGGTGTAGGGAAATGTAGCTTCAAACTATCTATGATATATTTGCAACCTGACACTGCAGGAGCCCGTAGTACACTTCAAGAAGCTGAAAAGAATATTTTATTTCAAAGGTGTTGTATTTATTGCAAGGTTATCACCACTCATTTCCATTATACTCGCCTATTCCACTGGCTAACACTAGTGGCATAATTATTTTATTTCCTACATACATTTCCAACCTTTTCCCAATAACATCATCTACTTACACCTATCTAACCATATCCACTCACCATCCATGATACTTACTACCTTGAAATTAATATCTATACCATCAAATTCATCATAGAATATATTCTTTCATTTTTCACATGCCATCGGTGGTTATTTTCACACAAGTGTACTTTAGGTAATCTATTATGATTATGCAAAATTTCTTTAAAAAATTTATGTACTTTAACTTTCATTTCCACATATGTGAACTATTAAATTCTTTAATTCCATCAAATCACATTTCTTTACCCTCCAAATCACCACCCTGAAGTGAGGTCACTTCACATCTTTAGTTGCATGGGGTACACTTAAACTATCTGTTCACAACATTTTTTAAGTTAGCCACCCCATATTGAAATAATGTAATCATGACATGCAAAGCTTTGAGTTGTGTCTTTATTCCTACTTTTGTTCCTTCCATTTTTGTGATTCCTAAAAACATGAAACCTCTTTCAAATTTGAAAGAACCTTAGTTTTTGTTTGAGCTAAATTTGAAGAGGGGCCTGTGGTTATAGTCTAGTGTGGTAGTAAGTATACATTTGGAAACTATGGTTTTTAAAGTCATAAGTATAGTTGAGGGTGGTTGGCAGAGATTGAGTTGATATTTTGAGTTGATTTGGAAGTGTTGAGCATTAAGTGAACTAAGATGGGAGGAGATGTTATCAAGAGAGAATCGACAACTTAGAAAATTATGGAGGATGCAACTATTCTTCCTATATTTATAGTTTTTGGATGGCTTGATTATTTCCTGAAATTTACAAGTTTAGTGATGATATAACAAAGGGGTTTGCAGATAATCTTTATTATGGTGAAGATATAGTGAAAGGACTTTCTATAGATGCTTTAGAGGCTACTATTCCTCAAGTAACTAGATTTCCAAGGACAAGAGTTGAATTTCCAGCTCAGGCTGATGTAGTCACAGCTCAAGAAGAATTCTATATAAGAGGCGAGTAATTGGATTCCTTGGCACAAGGTATGAAAAGAATGTCTCTCCAATATTTATGGGAAAGGTTTGCTTCTTATATTATCAGATATATTACATGTGATGGGAGGAAAAATCTATTGTATAGTATCCATTTCAAGTTATTAACTCATCTTAGGCACAACAAGATAGTCAATATACCCAACTTCTTATACAACATGTTCAAAACAATGGATTCAGAGTATCAAAGGAGACAGTCTGATACTTCTCTTTCCCACCATTGTTTGGTTACTCTTTTGATAAAAATAATTTTGAGGATTCAGTACCCACAAGTAAGGTGGGAAGATTTTAGGGCTAAGGAGTGTAATGATATCAACAATTTACTAGTAATTCCTAAAAATTTGTGAATTAAAGATGAACCCTAGAATGAGCTTGGAAGTGAAAACCCTTAAAAATTTCCTATGTCTTCACCTACCCATAGCCAAAGTGAACATGCAGAACTTAAAGAACCAGAATTAGGGCTTTCTAAAAATGAAGAGTTTCCTTGTTCTTCAAGGCCACGAAAGTCTAAAAGGAAGAAAAGTAGTGTGTTCATTACTTCCACACCCTCTAAACTAGAATAAGAGGATCCAAAAGGGAAGATGGTTGTTAAGGAAAAGAGGGTGCTAGGAAGGAGAAGAATAAAATTGAAGAAATGATACTTACAACTAGACATTTTGGTAGAATAAGGAAACAACATATTGCAAAGGAAAGTATAGGGGAACCTGAGGGAGAAAAGGAAAATAGAGAAGAGCTCAAGGAGAATCAATGCCAATAGGAACAATAGCAAGAAAATATCACAATTGTGGAGACTGATTCTGACCAACAAGGTAATGAGCCTAGTGACATGAATGTATCTATGAAAAATAGGAGGTATATGCTAATTTCTTCTGATTCTGAGTTAGAGGACCCATTTATTGTAAAGAAATTAAGGAGAGAAGCTCTAGATAGCCCCACATATGGTGAGTATGAAGGAAGATATGAATAGTTTGAAGGTGGAGAAGAAGCTTATCTTGAAGAAATAAATGTAAGGTAAGAACTTCAGGAAGGAATGGAAAAAATTAAACATCTAGAGGAGTTGGCAAAAACCTAAGAACAAAAGGAAAAGGAGAGGTAAGTTAAAATAAAAAGAAATGGAGGAAAAATTGAAATTGTATGATCATGGTGTTAAATTGGATTTACTAGCACAATTGGTTGATACTAAAATAGGGGATAAGGAACTTGTTCCAAGTAAAAATCCCTCTTCTCTTAGGACTCCTAGTCATCATACAACTTTTTATCTAGGTTACCAGTTGTGGAGTGTAACCAATGAATTTGAAGAAGAAAAATGGAAATGGAAGAAGGAAAAGGAGAAATATATACATGAATTGAGAAAGAAGGATATGGAATTGAATAAATCAATAGTTCAACTAGAAGTAGTAGATAAAGTTGCACAAATTTTGAAATGCAGGCCTCCTCCTAGAACTTATGCATTATTTCTATAGGAGATGTATTTGTGGTTCTAGTTTAATAAATTGGTTAGTAAGAAAATAGCTATAATGAGTCAACCAAATGAGTTTCTTAAAATATTTAAAGCTTCCACAATAGAGGACCAGGATCAATTATGTGAATTTTATTTGCACAATTATGTGATTCTTGATAATACAAAATGAAACACCTTAATGTTTCTTGGGGATCTTCAAGTTAGATCCCTTGCCTCTTATTATAGGAATGAACAACTTAGAGGAGAAATCATGGAAGAGTATGATGAAAAAGAAAAATCTATTCCCACTATAGTGATAAAAGCAGCTAGAGATTTAGATCCAATTACTGATGAGTGGATAAGACTTCTTGGGCATAAGGGAGTTGGTAAGATAATAATGGAACTTAGGAAAGAAGACTATGAAAGGATGAAAATGCTAGCTATAGGAATTGTATAGCAGTGTTATAAGTATGTACAAAACTGGTGGAATGAACTAACTCCTGAATTGCAAAAAAGGGAACCAAATTCTATATATAACTTTACTGCTTTTCTCCAAAGGGTCTAGAAATACATGGAAAATAGTATTAACAAAGGATTTCATTGGATACCCATTACATTTCAGCCACCTATTCTCATTTTTCCAATTCCACATTGGACTGGAAATAAGGGTGATGAATTGGAAAGGGAGGAAGCTACTAGAATGAGGAGACTTTCATCATATCAAGGTTTCTTTCTATAATAGGATCATGGTTTTAGTATAGTTATGGACCTAAGGAAAATCTCTCTATAGAATAATCAAAATCCTTAGTATTTTTTCTTGGGGAAAAGCAAAAATTCAAGTTGGGGGAAATGATAAGTCTAAATAATAGTTTATTTTCTATTGGTTTTATTAAACTTTGTGATACCTTTTGAATATACTTCCTAACTATAGTCCATATTATATTATCCTTTTTTATCTATTATATAAACCTAAGACCTAAAAGTATGATGATGGAATTATAGTTTAATATATTAGCATTAAGTGGTTTATATGAATATGTGCATGGAAATGTTGATGGAAAGTTATGTTTTAATCTAATGGCTATCCTTGTGTACATATTCTATGGAGATAACATATTTTCAAAAAAAGAGGAACCATGATACATAGTTGTTGTGGGATGGACCCGTAGAAAAAGGAACATTGAATACCAAGAATAGGGGATGTTGCAAAAATAGTTGAATGTGGTGGTTATTGGTCGAAGGAATTCATGAAGATAGAGCATGCATTGTCATGATAGTTAATAAATGTTGAAGAAGAGGTCTTCTTTGATTTGGAACTTTGACAAATGGACACATAACTTAATGGTATATGTTTGTCAAAATTCTATTTTTTTAGGATTCTCTTTCTTTTTAGTTATAGATTGAATAAGTTTAGATCTTAAAACCACATTCTAGATATCTAGAAGTGGAGTTAATTATTTTAGTTTTAGTTATTACTTTCAATAAATTCTCCCTCATTTTGTATATAAATGATGGTTGAGTTCATAGTTTATTTAGTTGGTTGTTTTTACAAAGTTGTACTATCCATTATTTTCTAGTTGAAACATGAATCTACAAAATGGTTAAATCTAGTTTGTGACAGTTTTTGTAATCCTTTACCTTATGCAATAAATGAAGTTTATCTCATCAAATGTGTGAGATTTACTATTTAGATTGTGCTCAGTTAAGTGATAACACTTACTTGAGTAGGCTAGTCAAGGTATTGTTCTCCACTCTTTCTTTTAGTTATTCATTTTTGTTAATAGTTAATATTAGTTTATTGTTACTTGTGAATTTTAGAATCTATTTCTTGTTTATTGCAATTGATACATAGGAACATGCATGGAATAGTTTTTAATAATAATCCAAATGATAATTTAGATATTGTAGTAATCTTAATTAGGTTTTCAGTTTGCTTTCATTAGAAGTAGTTTAGTTATAGTCATTACTATAGGTACCCATAGCAACTAAGATTTAGATTTACTTTTATTGTTTTATAGTTTTTATGAGTTTACAACAACTAGAATAACTTTATTAGGTTATTTTTAATAATTTGAGTCCATGAAGGAATATATCTTGTTGCACCATCATAAGATTATGCTCCTTGGTCAATAATCTAACATAGTCTTAAGTAGTGTCAAGTGGACTATTTAGTTTCTTAACTCTTTTAATTGAGTGACTTTCACCAAGTTTACAAAACATTAACTTAGACTCTACAAATTATATGTGAAATAATGCTTGCAAATAGATTCAATGCTACCACATGCCTAATGCACTGTCATTGACATGATGATATGACTTTGAATTATTGCAATAAAACTTCAATAATCTTCCCTTGAATGCCTTCGAAATTCTCTATAATTCTCTTGTGAATGTACTCTTGATTGCTTGAAAGTCTTAGGATTTATTGCTACGATGAAACTATGTGAATTAACCTTATATTTATACTAAATCTAAGTTTAACCCTAAAATTCAAATAATCCAAGTCAACATCAGATCTAGGATTGAAAATCATTAAAATCCCACCACAAATAAATTCAAAAAAGGGGTTTCCTAGACAAGGAGGACCCATTCACCACCTTGGGTCAATGGGTTCTAGCACAATTTTATAGGACCTAGCTTTGGGGGGTGAAATAACATAAAAAAATCACCTCAAATATTCCAAGAAAGGGGTGTCCTAGGTTAGGAAGATCCATTCACCCAAAGTGGTGAATGGTTCCTAGCATAATTTTATGGGACTCCAACTTTATCAATGTAAATGTTATGAAATATCACTAATGGGTGTTAGGGAAGATCCTTGAAAAAGGCAATCAATAAGGCTTAGATTTGAATTAAATGGATAGTTAAGATATAATTAATATAAATTAATTAATGAAGCCCTATATTAGTGTGAAAGTGCAAGAAAACAAATTAAAACACTCTAAATAAGGCACAATTAAGTACATTTTATCATTAATTGTTAATTCCTAGACTAAGCATGAAAAAGGGTTACATTTTTTGACACTACATTTTTCCCCCATGTCAAACTCACACTAATGTAGACATTCAAGACAATTAAGTATGAAACAATAACAAAGATACATAGTCATACCCTATTAAATAAGAGTAAAATAAAATAACAAATCAATCTCAACCATTTCAACACAATGTGAAACATGGTTGTGTGTTCATAACAAGGATCAAGCTTCGACGGTCTATCTAAAACTATATGGACTAGGTCTAGGCTATTTTTCTATAACATGCATGATCACTTTTGGGTATTGTAACCTCATTCCATTCACTATATGAGTTATTCTAATGAGGTGACAAATGAGAGAGTCATATTAGCCTCCCATACCATACCAAAATTATCATCCCGATAACTTCGATAAGGCACCATAATACTTTTGTATACTTTTGAATGTCATGTATATAAGTATTTTTTTTGTTAAAGGGGATTTTTCTTTGTTCATGTAAGGTTTTATTCTTAGGTAACATCATTCCTAATGTCTCCAAGAGAGGACAATTCAAAGAGTATCGGATAGCCACTTATAGGATGCCTCATTTGCATCATGACACCAAGGGAGATCGTATGCTTAGAAATATCGCACTCTTGGAGGACATAAAACCCAATGAAACCACCAAGAAAAGGACATGACACAAGAAAAAATAAAATCATACCATGAAATATTAAGAAAGATGTCCTCAATGTATGCCCCCACTTTAAAGCAATTGTTGACACCATTATTGTGAGAAACTACTTTAAAGTAGCCAATGTTTTCTCCTAAGACATTAGAGATTTCCTCAAAAAAATCTATGCCAAGTCATATGTTTCCAAAATAAAGCTACACCATGAAGTAGGAAGGAAGGGTTTCCCCAAAAAATACATAAGGGGTCTATGGATTCAAGGTCAGTATGCCTTTGCTACAATGTTGTTATAGAGCTCAAAACAATCATCATTCCCCAAATACTCATAGAACTGAAAGAAAGACAAAGACATCAAAAAAAATGAAAAAATCCTTTTGGGTAGACATGGAAGAGACCTCAATTTCTCTACACCTTGCACAATCCCTAAAAGGAAAACACAAGATAAAAAAAAAAGGATAAAATTCTTACGATATAGAAAAGAAAGTAGGTACATACAAAGGAATGCACAAGGAGAGAGAGATACATAAAAAAAAACATCACAGGGGATCACATTACACACATGCAATCACATAATAGAACATGAAGAAGCAAAAGACTAGTAAGGCACAAGCAAGTAAACCTAGAGTAGGTCATCTTCATCCCAATCTCAATTTGTATAAATAGAACGTGAATGACTAGCCAAAGGAACAAAAAGTGCCGAACTTGGGGAAGTACCAAGTTCAACACTCTATTTAGGATATTTTTCATTTAGGTTCATAGAAGAGGAGAAAAATGTTTTTAATTCATTATGCACTTGTTCATCAATCTTTGCAACATCAATGTCATCATCTAGATTAATCACAATGGGAGGTCAAAAGAAAATTTTCATGGAAGTTTCTTGTTTACTTAGTGGCGAAGGTATAGATTCATCATGCATTACTTTAGGTAAGCTAAAATTTTGATTTTTAATATTGTTCTTATCTTATTTAGTCTATAAAATATGAGCAAAAGCATGACATGTATGCCTACACTCTCTAGCATTTCAGTTTCATTTCAATCTATTATCAATTTTTGTTTTTGTAAGAGTGGGTTTGTCAATCACAAGTTTCTTCTCTTTCTTGGGAGGGATAGAAGAAACAATGGGTGGTTGTTGAACCACTTTCTCTTTATCTTTGTAAACTTGTTTTATTTTAGGAGGGACAATGGGGATTTTTTGGTTATCTCGTAGTCTCTTATAACAAATGGTATGAAATTTTGTCATAGGTTTTTCTTGGATGTTTGGAAGGGCTTTCAGCTTAGTGATTGTTTCATCAAGGATAGGTTGTTCATTCATAAGTCGAGGTATGTTTCGAAGGGATAATTCTACTATGCACTTTTCCTTGAAATTTTGATATGATTTGAAAAAGAAGTCTTCACATGGCTCCATAGGCTCAGGCTGAATGAAATCTAATGAAAAATTCCCTCAGGAAGATGCAGGATTAAATCCACTATGATGCATAGTAAACATATCATTGCCAAATGGAAACTTTAAACATTTATGCATAATTGAGGGAACGAAATCCATGGAGAAAAGCCATGGTTAGCCTAACTTCACACAAAATTGGTTTGATTGTGAGATGATACTGAAGGAGATGTTTAATATTTTCAGTCCAACTTTTAAAGGGAGATCTATCGGGCCTATCGTAAGAAAATGAAAACCATTATGTTTCTTGATCCATGCGTTAAATTTATCATATGTGTCTTGATATAGTTCATGAACAAATAGAAATTATTTAGTGATCACATTCTCTCCATAGACAAGAGAAATTAATATCCCATTAGTGGGCTTATCATTGATTCAACCAACTATGTAAAGAGGACCATCAGTGCACATTTAAGTATGTTGTTCTTTGAGAAAGCCATGTCAAGAGGTTTTTTAGTTGAGCCTTTACAAGGTTTAGCTTCAATAAATGCTACCATTTTAACTATTGCCTCATTTTCATCTTTTATTTTTTCATCATCCATGCCAACATTCATCACATCATTCCTTATTTCACTAGCTTCAATAAAGTTGATTGTGGCATGTATGTCATTATTGTCTTATTTATTCAAGTGCTCATGAAGGAAGCAACTAAGGCTATAGATAATTTGTCTTTTTTTTCCAATCTTAAGAACTTTCATTATATTTTTTATAATGGGAACCATGCTAATGTCTATGCATTCACTAAGGATATAATCTTGTAAGTTTTCTAATTTTTCATCTAGTTTGTTTATATCTTCTTTTGAGATCTAGATAACATCATGCACAATTATTGTAGGAAGTGAAGTCATGGGAAATGAAGTATGAAAACTATGAGCCATAGAGGGTTGATTATCACCACTATTAGAAAGAGAGCTAGAAAACCCAAGATCCATGGCGAGTGAGATACTATGGGATGACATGAGCCTCAAACTATGTCTTATAATAGTATTGCTAATAGGACACCAAGTTGTAAAACTCATACAAGTTTTACAAACTTATTGTGCAAATAAAAAATGGAAAGAGGCAATGCAATGACCTAGAATGAATGCAATTTTCAGATTCTAAACAATGTAATGCAATAAACTAAAAATGGAATGTTGTAAATGCAATTTTTAACTTTAACAATGCACTAAATGAAGGAAATTAAGCTAGATTCAATGAATTTAATGAAATAGAAAATTAGGAAACTAAAACAAAAATGTTATAGTAGCAAATAGAAGCATAAAAAAAGGATTTAAAATTCCAAAAAATTCAAACCATCACTCGATTAGGGACCGATTTGTTAGTTAGGGTGAATAGGTCCTAAATGAGGATTTTTGAGATGTTTTTGACTAATATTTAAGTGTTTTTCAATGAGTTTTAGATGCCAAAAGATGTAGTTCAGATCTAATCAGGGAATCATTCACCCCCAAGTGGTGAATGGGTCCTAGATTAGCATTTTTAAAACTATTTTTTATTGATTTTTTATGTTTTTTCATAGTCATTGAGTTTTAGGTTTCTAATAGTAACTTTTAATTTCAGATTTTTGCAAATGTACTACGAAATGCAAGTTGAAAATGTGATAAAACAATGAATGAAAAGACCTAATTTAAAATGCAATATTGTTTTGATTTTCAAATTCAAATTTATGTGATCTAAATGATATACAAATTTATTTATTTTTTGTAATTTTCATATTTAAAGAATGCAAAACAATGCACAATTATGAATCCTAGATGAGGTGAAAGTTTAAATGCAAAGTAGGAAACCCTAAATGAGATCTAATTCAATGCAAATGAATGCAAGATCTAACCTATGATGCAAGGAAAGACTCCAAAATTTAAAAAAAAAATTAAAAAAATACAATATTAAATAAATCAGGTTCACCAAAATGAAACAAGGAAAAATAGGGTTTATCAAAATGAATGAACAAGATGATAAACCACTATGTTTTCTAGGGAATTCTCACTTAACTATGAAGGCCGAAATTCATAAATAACAATCATAAATGACTCCTAATTGTTATAGAAACAATAAGGGAAATTTTGAGAGGCCAAAACAATGTGTACCTTGCTAAAAACTTATTTTTAGGTCACTAAGGACTCATTCGCCCCAAGTGGTGAATGGGTCCCTTTTAAGGGTCTTTGAAAATTAAATTCTATGTTTTTTCCTTGATGTATGCACTTCTAGATCCTTGGTGCTCAGCTTTTGAAAACCTAAAGCAAATTTTAAAGCTTTGTTTTTGTGTTCTTGCAATATGGATGACAACTTAACAACTTGAGATCTTTAACAATTTTGCTTCAATCTTGTTTTCCACTTGATATTCAACCTAAAAACCTGAAAATACACATCAAAGGGAAGAATTTTTTTTTGATTGTTAGAGAATAGGGGTTTTTCTTAGTCAAACCCCATTTAGGTAATTAAATCTTGTGATGAAATAATGAAATATAAGCATGAAACATGAAATATGAAAAGATGATACCTTGGAAGATGTCTTGGAATGTAAATATACAAACTAACATGAAGTGGCCATGTAGAATTTAGATCTAGATCTTGAATTAGATGTGAAACAATGCTTGCAAATAGATCTCCAATGCTACATCAACAACATTAGCTCAAGAACATGCTTGATGCACTATGCCTTTGACATGATGATATGACTTTGAATTTATACAATAAAATTTCAATAATGTGCCCTTAAATGCCTTTGAAATGCTCTATAATTCTCCTATGAATGTACTCTTGATTGCTTGAAAGTCTTCTGATTGCTTGCTAGGATGAAACTATGTGAATTAACCTTATATTTATACTAAATATAAGAATTAGCCTAAAAATTCAGATAATCCAAGCTGACATCAGATATAGAATTGAAAATCATTAAAATCTCACCACAAATAAATTCAAAAGGGGGTTTCCTAGGTAAGGAGGACCCATTCGCCACCTTGGGTGAATGGGTCCTAGCACAATTTTCTAGGACCTAGCTTTAGAGAGGTGAAATAACATAAAAAACCCATCTCAAATTTTCCAAGAAAGAGGTGTCCTAGGTTAGAAGGACCCATTTTCCCAAAGTGGTGAATGGGTCCTAGCATAGTTTTCTAGGACTCCAACTTTATCAATGTAAATATTATGAAATATCATTAATGGGTGTCAAGATAGATCCTTGAAAAATGCAATTAATAAGCCTTAGATTTGAATTAAAAGGCTAATTAAGCTCTTATTAACCTTAATTAATTAATGAAGCCCTAGATTAGTGTGAAAGTGTAAGAAAACACTTTACAAAACCCTAAATAAGGCACAATTAAGTACATTTTATCTTTAATTATTAATTCTCAAACAAAGGATGAAAAAGGGTTACTTTTTTCGACAGAATAGTTTACATAATTTGTTCTACAATTCTTAGTTATATGACCAAAATTATTACAATTGTATCACATTACATTCATATCAATTATAGGAGAAAATTAATTCATATTCATTTATTTTGTGCCTCTTTTAGGTGCATCCCTACACTTTTTAGCCCTATGACCAAACTAATTACATAAATAACAGTAACCAAAGAAACATGGAGAATACCTAGTCATATCATTTCTTTGAGTAGGATGAGGAGGTCTTCTTCGATTTGGCTTCTTCATGAATCTCACCTTTGAGAAACCATTTGCATCAACCCTCTTAGTGTTTCATTTCTTCTTTAAGTCTTCAGGGACTTGTTTCTCAATCCTCTTATATGTTGTAGGCTTCTTTTCTTCAATTAATTTCTCCATCTCAGTAGCATTCTTATTTGGTTTTCCATTCTTAGTGGCATTCTTCTTGCAGATTTCATCATTATTTGTGCAACACTTTTCTTTTTCTTTAAAATTATCATATAATTTCATAAGTATGTAGTGTAGGAAAATGCATACCCTTACATTTTCAAACTTTTTTGGGCCCACCTTGTGTTATTTATCCCTATTTGTGTCTTAGTTGGTCCTACTTTGCATCCACAAGCCTAATAAACTACATCCTTTGCTAGCTAGTACCAAAAAATATCAATGGATAAATCATAATTTAATAATTATTGTTTCTATGTGTCCTTGATTTGTGGACTAGGACTAAAATGCAAAATGCTAAAAAATAAGAGTCCTTGTAGCAAAAGGAAGAAGAAACAACACCCTTACAACTAGAGATAACTGGATAGCCTAAGTCTATGCAATTAATGCCATATGAGGAGCCATCATAAAAAAAAGACTGGTAGGCATTCATAATCCTCCTGATTTTTAAGTACATACAAAATTTTTGAATCTATAGACAGAGATACAAAGAAGGGAGGAAGAATGGAAGAAGGAAAAATAGAGGTTAAAGGAAGAAATTCAAAAGAAGGATGAAGAAATTGAGGAGAAAAATGTAGAAATTGCTACCCTGAAGCAAAGGGTAGATGATATGGTAGCTTTGGCACCAAAGATTATGGAATGTAGAGAACCCCCAAGGGTCTATGCTCTACTCCTAAAAGAGAAGTATCTCTATTTTAAGATATCAAGACTTTCTTCAGGTTTGAATCCTTCTATTGATACCCCTATGGAATTTTTCAATGCTTATAGCATGCCTCCCCTGAAATGAAGAATTTAGTATGTGAATTGTATTTACATAATTATGTTGTCACAAAGGACCATAAGTGGAACCCACTACTATATGTTGGAGATGTTCAAGTCAAAGCATTCATGTCTTGGGTGCAAAATGAAATTAGGTGGGAACAACAACACAGTGCTTATAAACAATTGGAGTTTGATATCCCTCTGCAAGTTAGAGCTGAATAAAGTAACCCAAAGGATATTTTTACAGAATGGTGTAGAATGTTGCTCAGACCGAGCTATGTAAATAGGATTATGCCTTGGATTGAGGCAATTTACACTAAGTATGAGGTAAAAATAGTGGAAAAAAAGGAAAGTGTGAGGAGATGTTTATCCTAGAGATGGAATAGTTTAACAGATGAGTTGAAACAGGTTGAGCCTCATTCCATCCACAATTATGTTGTGGCATTAAAAAGAATTGAGAGACATATTTACATTGGAAGAAATTAGGGACGACATTGGCTTCCCCTAACTTTTCAGCCACCCATGCTCATGTGGCCTATTCTAAATTTTAGATTTTGCCAGAGTGATATTGCCACATAAAGGTAGATATGGGATAGATTTGATGGATTGGGGAGATTCTATTGGGATCCTAACTCATGCATTGTAGCCACTAATTTTGGATAGCTCTCAGTTACAAATTTCAGAGCTTTGACCAACCAGAAGAACAACTCTTCCCCTGCTAGAAGAGCAACAAAAATTTAGGTTGGGGGAAGTGATGATCCTATCTTTTGTCTAGTTTGGGTAGAATTTATAGTCTATTTTCTAATTTATGCCATGTATTTTAAAGCTTAAATGTTTGTATTGGCATAATGTTTCTCCCAAACCATTGATATTCAACATTACCCTATCTCTACAAGCTTTAATGATATTTAGCATAATATGTGGGTCATCTATGTTGATTTTTCATATGATTAATGAGTATTTCTTAGAGTGGTTATTGATGTGAAGTTATTATGCGTACTAATCTTAGACTATAGACTTAATACGTCAAGTTATGGAAGACACCGCCAGCTGGGAATGCACCATAATGTCTAGCTGAGAAGTCACTCTAGGTCAAAGGTAGCCAATAGTAGGGATTCTTCATGCAACCAAATGTAACTACCTTGTATTGGACCTTAATGATCAATCATGCATAGGCATTATTGTTATGTTGGATCTATGTTTGACTTGCATGTCTGATCAGATTCCATGCACGTGTAACCGCCACCACTCCAATTTCTCCTATTTTCCCTAAATGGTGTCCTTCTAGTCATGGAATTGACTGCCTTGTTAGTTGTAGTATAAATAATAATTTTCTGCTCATTCTTTGGAGGTTGGACGATTCTACATTGTACTCCCATTTCAATTATATAGATACATTACTCTTTGTATGCACAATTTACAATGAATCAAAATAAAGTTTTGAGTTCAAACATCTATGTTTTTGTTAGTTTAGAGGATACCTATCCAAGGGGGCCCACTTGGATAGTAATTCGTTCTCTTAGTTATCATTAGCTTAATATTACTTGTCATTTGATACTTAGTTTGAAATTTGGCATTGACTATTCCTGCAGCCCCTAGAAGTCCATTTTGTGTCTATTCTTGCAGCTAAAGCAAATAGAGTAGTCCATATTTGTTGCATAGATTTTCATTCTTGCTATGCATTTTAGTTTAAGCGTAGTTATTGGTGGATGTTCACCATTTTCTTTATTTCCTTTTAGCTATTTACTTTCAGCATTGTGTTTCTTAGTTGTAGAATGCAATGAATACTTGAGCCCCTAGTGCACATACAATGCTGACCCATTTCAAGTTCATGTCCTTGGGTTGACAAGTTAAATGCACCTTCATGATGGTTGAATGACTATTTAGGCTAGATGTCTAATCTTCGAATCATGGCCATAAAATCCCAGTTATGAGGTCATTCAAGGAGGCCAAAATTTTTGGTGCCATTACCAGGGATGGTGTCAAGATAGGAAGTTTTTTGACTCATTGGTAGTTTTATTGTAGTATCTTTGAAAGTTGTTCTTAGAATATCCTCGTATAGAAAGTACTGACCCTTTTGATTCTTTACCAATTTTTTTGTGTGAGTTGACTGATAGTGAGTGATACCACACGCATAGAGGAAGGAGAAGGGATGCTTATGGGAGATTTCTTCCTAACAATCCTCATCCATTCTAGTTAGTTGAGTACTAGAACTTATCAGAAGAAGGAGAAGATCCACACTCATTTGCAGACACATATCCTGATTTGACTGGTTCTGAAGTCTCCTCAGAAGATCAAAATCAACTTGAGAATCCCTTTGTCTTTGAACCACATCAAGTAGGCATGGGTGATGAAAATGGTAATAGAAAAAACCAACCAGATTTTATTTTCCCCATTTCCCATTAGAAGAAAGTTTATAACATTTAGAACATTCTTGCCTTAGCACTCCCCAAGTTCTATGGACTTATGACAGAAGATCTTGATACCTTCTTATTTGAATTTGACATACTCTGTAGGAGTTATGATTATACTATTGATGCCCATAGGCTTAATTTATTTCCCACCACTTTGAAAGAGGTTGCATTAAGATGGATCATGAGCCTAGGAAAAGATACTATGAAAAATTGGGAAGATATGAAGAAAAAATTCCTTGAGAAGTACAAGGAATACTACTGGGGTAGTGACATGAGAGGAGACATTTTCAGGATGCAGCAAAAGGAAGATGATAGCCTGGAAGACTACATTAGAATATTTTTGTTTTGTATACAAAAATCTCCACACCATGCACTTAATGAGGACTCACAAAAGTTGATTTTCCCAAGAGGAATCAATAATGGCTCCACTAATGCTTTGGACCTCATGGAAGGAGGAGATATCTCCCAAGTTCCCTAGGAAGATATCAATAAGATATGCCAAAATTACTCTAGGGAAGCTTCAAAGAAAGGGAGAGCTTGTCAATCATCCATGGGTTGGTCAACTACCAGTGAGTTTCAAGAATAGAGATCCATAATTTGCTTGCATACTTCAAGCAAGATATTATTAACAATCTAGCTACTTAGCTAGATACACTTCAGGCCAAAAAGAAGCAAGAGGAGGTAGAAATGATGTTGAAAGAGTATTGTCCTCAATACAAACAAAAGAAGGATTGTATATGTAAGATGGTCACTAACCTAGAAAGTAAGAAGATTCCACCAAAGTTCAAGCCAACTCAGATTGAAGAAGACCAAGTCTATTACGTTGCACAAAGGAAGCCCTGGGCTCCAAGACAAGGTATGCCACTAGATCCATTATCCTATGTTGGACCATATTTTAACTTTTATTTATCTACCAACCAATGACAACCCCCATATCCACCCAGTTATAGAGGATATTCATCATAGCCTTGGAGTAACCCTCCAAATGCTTGGCCTAGCCATCAGAGCCCTCCCCCTCAGTGGCAATAAGCTCAAGGGAATTGGCAGCAATTTCAAGGGAACTAGCAACCACCTCCAGGAAATTGGAAACAAACAAATCAATGGAGAGGAGGGCAGAAATGGCCTACCCATAATACCACCTACATGCAACCACCTTCTTAGTCCCAACAACCTACTATAATTCCTCCACCTGATAATCCAAGTCCTAATACACCTAAACCAACTCAACTACCAGCTCAGCCCACACCCAATCCTAATAATAAGCCACAAAAATAGCATATATATTAAGCTAATTCAAATAAATTTACTACATATATTGTGAGTGTAAGTGATATCCATTTGTGTTTAGGAACCAAGCTACCAGCCCCTTCCGAGCCCATCATTACTCAGCTTCCTATGGAAGAGGAGGAGGAGCCTCTGAATGATTCATATTTATTCAAATGCACCTAAAATTCCTGAACCAGTCCAAGCCAAATGGACCAAGTAAGAACCACTATTTCCTCAAACACTGGAAGTTGCCAATAAGAAGGAAGGAAAGGAGGATACTAATTTTGACATCTTGGATTAGGTAAAGCATATACATGTTCAAATACCCCTATTTCAGGCTATAAAATATGTTCCAATCTATGACAAAGCCATTAAGGAAACTTGTCTTAAGAAGCCAGGAAGGAAGAAGAAAGACCCAACTACAATTCATGTGGTGGGCTAGCTAGCTATCACCATGTTGAGAAAAGTGACTATTCCAAAGTATAATGATCCAAGAAGTCCTATGGTAGCAGTTGTCATAAATGGGATTCAAGTGAAGAATGCTCTAATTGATTTGGGAGCAAAAATCAATGTAATGACCAAAGACATCTTGCAACAACTAAATATAGCAAGCATGCGATCTACTCCTACTATCATGTAGCTTGTAGATAGCTCTAATATTAAGTGTGATAGTGTAGTGGAGGATCTTGTGGTAGTGCTAGACTCTTGGGAATATCTAGCATATTTTATGATTCTTTCCCATAAGGCTACACTAGGCAAGTATCATGTTATCCTTGGAAGACCTTGCTTGGAAAATGTTGATGCCTATATTTGATGTTGATCAAGTGACATGAACATTTTGGATGAAAGAAGTACTAATTTTTTTCGTTATCCACCTACTCAACCATCTCATGATGAAGAAGATTTTGTATGGCCACAAGTTGGTGAGGAGGCTGAAGAAGTTAATTCTATAGCGCAACTTATGATGCTAGGAAGAAGCTCTTTCATGCAGCTCCAAGATGAGGATGAGGTGTTGATTAACATCATTAAAAACCATTATGGAGTGGAGGACACATCATCTTCTACTTTAGTCAACACACTTATGCCTGTTCTTCCTACAACCATTATTTTTTGGGACGTTTTCCTTGCAAATATTCTTCCTGCAACCACTATTCTTGTAGACATTGCTCCTGCAGATAGACCCGCTATAGCAACAGGTACATTCCAATAATTAATTATGTATGAACTAAAGGTACCATGTGTTAATGAAGCAGCCATGGTAGAATTAACTACACAAGTATAGGTGTTAGAAGGAAAATATCTGAATATTAATAATAAATTGAGTGAAGCGCAACAACTGTTGTTGGAAAATCTATTAAAATCCCATCAGCATGCATTTGCATGGGATTATCATGACATGAAGGGAATAGATCCTAAACTTTATACCCATATAATTTATATTATAAATGATTGCACTCCAATAAAATAGCCACAAATGAGGATTAATCCTACACTAAGAGAAATTGTGAAAGGAGAACTGTAGAAATTGCTAGATGCATGATTTATCTATCTCATTTTAGATAGTCAGTGGGTGTCCCCATTGGTGATTGTTCCCAAGAAAGGAGGGAATTCATGGGTTTTTTTTTATTATAGAGAACTTTATGCTACCACGAAGAAATATTTATTTCCTTTACCTTTCATTGATCAAGTTTTAGACACACTTACCAAAAAGCAATACTTCCCTTTTCTAGATGGATTCAACAGCTACAACTAGATCCATATTGCACCAGAAGACTAGGAGAAGACCACATTTACCTATCCATGGGGGACCTATTCCTATTTAGTAATCCCATTCAGCTTGTGTAATGAACTTGCAACCTTCTAGAGGGCAGTCATTAGTATATTTTCAAACATTGCTCATGATTTCATGAAAATTTATATGGATGACTTTACTACTTATGGTGTTGATTTTGATCAAGCATTGGAGAATCTCAAAAGGGTCCTATAGAGATGTGAGGATCAAAAATTTTCCTTAAATAGTGAAAAAATCTTTATGATGATGCAAGAGGGTGTAGTTCTTGGCCACTACATCTCCTATAAAGGAATTTAAGTAGATCCTGCAAAAATAGAGTTAATCACAAATTTTCCTATGCCTACAAAACAAAAGGATGTTAGAAGTTTCTTGGGTCATGCAGGAAATTATGGGAAATTTATCAAACACTTCAGTAAGGTAGCAACACCATTGTATACCCTTCTCACTAAGGATGCTAAATTTCAGTGGACTAAAGCTTGCAGCAAGGCATTTTCTGCTTTGAAGGAAACTTTGACAAATGCTCTTGTACTTAAGAGACCCAATTGGGAGCTTCTTTTCCACATTCGCATTGATGCATTAGAATATGCCATAAGAGAAGTATTAGGATAGAAAAATGGAGTTTTTGAGAGTTCTATCTACTTTTTCAACAAAAATTTGCAAGGAGTTGAATTCAATTATACTGTGATAGAGAAAGAAATGTTGGTCATAGTTTATGCACTGAACAAATTCAAACATTACATAATGAGCTACCAAATATTAGTGAACACTTATCATGTAGCCATTAGATATCTCATGAATAAACCTTTGGTATTAGGGAGATAGGAAAAATGCTTATTATTGATGCAGGAGTTTGATATAACTATTGTAGATAAGCTAGGAAGAGCTAATATTGTTGCAGATTCTTGTTCAAGGCTGACTACATCATAAGGAAACTATCCCATAGATGACTTTTTTCTTGATGATCATCTATTCTCCCTCAATGTACAAACAACCTAGTATGCTAACATAGCCAATTACTTGGTCACAAGTAGAGTTCCTTCTCATTTCTCCCCAAAAGATAAAAGGGAACTCATTGAAAGATCTTTTCCTTTCTCTTGGATTGTTGGATGTTTGTTTTATACTGGATCTGACCATGTCATGAGAATATGTGTAAGAGAAGATGAAAATTATGAAATTTTTCATGCATGTTATAATGAACCATGTGGAGGACACTTTGCAACCAAAATAATATCTATAAAGATCTTGAACACATGGTATTACTGGCCATCACTCCATAGAGATGCAAAATGGTAAATTTTATATATTAGTATGAACTAATTATATAAAAAAATGGGTAGAAGTCAAGGCCATGAAGCATGCAAAGGATAAAAAAGTTGCAGAGTTTCTTTACAAGGAGATTTTCACAAGATATGGAGTTCTAAGAGAAATAGTGACTGATCAAGGGCCACAATTCACATCAAATATTGTTGCGGCACTAGTGAATGAGTATAATATCAGACATAGAAAGTCTACTCCTTAATAGTAGTTATTCATAGGAAATATTGGGAAAATAGATTACCTAAAGCTACTTGGGCCTAGAGGACAACATGGAAAACAAATACAAGCTTCACCCCATTTGAGTTGTTGTATGGAAAGAGAGTTATGATACCAATTGAATTTGAACACTAAACTCTGTGAACTGTAGTGGATTTAGGGATGGATATTTATAAAGCACAAAGAGAAAGAATCATGTAGCTAAATGCTTTGGATGTAATAAGGAGACCATCCCTACAACATACAAAAGTAGTGCAAAATCAAAGAATCAAGTGGCATGATAGATTTATCAAAGACAAGAAGTTGAAACCAGGAGATTGAGCCTTGCTCTATGATTCAAGATATTAGGACAATGTAGGAAAATTACAAACGAGATGGCTAGGACCATATGAGATTGTTGAGGTCTTTTTCAATAAAGTCATCCAACTTACCACCATTGACCCTGTCAGGTTCAAGTTACTTGTCAATGGTCATCACCTTAGGTTATATCATAAACCAACCTCTATAGAAGATTTTTTGTAGCAATTTACCCAACACTCAGAGCTTCCTACAGCCAAAGGTGGTGGACCTAGTATCCCTCCTTCAATTGAATTGAGGTACACACTTTTCATAATAAAGACTTTCACTTATGTGGAAAAAATTTCTTTGTTATCCGCCCATCCGTACCACCTTTCTCTCTCTTCCATCACTTCATTCCACCTCATTCCATTCCACCCCATCTTTATTCATTGCTCAATCCATTTTCCAACAAGGCGAGTGTTAGTTTAAATCCATGATCTTTGCAGTAAATCTTCCACACATTTAGGTATGTTTGCATTAATTGTTATATTTAATCATCTTTTAAGTATGTTCATTTAATCATTGTATGTTAGCATAGGTATTCACATACATTCCACCATTAATTGTCAATCACCACTCCCATCTCACATGTGTGGACACATGCCCAAATTTAGGTTGGGGGGACGGAAATGAAAAAGATGCAAATATTTTATTGTCCATGTTTCAAAACATATTAGGCTATGCCAAAATTTAAAAATGAGTTAACTGCATGAGTGAAGTGATAGTAACTACAACAACCAGTTCTTCCTATCATAATTTCCCTCTATCACTCCTTTTCTTTCTATTATTGCCTTGTCCGAATCTTGAGTTGCAAGCAAGAGGAAAAAAAAGAGAAAGGAAATTCAATCGATGTAGATACTACAGGGAAGTGCACTTGATTTTTAGAAGGGGAGTTGCAAATAAAAGTGGAAAGAAGTTGTAGAGCATTTATTTGATTGTGAAAAATGGGAGGTGGGTTAGTTCAAAATGAACACATGGTGCATGATATTTTACTATAGGATGCACAATGCCTGGACAAATTTAAAAACTATGGATGGATAGATTACTTTTTTAAGCTAGATGATTTTGATGAAAGCATTACCCTTGAATTTTCCCAAAAATTTTCAGAAGGAAAAGCCATAGTAAAAGGGTTAGAAGCCATATCAATAGAGGAAAGAATTGCAAAAGTTACAGGGTTACCTACTAATGGTGAAAATTACCCTATCTCCAGAGATGCCAGGTCAGCCAGGGCTGAATTCATAGAGCCAAATGACCCCCAATTGACCATAGACAAGTAGGGTACAAAAAGAATGTCTCTTCCTGAGCCATGGAAGTAGATAGCTATGTATGTTATCAAATACATTACTTGTGAGGGCTACCAGTCAAACTTGCATTCTATCCACTTCAAGTTTTTGAACCACATGAGGCATGAGAGGAGGATGAATGTACCCAATGTGTTGTACAATCTTCTCTCAATTGTGTTGGTTGAGACCCAAAAAGGAAGGGATAATTATGTTTCCCACCATTGCGTAATTAAATTGTTAGTTGAAAAATCTATGTGATGTTTTTGGAATGAATTGGGAAGAGTTTATTAAGGTTGATCAAGATTATCACTACAAGGAGTTTGTTGATGATGAAAATTTTTCACCTAGAGCTACACCTCGATCTCATAGGCCTAGCAAGAGGGTATGCACAATGGAGGCCATTCCTAGTACTTCAACCTCTAATGTTGGATCTTGCATGAATCCTCCTGCAACAAAGGAAACCATTGAAACTAGTTCTATATTAGAGAACTCAAAAAAATAAATCTCTTCATCAAATTTTGATAATGAAGTTCCACTTGAAGCCCTCATGAAAACTAGGGCACAATAGAGGGAGGAAGAAATAAGAAAAGGAAAGGTTAAAACACATCCTGTAGAAATAAAAGTACCAAGTCTAAAAAAGAGAATGGATGATACTATCCCTCCTACAACCAAAGGAAGACATGAAGGACCTCCTAGAAAATCAAGACTAGTCAGACTTGCATTTGGTACACCTCTGTAAGAATTCCCTAAAATTGATGAGACCCCACATTAGGACTTAAAGCTCTGATGAAGCAAAAGCATTTTGAAAAAGAAGAAGAAGGCATAGTTAAGGGAGCAACAAACACAACACTGGCCGATCTTGCTAGCATTATAGAGGAATTGGAAGAAAATCAGAACTTCCTACAACATGAGCATGAAGTCCTATCGCAACAACCAGAACTAGAGCAGGAGTTCCTACGGCCACAACAAGAACATGAGTCCCTATAGCAAAACAAATAAGAAACAACACCCTTATAGCTAGAGATAACTAGACAACCTGATTCTATGCAATTAATGCCATATGAGGAGTCATCATCAATAAAAAGACTGGTAGGAATTCATAATCCTCCTAATTTTTTAGCACATGCAGTAATTTTGAATCTATGGATGGAGATACAAAGAAGGGAGGAAGAATGGAAGAAGGAAAAATAGAAGTTAAATGAAGAAATTCAAAAGAAGGATGAAGAAATTAAAGAGAAAAATGTAGAAATCACTACCCTAAAGTTAAGGGTAGATGATATGGCAGCCTTGGCACCAAATATTTTGGAATGTAGAGAACCCCCAAGGCTCTATGCTATTCTCCTAAAAGAGAAGTATCTCTTTTTTAAGATATCAAGACTTGCCTTAGGTTTAAATCCTTCTATTGATACCCCTATGGAATTTTTCAATGCTTATAGGATTGCCTCCCCTAAAATGAAGAATTTAGTATGTGAATTTTATTTAAATAATTATGTTGTCACAAAGAACCATGAGTGGAACCCACTATTGTATGTTGGATATTTTCAATTCAAAGCATTCATGTCTTGGGCACAAAATGAAATTAGGTGGGAACAACAACACGGTGCTTATAAACAATTGGAGTCTAATATCCATCTGCATGTTAAAGCTAAATCAAGTAACCCAAAGGATATTTTTAGAGAATGGTGTAGAATGTTGCTAAGACCGAGCTATGGTAGTAGGATTATGCCTTGGATTGAGGCAATTTACACTGAGTATAAGGTAAAAATAGTGGAAAAAGAGGAAATTGTGAGGAGATGTTTATCCTAGAGATGGAATAGTTTGACACATGAGTTGAAATAGGCTAAGCCTCATTCCATCCACAATTATGTTGTAGTATTAAAAATAATTGAGAGACATATTCAGATTGGAAGAAATTAGGGATGGCATTGGCTTCCCCTAACTTTTCAGCCACCCATGCCCATGTGGCCCATTCCAAATTTTAGATTCTACTAGAGTGATATTGTCATGGAAAGGTAGAGATGGGATAGATTTGATAGATTGGGAGGATTCTATTAGGATCCTAACTCACACACTGTAGCCACTAATGGTGGATAGCTCTCAATTGCAAAGTTTAGATCTTTGACCAAGCAGAGGAACAACTCTTCTCATACTGGAGGACTAGAAAAATATTAGTTTGGGAGGAGTGATAAGCCTAATATTTGGTCTAGTTTGGGTAGAATCTATAGTCTATTTTCTCATTTATTTCATGTCTTTTAATGCTTAAATGTTGGGATTGGCATAATGTTTCCCTCAAACCATTGATATTCGAGATTACCCTATCTCTACAAGCTTTAATGATATTTGGCATGATATGTGGGTCATCTATGTTGATTTTTCATATGACTAATGAGTGTTTGTTAGAGCGATTATTGATGTGCATATATTATGCGTACTAACCTTAGACTGCAAACTTAATACATCAAGTTATGGAAGACATTGTCAGCTAGGCATGCACCACAATGTCCAACTCAGAAGCCACTCTAGGTCAAAGGCAGTCGATAGTAGAGATTCTTCATGCAACTGAATATAACCACCTTGAAATGGACTTTAATGATTGAGAATGTATGGGCATTACTGTTGTGTTGGATCTACGCTTGACTTGCATGTCTAACTAGATTCCATTCATGCATAACTCTCACTGCTCCACTTTCCCCTATTTCCCCTAAATGGCATCCTCCCAATCATGGAGTTGGCTTCCTTGTTATCTATAGTATAAATAATAATTTGATGCTCCTTCTTTGGAGTTTTCACAATTCTACTTTGTACTCTCATTCCAGTGATATAGATACATTACTCTTTGTATGCACTATTTACAGTGAATGAAAATAAAATTTTAAGTTCAAACATCTAATTTTTTGTTAGTTTAGAGGATACTTATCCAATGGGGCCCACTTGGTGAGTAATCCATTCTATTAGATATCATTAGCTTAGTATTACTTTCCATTTTATACTTAGTTTGAAATCTAGCATTGACTATTCTTGTAGCCACTAGAAGTCCATTTTGTCTCTATTCCTACAACCAAAGTAAGCAGAGTAGTCCCTATTTGTTCAACAGATTTTCATTCTTGCTTTGTATTTCAATTTCATCATAGTTATTGGTGGATGTTTAGCATTTTTTTAATTTCATTTCAGCTATTTACTTTCAGCATTGTGTTTCTTAGTTGTAGAATGCAATGACTACTTGAGCCCCCTAGTGCACATACAATGCTGACCCATTTCAAGTTCATCTCCTTGGGTTGAAAAGTTAAATGTACCTTCATGATAGTTGAATGACTATTCAGGTTAGATGTCTAATCTCTAAATCATGGCCGTAAAAGACCAGTTATGAGATCATTGTAGGAGGCTGATACATGGGTCTTGGGACCCTAATTTTGAATGCACCTAAAAAGGTCCCTTTTTGGAGTCTATTCCACGAGTTTTATGCATTGGGACTAAGATGCCATGTAGGGAATCTTAGTCCCCCTTGGGTTATTTTTTAGGATTTAATTTCAAATTTTGGCAAGATTTAGCCTCCTTTAATTAATGGCATCATATGTTAGTTTGGTGTGGTGTAATTTCAGGATATTGAGCATAGATAAGTATAAATGCAAGGTTCTTCCACTCATTTTTCATCCAAGCTTTCAAGTATTCATTCTTGAGGAAATTTTATGAGATTAAGAGCATTCAAAAGTATTTCTTCAAGCATTTAGATCCATGATCAAGATTCAACCATCATATCAAAGGAGATTATTGCATCATGCGTGTTTTTGGAGCTAACATTTGGGATATAGAGTTTTGATTCGAGCAAGAAATTAAAGTCAAGATCTATCAAGCACTTCATTGATTCAAGATCTAAATTCAAGCTAGCCATCTCACATAAGTTTGCAAACTTCACAACAAGGGTTTGGTGAGTTGTAACATTGCATGTTGTTCATTCATTATTTATTTCCTTTATTTCATTTTATTTCAAGGTTTAATTACCAACAAGGAGTTTGACCAAGGAAAACCCCTATTTACTAACAATCAACAAGTTTTTCCTCTCTCATGTGGTTGTGATTGTAGGTTTAGGTTGAAGACTTGAATATCATTTGAAGTGAAAAGTTGCAAAGTTGTCATCTTCGCAAAAACTCACCTATAGTCCAAATCTAGAAGTTTCAGGACCTAAGATCAAAGAAGAAGGAAGTGTAGACATCAAGCCTCAAGATCAGATTTGAAGTTTTTAGAAATTCAGATTAGGACTAAGATAGTAGTAAGGGAATTTAGTCCTCCCAAGGGTATTATTCAGAAATTCTTTCAGATCTGGTTCTAACATCTTAAGATTTGGCATATGCCCCGACAAATAATAAATAGACTAATAAGACACTAAGGGCATCTTAGTCCTCCATAGCATATTTTGACAGCTTCTTTACATTTCTGAAATCATCATCACATCTCTAGACTTCCCAAGTACAAATATCACAACTTCCAATTGCTTAATTTCATCATTTGCATCCTTCATTTAGATTGCATTACTAGGTTTTTTGACTTGAATGTTAAGTTATCTTTTCCAAGCTTTTTCCTAGTGGTGAACCCCTCAAAGATGAAAATACCCCCTCCTAGGTCTTCCTTGTTGAGAATTCACTCACCTTGTGAGGTTGACATTCAATCCAATTAGGACTCCTCAAGCATAATTGAATGACCTAGAGGAGAAGAGAGTGAGCATCACCCCCATTTTACCTTCCAGTTCATTTTGGTGAACCTCACCTCTTTGACCATTCATTTTCTGATTTTGAGTCCATTAAATTCCTAAATCTAGGTTGCATTCATTATTGCATTGTATCTTGCGTTAGTGAAAGTGCATTTAGGGTTTCTCATATTTAGTGAAAGTAAATCTAGGGTTTCTTACATTTTCATTAGTGAAAGTGCATATAGGTTGCATTTTTACATTCTTGCATCAAATCATCTCATTAAAAAACTAAAAATTGCATTGTTACTCATCCTAATTGAATTTAGAAACACTGTTATTGCATTCAAATTTGCATCTAATTTCTTGTTATTAGTCACTTTTCCTTGCATTCATTTTCACAATTTTATGTTTCCAAACATCAGTTCCTTGAATAGGAAACTTGTGAACATTGTAAAAAATCCATAATTTATTATTTTTCTGAAAAAAACCTATGCTAGGACTAAAACACCCTTCCTTGCATCTTAGTCCCTATTAGGGTTTCTAGCTCAGAATCCTCTCTATTATTTGTTGTATGTTTCAATCCCTGGAACCTCATAATTTCACCAGTAGGACCAAGACAACCTTACTAGAGTCTTAGTCCCTGTTGAATTTGACTTTCAATTTTTTAGGGTTTGAAATTTCTTTTTTGTGTCTCTGTGTGCTACTTTTAGTTTTTTATTATAGTTTGTAGACTTGTTATCTCAATTTTTTTCATTTCATGTAATTGTAAACATAGGATATTATTTTCATTACACTTTCTTTGGTTTATCCCTTGCATGAGTTGTATTATTTAGTGTCCTACTATCAATAGTATGGTTAGAAAAAGTGCGAGACTCATGGAATCTTGTGATAAAACACTCATTGTGGATCTTGGTTTATCAAGCTCTCTTACTCCTAGTGTTGGTACTAGTTCATTAGGTATGGACCTGTAGAAGAGGGGGATTCACTACTCATGAATTCTCTTAATTTAGAGAGCCACATAGGGTGAACTTCCCTAATCTACCTCAGGAATAGTGACGAGAGTTTTAGAATCTAAAAGAGTGGGTCACAAAGAATTTTTGGACAAACTAACAAGCTCTCAGCCAAAGGACATCAGTGCAAACAAAAATGATAGCATAGTGCATTTGTGTCTCAGTGGCATGCTAGTGTCTCATATGAATGAGAAATAAATTTTATCTTATAAAGTTCCTAAATGACCACTTCTACTCCAAATGCTAAAAACCATATAATATAGTAAAATAATAGAAAGTGATAGAACTGAGATAAACTAAATTAGAGAAGATAAGGAGGAGAAAGGAAGAAATTATGACTGTGCAAGTGATGAAGCTTCAAATAAGTGAACGTCTTCAAAACTTGCAAGCGTGATATCTAGAGAGAATGTTGGGGCTATAGAGGGGTTTGCCTCAGTCAAACCCCTATTTTGGTGTTCCCACCTCCACTAACAACCAAGATAGAAAGAGAGAGTGTAACCAAAATGGAAAAAGCATGTGGTGAAAGAAAAACCCACTCAGAAGTAGAACCCGCACCACCAAGTAAGCGTGTGATAAAAGCAAACCCTGCTCAAGGAGGAGAACCTATATCACCTAGTAAGTATGCAAATAGTAGGGGATATGGAATCCCAAGATGCTCACAAGCATAAAATCAGGGAGATGAAGCTGCCAAAGTGTTGTAAAGAGGGATTGAGAGAGCTTGAAGTTGCTACAAGTTGTTACAAAGTTGTACAAGCAAAAGCTAAAGTGTGGAAGGCTAGAGAGAAACAAGAAGTGGAAGAAATCCCCAAATGAAATGAAAAGAGGACTTTTAAAGAGGGAGAAGAATCTTCTTGGGTGGTTACAAGGAATCTCGAGCCATTTCCACTGATAAACTTAGATGACAAGTGGAAAATATGCTAAAAAATGACCATCTGAGAGTTGACACATTGCAGGACTCTAGCGTGGTGCACAAAAATCTGCATGGTGTGCTAGTGTCCAAAAATGTCACACTACAAAACAATGCAAATGGAAAAAGTGAAAAGTTCAATGAGAAGTTAACACATAAGGGTGACTATTGAAAAGGGGTGTTGGAGCATCCTGAGAGGGAGAAAGGCTGATGCAAGAGTTAAGATGAGCCTACTCAAGATGCTAAGGGAATGGACACTAAATCAAAAGCAATAATGTATGTGAAATTGTAGGGGGTTCAATTTTATGATCATATAGGACCATACCTTTGATACCTCTTTTTCCATGCCTACTTTATCTACAAGTGCTATGATAAGTGTTCAAAAAATGGTTGACCATATCCCTCAATAAAACATAATGAAAATGCATGAAGACCTAGCCCATTTATAAGATAGTGTGAGTACTGGAAAAATTTCCAACACAGTTATATACCTACCATAGATAGTATTCACTGCATTATGGAAAGTGATGAAGGACTCGAAGTTGTGTGTACCCTAGCTCAAATCTTTGGAAAACATATTCCTCCCACCACTAATGGTGCTCAAGCTTCAAACAATGTGCAAATACAAGGAGGAAATCAAACTCCTCCCCCTTCAACCATCACATCCATTCCTACCTATACCAATCCTCAAGTGACCACAACAATGCAACCAACTAGCAATATCTTTCCTTCCTCAAACATTTCCTCTAGTGCTCCTTATACTTATGTGGCATTTAATCCTATATATCCTCCTGTAATCAATCCATTCACTTGTCCTTCCAACATATAGACACCACCACCATATTCACCTCCATCTCAAACCATAAGTAATGATCCTATCATTAACCACCTCTTACAAATCTATTCATCCATTCAATGCTAAGTTTCCACCATAAATAAAACTCAAAATCGTCCACCTTCCTCCTATGTTAAAAGCAGCCCATTATCTTTGGAACTCTAGTGCCACAAGGTATAGAGATCCTTAGATTTGAGAAATATGGAGGAAAGGTAGATCCTATAAATCATCTTAATGCCTTTACTGCTTTGTGTCGTGACTTCATCCTTGAGGACAAACTTTTGGCTAAGCTTTTTCTCTCATCCTTGAAAGACATTTCCTTCGATTATTTTTCTCAATTATCAAATAACTCAATTCATTCATTCAATGAAATTTTTGAGCCCTTTATTAACCATTTTTAAGTGCATATGGTTCCTAAAATAATATTAGTTGATTTGATTCAATGTAAGCAAAATGAGGGTGAAAAATTCACTGAATTTATTTCACATTACCAATAAATTTATTCCCAAATAAATTTGAATATTGTTGATTCCCACCTCCATAAGATGTTCATAGAAAATTTACAAAGCAAGATATGAGACAAACTTACCATGATGAAATTCCCTTCCTTCATGCATTTATGTACTACTCTTTGAGATTATCAGAATTTTGTAGGTAGTAGTGAACCAAAATCCACCTCTTCCTATCCTGAAAAGCCTGAATCCTCAAACCAGAACACCTACCAACCTTTCCAAATAAAAAATTAAAGTTTACTTCAACTAAATCCTACATCCAACCTACCCAATAGGTTGATACCCAAGTAACATCTATAAAGAAGAGTAATCCTTATATCTTTGGGCATCCACAAAGACAATTTACTCCCTTACCTAACACACTTCACAATATCATGACCTAGCTATTAAATAAAAACATGCTTATCTTACCTCCCATTCAACCTCTTGACCCTAGCAATATGTTATCTTTGAGCTTTATACATAATGCTTATTATGCTTATTACAAACAAAAAGGACATGATATAGAATAGTGCCAATGTCTTAAACATCTTGTGCAAGACCTCATTAATTCTAATCATATTCAAATTGGAGGTGTGAATGAAAAAAGGTAATAAGTTTGTATCTCCTCCTAACCAAAAATTGCAAATATTTACCAATCCCATGCCTAACCATAATATTTCATTTGTTAAGGCTATTGAAACTAAGCCCAATGTGATGAACATTGACACGAATGATGAAAACATGAGCAATAATGAACAAAATCCTATGAATGATGGTGAAAAAAATCATATGGATACTAATGACCAAATTCCTATTCATATAATGATAGGAGTGATTGACATCAAGCCTCGTAAACAAAAAACCATAATGCTTAATGATATTACTTTTTCTTTAGAAGAAACAATCAAGAATGAAAATAATGGTCCTCTTTACATAGCTGACAAAATCAATAACAAGCCCACTCCTAGGATTTTAATTGATCTCATCTGTGGAGAGAATGTGATCATAGAAGAAATCTTATATGTGCATGAGCTTACTCGAGATAGATATGATAAACTAAAAGCATGGATTAAAACTCATGATGATTTTTCCCATGCTACAATGGGCTTGATCACACTCCCTTTACAAGTAGGACCTAAAAAATCAAATGTATCATTCTCTATCATCTCTAATTTAGATCAATTTCATGTGAAGTTAGGCTACATATGGCTTTGCTCCATGAATGTGATCCCATCCATTGTCCATAAGTGCTTAAAGTCTCCAGTTGACAATGAAATATTCACTGTGAACCATAGTGACTTTATCCCTCCATATTCCCTTGGAAAGTTTTCCTTAGACTATTTCTAGCCTAAGCCCATGGAACCTATAATACCCCATGAGGACTTCTTATTCCTATCCTACCAAAAGTTCAATGTAAAATTCATAGCCAAATTATCCCTTGAAATTTTTCCTCCACCTATGCTTGAACCTCGACCCCTTGAAGAAAACAATATTGAGCTCAAAGCCCTTCCAACTAACAAAGACCCATCCATCAAAAATATTTTTCCTATTTCCTACAAAAGACTAAGAGAAAATAAAATAAGTCTTAATCCACCTCCTAAGAAAATTTATAAAGTAAAAGAGAAAATGGTTGAACAACCTTCCATGGTTTCTTCCATTCTTCCCTCACAAAAAGAAAAGGAACCTAAGGTTGATAAACCTTCTCCTACACAAACACAACTTGAAAACCATAATAAAAGAAATAAAATGCTAGAGAGCATGGGTGTAGACATTGTGCTATCACTTGAAAGATGAATGAAGAGAATAACATTGAAAATCTAAATCTAAACTTGATAGAAGCAATAAAAAATGACCCTCCTCTCTTACTAGAACAAATAGATCCTATGTCTCCAACACAACAAGTGATAGGACCTTCCATGGATATTATCATTCATCCTCCTATTGTGGTTAACTTGGATGATGATGAAGAAACCACTAAAATTGATGAGCAAATGCATAAAGAGTTGATTTTGTTATTTTCCTCATCCATGAGCTTAAATGATAATAAACATGATGATCCTCCTAAACTGAGTGATGCACCATGTGTTGAACTTTGTGATTCTCCTAGTATAGAACTTGATGTTGTCTATCTCTCTAGTGATCTACATTTTGCATATACTGAACAAGATTGGGATGTGGATGGCCTACTGGATGCTTGACACACATGTGCTTTACTAGTATTTTTCATTTTATTTTGATGTTATTGCATGTATGTAATGTGATCCCCCATGATGTTCTTTTTGATGTTTCCTCTCTATGTGCATTCCTCTATTTTTACTTTCATTCTTCTATATGTTGTCAGCGTTCACCTTTGCATTTATCTTTACATTTCATTTTTGTCTTGTGTTTTCCTTTTGGGGATGACACAAGGTGTCAAGACACCCTATGTCTCTTCCATGTTGACCCAAAAGGACTTTCTTTTTCTTTTTCTCTCTTTGTATCATTCTTCCAATTATATGTGTATTTGGGGAATGATGAAAGTACTGAGCTCTCTAATATCATTGCAGCAAAGATAGATACTAACCCCAAATCCATAGATCTCGTATGTGCTTCTAGGGGGAAATCCTTTCTTTTCCTTTTTCTTTTTCATGTTTTTCTACTTTAAAGTAATTGCTTACAACACGTGTTTAGCAATTTCTTTAAAGTGGGGGCATACATTGGCATTATTTTTGCATGATTTCATTTGCATTTGTTTCCATGTTCCTTGATGTGATTTTCTTACTTCATGCGATGTGTTTTTCTCTTTGTGGTGACAATGGGAGTAATCATTGTTATTAGATTTCCACAATCCATAAGAATGTCATAGTTGCTTCTCGATTTGATTGTGTATGCTTTTTTGATTCAAAAAAGCATACACAACCAAATCCAGAAGCAACTATGACAATGGGAGTAATGTCCTTCAAGAGTGTGATCTATCTTATCATACTACATTCCTCTTAGTCATGATGTGACACACTACATCTCCTAAGTTGTGAATCTTTTATCCTTTGATTGGTCTTGGAGACATTAGGAACAACATCCCCTAGGATTAATATCTCAAGTGAACTAAGTAAAATCCCTTTGAACATCCCTCTTCCTTATTGCATTGCATTTCTGTACCTTATTAAAGTCATGGAGGTATGACTTTGATTTGGTTCCTTGGGGCTCATTTAGTGAACAACTAGCTTCACTAGCCCTTGTGAGCATGAATTTTTGTACCTTATTAAATTCATGGAGGTATGGCTTTGACATGATCCCCTGGGGCTCACCTAGTGAACAACTAGCTTCACTAGCCCTTGTGAGTGCATTTTTGTACCTTATTAAAGTCATGGAGGTATGGCTTTGATATGATCCCCTGGGGCTCACCTAGTGAAAAACTAACTTCACTATCCCTTGTGAGTGTGCATTTTCTTTTTGTCCTTATCATATTCATGGGGGTATGGCATTAATATGGACTTCCTAGGGCTCACCTAGTGAACACCTAGCTTCACTAACCCTTGTGAGCATACATTTTGTTTGCATAGTGGATAGTGTGTTCCACTTGTAAACCTCTTTTTAAAAAACAACCTAAACCCTGTCCATAGTACATTGGATGGCCAATCGAAGCTTGATTCATTGAATTTTTCTTTTTCTTTTTCATTTTTCCCTTTTCCTATCTTTGATGGTGTATGTTTGTGATCTGGTTATGGCTTCATATATCATCTACATGTGAGTTATTTTGTGCCTATGTTGGTTTGGCATAGGATTTTGATCCTAGGGGCTTGGCCACCCTCTTGGTCATTTTCATCCTATCTTACTATAATTCATACATTTGAACCCCTCTTGATTGCATGGTTGTCTACTTTAGTGTGATTTTGAAGCAAGTTCATCCTCTTAGTAAAGTGGAGGCTAAATGTAGTGTAGGAAAATGCATACCCTTGCATTTTCACACTTGTTTGGGCCTTCCTTGCTTTATTTATCCCTATTTGTGTCTTAATTTGTCCTATTTTTCATCCACAAGCCTAATAAACTAAGTATTTTTTTGGAAAATCCCAACAAACATCAATGGATAAATGATCAATTTAATGATTATGTCTGTGTGTCCCTAATTTATGGGCTAGACTAAAACACCACCTAGGGAATCTTTTTCCTCCGTGGGTCTTGGGACCCTAATTTTGAATGCACCTAAAAAGGTCCCTTTTTGTAATTTGTGCTTCAAGTTTCATGCCTCGGGACTAAGATGCCACCAAGGGCATCTTAGTCCTCCTTGGCTTATTTTTGAGATTTAATTTCAAATTCCAGTAGGATCTAGCCTCCTTTAATTAATGAATTCATATGTGTTGGAAGCCTTGTAGCATGGGCATGAAGTATGGATGGTTTTGTTGGTTGTTTCTATGTTGTCATTGACATCAACATGGTGATACTATATGGGAAGTCTACTTGGTTTACTAGAAGTTGTTCTTTGCTGGTAATACCCTTTTGTGATGGATCAGTGTGTTGGTATTTGAGTCTAAAACTCACTACAATATCTGATATGACTCTAATATCTTAACCATGTTTTCTTGACTCATTTATACAACTATATCCTAGATCTTGAGACATCTTTTGTTGTGAGTAGAAAGTTATCTCTGATAGAGTTTCACTCTGTATCCTACTATTTTTATGTTTGTGGAATATTGAGAGGGAGACTCCACATTCTACTAAGGTGAACATTCTTATGCTATAATTTTGATGATAGTCTCTATGTTGTTAGTATGATGAGAAATTAATGTGTTCTCGGATCTGGAAGATGTTTTCTTTGAGGATTATTTGTTGGTTTGGAGAGTTGTGTTCTAGTCTTGGCTGAGTCAGCATATGCAATATATTATGAAGACTAGTTATGTTGTATGAATGATAGTTAACTTGGTATAATACACTACATGGATAAAATGTTAAATCTTATGTGGTGCCGACAAAGAAGGTTTTTGTGTTCATCTAATTAGGCCGACCTAATTAATCATCAAGATATACTTGTATATATATAAGATTTTTTGAGGAATGAAAGAAAAGAGAGAGGTGTGATGTACATGATAGTAAGAAGGAGAAGTGAATGTGAAGAGGAGAAGATTAGAGCCTAAATGATTTATTAGTTGTGATCATGTAGTTTTGTTGAGCGATTGTTGTGTGAGGCAATACTTCTTATTTTGAGCTTTAGTGGAACTGAACCCTGCACATTGAAGGTGTATTCTATTAGTTCAATCTCTTATCAGTGAGCCACTATCATTGTATCTTGGTGGTTAGCCATCTTTTGTACTCGAGATGTGAGCCTTTTTAATTACAATGAGTCCTTGTAGTGAGCCCCATAATATTTTGTATCTAGATATTATTGTGAGTTAACCCTCACCATAGTTTTTCCCATTTTTGGTTTTCCACATAAAAATTTGGGTGTTCATGTGTATGGTTGCATTTAATTTTTTCTATGTTCTCTCTTGTTGACTTGGTCTAAATTGTGATAATGTTTAAGTGATTTTTTTTATGTTTTTGTGGAATACTGATTCACCCCCCTCTCAGTATTCTAGATATTCAACAATATGTCAGCATGGTGTGGTGTAACTTAAGGATATTAAGCATAGATAAGTATAAATACAAGGTTCATCCACTCATTTATCATCCAAACATTCAAGTACTCATTCCTAAGGAAATTTTATGAGATCAAGAGCATTCAAGAGAAGTTCTTCAAGCATTTGGAGCCATCATCAAGATTCAACCATCATATCAAAGGAGATTCTTGCATCATGTGTGTTTTTAGAGCTAACATTTGTGATGTAGGTTTTTGATTCAAGAAAGAAATTAAATTCAAGATCTATCAAGCACTCCATTGATTCAAGATCTACATTCAAGCTATCCATCTCACACAAGTTTCCAAATTTCACAAGGTCTTGGTGAGTTGTAGCATTGCATGTTTTTCATTCATCATTTCCCTCTGTTATTTCATTTCATTTCAAGGTTTAATTACCAACAAGGGTTTGACCAAGGAAATCCCCCATTTACTAACAATCAACATTTTTTTCCTCTTGCATTCTTATGATTGCAGGTGTAGGTTGAATACTTGAAGATCATTTGAAGTGAAAATTTGCAAAGTTGCATTGCAAAGTTGTCATCTTCATGGAAACTCACCTATAGGCCAAATCTAGAAGTTTCTAGACTTGAGATCAGAGAACAAGGAAGTAAAGACATCAAGCTTCAAGATCACATTCAAATTTTGTAGAAATTGAGATTAAAACTAAGATAGTAGTAAGGGCATCTTAGTCCTCCTAAGGTTATTTTTCAAAAATTCTTTAGATCTAGTTCTGACATGTGAAGATTTTGCATCTACCTCAAAAAATAGCAATGGGACTAATAAGATGTTAAGGGAATCTTAGTCCTCAATAGAATATTTTAACAAATTCTTCGTATTTCTAGAATCCTCATCACATCTCTAGACTTCCCAAGTACATACATCATAACTTACAGTTGATTAATTTCATCATTTTCATCTTTCATTTATCTTGCATTACTAGGTTTTGTGAGTTGAATGTTAAGTTGTCTTTTCCAAGCTTTTGCTCAGTGGTGAACCCCTCAAAGCTGAAAGAACACCCTCCTAGGTCTTCCTTGTTGAGAATTGACTCACCTTGTGAGGTTGATAGTCAATCCAATTAGGACTCCTAGGGCCACTATTTATTCTTCCAACTTCATGCACTCATCTAATTTAGACTTTAGTTCAAAGTTAACTACATCTTTTATTCTTTTAGCTTCCTCTACTTGTGTATTCAAGCTAACTATCATTTGATTAGATTCTTCAAGACTCTTGGTTAGCTTATCAATCTCCTTTTGTGCATGCATTTTTTGTTCTCCATTTTCCTTCTTCAAATTATCAATCTCATCCAAAGAATAGATGAGTTCACCTTCTAAATCCACTTCTCTTCTTCATCATGGTCTTCAACCTTGCCATTTTCCTTAACTGTAGTGCCTTTTTCCATGAGAAGGGATTCATTTCCTTTAACCATCAAGGCATAGTCATATCTGTCATCTAAGCTAATGTTGGCTTTAAATGAACCACTTTCTTTTCTTATATGCAGAATCTTCTTCTTCTTCCTTTCACTAACATTTTATTGCTCAGAGTTATTCTTTTTACCATAAGTGCATTCGAAAGAAAGATAACCAATTTTACCACAATTAGAGCACTTAAATGGTTATATACCTCTATATTTGTCAGAGCCTCTCCTTATTCTTCTGATGAAATCAGCTTCCACAACATCATACCCATCTGATCTAGATGTAGATGCCTCCATCTCTTCATTTCTAGCTGCTTAAAATGTGGTTTCTTTCTTAGAAACTTTTGCAACTCCCATTCTCCTCTCATAGGTTGTGAATATTCCATGTAACTCATCAAAGTTGAGTTTATCTACTTCTCTAGCTTCTTCTATCACAAAATTTTTAGAGTTGTATCTAGATGGCATTGACCTTAAAAAATTTTGAACAATAATAGGCTATTTCACTTCTTCTCCTAGACCTCTGATAGCATTTACTATTTCATCTACTCTGAAGAGGTATTCTATAATATTCTCTTCTTCATTCATCTTTAAATTTTCAAACTTGTTTCTAAAAAATGTAGTTTAGCCAACTTCACTTTGTCATCTCCTTGATAGATGTTCTTTAACTTATTCCATATATCATATGTAGTCTTACAATGCATGAATTTAACAAACACCAAACTTGACAACCCATAAAGAATTGCATTATTTTCCTTAGCATTGTATTCATATGCCTTCCTTCTAGCCTTAGTAGTTGGAGATGTAGAAGGAATAGTATACCCCTTCACTACTGACATCCACACATCAAACCCTTATGAAGACAAATATGCTCCAAAAATCATAGTCTCCATCTACTATGCTCCAAAAATAATAGTCTAATCCATCAAAGAGAGGTACTTCATTTGTAGATAAGCCCCTTGACTAACTATTTTGTGTTAACTTGTCAAGATCTACCCGAGCTAATTAAGCTTCTCCTTGGGAACCATGGCTTTAATACCAATTGTTGGAACACAACAATCTACTAAGAGGGGGTGTGAATCAGTAGATTAATTAAAACTAATTTATTTTTAGCCCTTTATGCAAATTTATTAAACAAGCAGAGAGATAATCATACACACACACAAAATCCCATAACATAAGATATGCATGGAAAACCCAACATGGGAAAAAACACAGTGACAAAAGCTTCTTGATTTTATTGCTCAAATCCAACATCACAATCAAATCTTCTATTTATAATGTTTAAGGGCACCAACCCTAAGGAGGTAGCAATCCCTTGGTTTTAGGAGCACCCACTCCAAGGAAACACAAACTCCCTACTATAAGTACCTACCTAGATATCTGATGGCACCCACCAATTAGAATTACAATGCAATGTATTACAATTTGTTCTTTTGAAAACAATTCAATGTTGCAACTTAATTTTCAATTGCACAATTCTTTGCAACTCAACCCTCTAATCTACACCTCTCTTAGTTCTGCACCTTGAATGAAAACCCTTACAATGAATGTCCTTTTTCTTGGGTTCCACTCTATCTTCACAAGTGCATTCTTTGTCTACTTCACAACACTCTCTTACTCTACTACATGCACTTCTCAACACTTGAAAATTTCTTGATTTTCTTCTTTTTACATTCCTTGAAAGACCTAAAATTGATGCCTTGAACTTTGCACACATGTCTAGTTTCTTTGTTAGGGTTTAATTGTTCACAATCTTCTCCAACAAGCTACCTATTCATCAATCCACATACCATCATCATCAAATTTTGTACCAAAGTCATTTTTGGTGTATATCCGATCTTTGGTTTATGTTCTTTAATTCATATTTGTTGTATTGATCTTTTTCTTGTTTGGAATGTGTTCTTCAACACCCAACCAAACCAATAACCATTGAACTTAGTAGCTAGAGGGATTAAAAACATTTATTTTGTGTTTTATGTCGACTACCAGTCAAAACCTGCATTCATATAGACATAGCCATTGTAGATCTTCATCTATGATCTTGGGCCATCAATGTTTGTTCTTCATGCCACAAGCCTCTAACCATCATTTAATCTCACCAAATTTGAAATACAATTGGTAGATTGATCCCCTTTAAACAATCACTGTTGATTATAGTCCTTTATATATGTCCATTGTGACTTCATAACAAATCACATTTTCAACAAGAGAATTGATCACCAAATTCACAATGTAAAGAGACATAACAATCACCATCTAATCACCTTCACTCAATCTTTGTCATTGACTTCCCATCGTAACCTCTTTTTGTATTGCAACTCCTTTTTTACATTAAGAGAGTTTAATCATGATGGAAAGGGACCATGTGATGTAATATGAAACTTCCACCTATCCATCTAGACACATGTCCACCTTATCGCTCCATCACATTTCTGACAAGTGGACCCACCATGTCTTCATTGCAACTTTTTAATGTATCGTAGAAAGCTTCATGTATTGAAGATGCATAAATGCAATGTGAATGCTCCTCATGATGCAATCCCATTTTTCCACCTATCTATGCAATCATCATATACCACTATCCTTCTTTCATTAGACATCACATATTGCACAAATCCTTATGACTTGAAGAGTGCAAAATGTAATGCACTAACACTATGCGATGCAGCCACAACATGCCACTTGTAAACATTAATGTCACCTTTCACTAGCATTCATTCATCACACATCATGCAAAGGCTTCCTTCATTTTACTTCTCAATAGCGATGTGAAGCACAAATGTGATGACCATCATATCTTCATTCATTTGATCTTAATCATTGGTCACATATCACCTAAATGCTCCCGCCAATGAAGATATAAATCAAAATGTGAAGAAAACATGTGATGGCCATTGGATCTCATGTGCTTTGATATTCACCATTGAACATCTCCATCATACATCATACAAATACTTGCTCACGATAGACAACAAAACATGATGTGAAGAACAACCGCAATGCACACATATTGTATATCACTAAAACACCTAGCAAATAAAAAGTGTTCCACCCAAAGTGAAGGGTTGATGTGATGCACATGTAAGCTCCACTAGTCGATAGCACAAGGTAAAGGGGTTAATAAACCTAATGACACTAATAACTTAAGTTATAACTTGAACAACTTGCTACCATCTCTATCTAGTCAATGAGAAAATAGAATCTTTGTTCAACACCATGATTGTAAACCTTAGAGTTATCAACAAAACCCTAGTTTTTTCTAAGAGTAGAGAAATTAATTATGAGCTTAATATATTTCCTATAGACCTACAACTCACACTTCTGGAAAGCTCTTGAAAAACCCACATCAAATCTACATCCTAGTTTCTCTATAGACTTTTGAAAGTCACACCTACAATAAAATGTCAATACTGCATGACAACTTTGCAACATTGCATAAACATGCTCTTCTCTCCATCATATTGCTCCATATTTCTAGAGACTGGACCATGACATAGTTCAAAATCATTCCAATGCTCTCCCCTATAGGATATCACTCAAATATCCCCCTTTGACATCAATGACAATATCATTCCAACACATTCATGTGTACTACCAATGATGTGAAGGTTGGCACACTACAAGTTACATGTTTTTTCCTTAGGGATGTGTGTCATAGAAAAATAGCCCCTTGTCATTTGCATGGCCTTTTAGGTCTTGTTTCATGGTGTCTGATATATTTTGCTCTAATTTTATGTTGTAACATGACTTGAACATGCACATTTAGGTATTAAAATTGAAATAATGATGTCTTTTGAAGGTGTTGTGAAGCATTGTAAAACATTTCTACACTTCTATACTCTACGCATTACAATTTACCTTAAAATCACCTTTTTATCACTAAACAAGTCCTATTTTGAAGTGTTGTAAAGTCTTGTAACAATATTTCATTCTTTTCTAGGCATAACTTCACTATTTATCCCTTCCTTATCCTTTATTTGGTCCCTTTATGCCCTCATATTATTTAATTAACTATATTTTTGAATGTTAACCCAACAAACAACATTAAATATAGATAATTCTTGACACCCATTTTCAGGTCCTAGGTGGGACCCATTCACCATGGGTAGTGAATGAGTCCCCCTTGGCTCCAAATTCAAAATTTTTAAAATTTCCTTTCAATTTTTTATTCAAAAACACTTGATGTCAGTCTATGATGAGGTATGAATGGGTAACTAAGGCACAAGATTGTATAAATAAGTGATCTTCACCTCATTTTACATCTACAATCTCCTAATTCATTAAAGCAATCTCGAGAATTCAAGCATCTTACATCATATCAAGCATTATTCAAGCACTTCAGAGCATCCATTGACACTACTTTATATTTTTATCATCAAGGGTTTGGTAATTTGATAGCAATTGCATGTTATTAGTTTATCATTCTCTTTTATTTTATTATCTTATTAAGGGTTTGATTACCAAAAGTGGGGTTTGACCAAGGCAAACCCTTATTTGCTAACTCTCAACCATTTTTCCCCTCTTGGATGTGTGTTTGCAAAATTTTGTATGAAAATTTATCAAGAATTTAGGTGCTAAAGATTGGTCAACAATTCAACTAGGTGCATCAAGCCAAATAAACTCGATTTCAAGCTTGGAGAAGGTTTTCTATCTATTTCTTGTAGATTTGACTTTGGCAACCTAACAAGCAAATATTTCCAAATCTGGTGTTACAGAGTTGTCTCTTGATTTCTTAGAAATTTTGGAGAGGACTAATTCACCACCTGTAGTAAATGATTCCAACCTTAAGACTAAAAATATGAATTTTGTCAGATTTTGGATCTTGATAGTCAGAAACCTATTTCTAACAAAGTTTCACTAATATCAAGACTAATTCGCCACCCTGGGTGAATGAATTCCATTGTGGATTTTTAGTAATTTCATATAGCACTCACAACATTCCAGATTCATCAAATCTTGCCCAGGTGCACTCTGTTTCATCCCATTTCTTCCTATTTTGCATCATTTCATCTTTTAGTACATTGTTTGCATATCACAATGTGTTTTCAAACATTATTTAAATCTTAGTTTTGCACTCAAATTCAATCATTTAAATCACATCCTTATATTTATCTCATTTTACTTAGCTTAGAAAAACATCAGACATTACATAATTTGAATGAACACTTAGCATTTTTGGCCCCATCTCTCTCCTTTTAGGTGAAAAACCCTAGAAGAGCTAGAGAAGACCATAGGAGCAAAAAATCTATGGTTCATTTTTATTGAGCCTGACTTTTGAACACTTTTCATTTCTAATTTCATTTTCATATTGCATCCTAGATTACATTTGCATCAACATTCAATTAGGACATTGGTTTTTTTCTACATTCTAGGCCTTTTCATATTGCATTAGTGAAAACATCATTTAGATTTTATTTTTGCATCACATATCATTGAAAACATTGGAAACTGCATTCTTCATCCTTAAATGCATTATGAATAGCATTAGAATCACATTAAACTTTCTTAAAAACATAAAAAATATCATACTGGGACTCATTCGCTACCCTAGGCAAATCAGTCCCTCTATAGTTTTTGAACAATATTTCTGGCATATGTCTGCATTTTTGTTTTATGTAGCTAGTTCTCTGTTACTGTTAGCATAATTTTTGTTATTTTCATTTAAGAGCTCCTAAATTACCTTGCATTTTCATTCACCCCATCCTTTGTGGTATTTATATGAGTGTTTGGTGCCCCATTGATAATACTCTAGTGAGACGAAGTTCTAGACTCATGGCTTCCCGCAATAGCATTTTTTTTGTAGACCTTGGGATCTTAAGAGCTCCTAATCCTAGTATGAACAATGGTGCATTAGGCATTGACAATACCACTTCTATGCCCTCACCTTCCATCCAATGAATGTTGACACCCAAAAAAAATCCCTCCCATAAGAAAAGGTCATTAATATTCATGAGGATTTTGCACATTTACAACAAGACAAGTTTGTCACTCAAAAAAATTTCCACCACTACTATACCCACCATTTAAAACCTTCATCACTTAATTGAAAGTGATGATGGCTTGCAAGTGATGAAAAAAATTGCTAAGATTTACAATAAACATGCCTCTTCTAATACCCAATTCACAAACATTCCTTTAATCCAAGAAGGACCTCAAGTTCCTCCCCCTTCAACCATAGCATCCATACAAACTTACACCAATCTGCAAGTCAATACAACTATGCACCAATTTAATTTTGTGGCTACTTCTTTCCCAATTCCAACTAGCATTCCTACTTCTCTTGTGGCATCACAAGTCCCATCCACCACCTTCACACCCCATAGTATTCCTTTCACTTCCCCTAACATCACCTACACTCCATCACCATTTTCCCTTTCACCCCAACCCAATTACCCCAACCTTGTTCTTACACAACTCCTTAACACTGTTTCTTCCATGCAACACCAACTTTCCACCTTTAGCCAAGGTCAGACTGCTCAACACACATATAATGTCTATAGAATCCCCTTATCCCTAGAAATATTACGTACCTTGATGCCACAAGGGATAGAAATGCCTCAATTTGAGAAATATGGAGGTAAAGGAGACCCTATCAACCATGTTAATGCTTTTACAACTTTATGTAGTAATTTTGTCCTTGATGATAAAATTTTAGCTAAATGTTTTCCAAAGACCTTGAAAGATACTACCTTAGAGTTGCTTTCCAAATTTCCTCATCATTCCTTCCACTCCTTCAATGAATTAGTGAATGCTTTCATAAGGGTATGTGCAAGATTATCATGGAAAATATAGGCCCTTAAGTGGCAAAAAATTTAGAAAAATTAGAGTGATGCAACTTGACGTAAAAATTTGAATAAGTTATCTATATTATTTCAAAAATATGTAAGAATAGAATCTATAAAAAATTTAATGTAGTTTCTTAACTACTAGGTTGATTTTTTTTTAAAATATATTTGGTGAAAATTTGAAATTTCAATGCAATAGTACTTAAATTTTAGGGAAAAAAAAAGTGGGTGTCTATCTGACCACCCTAGAACCATAATAAAATGATAATATTTTTTTATAAGATTTTAGATATAAGTAGAGGACTCATGTCTGGATGTGATGCATATTTTTTTGTAATTTTTTTCCAAGTAAATAATTAATTATGATTTTTTTATTACAACATTTAAAAAATATAAAAACTTGTATGTCTAACCACCTTAACTTGGTCAAAACTTCATGATTTTTTTTTTAATCCTATAGTATGTGAAGCATAGAATGTGACACATGTTTCAAATTCAAAAATTGTGATACCATTTGAAAGCTATAGATGTTTTTCAATCAGCCTATCAATTAGGACTTTAGTCATAATTCAAATAGAAAATGAATAATAATTATTTTTTAAAATTCAAAGTAAAGCATAATTTATATTGGTGGAAAGCTATGAATCTCCTTTAAAAACCATTTTCATTTCATCAATTTTGGGTTAAAAAAAAGTCATCAGCCACATACCCTACACATACCCATCATATCACCACTTTTGGCCCATCATGATCCTGCACATACCCATAAGTCACTTTCAAGTTCACATGACACCTAAAAAGTCAATGGTTGACCTCATGAGATGTAGAAAAAATGTGGATGAAAAAGTAATTGATTTTATCTCACGATACCAATCCTTGTATGCTCAAATTGATGTCAACATTCCTGATGCACATCTGCAAAAGATGTTTAATGAAAAATTGCACACAAACCTTCAAGATAAACTAACTATGATGAAATTCCCTTCATTTATGCATTTATGCACAACCTCATGTGAATACCATAACTCAATTTTAAGTCATGATTCAAAATCCACTTCTAACCAAGCTGACAAGCCTAAACACAACAATCAAACCAACCAATTTTTTTGCAAACCAAATAGAGGATTTTTACAATTCAATTGATCTTCTCAACCACAACTACAATCAACTTGAAACTAGTTCCAAATCAAGTGGCAGAGTTGTTAAATTAGCGATACCTTATACCTATGGGGACCTGAAGAGAAAATTTACACCCTTACCCAATACCCTCCATAACACAATGAACCAATTACTTCAACAATGCATGCTCACTTTGTCACCCATTAGACCACTTGATCCAAATTAGCCATTACCACCCACCTTCAAACCTAATTCTTATTGCCATTTTCATCACCACAATGGACATGACACTGAACACTACAAGTTTCTAAAACATCTAGTTCAAGACCTCATTGATTCAGGCCATTTGTCCATTGTGGGTGTTAATGATCAAGGAAAAAAGTACGTTGAACCCCCTAGCTAGAATTTACAAATTTTCACCAATCACATGCCTAAACACACTACTTCATTTGTCAGGGCTAGCAAACCTTCAAACATTGATGTAATGAATTTTGATACAAATAGTGAACAACATGATATAACTCCACCTATTACCCAAGATAGTCCTATGGATAAACTTGTGGTTGTGATAGACATTATCCCTTGTAAGGTCCAAACCAGTAAATCTCTTGATATCACTTTCTTTGCTAAATACATACTACAAAAAATTCTTGATGGTCCTCTCTACATAGCTGGTAGAATCTATGATAAGCTCACTAATGGGATAATAATAGATCTTGCTTGTGGTGAGAACATGATCATAGAGGATTTTCTAGTATTGCATGAGCTCTATCAAGATTATTATAATAAACCAACTGCATGGATTAAGACACATCTTGCTTTTTTATGCCCTACAGTTGGATCGATCATACTCCCCTTATAGATAGGACCTAAAACTTTGGATGTAAAAATTTCAATTATTCCACAATCCAACCAATTTAATTTGTAGCTAGGCCACCCTTGGATTGCTCAATGAAAGCATTCCAATCAATGGTTCACAAGTGTTTGAAGTTTCCACATGACAAGGAAATATTCACCATACACCATAGTGGTTTTAATCCCTTATCTTCTAAAGGTAATTTTTCATTAGAAGCCTTTTGGCCAAAACCCATGGAACCCATCACTGATCAAAAAGACTTCTTCATAGCCTATCAAAATTTCAAAGCCAAAAAGATAGCCAATTTGTCTCTTCATAACACATCCCCATCCACTTCCATACTTCCTATCATCGATGAAACCATGCTTCAACTTGAGTTCGACATTGAGCATACCATACAACCTCATGAACAACCACCCTTACACACTTCCCTACCATTGTTTAAATGAAAAAGGGAAAATGAAACAACTCCCATCATGCCTCCTCACATTAAACAAGTGTATAAAGCCAAAGAGAAAGTGGTTGACCCATCCTCCTCAATTTCTTATATTCTTCCCTCTTCAAAAGTAGAAGAACCTATGACTACTAAATCTACTCTTACACCTCAACAACTTCAAAATAGAATTAAACAAAATTGTGGTGCTAGGGAACGTAGGCATCATGATCGTCTCCTTGTTCGTCAATATCACCTGGAAGAAAATAAAGAGAATCAATCTCCACCTTTGATAGAAGCAATAGATGACCACCCTCTTCTCCTAACCTGCCACAAGATAGTCTAGTGCCACCTTCACAACAAAACAAACAAGTCCAACAGCAAGAACTTTTGCTACATCTATCCTTAGAAATCACCCTTCGTCCTCCTATTGTCACCAATTGATCTTGTTGACGATGATGATGTGGAGATTTCCAAAATAAATGAATAAGTACACAATGATCTAAACTCTTTATTTTCATCTACAATGAGCTTAAATGATAAATTCTCTCAACCAAGTGACGAAGGAGTCACATTTCCAAGTATAGAACTTGCAATTCTTCCTTTGGATAGTCAATTGCTCACACATTATACTGAACATGATTGGAAAGTAGATGACTTGTTAGATGGTTGAGTTGCATTCATCTAGCTAGCCTTTTTGCATTTCTCTTTTTATTTTCATTTTTATGTGTGTATCAAGTTCCCCCATATCGTGCATTTGATATTCCCTCTCTTTGTACAATTATTCTATTTGTACCTCTATTCTTCTATTTGTCATCCATTGTCTTTTTCACTTTCATTTTGTGTTTTCCTTTTGGGGATGATGCAAACTATAGAGATGCCCTATGTCTCTTCCATGTTGACCCAAAATTTCCTTGTCTTTTTTATCTTTATGTTTTGTGTTTTCCTTTTGGGGATGACACAAATCATAGAGATGCCTTATGTCTCTTCCATTTTGACCCAAACGGTCCTTTTCTTTTTCTCTTTTTCTTTTGTTTTCCTTTTGAGGATGATGCAAGACTGAAATGTCTCCATGTTGACCCAAAAGCTTTTTCATTTTCTTTGAGGTCAAACCACAATAGTGGTTTACAAATTTTATGAGGAAGGAAATTTGATTTTTCTTCCTCTCCCCATACTCAATGGGTTCGGTCGAACTCTGTGGTTCAGCTGAACAACCTTTTATGTTCAACCAAACATATGTGTTAGGTTGAACCATTCATTTGACTAAACCCTAAAACAAAAAATATATATATATATATTTTAAGGGGTCCAGTCGAACATGGGTTCGACCGAACCCCTTGAAATAAGGCATAAAAATAATCTGAAATTGTCACTATCATTTTTTGCTTTTTTTTGCTTTCCTTGTGCTTTGTGCGTGCATCGAACGGTGAACATGAACATCAAACAACGAAAAGAAAACTCGACTTCATCTCTCCGGCGAACGACAAACTCGACTTCATCTCTCCACAGTTCATCAACCTAACTTGCATATCTCACTAGGTTTGTCAAATTCAAATTTCATAGACTTCAAAATTCATTTGTTTGTTAAATTTCTAAACCCTAAATGTAAAAATTTTCAAATTTGTTGATTTTAAATCGCATTTATTTGAAATTTTCTAAAGCTATTTCAACATACACTATTTCTATGATACATTTCTCCTCTGTCAAAAAATTAACATGCCTTGTCTATGCTTCCACATTTTGCATACATTTATACCTGGGCACCTCCAATTTATTTGATGCATTATATCAAATAGTTTATGGTAATTTTTGATGGAGTATGATAGAAATAGTTTTTCCATTGTATGCACCCTATATCAAACAATTCATTAACAAATTTATTTGATGCATTATATCAAATAGTTCATGGTAATTTTTGATGGAATATGATAGAAATAGTGTTTCCATTGTATGCACCATATATCAAACAATTCATTAACAAATATATTTGAGGCATTATATCAAAAAAACTATTGGAAATTTATTTGAGGCATTATATCAAAAACACTATTGGAAATTTATTTCAGGCATTATATCAAACAATTCATTAATAAATTTATTTGAGACATTGTATCAAACAATTCATGATATAAAGCTTAGGGTGCATACAATGGAAACTTAGATAAAATTCTTCATATTTTTCCTTTGAGTCTTATGACATTACTCCAAAAATGGTTGGTGAACTAAATGTATGAAACTCATTATGGTTTCACATTATGGTTCTTAGATCATGATCTTCACATTATATACATTTTACATAATGGTTCATCTTATTATGTTTTACAATATATACATTTTACATCATGCTTTCACATTTTATAAATAAAAATTCTTGAAGCTAATTAAGGCTTTGAGTTGGGAAACTTTAATATTATTGCTCACTCTTAATCTATAAAAAATTGAATTAATTGAATTATTTTTGGTTCAATAAGGTAGTTGGGAATACTGGCTTGAATAATTAGGGCTTTACAATGGTTTTTTCATGAGTGGGTATGGATAATTTGTTACATGGTTTCAACTTAATTTTTTGTTTTGTGAAATTTGGATTGGTCTTTGTTTTTAATTAATTGAATAAATTTAGAGGAAATAAACTAGATTGTTTGAATGAAATGTATAATAAAATAGTTCTATTAGGATTAGAAGGAATGAAGGTATTATTAAATTTTCTATTTTACAACTCAAAAGAGAATAAAGAAAAGGGTGTGCCTTGTTTGTTGTTAATTTTTATTTAGTAAAAGTGAATGAGAACCATTCAAATGAAAATAAACCTCCATTACAAAAGTCTTAGGATGTCTAAATCCTAGAATGAATTCCTCATGTTTCCTCCTAAATGGGTGTTTTATTTTTTAATAGAGTTCATGCATGAATTAGCCCCTATATCTAGAGATCCCTATCAAACAAACACTTCATATTTGCATGAATCAAAGGATTGAACCTAAATGACATTTTAAAGAAAGGATTTATATGTTCTAGTGTCTTGTCAGGAAATGCTCCAACTATTTTTATGAAAAAGAAAGATAAGACACTTTTCCAAGTTGTCTTGATTATGTATGTTCAATAAATAAACAATTAACATTAATAGCCACCACCTAAAATAGATGACTTATTTTACTAATTGAGAGGGGTGGCCATATTTTAAAAAATAGGTCTAATATTCAATTACAATTAGCAAAAAATAAAGGAGGAATACATTCATAAAACTACATTTAGAACTAGGTATAGGACATAAAAATTATATGTTTGAGGCAATGTATATAAGACACCGATATACAAAATAGTACAAAAGAAAGAGAAAAAATGTAAAGAATGCATGCTTGTAATCTATACTTGAGAGCATTAAAATTTTGAAATAAAACATAAAGAATAATAGCATTTATAAATTAAATACATGAGGCTATTATATGATATCAAAAAAGACTATTTTAAAGTTTAAATTATTTATATTTTAATTTTAGGGTAAATAATTTTGGTTGAATTTATGAATTAGAAATAGAAATTTTGAAAGGGCCCCACCCTTTTACAAAAACCAATTAAGAGACAAAAAATGATAAATCATATTGGCATGGAACAACAATAAGAAAAATATAGTTGAAAGTTAGAAAAATAACATCCAATTAGAAATACTCCACCAATAGTGGTGATGTATCTAATCAAGAGGGTCATTTTCCCCTAAACATTAGTAGATCTATCATTTCACAACTTGAATCCAAAATTCTTCAAGGAACTATATCTTATTGTGAATCTTATCCTTTTCCATGCATTCAAACCTAGTTCAGGTTTGTAATGGAATTTCCATCTTTATTTTCCAAACTTCAGACCAAAGGGAATAAAGGGTTCCTATAATCTTCTAAACTTGAACCTTCTTCATATTTTTAAATTATTAGAAGAAATTCCAAGAGGTGAATGTTGCAATTCAAGAGAATGGTAGAGGCAATGAACTCCAACTAATCCATCTGTAACATGATTCTTGTCTCTACCAATCTCCTCTAAATTTATCTTGACAAGACCTTCTAAATTAGTCATGTCTACAAGAGGACCAACTACCCCTCGATTATGCTCAAAGGGAGTCTCAACCAAATCCTAAGGTAAACAAGCATTCATCTCATCCTTATGTATTTTGTTCAACCTTTCCTTCCTCTAAAATTCCTAAACCTATAAAATACATAGCTATCTACGCATGACAACATGGTGAAAACACAAGAAAATCCTATAGCATGACATGTTGAACCCAAATAACCAAATTCAAATATAATTTAATCTATAAGTATAAATAGTTTGATGGTAGAAACTTTATACATATAAAAATATGATAAATGTGTGATTATTTTTCTTTCCACTATAAATTTTTTATGTGCTTGGCTATATAATTGAGATGATTCACTCATAATGTAATGATAAAAATTTAGTATGTATGAAAGAAATATTTTTGAGACATCAAACTACCATTCCACATAACTCTCACATGGAAATAAGAATATTATTTTATTTTAACTAAAGAAACTACATGTACTCTATCATGAAAATTACTAATTAATTTTGAATTATATACTTATAATTTAAAATAAGAGCATCCTTTGTAACATGGAATAGATAGGTTAATTTTAATGAAATAAAATAAAAAATTATATTAAGAAAAATTTACAAATATATGGAACTCATACATTGATAAATTGACTAAGATGTAACTCTGTATGAGAATTAAGATTCTTGAATAATTTATATACCTTCTTTCAATAATTAAAATTAGAAATTAATGCTTGGCTCATATTGTATACCCACCTCCCAATGGTCTTGGAATGGATGCATTTAGATGGAGAAGGATTTTAAAAGGCTCATGGTACTTGTGGACCCGTCAAAGGCATGATATATAACACATGAACTTTATTTATGAAATTTGGTCTTTAGTTGTTGGCTTCTAGTATGAATGTTATCTATAAGGTGGAATTCTTAGTTGAGACTCTCAATCTTCCATTGTTGGTTTCTAGTGTGATTATACAATATGCTAGCGTCAAACCGTATTAATTTCTAATGTTAATTATTCAAAGAAGGTTTTGTTTCATAGGAAGAGACCTATGTTCACATATTCCAAGGCATGTTATTATCCACAATGCATGAAACTTCTTCACATCTCTACCAAGTTCTAAACAGATATAGATCTGCCATTTCCATGTAGGAGATTGATGATTTAAAAAGAAAATATCATTCCATTTCTTTCTTGAGAAGTCATGTTTGCATTCATGATTTTCAACTTCCATCTTCATCCAAAAAGAAATTATGTTATTGTTATGTGCCTGATATTAACAAATCAAAACCTTCATTTGAGCATGATCGCCAACACAAAGGTAAAGAAGTGGAAACAAAAGAAAGCTTGGTTAATGGCTTTCAACATGTTGGTGGAAAATCTACATCTTTTTTAAAGTGGCTTCCTAGCTTATCAGTCTTATGTTTAATAAGGTTTTGTAATCTCCACTGTGTTATGTATTCAGGTCACAGGTATATCTAGTATGATGTCTTCTTTTGGGTATTTTGGGTGCATAAGAGAATGTGTATATGTACTGATGTATTGAACCAATGTGCTTTTGTAATGTTGTAATCAAGAAATTGGTCATTTGTACTAGGACCTCACTGGTCTTTTTGATATTTTGTAAAATGTGTTACTTAGACTACAACTGGGGGTTTTCTTGTTGGTTCTTTCCCGCTAGTATGTTCACCTGAACCAACTATATGTAAAATATTATATATAAATAAAATTATAAGTGGTCTCCCACTTTTTCTTTTAAAAAAATGTTCTTGTAAATGTCCACATCTTTTTCCTTGACACAATTGCTATTTCTTAAAATATTTCTTATAATTTTTCATAATGTTGTAAATACTTTATTGTAAATATTCTATAGTCACGATCTTAAATGTCATAAGAATATGTCATAAGAGGGTTTCACCTTATAAAGCTATAATGATATTATATTCTCTTAAAAAATATTAGACACCTCCCTTGAAGCATTCAACAAATGAAAAATAACTACCAACACAAAGTGAGATGCCTCATTTCCTAATATGAGGACAAAATAATAAATCCAAATATTAGGATGGAAGGTTGACCCACCTTTCCCGGGTGCTGTCATAATAGTGGTTTACAATTCCTGAGAGGAATGAATTTTACCTGAAATCAGAAAATATAATGATTTAAGCATTAAAAATATCCATTTTAAGGATTCCAATTGAAGAGGGTTTGATCAAATCACCTTAGATCAAACCCCCTTGGATAGAACCTCGCTAGTTTTAAATCATACCTATAAATGCGTCTCCTTTACACCTATCAAAATGCTGATAAAAAATCACTTTTGATTTAGATTTTGAGGGATCAAATGAATTCATTTAAAATTTATTTCAAATGATTATGGTATTCCCTCGTAACAAGCTATCCAATGAATATAATTTTAATATGTTTTGGTTTTGTTATGTATTTGTTTTTAAGTTTTATTAAACATAGGTTTTTCATCGAAAAATGAATTTCTTTGTTCTTCACATGTGGAAAATAGAAGATTATCAAAAAAAAATTGAAAATATTAGTGCACCGACATTGAAGTCCTTGATCCAACAAAAATAAATAAAATAAAATTTTGACATATACAAAAAAGTTACGCTGCTATACGCTACTGTTCAATTGTAATTTGTTTGACTTGAAACTTTATTAAGGAAAAAAATAGTCAATAAAAACCATTCTAACCAAATGGAAGCACTAGATATCAGGAGTTACAAATCTAAATTTGAAAGAATTAGAATTTTATCCTTTATGGAAAAAAGTTATGTGTTATACTAAAGGCCACTTTTTAAAATGTTGTTTTCTCGAAAAAAATCAATTTTGTGGGAGATGGAAAAGAAGTGCAATTTGATCCCAAAAATTTTGAAAAAATTTTGTGAATCTACAAACAACAAAATTTGATGAGACTCTAGTTTGTACCATCTTCAAATTCCTCAGAGTTTAGCTGCTATAGGTGTCCGAATGTGAAGATTTAGTTAAAAATAATAATTCTAGTGTCCAGTTTGGCCAAAAATTGTAAACCACTATTATGGGATCACCCTCCCAATACTTGGCTAATTTTATCATCTATTGAGGAGTGGACCCCCACAAAAATTATGCTTAGTGCTTACTACTAATCCAAGGAATACCTATTCATTTTTTCCTTTATTGTATGCCTAATGACTCCTCATCTCAAGTTAAATTGTGGGAATGGATTTTTATGCCCTCCCTATGACTAAATGGCTACAAGGAGGTGAATATGATATGGTGGAAAAAGCAAACATACAAGTTGGTGTAGTTCTCATAAGCTCTCTAAAAAATAATTGAATTCCTACATCCTAACTAGAAATACCATGAGGGGTTTAGATCCCATTTTAGACAAAAAATATTCTTATACTGATCACTAGTTCACTTGGACCAACTAAAGAGATGGTGAACTAAGATAAACTTAGTTGTATTGATAGATTAAAACTTAGTTATTTCTCTTTCCATTGTCCCCTCTCCACAAAACACCCTTATTTAAGTAGATTCTATTAAACCTATCTCACATATCACCTCCCAATTCTTTAAACTTTTAAAACTTCTTATTCCTCATACCTAATAATCTATCCTTAAAGCTCAACACTTCCCACCTCAATCAAATTGATCACCTTGCTTCCCTAATATCCCTTTCGTTGATGTTCCTAGACCTCATCAAAATGGTAAGTGGATACAATTATGGAATAATGCTATTAAATCTATTGCACTACCTTACTATGATCTTACAGTAAGAATATGGCTAGAGAAAGATATCTAGAATGGAAGAAAAATATGGATACAAATAGAAAAAAAAAAAATCGTTTTGGCTTTAGCACTTACTAACAACTTTTCTACAATGAGTGGTTGCTTCCGTTGAAATAAAACTTAGAAGATTTGAACTTAATTGTGGCAAAGGATCTCAATTAAGAGATAGGCTACATTGGATGAAAGGATATAAGGGATACAAATTATTTTTTAGTTATCTCAAACATATTTACATTCTCGAGAGTGGATAATATCTATCATTGATAAAGAGAGGTAGTTCCATGACAACTCTAGTGATATGAAATCCATTTTCCTCCAACATTATAAATAATTTTTAATTGATCTAGTTGAAGGAGATCCACATCAAGATATAGTTGAGGAATTGATTGGCACTTGCATACCCAAAATAATTGGTCTAAAAAAATAGGCACATTTAGATAATTTATTCACCCTTGAGGAGGTTGATATTTCCTTGAAGGATTTGAATACTCAAAAAGTCTTGGAATAGATGGTTTAGCTACACAATTCCTTAAAACAATATGTCCATTCATCAAGGAGTACTCTATGAGGTATAAAAAGTAGCTTTATCAAAGGGATCCATCATTTAAATTCTATTAACCAAGGGTTGATAAATTGATTCCTAAAGGAATTTGTTTTTTTTTAAATTTGAGGGTGGATACTAATTTATTTTCTTAATACCTCCTACAAGATTGCAACTAAATCCATAGCTAAAATAATTGAACAGATGACACAGGAAATTGTAAGACTAGAAAAAACTATATTTATAAGAGGGAGATTTAAATTATAAAACTTGAATCTTTTTAAGGTAGCTCATTCGATTCTACTAACTCTAACATAAATTTAAAAAAAAACATTAAAATCCACAAAACAAATTTCAATGACATAATAAATTATTACAATATTATTTAAATATCTAATTGTAATGAACTGTATGTTATAGTAATAAATATTCAAATTCTAAATCTATGAAAATATATATAACCAAATGATCCTTAGTTTTCATATATAATTTGTGAAGAAAATGTTGAATATTATAATTTTTAGGCCAATCTTTAGGCACTAATTCACCATTGTTAAAATGATCCTTAGTTTATTCATTGCTTTTTTTATGATTATAATTTTTTTCAATTTCTATTAAACCAAACTCAAAATAATGGTATAGATTAAGATTCTTGCCTTTATCATAATTAGAAGTTGTATAAATTGTTAAATTATATATTTTTTAACATGAATTATATATTTTGAAGTTCATTTATGTTAACAACTATTAGATTAGATATTTTTATCTCCAATTATTTTCAAATAATTTTACACTAATCTTTGTTTTCTTATTCTTTCTTTCATTGTTTCATTTTAAATTTGAACCATTTAAGGATGCTATGTTATAGATTATAGTTGTCTTCCAATTCTTTTTAAATTGTTAATGGTATGATAATATTATTGATGAGTAGATGAATTATTAGAACTATTTTAGATAAATATATTCTCTATATCTAGATATATTATTTACCAAGGTCTCATTGATTCTTTAGGTGTACATACATATATAACATGGAAAATGAAGATGTTCCACCTATAGAAAATTTGTTTGGAAATACCACTAATGAGATTAAAAAATTGAGAGATTCATTAGCACAGGGTGCAAACCCGAGGATATATAGTGAACCATGCATGTTAATATTGCATAGTCTAGAAAAACTAAAAGAGGAACTTGAGAGGACTAGTGCGTATTCCCCAGATAGAGTAGCTACTATTCTTTCCCGCATGTAGGAAGAAGTACATGGTGACGTTCCCCTTAAACAAATACATGATAGTGTCACCAAAGAAATGATAAAAGCCACTTTTTTTCCATTTTATCAAAATGTGCATAAGGTTAGGGGATACCAGATCACTTGATGTGTCAATCATGCTATGGCCTCATTGATCTACCCACAATTTATCATAGCACATAGTCTATACCCAAAAAATGACCAAATTCCATTGTATTTTGTTTAGTAGTTGTATGCTAAGGTCGATTTGGGCCTCAAAGTTAACTACCTGGACATTCCACCATATGCTAGTCAAGGGCATGGTAGGATTGTTGATAGGCCCATCTATCATCGAGTAGATAGAATTCCCCCAATGTTTAGGGTATTGGTTGGTGAGAGGTCTCCTGCTCTCACCCCAACTCCAGCCGCCATAGTAGATGAGGTTGTCATTGCTTCCCAAAAGGAAGCAATTAACACTGTAGGTGACATTGCGACTACCACTACTAGGATATCTAATGATCATGTAGGTTAGTATTTTATGTCCAAAAATTCCTAATCCACGCCATTTTTAGCATAGTGGACCACCATGGATCCTTTTACAGTGGTTGGCATCCCTACTCCTACACAGCTTGATGCACTTACAGGAGATATGGCACACATGACTCTGCATTGTTTGGTTGTAGACCTATTGGAGGCATATGCCAACATTGCATCAGATAATGGGATTGGTATAAAGCATGTTAGAGATCATTTGAGATGTAGAGTTCATTTAGTTCTAGGATCCCATCACTCTCAACTGAGAACTAGTATGCATTAGGATCCACCTGCAGTTCATTCAGTAGTTGCACAGACTATGGGTTTTACTGATATGTTGATTGGTTATGGTTCATCATCGCCGATGTCATCTCACCTTCATAGTCCTCTACATTCATCATTTCTGGCATGACATGGGATAGACCGGATGGATGCAGATGTTGATTCATCACTTGACAATTTGGTGGATATGGTGGAGGCAACCATTTCAGAGGACTTAGGTCATCCTATATTAGATGATGTGCATGTATGTGTGCATGTGCATGTTTCAATTCTTTCTTCATTATTTAAAAAAAAAATTAACTAGATACTCATGTAAGTTGATATATATATATGTATATATATTGTTACAAGTGGACATATATCACTCCTAGCCTTGGTCCAGATCATGTGCATGATCAATGTGACTCTGTGGATGAATTTGCTCCCAGTGGACATGTGAGTTTTACATTTTTATATAATCACGCGTGTATATGTACATGCAATATTTATGTATGCATAGGTCTAGATTGATATTTAAAAATAAAAGTTCATTTAAAAATAACTTTCATAAAATTTATTTAATATAAATTATATGTATTTAACACATCCTGTACACAATTTTAGTTGTAGGGCTCAACACATGTGTCAGAGCAGGACTATTCTCATTCAGATGGCCATTCAACTAGGAGTAGACATTCATATTAGGCCATGCACACTAGATTTATGATCTTTACCACATATATTTGCTTATACATTATGATCTTTAGTATTTGAGATTTGAGGATCTCTAACTTACATTTTCTTATATGATATACATACATTTGCTTATTTGTTGATCTTTAGTATTTGACATTTGATGATCTTTAATTTACATTTTGCTTATATGATATGTACATATATTTTCTTATAATATATTTTGCTTATATGATATATACATATATTTTCCTCTTTACTTATAATATGTGTTATGTTTATATGTATTGAATCCCTTTCAATGTATGTACATGTGTTTGCTTATGGTTTAAACATGTTTACACATAATATGTGTATGCATTTGCTTTAAATATTCAATATACATACATGTTTTCTTATTTTATGATCTCTTACAACTTACATTTCCTTATATTCAATATACATTTGATCTCTAGTAGAATTTTAGGGAAGTCAATGCCACTTTATAATTAAGTTCATTCATGTTGATCACAATAAATTTTTTTTTTTAAATGACTTAAGTAACATGAACCATTGAGTTGAGAACAACATATAATCTTTTTGACAAGTAATTTGAAATTCAATTCAAATATAATTAACAAAATTCAATTCAAATTATACCTCTATTATATGTTTTTGACAAGTAACTTGAAATTCAATTCAAATTATACCCTCTAATATACATTTTTGACAGTTTAACAAAGTTCTAAAATTACTAGATATGTTGTGCATACCTATGAATTAAATAACAACAAACTCCACAATGAAATAACTTGTTTGTTTACTACTTGATTCATTTAAACTAGGATCTAGTTATTCCATGTACACTAGAATAATTTTTTTCCCATCCCATATGCATATAAATAGAAGCTTATTTTTCATTATTTTGGATATCAAATTTCAAGATTAATTCTCATTTATATTGGAAAAGAAGTTTTTGCACATTTATCAAGGAGGCAAATATTGGAGCTCAACAATTTTTCATTTTTATCAATCAAGGAAAAATTTGGAGGATAATTTAACTAAGTTGGTAGAAGACTTGTTTTGAGTCATCTTTAAGTTGAAGAAGAAAATGGGACAACAAAGAAAAAGAAAAAATGTGTCTCAACAAAAATTGTCAAAAGAAGAACATAAGAGGCGTGAACAAAACTTGGAAAATTATCATAGAAATAAACAAAGTACATGGTTGTTTCTTCTCTCTCTCACTCTCAATTGTGTTTTTAGGACTTTTACTTTGAAAAAACATGAGTATTCATTTGATGGGATGGAATCCATAATTTTTGAATTACTCCACCCAATAATTTGGTTAGTACACCTAAACATAAATTTGTATGTGCATACATTTTGCATTGGCTTTCTTATTGAAATTAGAAATGTTTAATGTATTACCATTTTTCAACTTACAATACCCCAACTTAAAATGTACTCTTAAACTAAAATATTGTAAATTAAATCCCTCCCTACAAACCTTACACTTATCTTTTACCAATACCTTTGTTTAATGTTTTTTTCATCACATTATCATTGTTGAGTATTGCATATACACAATTTTCTCTTTCCTTTGTTCATGAAGAAAATGATAGTGTACTTCAATACAAGCTTAGTTCTCCAATGAAACCTTAAATTTTGTGTCCCTCACTATGCCACTTTGATTTTCATAATTTTTTCAACCACATTAATTATTTTATGGCTTTGCAAATTCCTATATATTCTAACTTTGCACTTTGAAAGAAACCATTATTTTTTCTTAATTATTCATGAAACTACACCTTCATGTACAATGAAGTAGCATTCTAATGTTTATATTTGGTGATCAATATCCCCTATCCAATATACATTGCAACATCTAATTAGATTAAGGTTTTTCTAAACTCCCATTGAATTTAATCTAATGATCAATAGTTCCTTAAAAATATTTTAATAAATGCCCAATTCTAACTCAAGCTATATGGTGCCAAGGAATAATAGTTATATATGATAGATTATTCTTTAAATTATGTCTTAACACACATTTGTTTTGAAGGTTTCTAGCCATCATTGCACTTGAATGACTATAAATACTATTAAATGTCCTCAAGTCATCTTGGTCATGCAAGTTGCAATGTTTATCTGATCCTTGACTCCAATTCCTTAAGCCAATTCTTTTTGTTTCAATATTTGTGTTTGGTTTTAGTTGATTATTTGGGTTGTGTTTTATGTCCCATAAATTTTTAACTTTTTTCGTCTTAGCACATATTGAAAATTTATTTGAAACCTTGAAACATCTTATAGCCCAATTTTGTTGGGGTTCTTTGGATCACCTTGTTATACTCTAAGGGTTTCCTTTGCTATATCACTAGCCTAAAAGTTCTAAGTCACTTGTATGCATAATCCTCAAACTTTGATGCTTGGCATGGAATTTGACCTATGTGTATCCTATCCTTGGATATGCATTTATGGATTTGTTTTCATACATGTGCATGTAGTTTTTTTGTGTCTTTGGTCTTTTCTTTCCATCACTTCAATGTTCTCAAATTATTTTTATGTTTTATGCCCTAGGGATTCCTCAAGCTGGAGTCGAGCCAAATCTAGATATTAGATCAAACGAATCCATTAAAGAACACATGGACCTTGAATTTAGGGAGGAGACCCAAGTTTAAACAATGCTTGTTGAAGAGGGGTCAAGATCACTTCCTTCTACTGGTATGGATGAGCATATAAAACTAGCACAAACTTCTCTCACTTATAGCATCTTGTTTTATCAATTTGTTTGCTTGCATACATAAACTTCACTTATATAACATCATCTCTCACTTTTTTTTGAAAAATATTTTGTGACATATAGGAAGGGCTCAACATGCAGGAATGATCAATCATCATTATTGAAATATTATGCCAACTAGCCTTATAATAAGAGAAAGAGGTCAATGACTAAATCTGTAAATGGAATGATCAATCGTCATTTCAATAATCTTGATACACTTGAAAAAACCCAATTGTTATCATGTTTACTTCTTCATGATAAGCTCAAAAATTTATTGCAATTGTTGGGTATAAATTCAACATCAAATAAGAAGAAACAAATGGGATTACAAAAGGATATTGTTCAAAATGTTAAAAAAAATTTAGATTCCATTGGGAAAGGGTCTCAATTAGTGGATAAGGCTACTACAAGAAGGGTGATGTTGACATCTATTGTACATCAAGATATAGCAAGAAAAAGAAAAATATCTACACTTTCAATTGAAATTGGTTATAGTAGAACCGCATTGATAAAATATGAGAAAAAGAGAAATTTTTGGATGAGAGTATAGAAGGAAATTGGGCAATTATGTGTAGAGCTCCCCATTCTAACAGGATTGAAGATGTTATTAAGAACTTGGTCTAAGGTTTTTGGCATGATTAGACTCATCCATCATCAAATACTAGAGATGTTATGAGACATAGGATTGGACCTAGTATTTATGAAAATCATATCAAACATTGGCTAGACATAACACAATTTGAGATGTATATGAACTTTTGTAATGCATATCCTCATATAAATATTGGGAAAACAATGTTTCAAAGGTTAAATCCATATTATGTGAAGATAAACAAGTTTTTTGAAACTTGTTATTGTCATTATCATATTGAATTTGATCTCTACTATCAGGTGTTTTGAAAGATGAGAGAAGAAAGATGTGGGTTTCAAAATGCACCTCCTAAACAAGCAAGTTTGTGCATAAAGTCTATATTATGCGATCATGAAAATGGACCTCAAATAAACCGCATAAAAGGAATTTGTGAGACATGTGAAATTTGGCTAATTTTCCTTCAAGAATTGAGGATACTGACATAACAAAGACAGTAAATTGCAAGAGGTAAGTACTATTTTTAGAGAGTTTATTTGTTTCAATTTCTCATAGATTGTTATTTGGATTCTCTTTGATGTAATGTTTCATTGATTGTGTGGTTTATTAGTTATTCACATATTTTATTGACATGCATACAAGTATGTAAAGTTGCAAAAAAAATTTGGGAAATAATCCACAAGGTTGAACTATGTAGAAGAGGAGATTCCCATTGGAAAATTTATGAAAGATTTTCAAAAATTGATACAACCATACATACAACATTCCTTTTTTGCTAAGTGGCAAGCACAACAATTCCAACCATTGAGAGATACTTTCCCACATGGAACAGTTCTATCAATAGTTGACTTTGTAGAAAATTACTCCTTTGTATATCAAAAGGAGATTCAATCAGAGTATTACTTTTTAAAGAAGATCACTATTATGGTTAATGTGTGTTATTGACATGCACAATTAGAATTGGATGGTGTTGAGAGTATGGATGAAGAATGGGACATTAAGAAATAATATCACTTTTATATTAGTGATGATAAACAACATGACACACTTTTTGTCCAACATTGCTTTACAATATTTTTTGAGAATTTGAGAAGTAGGGGTCTAAAATTTGAAAATCATTTTGTATGGTCAGATGGATGTATGGCACAATTAAAATCTTCTCGGCCATTCTATGCATTTTGTAGATATCATAAAATCTACAAAATACCATATATTTGGAGTTTTTTTTAGAGTGGGCATGGAAAGGGTGAGCATGATGGAGTAGGAGCTTGCATCAAATGAGCTTTAAGAAAGAATCAAATGAGTTATCCAGAAGATCATCTAGACAATGCACATGATGTTGAATGGTGCAAGAAATACTTTGCATCAAATGTGGTCAGCACAACTTCAAGAACAAACCAACACATTCCACATAGTGTGTTTTGGGAGATATCAGGTATGTATAAATTACATTAAATTAAAAATTTGAATTTATTTAAATTTAATATATATATACATATTTGTTCACATAAGTTTTTGTTGTACATATGTATCTCGGTGTGGATAGAAGATTGATGTATGGATGCAATAGGGTAGAAAAAACAAGATCTTTGCATTGCGTTAGGAGTTCAGATAGTCGACATGGATGGATATTAGACACAAGGGATTAATATTGTTTTTGCAGTGAGTGCATTGAGGGAAAATCTGACTATGCATGCAAGAATCAAGAACTTGGATATGTTGGTAAATGGAATATGGTGCCACTAGTTGTTTCAGAAACATATGATGAAAATGAGGAAGAAATATTTGAAGATATTCCTTTGATTTCAATTAATTATGACCATATTTCAGGATTGGTTAGAAAAGGTACACATGAGTAAGTTTTCAATAATCTAATTTCCTCTCTCTCCTCTACCCTTAACCCTTAAACCCTACCATTTATCTCTCTCCCATCCCCCCCCCCATCTCACTCTCAAGTCACTCCCTCCTACCCCCTCTCTCCCTCTCCCCTCTACCCTTAACCTATAAAATCTAAACCCTTTTACTCCCTACCCTCTATCTCTCTCCCACTCCCCACCTCTCTCTCTTGAAAGTCTCTCCTTCCTACCCACTCTCCCTCACGAGATCTTCTACCCTTAACCCTTAAACCCTACCCTTTATCTCTCTCCCACTCCCCCCAATCTCTCTCAAGTCTCTCCCTCCAACTCCCTTTCCCTCTCTCCCCTCTACCATAAACCTTTAAACCCTACCCTTTATCTCTCACCCACTCCCCCCCTCTCTCTCTCTCTCAAGTCTCTTCCTCCTACCCCCTCTCTCTCTCTCCCATCTACCCTTAACCCTTAAAACCTAAACCCTTGTACACCCCCTACCCATTATCTCTCTCCCAATCCCCCCTCTCTCTCTCAAGTATCTCCCTCCAACCCCCTCTCCCCTCTACCCTTAACCCTTAAACCCTAAACTCTTTTACTCCCCTACCCCATTCTCTCTCCCACTCCCCACCTCTCTCTCTTGAAAGTATCTCCCTCCTACCCACTCTCCCTCTCGAGATCCTCTACCCTTAACCCTTAAACCCCACCCTTTATCTCTCTCCCACTCCCCCCACTTTCTCTCAAGTCTCTCCCTCCCACCCCCTCTCTGTAAGGAAAGTAAAGGTGCAGAAACAACTCTCCTAACATCAAAACCTCAGGGAAGAATGCAAAGACACTTTTAAATTTTACAATTACAGTCCAATTAAGCTGCACTTGAAATAAATAATAGAAACAGAGAAATATACACACACATATGAACACCAGATTTACATGGGAAAACCCTTATGGGAGAAAAACCCACCACACCAAGAGAAGTCACTTTGTATTACAGCAATAAATATTACATATAGAGTTCTAAATTATCTTTCTAATGTCAGTTTATAGTAGCATTCACCATGAACAACCTTGTTACAAAACATTCATGTTATAGTCTTCATAGAATAGAATTCATCCATTGATCATACAATCACACAACCTATCGATCCATTGAATCCCCGAGCATCTACAACTACAAACTATATTCATGTTGTTCCCTATCTATTGACCTTCCTCACAAAACTGCCACAATAGACTATCTTCGAATGGTTCCAATTCAGCTTCTCTAATTGGTCCAAGACTCACCATGTAGGATGGTCTCCCAATTGGTCAAAGGCATTCAACCTATGTTGGCATGTCAATGAGACACTAACCATGTCTCCCCAATAACACACAACCAAAAATTGATATCGCCAAGAGTTCATCCTATCAGCAAGACATTTTACTGAGCTCACAAGTTGGGTTGACTTTAGTTTTCCTTTCAGCAAGACTATTGCTCTTGCCAAGACCTCCCACTGAGTCTTCATGTTGTTCTAAAGCATCCACTATTTGGCGAGACTCATTTCTTTTGCAAGGACATCCCACCGAAGTCTCAAGTGATACCGACAACAAACTTCTTCATCAATGAGACACACGTCCATCATTGATACTTTAATTCGAAGACTTTAAGTTACATCGAGCACCGAACAATTGGCAAGACTTACCACTCTCACTGAGAGTTCTTACTGAGTTCTCCAAGTTACCTCAAGACCACTAGTCACCAGGAGTTCATAGTGAAGTCACATGCCACACCGAAGAATCCTAAGTGTAACCATTCAACAAGACATTCACACATCGATAAGACATCTTACCAATAGTATCCCTCTCGACCAATTCTCCCCGATGACTTCAAAGGTGAAGCTTTCAGCGAGACACTCCACATTGATAGGACTTCTCACTGAAGAATATAAGATATGCCAAAGACCAAAAAATGTAACATACTATTAGTGAGACATATTACTCGATAAGACTTCTCACCGAGCCACCATAGGTTATCTCGATGACTCCAATGTATAGGCATTCGGCGAGACTTTTGCAAGGTCACAATGACCTATACAAATCATAATGTTCAAAGTTGCTAGTTGGCCAAACATTAAAAATATCACACTGACTTGGCTCCAATAGAGGTTATAGCTTATGATGATTTAGGAATATATTTTTAACAATCTACCACTTGACAAAGATCACACAGGCACCTCCAGAGCACAACATAACTATTGAAAAACATGGGAACTGAGGCCCATTGAATTAGCACACCACTTGAACTTGTATGTGCTCATTGGCTTCATCAATGCATCTATAAAATTCTCTAGAGTATCAACCTTTTCCAAAATGACCTTTCCATCCTTTACCATATCTCATACAAAATGATATTGCACATCTATATGTTTCGTTCTGGCATGGAAAGTAGGATTCTTTGCCAGAAAAATTGCACTCTGACTGTCACAAAAAATAGTTATTTCCCCTACATCAAAACCAATGTTAGAACACAACATTTCAACCAAACTTCTTCTTTACAAGCATGTGTAGCTGCCATACATTCAACCTCCACAGTGGAAAAAGTGACTACAACTTGTCGCTTACTCATCCAACTCACTTCACAACCATTCATCATGATAATGTATCCACTGGTGGACCTCCTACTATCAATGTCCCTTACCCAATTAGAATCAGCATAACCTCAAATTTTGAGAGCCCTTTGTGATTCAACCAAGTTCCCATGGTAACACAAAGCATATTCTGAAGTCCCCTTCAAATATCTAAACACTCTCTTCACAACATCCCAATGTGTTCTTCCAAGATTAGCCATAAACTGACTAAGTACTCCCATTGCTTGGGCAATGTCTGGCCTTGTACAAACTATTGCATACATAAGATTTCCAATCGCACTAGCATAGGGTACACTAGTCATGTCCTCCATCTTAGTAGGATATCTCAGATAGTCTTCAACAGATAGCTTCATTCCCTACAAGACTGGAACAACTAGCTTCTTACAATAATTCATGCAAAATCTCTCTAGAACAGTCTTGATATACTTACTCTGACTGAGCCAAAGTTTTCTATTCTTCATATCCCTAGTTATCTCCATCCCTAGAATATATCTTGATGCACCAAGATCTTTCATTTCAAACTTAGCAGACAACTGAGACTTAAGATCAGAACTCATTAGCTTACTATTGCCTATGAACAACATATCATCAACATAGAGAGCAATAATAAGCACTCAATCACTTTCAACTTTATAATATACACAATGATCAAATTTTGATCTCACAAATCCCAAAGACAATACAAAACTATCAAACTTTTGGTACCACATTCTAGGTGACTGCTTTAATCCATACAGAGACTTCTTTAACTTGCAAACCAGTTTTTCTTTAACTTTCTCAACAAAGTGCTCGAGCTGGGACATATAGATTTCTTCTTCAAGATCACCATGAAGAAATGTTGTCTTCACATCCATCTATTTGATCTCAAAGTCATACACAACTGCAAATGACAAAAGAAATCTAATGGATGTCAGCTTAGCTACAGGAGAAAATATTTCCCCATAATCAATTCCTTCTACCTGCGAATATCCCTTTGTAGCCAACCTTGCCTTGTACTTTTCTACATTGCCATCCAGGCCTATCTTCTTCTTAAATACCCATTTGTAGCCCACAGTTTTTTTGCCTTTAGGCAAGGGCACCAAAATCCAAGTATCATTCTTCTCTAATGATGCCATCTCTTCATTCATGGCTTCCAACCAAGAGTTTGAATTAGACATTTTAATTGCGTCTTTTACAATGCTAGGATCATTAGTGCTAGAAATAAAATCATAGGCAGAAGTAGAATCTATAAAGGAGAACCCATACCTATCAAGTTTTTTTATTTAATGAGTTGACCTCCTCACTGGCTGAGGTTGAGGTTGTTCTTCTTCTTCTGAACTTTCAAAACTGCTTGAGCTCTCCTCAATTTCAGGTACATTTTGAATTTTCAATTCCTCTTTCTCTGGTGTTAAAGGAATTAGAACTACATCCTTTTTGTTTTCAAACTTTTTCTTTGACTGCATATCCAAGGTAGAAGGCTTCAACTCACAAAAGATTACACTTCTGCTGTATAAAACCTTCTATGTATCAGGATTCCAAAGCTTGTATCCTTTTATACCTACACTATAGCCAATAAAAATACATTTGATAGCCTTGTTCTCCAACTTAGATCTTTTATCATTCGGCACATATGCATATGCCCCATAGCCAAAAACATGAATATGTCTAAGCGAGGGCTTCTTACCAAACCACGCTTCCAAAGGTGTTTTCTCAACAAGAGTAGAGTTTGGAGAATGATTAATCAAGTAACAAGCAGTAGCAATAGCCTCAGCTCAGAACTTCTCCTCCAAGCCAGCACTACTCAGCATACTTCATGCTCTCTCCATCATTGTCCTATTGAACCTTTATGCTACTCCATTTTGTTGTGGAGTATAAGGTGTAGTCTTATGTCTTTTAATCCCATGGTCTTTACAGTATTTTTCAAATTCATTAGAAAAAAATTCACTGTCATTATCAGTCCTTAAGCATTTTATTTTTCTACCAGTCTGATTTTCAACAAGATTCTTAAATTCCTTAAATCAACTGAACACTTCTGATTTACTTTCTAGAAAATATACAAATGATCTTCTTGAATAATCATCAATAAATGACACATAGTATCTTGATTTAGACAAAGAAGGAACATTCATTGGACCAAATACATTAGAATGAATATAATCTAGCAAACTAGAAGATTTATGAAGACTTGAATAAAAAGAAACATGGTGTTGCTTTCCATAGATACAATGTTCACAAAATGCAAATTCAAGGTTACAATTGTCAAGCCCCTTAACCAGGTTTCTAAACCTTTCTCTCCAATGTGGCCTAGCCCATGATGCTAGAGCATAGTCTTTCCTGTTGGAAGTTTTACTTCCATAGAGTTTACACAATTAGGAACATTTCCCTCTTTACCTCCATGAGTAGCTTTTTGTGACTTTACAGAGACACTGTTACATTGAACATGTGCATCCAGCTTGTACAAGGTACCAATATGAGCACCCCTAGCTAGCACCATTGAGCCTCTATTCATCTTGTAGCCATTTCTAGAGAATGTGACTTGTACTCCAATATTATTCAGCTTACTGATAGATAGTAGATTTTGAGCTAGACTGGTATGTGCATAACATCCTTGATCCCCTTCACTCTGCCATCAAGGAATTGGATTCTAACTCTTCCATGGCCAACAATTTCCAAAGCTGAATCACTTGCCAAGTACACCTTTCCACCATCTTATTCTTCATACTTGATGAACCAATCTCTTTTAGATGTCATGTGAAAAGATGCTCCATAATCAATTAGCTAGACATTATCTGATTTCTATGTAGCCAAGGCAGCAATGAAGGCGTTTGAATCACCTTGAGAAGAATCATTATTGGAAGAGAACTTCTTCTTCTTCTTTTTCTCCTCTTTACAATCCTTTTGGACATGACCAGGTTGCCCACAATTCCAACATTTTACCTTGGACTTCTTTCCAAGAGACTTTGATCTCCCCTCTAATTTTGATTTTGATTTCTTGTCCTTCTTCTTCCCTTTCTCTTTCAATGTTCCTTTGAAAACAAGAGCTTCCTTCACCATCTCAGAAAATTTTCTTCTCATCTCTTCTAATAGCAAAGAACCAACAACATCTTCCATCTTGAAACTGGATGTTGTACTCCCAATAGCCATCACTAGATGATCCCAAGAGTCTAGCAAAGAACAAAATAATAGCATATAGTGATCCTCTTGTTTAGTCTTCACACCAACAAATGTTAACTATGAAATCAACATGTTGAATGTGTTCAAATGATCAACTACAAACCCTCCTTCTTGCATTCTCAAACTATATAGCTTCTTCCTCAAGAATAGTTTATTCACCAAGGACTTCCCCTAATAAATAGATGCTAGTTTCTTCCATAAGGAAGATGCATTCTTCTCTTCATGCACATTCAAAAGTACAACATCTACCAAACAGAGCCTTATTAGCCCTTTATACTTTCTATCTGCAAGGTCCCAATCTTCTTGCTTCATGCCTATAGATTTAGTTCCAGACACAGCAAGCCATAGATCACAATCCACTAGAAGATCTTCCATTTTGAGTTTCCACAACTCAAAATTGTCGCCATTGAATTTCTCTATTTCAATCTTTCCAGACGTGCTAGCCATCTCAATCTATAATTAGAATTAACCAACTTCTACAAGACTCCCAATGTACCCACAAGGATAGCACAATAGGCCAAGCTCTGATACCACTTGTTAGGAAAGTAAAGGTGTGGAAACAAATCTCCTAACATCAAAACCTTAGGGAAGAATGTAGAGACACTTTTAAATTTTACAATTATAGTCCAATTAAGATGCACTTGAAATACATAGTAGAAATAGAGAAATATACACACACATATGAACACTAGATTTATGTGGGAAAACCCTTATGGGAGAAAACCCACCACACCAAGAGAAGTCACTTTGTATTACAGCCATAAAGATTACATACAGAGTTCTAACTTATCTTTCTTATGTTAGTTTACAATAGCATTCACCATGAACAACATTGATGCAAAACATTCATGTTACAGTCTTCACATAATAGAATTCATCCACTGATCATACAATCACATAGCAACCCATCAATCCATTGAACCCTAAGCATCTACAACTACCAACTATATTCATGTCGTTCCTTGCCTATCAAATTTCCTCACAGAACTGCCACAATGGACTATCTTCTAATGGTTCCAATTTGGCTTCTCTGATAGGTCCAAGAATCACCACGTAGGATGGTCTCCAAATTGATCAAAGGCTTTCAACCTATGTTGTCATGTCGGTGAGACACTAACCTTGTCTCATCGATGCCACACAACCAGCAACTGATATTGCCAAGAGTTCATCCTATCGACAAGATGTTTTACTGAGCTCACAAGTTGCATCGACTTTAGTTTTCATTTCGGAAAGACTATCACTCTCACCAAGACCTCCCATTGAGTCTTCATGTTGTTCTGAAGCATCCACCAGTCGACGAGACTCATCGCTTTTGCTAGGACATCCCACCAAAGTATCAAGTGATACCAACAACAAACTTCTTCATTGATGAGACACACGTCCATCATTGAGACTTTATTTTGAAGAATTTAAGTTACATCAAGCACCAAATGGTCGGCAAGAATTACCACTCTCATTGAGATTTCTTACCGAGTTGTCCAAGTTATCCCAAGACCACTAGTTGCCAGGAGTTCAGAGCGAAGTCACATGCCACACCAAAGACACCTAAGTGTAACCATTCAGTAAGACATTCACACATCGGTAAGACTTCTTATATATAGTATCCCTCTCAGCCAAGTCTCCCTGATGAATTCAAAGGTGAAGCTTTTGATGAGAAACTCCACATTGACAAGACTTCTCATCGAAGAATATAAGATATGCCGAAGACCACAAAATGTAACATACTATCAGTGAGACATATTACTTGATAAGACTTCTAACCAAGCCACCATAGGTTATCCCAATAACTCCAACGTATAAGTGCTTGGAAAGACCCCTGTAAGTCACAACGACCTATACAAACCACAATGTTTCAAAGCTGCTGGTCAGATAGACATTAAAATATCATACCAACTTGGCTCCAATAGAGGTTACAGCGTATGATGATTTAGGCATATATTTCTAACACTCTCCCTCTCTCCCCTCTAACATAAACCCACACACCCTACCCTTTATCTCTCCTAATTTCTCTGCAGTTCTCTACTTTGATCTCCGATCCGGATTTCGGATCTGATTTGATCCTGGACTTGAACTGAGATTCTCTGGATGATGGTCGATCTCGCCTGATTTTGATTTTGATCCGGATCCTGATTTTGACGTTTCGATTTTGTTTTTGTTTGATTTGGATGGACTTAACGAATTTATTTTTGATGTCGACTTTGATTTTGTTTGATTTTTGATTTCGGACGGAATCCTGAATCCATTCTTTGACGATTTTTCGATTTTGATTTGAACGCTCTTTTCCTGACATTTCTGAGCCTTATCGACCTGGATCCTGATTTCCTGCTCGATTTCGGATTGAAAATGCCTGACGATCCTGGATCCTGATGCGTTTGATTTGATTTGATTTGATCTCTGATTTTGATGAGCGAAATCGTGCCTGACGCGATGGTGGATCCTGGATCCTGATTTGATTTGCCTGATTTGAGGCCTGATGCCGGATTTTTTCCTTTATTTTATCCCCTTTGAATCCTGAACTTTACCTTTATTTTCTCTCCCTCCTACCTCCTCTCCCACTCTCCCCTCTACCCTTAACCCTTAAACCGTAAACCATTATACCCCTTCCCCTTTATCTCTCTCCCACTCCCCCCTCTCTCTATCAAATATCTCCCTCCTACCCCCACTCTCTCTATATCTATCTCTCAAGTCATAGTTTAAAAAGAATATAATGTATATTTATATTTATATTAAATATTAATTTTTAATAGAGGGGGTTCAACTGAACATGATTAGAATGTTCAACCGAAACCCATTCAAATCTATTTTTTATTGTATTTTAAATTGGTTCGGTCAAACACTAGTTCATTTGAACCTCTATTCGACCAAAAAAAAAAATTATTTGACCAAACCCACTTATTTTCACCCACATACTCTCTGGCACCAAAATTGCTCAGAATTTTGCACTTTGAAGCTCTATTTGAGAATGAAAATGGAGGGGATCTTAGAAACCCAACTGGTATTAGGTTTCCCTCAAAACGAGCTATCCAATGGATATAATTTTAATATGTTTTATATTATATTATCTATTTATTTTTTAAGTTTTATTAAATATAGGTTTTTCACCGAAAACAAAACTCTCTGTTCTGCAAATGTGGAAAAATAGAAGATTATCAAAAAAGAAAATTAAAATATGAGTGCTCCAGATATTGGAGTCCTTTATCCAACAAAAAATAATAATAATAATTTTGATACATGCAATAAAAGTTATGCATTATACAGTTGTGTTATGTCTGAATTGTAATTGATTTGAATTTGAAACTTGATTAACGAAAAAAAAAATCAATAAAAAACTATCTAACCAAGTGGAAGCACTAGATATTGAAGTTACAAATTTAAATTCAAAAGAATTAGAATTTTATCTTTCAAGGAAAAAAAGTTATGCATTATATGGTGTGTGTCAGTTTTTAAAATTGTTGTTTTTAGAAAAAAAACTAATTTTCATGGGAGATGGAAAAAGAAGTGCAATCTAATTCCAAAAATTTTGAAAAAAAATATTTTTAGAATCTATGGAAAAAAATTTACAAGAATCTGGTTTGCATCATCTTCAAATTCCTCATGGGTTAACCACTATAGATACCAGAATGTGAAGATTTAGTTTAAAAAAATAAAAATTAGTGTCCAGTTTGGCCAAAAATTGTAAACCACTATTCTGGGATCACCCTTTTGCCTTTTCATTTTCTTTCTATTCTTTTGTGTTCTCCTTTTGGGGATGATGCAAGGTGTCAAGACACCCTTTTTCTCTTCCATTTTGACCCAAAAGGATATTTATTTTCTTTTTTTTCACTCTCTTTGTGTCATTCTTCCAATTCTGTGTATTTGGGGAATGATGACAGTTCTAAGCTCTTTCATAAAAGCATAATACAACAACAAACATACTAACCCCAAATCCATAGATCCCTTATTTTTTTGGTGTGCTTTCTCTTCTAGGGGGAAACTCCCTTTATTTTTTCTTTCATTTTCATTGACATGACATAGCTTAACTTTGAAACATATGACTTGGCATAGGGATTTCCAAGTTGGTTCTCATGTCTTGTTTTCCTTTCTGCTTTTTCCCTTTGCTACTTTAAAGTAATTTCTCATAGAACAGTGTGTAGCAATTCCTTTAAAGTGGGGCACATACATTACGATAATTCATTTGCATTATTGGTTCCTAGTGTAGCCTTGTCATTTATGTGATGTGTTCATCACATTGTGGATGACATTGGTTATGATGTCCTTCATAAATGTGATCTATCTTAGCATATTACATTCCTCTTGGTGGTTTGGTTCAACAAACTACAGCCCCTAAGTTGTGAATATACTATTCTTTTATTGGTCCTCTCTCAGAGACATTAGACACAATATTCCCTAAGTGGGGTATGTGTAAGATCATAATGGGCCAAAAAGTGGCGATATGATGGGTATGTGGCCGACAAATTTTTTTTTACCCAAAATTGATAAAATGAAAGTGGTATTTAAAGGAGATTATCAACTTTCCACCAATATTATAAATTATGCTTTACTTTGAATTTAATAAATAATTATTCTTCATTTTTTATTTGAATTACAACTAAAGTCCTAATTGATAGGTTGATTGAAAAACACCGATAGCTTTCAAACAGTATCACATTTTTTGAATCCAAAACATGTGTCACATTCTATGCTTCACATACTAAATTATTAAAAAAACAAAAATTAATTTCATGAAGTTTTGACCAAGTTAAGGTGGTCAGACATACGATCTTTTATATTTTTTAAAAGTTGTAATAAAAAAATCATAATTAATTATTTACTTGGAAAAAAATAACAAAAAAATATGATCACATCGGGACATGAGTCCTCTACTTATATATAAAATCTTATAAAAAAACATTATCATTTTATTGTAGTTAAGGTGGTCATATAAACACCTACTTATTTTTTCCATGAAATTAAAGTGCTACTACATTGAAATTTCAAATTTTCATCAAATAGATTATCTTTTTTAAATAAACCTAGTAGTTTAGAAACTACATTCAATTTTCTACAAATTCTATTCTTACATATTTTTGAAATAATATAGATAACTTATTCAATTTTTTACGTCAAGTTTCCTAACTCTAATTTTTTTGAATTTTTGGCCACTTAAGGGCCTATTTTTTCCATGATGATCCTACACATACCCAGTGACTGCCTTTGCATGAAATTAACAAGACTCCTTCAAACATCTATTACATTTTACATTTTGCACTTTTTCCACCTTGCATAATGCAACTTGCATGCCTATGGTACCTTGCTTTTTGTTCATGAGTTCTAAGCTGCATAAGGAGCTTTGCTTGTCTCATGGAGCATGAACCAACATTTTTCCTTGTGGCACCTTGTTTAAGTTATTAGGAGGTATAGCTTTAATATGGTTGAGTGGGAAGCTCACCTAGTGGCATGAATTTTCCCCATAGCCACCTTTGTGTTTATGAGTGCATACCAACTAGCATATGTATCTTACCTTTTGGGATTTCTCACCCCACAGACAACCAGAAGTTTTATGGCCCCATAGTGAGTACATTTGGGCCTTCTCACCAAGCAGACAATCATCTATTTTGTTGCCCCAGAGTGAGTATGCATTCTCTTTCAACCTAGATAAAATCCACAACTAGTTGGACAGATGATCGAAGCTTCATTCAATTCTTTCTTTTCAACACTTGTTTGTTCTTTTGTTCTACTGTTTAGTTTTTCATGGGATCTTAATCCTATGGGCTTGATCATCCCTCTTGATTGTTGTCATTCCATCTTGCTAATGTAAGTGTATTTGAACCCTCCTCTCGATGTTCATGGCTACTTTAGTGTGAGTTTGAAGTAAGTTCATCCTCTCACTAAAGTGGAGGCTAAATGTGTTGTAGAAAAATGGCCCCTTATCATTTTCATGAACTTTTAGGTCTTGTTTCACGGTGTTTGATCTATTTTGCTCTAATTTTATGTTGTACAATGGCTTGAACATGCACATTTAAGTACTAAAATTAAAATAATGACATCTTGTGAAAGTGTTGTGAAGTGTTGTAAAACATTTCTACACTCTTCTAGACTTTATTCATTACAATTACCCAAAAATACCTTTTCATCACTAAACAAGTCCTATTTTGAAGTGTTATAAAGTCTTGTAACAAGATTTCATGCTTTTCTAGGCATAACTTCACTATTTATCCCCTCCTTATGCTTTATTTGGTCCCTTTTATGCCCTCATATGTTTTAATTAACTGTATTTTTGAATGTTAAACTGACAAATAGCATTAAATACAATATAATTCCTAACACCCATTTTTAGGTCTTAGGTGGGACCCATTCACCATGGGTGGTGAATGAGTCCCCCTTGACTCCAAATTCAATTTTTTTTAAATTTCCTTTCAATTTTTATTCAAAAAATTTTACATCGGCCTATGATGAGGTATGCACGAGTAACTAAGGCACAAGATTGTATAAATAAGTGATTTTCACCTCATTTTACATCTCCTACAATCTCCTAATTCATTCAAGCAATCTCAAGCATTCAAACATCTTACAACATCATATCAAGCATTATTCAAGCACTTTGGAGCATCCATTGACACTACTTTAGATTTGCATCATCAAGGGTTTGGTAAGTTGATAGCAATTGCATGTTATTAGTTTATCATTCTCTTTTATTTCATTATCTTATTATGGTTTTGATTACCAAAAGTGGGGTTTGACCAAGGCAAACCCCTATTTACTAACCATCAACCATTTTCCCCTTCTTGCATGTGTGTTTGCAGACTTTTGTATGTAGATTTAACAAGCATTTAGGTGTTGAAGATTGGTCAACAATTCAACTAGGTGCTTCAAGTCAAATCAACTCTATTTCAAGCTTGGAGAAGGTTTTCTATCTACTTCCTGGAGAATTGACTTCGGTAACCTGACAAACAGATATTTCCAGATCTGGTGTTGTAGAGTTGTCTCCTAATTTCTTAGAATTTTGGGAGAGGATTGATTTGCCACCAGTGGTGAATGGGTTCTACCTTAAGATGAAAGATTTGAATTTTGTCAAATTTTGGATCCTAAATATCAAAAACTTATTTCTAACACTTTTTCACCAATAACAGGACTAATTCATCACCTTGGGCGAGTGACTCTCGTTGTGAATTTTTCAATAATTTCAGACAACACTCACAACATTCCTGATTCATCAAATCTTGTCCAAGTGCACTCTGTTTCATCCCATTTCTTCCTATTCTACATTATTTCATCTTTTAGTACATTGTTTGTATATCATAGTGTGTTTTCAAACATAGTTTAAATCTTAGTTTTGCATTCAAATTCAATCATTTAGTTCATTTCATTTAGCTTAGACAACATCATACATAACATAATTTGAATGAACCCTTAGCATGTTTGGCCATATCTCTCTCCTTTAGGTGAAAAACCCTAGAAGAGCTAGAGAAAACCATAGGAGCCAAAAATCTACGGTTTAGGATGATCTAATTTGAATTTGAAAAGCATGTGGATAATTTTCATAGAAGACCGAAGCTATGAAGATTATTTTGGACCAAGTTAAGCATGTGTTAGAATTTGCAAGGCATGTTCCTCTTCCTAGTTTTACATGTAGTTTTTGGGCCTTTCCCTCTACATGTTTCATGTTAATTGTTTTATCTTTGGCAGACTTGAACATGTAACATTATGTTTTGTAGTTCGACATATGAGATGTAATAAATGTACAATATCATGCATATATTGTAAACCTAGTTGATATAGGTTGGTGTATGGGTGTGGTACATGATGCATTATGATAATTGTGTAAGCAACTGAAAGAGAAAGTGCAGAAGTGGTTGATCTTATCTGGCTTCAAGTTGATCATATCTTTGTGATAGAAGGGAAGTAAAGAAGTGTGCTTAATTATTTGTTGAAATTAGTGAACTACTAGGTAGTAGAGAAGACATCTAGGAAGAAGTGACAAAGAAAAATTGCAATCATCAAAGGAGAAGTGCCAAAGAAGAATTGAAATCATCAAAAGCATTGAGCTTAATTGTGAGTTTCAAACAATGGAAGGACTATCATTTTGTAATCATTCCTGAGTGTTTTCTCAAATTAGGGTGTAATCAGGGAGTTGTAGCTTCATTGGGAGTGGCCTTAAAATCTATTTTCAAGGATTGATATTTTCCTTGGGTTGTAGCCCTAAATCAAAGTTGTAAATGTTGTTCATCTTGTGAGGTTGGATTAGGATAGTAGCTCCTAGTAGCTTTTCTCACTGTGTTTTTTCCCTTGTTGGGTTTCTCATGTATATAGATTGTGTTGCATGTTGTGCATTGTCCTCATCTTTCATGTTTTTGCTCATGTGATAGAGTTTTAATTATCTATTTGCATTAGAAGGTTTTAGATTTGATAGAATACTGACTCACCCTCCTCTTAGTATTCTAGTGTGTTCAATAGTTTGAATCTCATTGAGGATAAAATCGCAATAGAATTTTCTCAAAACATAATATGGAATCTCATTGTTGTTACATATATGATGGTTAAAAAGTGTGCACCGCCCCCTTAAAAATGTCCCTTATTCCTTGGTGTTTGCACCAATGGAGAGGGAATCTCTTGAAACTACCATGTAGGGGTGCATCAGTTTGAAGATCAATGAACAATGTAGACCAATCTATTTCAATATTTTCTTTTCTTTTACTAATTGATAGGATAATTTTGAAGCATAAAATTATAGTTCTTCCTGTTAGGGTTAGAGATGACATATATCTAACAATTAAATGTAGATTTTAATTAATAAATAGAGAAACTAAAACACACACAAAATAAATCATAACATAGAGAATTTAACGTGGTTCACCCAATCCGGGCTACATCCACCAAACCGCAGCCATCAAATACATTTATTATTCAGTGCAAAAACCTATTACAATCTTGTGAATAATTGTGTTTTTCATCATACTATAATACCCATTCGAACCCCTTTTTAACAAGCTTAGAAACTTCCAGATTTCGGGTTCTAGAAAATTGAATCTTTCCTTTTTCATTGATTTTTCCCTTTTTCAATGATGACGCGAAAAAGTAGGATACATTCCACGGTGTATAGTATACCATGGGATATATAGTATAGCATGGGCTATATAGTATAGCATGATTAGTCACCACACACCAACAATATCCCACTTGGAGACTGATTAGACTCCACACCATCACAATCTTCCACTTGGAGACCGACCTAGATGACACTGCTACAATTATAGCTCCCATTGGAAATAAGTACCTTGGACCCTACTGCTCTATTATTCTTGAACTCAACCTTGAAGGCCAACTGAAGCTGAAGAGGAACTCAGCTTCTCCCTTGTCACTACGTTTGTAAATATATCTGTTGGATTGACATCTATATGTATTTTGTCTAGCTTGACCTGTCTATCCTCCAACATTGACCAAATGAAATGATATTTCAATTGTATGTGTTTTGTTTTAGAATGCAAGGCAGAATTCTTTGCAAGATGTATAACACTCTGGCTGTGTGTAAACAAGTAATTTTCAGCCTGTTGTTTTCCCAACTCAACCATGAAAATTTGCAGCCATATCATCTCCTTTTCCGCCTTTGTTGCAACAACATACTTTGTCTCTATGGTGGATAAAGCAACCACCTTTTGCAATCGAGAAATCCAACTTACTATTGTCCCACCAACTGTAAAAACATAACCTATGGTACTCCGCTTGGTATCTATATCCCCTACCAAATCTGAGTCAACATAGCCTTTTAAATCAAAATTAGAGCCCCCAAAACATAAATATTTATTGGATCTACCTCTTAAATACCTGAGAATCCATTTTATTGCATTCCAATGCTCAACTCTAGGATGACTCAAATACTTGCTAATAACTCCTACGACATGTACAATATTTGGTCTCGTGCATACCATGACATATATTAAACTGCCTACAGCTGAAGTATATGGTACCTTGGACATTTTTTCTTCCTCCTCTTGTGTCTTTGGACACATCCTTAGTCAATTTAACATGACTAGGAAAAGGTGTGCTAACAACTTTTGCATTCTCCATATGAAATCTTTCCAACACTTTTTCAACATAATTAGCCTGAGATAAAAACATTTTTTTGTTTTTCCTATCTCTACAAATTTTCATATCAAGAATTTGTTTGCTGCCCCCAAATCCTTCATAGCAAAATATTTTGCTAACTATTGTTTTAGCTCACTTATGTGATCCATGTTAGACCTAGGTACAAGCATGTCATCAATATATAAGCATAAAATAATGTAGCTGTCATTATCCAACCTCTTAAAATAAACACAATGGTCAGAATTACACCTGTTGTAGCTTTGCTCAGCCATAAAACTATCAAATTTCAAGTACCATTGTCGAAGTGCTTGCTTCAAGCCATATAAACTTTTCTTCAATCGGCACACTAGTTTCTCCTTACCTTTGACCTCAAATCCTTGTAGCTATTCCATATATATTTCCTCTTCCAAATCACCATGGAGAAAGGTTGTTTTAACATCAAGTTGTTCTAAATACAAATCTTCAACAACCACAATACTTAAAACAATACGAATAGAAGTCATTTTAACAACTAGAGAAAAAATCTCATCAAAATCAATACCCTTTTTCTATGCAAATCCCTTTACAACAACTCTGGCTTTAAATATTTTTTTACTTCCATCTCCTCTTTCAGCCTATAAATCCATTTGTTTGGTAAAGCCTTTTTACCTGCAGACAACTTGCATAACTCCCAAGTCTAATTTTTCAACAAAGAGTCCATTTGTTCTTCCATTCCATGCTCCCATTGAACCTTGGTATCCACCTGTATAGCTTCATCATAATATTCAGGTTCACCAGCATCAGTTAATAAAATAGTATACATAGAGGGAGATAATCTTTCTAGAGGTCTACTTAACCTTGAAGATTGTCTAATAGGAGATTGTGATATTTGTTGTTGTTGTTGTTTCCCAACATGAGGAACCACTAAAACATCATTGTTCGGAATATCATCCAACACTACATAATCATTTTCTTTCTAAACTTATGTTGCAGCAACAAATCTTTGTATAACACTTTCTCATTGAATGACATCCCTACTTCTCACAATTTTTTGATTTTCAAAATCCCAAAACCTATAACCAAATTCATCAATTCCATATCCAACATATATACATTTTTTTGATTTTTCATCTAGCTTGGTTCTATTTTCATAATCTACATGTGAAAATGCTTCACAACCGAAGGTTTTGAGAAAAGAATAACTCACCTTCTTACCCTTCTATGCTTCCTCTAGAGTACCACTACCCAAAGGATTAGAGGGACCTCTATTAATTAAATAAACAATAGTGTTTACAGCCTCTTCCCACATTTTTAAAGGCAATCCAACATGAAATCTTATAGTCTATGCATGCTCCATTATCGTCCTATTCATGCACTCAGCCACTCCATTTTCCTATGGAGTCCTTGGAACCGTTTTCTACCTACGAATACCATTAGAGGAACAATAATATTCAAAATCTTTATTGAAATACTCACCACCATTATCAAATCTAAGAAATTTTATCTTTTTACCCATCTCATTCTCAACCAAACTTCTCCATTTTTTAAAAGTTTCAAATACATCAACTTTCTGTCTAAGGAAATAAATCCATACCTTCCTAGTTGCATCATCAATGAATGTAACATAATACAGAGAGCCACTGAGAGAAGATACCTGAGTTGGTCCCCATACATCTGTATGCACAAGCTCCAATTTCTCATCTTTCTTTTGCTTCCCATCCTTAAGAAAACAAACTCTCTTTGTTTTCCATACACACAACTTTCATAGAAATCCATATTAACACATTTTAGACCTGGTAAAACATTATTTAAATGAAGTACTTTCATACCTTTTGCACTCATATGCCCAAGTCTATTATGCCATAGTGTTGATTCAAAGGCCACATCAATTGTATGATCTTCTACCTACTGAACTACAACAACTGTTCCTGAACATTGACCTTTTTCTATAACAATTAAAGTAGAAGGAACAGTATGTCATATACAAAGATATAAGGTACCTACTTTCACACATTTTGCTACCACTAAGGTACCCTTTGTGACCTTCCAATTTTTATCGCTAAAAGTAACAACACAACCTTCATCATCTAGTTGCCCTGCTGAAATTAAATTTATGCTTAACTTTGGAGCATGCCTTACCTCACGTAGTAGCCAATGATTCCCATTCTGCAACTTAATCTTGATTCTTCCCTTTCCAACAATCTAACAAGGTTCATTATCTCCTAAATAAACTAGCCAAAAATCCCCTTGGACATAATCAAGAAAATAACTTCTATGGGGGGTAGCATGAAATGAAGCCCCTCAATCTAATACCCAAGAATCATTAGCATTATCAAGGGAAAGAATCAAAGCATCCTCATCAGATTTGTTACTTACCACATTTTCCTCTTTACTTCCTTCCTTTTTGTCTCCTTTATTTTTTTGAGACCATCAATTTTTCTTCAAATGACCTGGCTTACCACAGTACCAACAATCCATCTTGTCTCTAGATTGGGACCTTTTGTCCTTTGATTTTCCTCATGACTTCCCACAATTTCCAGAATTGTTTCCTCTCTCCTTTGTTCTGCCCCTACTTTTTACATTCAAAACACTGTCTGATGTGGATGTTCCACCTGAGCTTTTCTTATGAATTTCCTTGCTCAAAATAACACCAACAACATCATCAAATTTCAATGTATTTGAACTAGAAATAGAATTGCTAACAGCCATTACCAAGCTATTCCATCTTTTAGGAAAATAACATAGAATCAAAAAAGCCCTAACTTCTTCATCAAAGTTTACTTTTATAGAAGTTAATTGACTGGTGATCGTATTAAACTCATTCAAATGATCAGTAACTAACCCACCTTCTTCCATTTTCATATTAAATAAACGCTTCATAAGAAATACCTTATTTGAAGTGGAAGGCTTTTCATTTAACTTCGCCAGGGTTTCCATCACCTCTTTAGTTGTCTTTCCTGTTGTAATATTGAATGCCACCAACTGTGCCAAGCATAAACGAATACTACCAAGATCCTTTCTATCCAAAATATCCCAGTCCTCATCAAACATTGTTGCAGGTTTCTTAGTCTTCCCTTCCAATGGCCACCATAAATCCTTCTGATAGAGATAGACCTCCATCTGCATCTTCCATAACTGATAGTTCTACCCATTAAACTTCTCAACCTTCTTGCCCTCATCTGCAATTGCTCCCACTCAATCATGAGATCTTCCTACAGATGATAATCAAAACACAACTTGCTCTGATACCACTTGTTAGGGTTAGAGATGGAAAATATCTAACAATTAAATGCAAATTTTAATTAATAAACAGAGAAATTAAAACACACACAAAATAAATCATAACACAAAGAATTTAACATGGTTCACCCAATCCGGGCTACATCCACAAAACTGTAACCATCCAATACATTTATTATCCAATGCAAAAACCTATTACAATCTTGCACGAATAATTGCATTTTTTATCATATTGTAATACCCATCCGAACCCCTTTTTAATAAGCTTAGAAGCTTCTAGATTTTGAGATCTACAAAATTGGATTTTTCCTTTTTCATTTATTTTTCCCTTTTTCGGCGAGGATACATGCTAGGGTGTACAGTATACCATGGGCTATACAGTATAGCATGATTAGTCGCCACACACCAACACTTCCTCCCTCTTATCCAACCACATGTTAATTTGTTCACTCAAATAATCTATATGAGAGATGATAGATTCTAATGAGGTAGCAAAGGTTGTTTGATATGAACTAGTTCCACTCAAAATTTTCAACCTATTGGTCAATGTTTGGAGTTCTCTTTTATTGTTTCCAATTTGACCTATTAGGTTTTCTTATATTTGAGGAGGATTTTGAGGAATCAATGGAGGAGTTTGTTGAGGGTTATGTTGTCCATGTTCTTCACCAAGGTTTTCATCAATTGGTGAAGGATTTTCAATTTATAAAATTAAAAAATAATAAATCAGAATATTTGTGAATTGCTATTTTATTCAATTTTTACGCCTAAAAACTAGAAAAACCTACCTCCTTGACCTCATAAACATCATGATGGTATTTTGACCAATTTTAGAATGTGCATGCAGTTTTTCTTAGAGCTCAAGTTCAAATGAGCTTGACCTCTTTGGATTTATGATTTTATCTGAGTTATAATGTGAGTGTGTCACTTAGTAATGAGTGCCTAGGCTTGGTCACTACCAAGCCATAATGTGTGTGTTACAATATAAGCACATCATAACGTGCTTGTGTTATGTCTTAGATAGACCAAAAAATGGTCACAACCACTTTCTAATCATTGGTTGTTCACACATATGTAAGAATCTCTCACATTTGTAGCCACCCTACCCATTCCCTTTTCTCACACTTGTCACTTTCCTAGATTTCCTCATTTGTTCCCCTTTCCAAAAAATCTTCCACTTGTCACATTCATGAGCCATCTTTGATCAACAAATTTTAGCCGTTAACTTTCCCCATAAAAAATAGCTATAAATTGAAAGTCTTTTCCCTCACTTTTGCAATCTACTTGTGAGCCAAATTCATGTTGTTCATTTGTTGTCTCTTGTTATCTGGTCCTCCTATGTTTTCCTGCCCATATCTCTTTGTAAGATTTTATTTACAATTTAATCTTTCCCTCTCCTCTTATTGATGATAGATCACTTAGGGTTATTCAAAACATTGATAAAAAAACATATAGATTTGAATGTAAAGACAATCTTATCTAATCTATATGAACCATAGAATACTTATGCTAATTATCTTCTTTGTTTGTTAATTGTCTTTTCAATGTTAAATCAGTTTTTCATTTCTCTATTTTAGATCAAAAGTTAAATTTATCTTCTATAAGACAAAATAAATTATATTATTATAATATTTAAAAGAGAGACGCTACAACACTACACGACATTTTATTTTAATTATTAAAAAGTTGGTGAGGGAGGGAATAAGACATAATTATTAAGCTGAGAGGCTTTTTCTTTTTATGCGTGTACATCAAAAGTTCAAAACTCCGGAAATCTGAAGAAAAAACTTTGTTATGATGTTGCTATCTTTGTAATTTTCATTATGTTTTTGCTGTTACTATTCTTTTTTCGTTGCTGATTCAGGCAGCGTTGTTATGTCTCTCCTATTATTTTCTGCAGTTTAATACTGCATTCTATTTGTAATACTTGCATATTCAATACAAAAACCAAAAAAAAAACAACTGGGGAAATCTCATTTTAACGTTCGGTCAATTCTATTATTTGACTAGGTTTACGGCGTGGGCTTCTCCAATTTGTTGACAGATTACCAACTTCGCGACGTCATGTCCTTTTCAACCGACGAGAAAAGAACGGAAGAAATTGAAATCACGGGGACATGGGCATCTGAGACAGCACTGATGAATTATCTGCCTTGACAAAAAATTAGTGATGATGCTCCCCTTCCACAGCCGGAGGCCGAGACTGGTTCTCATATCGCTGCTCTTTTTGCTGGGTTTTCTGTGCGGAGCCAAAACGGATGAGGGTCTTCCTCGACCCACCACTTTAGTCTTCAACTGCTTCAACGGAACGGGCGGACTCACTCTGCTGGGAGTTGCTAAAAAGAGCTCTCGGCTTCTGATATTATGTTATATATATATATATATATACTAATTATTAGTACGCAGTTAAAAACAGGCCGATATACTCTACTGCAAAGAAGACATTCCCGAGTGCCCCGAAATGATATGACTGGACGTTCACGCGGAACAACTGTAGTTCGTAAACGTCTTTCTAGGATGCTCTCATGGAAAAGTTAAAAGCGATTGACAGAACTGGGTTCCTAGATGAATCGCTGGGCATCTTGGACCCCACGCGCTTAGCTTGCCTAGTACGCTACGTAACAGCCTGAAAAGACGGCACTAATTTGTGGATTTTAAGGGACCCAGTTGGATTGAAAGCGAATCTTCAACTGTACCCAGTTGATTTTGTTTTAATTTTCAGATGGTAAAAATTAAGGAAATTTTCTGTAACTCGGAAAAAAGGGGGCAATTTTTTCAAAGTGTGCTCAAAGCTAATAATTCAGACAACGACTAGTTGATAAGATTATTGAAGTGGTACCGTACACAAGTTTGTGGAAGAGGGATGTTGGTGAAAATGTCTTTATTTCTCTAGTGAAATTAAATATCTTTTTACACCTTTTTTTAATAGATTAATTAAATAAATGTTTTACAATAAAAAAGTTTTAATTGATTAATGTTGAAATTTGAAATAATAAATATGAATTTTAATTTTAAATTTGATTTGGAGTTTGTTTGTTAAATATTTTAAATTAATTTGTTATTATGTTAGAAAATAATAAATGTTCAAAAAAAGTCTGTTATAGATAAATAAATATTTTACGATAAAAAGTTTTAATTGATTAATGTTGAAATTTGAAATAATAAATATGAATTTAAATTTTAAATTTGATTTGGAGTTTATTTATTAAATATTTTAAATTAATTTGTTATTATATTAGAAAATAATAAATGTTCAAAAAAAGTTAGTTAAAAAAAATCTTTATTTAAAGTGAACTAAATACATACATATCAAATGGATTTTTAGATGATAATGGTCATCAAGAGTAATCAAAACAAGAGAATCTATTGAGGATTCTTGTAGAACCAAGCAATGAAACTACTAGAAAATTCAACCTTTCTACTGATCATCACTCTACCATCAATCCAACCAATTATTTCGAATGAGTTGAGAAAGTTGGTAGAATTTATCTTGGTTCAAATCTCTCTATTCAAAAACATTCCAACTATCTATCCCCTCTAAAACCCATTTGGCTAGACAATCTACAACCTTATTCCACTCCCTTGGAATACGGACAAATCAAATAGAATCAAAATTTTCTACAACAAGAAGAATTTGCTTGATAATTTGAGCTAGTCTTGATGAGGACTCTTGAAAATTTCTTCTGCTCAACAAGGAAATTAGTATCATAGAATCGGATTCATAGATAACCTTTTTCCAACTAAGATTGTGGTCTTCTCTAAGGCCTTAAAAATTGCCCAAGCTTCCATTTGATTGTTAGCTTGCAAGAAAACATAAATAGAGAAGAAAAAGTAAATAGAACCCTCACTATCACCATCAATCTCACCAACAAAAAAATATATGCTATTCAAGTGTATCAAAATTTAATAAAATATTAATTTAATTCCAAGTTTATTAGTTTACCAAAAGTTACATGAATAATTATAAATGGAGTGTGATATAAATTGGACCCTTTTTCTTGAGTATGATCTATTTTATTGTTTGGGTTTAAAATCTACTCACCTCCACTTTTGTGCCCTCAATAAAAAAATTTGTTGTATTTTTATTTATAGCTTTATCTTTTATTTTTAGTAATCCATGCTATATATGTTCTTTTACAATTCCCATCATTTTCATATAAATTTTAATTACTTGTTTTTATTGATATTTTTTATACTTCATATATTCAATTAAAAATTTCATTTTCATCACTATCATCTCTCTCTATCTCCATCTCTCCCTCTCTTTATATATCTTTCTATCATTTCTCTCCCTTTCCCTATCTATCTCTTACTTTATATCTACCTCTCTCCTCTCCCTAACCCTATATCTATCTATCTATCTATCTCATTCTCTCTCTCCCTATATCTCCCACTATCTTACCTTCTCTCTATCTTTATCTATCTTTATGCATCCCTCTCTTTTTCACTCTCTCACACTTCTATCTTTATCTTTCTCACTTCCATCTCTATATGTCTCACTCTCTATCCCTCCTCTATCTATATATATATATATATATATATATATATATATATATATATATATATATATATATATATATATATATATATATATATATATGTATATATATATATATATATATATATATATATATATGTATGTATGTATATGTATATATGTATATATATATATGTATGTATATATATGTATGTATATATATGTATGTATATATATGTATATATGTATACATATATATATATGTATGTATATACATACATACATACATACACACACACACACACACACACACACATATATATATAACTTTACCTCTTTATCTCTTAGTATTCCTCTAATATATTTCTAATTCTCACTATCTCTTTAGGTCTACCTCTCACTGTCTCTTTAGGTCTCCCTCTTACTCTCTATCTTTCCATCTCTATGAATCCTTGCCCCTCTATCTTTCTCTATCTAGAGTTATCACTATCTCTTTATGTATGTCTCTCTCCATCTATGTTTCCCTTTCTGTCTCTATCTCTCTCCCTATCCATCTATATCTCTATCATCTCTCTATCTCTCTCCCTCTATATCTCCATCTCTCCCCACTTTTTATCTCTCTTTATCACTCCCTCTCTCTATCTCTTACTTTTCCTTTCTTTATCTCTCTATCTCACCCCTTCTCTCTTTGTCCATCTCACTCTCTTTCTCTCTTTCTCTCCCTCTCTATCTCTATACTTCTTAGTATTTTTATGTAGTTCTCTCTCTCTCTCCCTATCTATATCTATCTCTTTACTTATTTCTCTCTAACTCTATCTATCTCTCCCTCTATCACTTTTTTTATCTCTCTCCCCCTATATATATATTTGGAAATATTTTTCCCCCAATTTAGTGCACCCACCCTCCTTCATTTGGATTTCCAATCTACACAAGAGATCATAAGGTTACCTTGGAGGTAATTTTGATGGTCAACAACCTCTCTTCACTATGATAAAGATTTTGATTTTACCAATGGAAAAGTGTCACCCTTGTTTTTTCTTTCTTAATTTACTATATTTGCAAGAATTGTTCTTTTAATCTTTTGATGAAAGGATTTTGTTGTAGATGAAATTCAAGCATGCAAGCATAGGGAAAATGATCATTAGATATTTTTTTACTTTGTGTATTGAGATTGTCTTCAATTAAGCCTTGATGATAGATTTAATTATCGTACTCAAATATATCTCCATGGTGACACTGAATTCCTAGTATGAGAGGATCTCAAAAAATGACAAGATAGACTCAACGCTCTCTTTTATTACCCAATTACAAAACAAAGGTACTTTTCTTTAATTTTTTTTGCATTTGTGCCCAACCAAATAATTTCATGATTACAGAAATATTAACCAACAATTTGATTGATGCAATATTTATTTTATTCATAGCTTTAATATTCTTTGATGGTGTATCAATTTTATTTTAAATTTTGTATTCTTTAGAATATTGAATGAAATTTTATTAATTATATTGTTAATTTATGACCTTGAACTTTTTTGGGGGATATTTCTTTTTGTAGCCTTTTTATGTCATTATGATAATCACAATACATAGTAGACTATGTAGAAAGGTTATGTGCATAGGGTGCTCCATATCTTTATACTCTACTTAAGCATCACACTCTTCAATGATCAAATAATCAATAGTAATTTTACACTTCATCCCTACCAAACAATGGTAATTAGTGAAGTCAATTGATTACTTTATTAAATATTAAGTGAAATATCATTCACTAAAGGAGCTCAAATTATTGAACAATGTAACTTGGTGTAAATTCATTCCCAAAAGCTTAGAGTGTATGGACACTATCATATACAAGAGTTATTTGAGTCATTTTAGGCACTTTTACATAGATTTTGATTTCAATTATTTTTTGGCTACTTTGTGATATGGATTTCATTTATGTCTTTATGGAATTAATGTGCATTAATGAGAGCATTGAATAGGCTAACATTTAAACTTAGAACCTACTTATGACTAGTGATATTTTTGAATCTATTGCTTCTGGATTTGATTGTGTGGACTCTTTTTTCATCAACATTTTAGATCACACACAATGAGCCATCATCAGGATGGAGAGTTGAAAAAGATGATCTTTTTCAACTCTCCATCCTGATGATGGCTCACTGTGTGTGATCTGAAACGTTGATGAAAAAAGAGTCCACACAATCAAATCTAGAAGCAATAGATTCAAATTCATATGGATTGTGGAAATCTATTTACATTGAAGTTGATGTGATTTAACCCTACACAAATGGATAGTGTAATAATCATCATATTTGGTAGCTGAAAAGCTTGCTACTATATGTATAAAAAAATAGTGATATTAATACAAAAATTTCCTGGGCACTTTCTATGGATGTAGCCAAATTAGTGAACCAAGTATATATAGTGTATTACATTTTCATTTATTTCATTTTTATATCTTTATTTTTGTTTTATAATTTGTTTATTTGTACTTGTTATTCAACAATTGGTATCAGAGCTTGTGAAAAGCTAATTAGGAATTTGCAAAAAAAATGGAAAGATGGAAGAAGCAAATAAATGGGGAATCAAAAAATTCTCAAGGAAAATTTTTGGATTGTGGAAGATGTAGATGGAATTGTTGGTGATTAAAGGATACCTAGCACTCATATTGGAAGAAAAAGCCAAGAATCCAAACACAATAATTGATGAGGAGTGGGAGAAATTGGATAAGAAGGTGAGAGAAACCATTATCCTTTCTTTATCTAGCAATTTTTTATTTAATGTTTCAGTAGAAAACATATCAAAAGGATTGTGGACAAATTGTATGATATGTATGAGATGGTTTCCACTTCTAACATAGTTTCCCTCATGAAGAAATTGTATAATTTGAAGATGAATGAAGAAGGTAACCTATCCTATCATCTCAATGAATTCAATGCATTAATAGGCCAGTTAATTTATAGGAACTTAGATTTGGATGATGAAATCAAAGCCATCTTGTTGTTGTGATCTCTATCGGATAGTTGGGAAGGTGTGGTGATGACAATTAATAATTTGGTATCTGACAAAAGTACACTCAAATTTGATGATGTTTTTGGTACTCTCCTTAGTGAAGATATGACGAGAAAAAAACAAGGAACCTCGCCTGATGATGCCTTGATTTTTGGTAATAGAGGGATACATCAAGAAAGAGGTAGATTTGATAATTAAAGGAGATCAAAATCTACAAGAAGATCTATGTCTAGGGGAAGAAATGGAGGTTGTTGGTTTTATGGTAAAGGTCAAACCAAGAAGAATTATTGTTCATAAAAAATGGTGCAAAATCAATCAAAGGAAAGTGAAGTTAACACCACATATGAACACAATGAAGGTACTTTGGTCTTGTCAACAAGTGAAATTGTAGCTAGTTCGTGGGTGTTGAGATTTGGTGCCTCTTTTCAAGCAACTCCATGTTAGGAATCTTTCAATAACTATCAAGAGGGAAAACTTGGTAGAGTTTATCTTGGCAACAATGAACCATGTGATATTGTTGGTAAAGGTGACATGATGTTGCAATTAAAGAAAAAAACTAAATGGCTACTATAGAATGTGAGATATGTTCCCAAGGTCAAGATAAATTTTATTTATATGAGAGAGCTTGATGCTCAAGGATGTAGCTCATCAAAATTTCTTAAAAAACTTGGAAGGTGATCAAAGGAGCCTTAGTGGTTACAAAAGGTCACAAATTGGATACTCTATATGTTCTATAAATTCATGATGAAGTGGGAGATGTGATGGCGATTATGGAAAATAAGATAAAACTTTGTCATAATAGGCTCAAACATATGAGCAGGAGGGGAATTGAAATCATGCTCAAAAGGGATCAACTTCCAAGTTTGAAATATGTTTATTTGGAGTTGTGTGAGCATTGTATCTATGGAAAAAAAGGTGGATCAGCTTCTCGAAGACCAGGCATGACAAGAAGTCAAAACCTTTGGAGCTTGTGCACTCGGATGTGTTTGGTCCTATGGAGGTGTGTTGTGGAAAAATGAACCTTGTCATTTTCATGGCCTTTTAGGTCTTGTTTCATGTTTTTTGATCTATTCTTCTCTGATTTTATGTTGTAACATGGCTTAAACATGCATATTTAGGTACTAAAATTCAAAGAACAATGTCTTGTGAAGGTGTTGTGGAGTGTTGTAAGAAATTTCTACATTCTTCTAGACTTTATTCATTACAATTCACCTAAAAATCACCTTTTAATCACTAATCAAGTCCTATTTTGAAGTTTTGTAAAGTCTTGCAACAAGCTTTCATGTTTTTCTAGGCATATTTTCACTATTTATCCCTTTCTTCTGTTTTATTTGACCCCTTTATGCCTTCATATGTCTTCATTAAGTGTATTTTTTAATATTATCCTGACAAACAACATTAAATACAACATATTTCCTAATATACATTTTTAGGTCCTAGGTGGGAACCATTTGGCATGGGTGGCAAACGAGTCCCCCTTGGCTCCAAATTCAATTTTTTTGAAATTTCCTTTTTTTTTTTATTGAAAAACACTTGATGTTAGTCTTTGATGAGGTACAAACAGGTAACTAAGGCAGAAGATTGCATAAATAAGTGATTTTCACCTCCTTTCAACTCCCATTCATCAAGTTCACTCATCCACCTATTCACTCAAGCATTCAAGCATTATTTGGGCATTTTGAAGCATCCATTGATACAAATTCATATTTTCATTGTCAAGGGTTTGGTAAGTTGATTGTATTTGCATCTTATTAGTTTATCATTCTATTGTACTTCATTATTTCATTAAGGGTTTGATTACCGAAAGTGGGTTTTGACCAAGGAAAACCCCTATTTGCTAACCCTCAACTATGTTTCCCCTATTGCATGAGAGTTTGCATACTTTTGTGTACATATTTAACAATATTTTTGGTGTTGAAGATTGGTTTAAAAGTCAACTAGGTGCTTCAAGTCAACTCAAGTATATTTCAAGCTTGGAGAAGGTTTTTTGTCTATTTCCTACAGAATTGACTTGGACAACCCAACAATAAGAGATTTATAGATCTAGTGTTGCAAAGTTGTCTCCTAATTTTTTAGAAATTTGGGAGAGGAATGATTCACCACTAGTGGCGAATGAGTCCCACCCTAGGACTAAAAATATGAATTTTGTTAGATTATAAATCTTGATAGTTAGAAACTAGTCTGACACTTTTTCACCAATAGGTGGACTAATTTTCCACCCTGGGTGAATGAGTCCCACTGTGAAATTTTAGTATTTCCAGTAAACACTCATAACATTCTAGAATCATCAAACTTTTCCCAAGTACACTTTGTTTCATCCTATTTCTTTCTGTTTTGCATTATTAAATCATTTAGTTCATTTGTTCGCATATCACAGTGTGGTTTCAAACATAACTTAAATCTCACTTTTGTATTCATATTCATTCATTTAAATCACTAAATTGCATTTAGTTTACTTCATTTGGATTAGAAAAAATTTCACATAACATAATTTGAATGAACCCTTAGCATTTTCAATCCTATCTCTCTTGTTTTAGGTGAAAAACCCTAAAAGAGCTAGATATGTCTATAGGAACCTAAAAAATCTACGGTTCATTTTGGTGAACTTGAATTTTGAACACTTTGCAATTCTAATTTCATTCACATATTGCATCTTATTTTACATTTGCATCAACATTCAATTAGGACATTATTTTGCTTTTGCATTATGGGACTTTTCATATTGCATTAGAGAAAACTTCATTTAAATTTCATTTTTGCATTGCATCTCATTGAAAAAACTAAAAATCTACATTTTGCATCCTTTATTGCATTTTTTAGGGAATTAAAATCTTATTAATTTTTTTGAAAAACACACAAAAACATCATACTAGGACTCATTCACCACCTAGGGCGAATCAGTCCCTCTGCACTTTTTCCATAGCTTTTCTATATTTTGTAGTTAGATCTATTACAGTTAGCAAAATTTCTATTATTGGAATTTTAGAGCTCCTAGATTAGCTTTCATTTGCATTCAACCCATCGTTTGTGGTACTTGTATGAGTGTTTGGTGCCCTATTGATAATACTTTAGTGAGAAGTACTAGACTCATGGCCTCTCACGATAGCACTTCAGTTTTGGACCTTGGGATCTCACAAGCTCCTACTCCTAATATGGAAAATGGTGCATTAGGCACCAAAAATACCACTTCTATGCCTTCACCTTTCCATCCAATGAATTTTGACACCCAAAACAACTCCCTCCCACAAGAAAAAGATCATTAATATCCATGAGGATTTTGCACCTTTACAACAAGACTTGTCACTTGCAAACATTTCAAACACTACTGTACCTGCCATTAACAATCTTCATCATTTGATTGAAAGTGATGAAGAGAATTGTTGAGATTTATAATAAACATGCCTCTTCTAATACCCAATCCACAAAAATTCCTGTAAGCCAAGGAGGACCTCAAGTTCCTCCCCCTTCAACCATAGCATCCATACCAACTTATACCAATCCGCAAGTCCAAACAACTATGCATCAAGCTAATTATACAATTACTTCTTTCCTTATTCCAACTAGCATTCCTACTTCTCTTGTGGCATCACAAGTCCCCTCCACCACCTTCACACCCCTTAGTACTCCTTTCACTTCCCCTAACATCACTTACACTCCATCACAATTTTCCCTTCCACCTCAACCCACTTACCCTAACCCTGTCCTTACACAACTCGATATTGTTTCATCCATGCAACATCAAATTTCCACTCTTAGCTAATGTCAAATGGCTCCACCCACATATCATGTCCATATCATCCCCTTATCCTTAGAAATATTACACACACCGATGCCACAAGGGATAGAAATGCCTCGATTTGAGAAATACAGAGGAAAAGGAGACCCTATCAACCATGTTAATGCTTATACAACTTTATGTAGTGAATTTTTCCTTGATGATAAACTGTTAGCCAAATTGTTTCCGAGGACCTTAAAAGATACATCATTAGTGGTTTTCAAACTTGCCTATTCATTCTATTCGTTCATTCAATGAATTGGTGGATGCTTTCATAAATCACTTTCAAGTTCAAATGACACCTAAAAAGACAATGGTTGACCTCATGCAATGTAGAAAAAACACAAATGAAAAAGTAATTGATTTTATCTCATGATACCAATCCTCATATATACTCAAATTTATGCCAATATTCTTTATGTACATCTGGAAAATATTTTTATCAAAAACTTGCACACAAAATTTTAGGATAAACTCACTATGATGAAATTCCCTTCATTCATGCATTTATGCACAACCTTGTGTGAATACCATAACTTGGTTTCAAGTTATGATTCAAAATCCACTTCTAACCAAGTTGAAAAACCTGAACACAACAATCAAAATAAAAATAACAAAAAAATTTCACAAACCAAATAGAGGATTTTTATAGGTTAATCTGCCTCCTCAATCACAATCACAACTAACCCAACATGTTCCAAATCTAGTGGCAGTTATTAAAAAAATGGTTCCTTATACCTATGGGGACCCAAAGAGATAATTTACACCCTTATTCAATACCCTACATAACATGATGAACCAATTAATTCAACAACACATGCTCACTTTTCCACCTATTAGACCACTTGATCCAAATCAGCCATTACCACCTACCTTCAAACCTAATGCTTATTGTCATTTGCATTGCCAAAATGGACATGACACTAAACACTGTAAGCATCTAAAACATCTAGTTCAAGACCTCATTGATTCAGGCCATTTATCCATTGCAGGTGTTAATGATCAAGGAAATAAGTACGTTGCATCCCCTAACTAGAATTTACAAATTTTCACCAATCCCATGCCTAAATATACTACCTCATTTGTCAAGGCTAACAAACCTTCAAACACTGATGTAATGACTATTGATACAAACAATGAGAAACATGATATACATCCACCTATTATCAAAGATAGTTCTATGGATAACCTTGTAGCTACAATAGATGTTATCCCTTGTAAGGGCCAAACCACTAAATATCTTGATATCACTTTTTTTTTGCTAAAGACATACTAAAAAAAATCTTGATGGTCCTTTTTACATATTTGGCAGAATCCATGATAAGCCCACTAATGGGCTATTAATAGATCCCATGTGTGGTGAGAACATGATCACAGAGGAGTTTCTAGTATTACATGAGCTATATCAAGATGATTATAATAAACTAATTGCATGGATTAAGGCACATACTAGTTTTGCATGCCCTATGATTGGATCAATCATACTCCCCTTAAAAATAGGACCCAAGACTTCAAATGTAACATTTTCAATTATTCCACAATCTGACTAATTTCATTTGCGACTAGGCCACCCTTGGCTTCACTCAATGAAAGCAATCCCATTAGTTTTTCACAAGTATTTGAAGTTTCCACATGACAATGAGATATTCACCATACACCATAGTGGCTTTCACCCCTTATCTTCCAAAGATAATTTTTCATTAGAAGCCTTTTGGCCTAAACCCATGGAGTCCATCACCCCTTGAATAGACTTCTTTTTCATAGCTTATCAAATGTTTAAAGCCAAAAATATAGCCGAATTATCTCTTCATAACACATCCCTGTCCACTTCCACACTTCCTATCATAGATGAAACCATGTTTCAACCTAAGTCTGACATTGAGCAAACCATACAACCCCCTGAACAACCACCCCTATATACTTCCCAACCATCATTTAAATGACCAAGGGAACATGAACCAACTCTTGTCATGCCTCCTCATATGAAACACATGTATAAATCAAAAGAGAAAGTGGTTGACCCATCCTCTTTGGTTTCTTCTATTCTTCTCTCTATGGAAGTAGAAGAAATGATGATGACTCAATCTACTCTTACACATCAACAACTTCCAAAAAAATTAAATGAAACTGTGGTGCTAGGGAATGTAGGTGTCATCATCATCTCCTTTCTCATCAATCTCGTATAGAAGAAAATAAAGAAAATGAACCTCCACCTTTGATAGAAGTAATAGATGACCACCCTCCTACTAGCCTACCACAAGATATCCAGTGCAACTTTCACAAAAAAATGAACAAATCCAACAACCATAACTTTTACTACATCTTTCCTTAGAAATCACCCTTTGTCCTCTTGTCATCATTAATCTTGATGATGATGATGATGTAGAGATTTCCAAAATAGATGAAGAAGTGCATAACAACCTAAATTCTCTATTTTCATCTAAAATGAGCTTAAAAGATAAATCCTCTCAACCAAGTGAAGAACCTAGTATGACTCCTAGTTCAACTCTTTCAATTATTCCTTTGGACAGTCAACCACCCTTGCATTACACTGATTGGGAGGTGAATGACTTGTTAGATGGTTGACTTGCATTCGCCTAACTATCCTTTTTTCTTTTCTCTTTTTCTTTTTCCTTTTTGGTTCTCTTTTCATGTATGTAGCGTGTTCCCTTGTATCGTGTGTTTGATGTTCCCTATCTTTGTACACTTCTTCTATTTGTACCTCTATTCTTCTATTTGTTGTGCATTGTCTTTTTCGCTTTTGTTTTTGTGTTTCCTTTTGGGGATGATGCAAGGCATTGAGACTAAAATGTCTCCTTCATGTTGACCCAAAAGCTTTTCACTTTTCTTTTGCCTTTTTGTTTTATTTTCACTTGTGTTTTCCTTTTGGGGACAATGCAAGTCATTGCGACCGTGATGTCTCTTCCATATTGACCCAAAACATAATTTATATTTCATTTGTTTTTTCTGTCTTTGTGTCATTCTTCCAATTCTATGTGCTTTGGGGAATGATGATAGTTTTAAGCTCTTTCATAAAAAACATTGTAGAAACGAACATACTAACCCCAAATCCATAGATCCTTTATCTGTTTGGTGTGCTTTATTTTCTGGGTCGAAAATCCCTTTCTTTTGTTTTTGTTTTCCTTGACATGACGCAACCTCACTTTGAAACATATGACTTGGCATAGGGCTTTCCAAGTTGCCTCTCATATCTTGTTTTATTTTTGCATTTCTCTTTATAATTTAAAGTAATTTCTCATAGAATGATGTGTAGCAATTCATTAAAGCGAGGGGCAAAAATTACCATAATTTATTTGCATTCTTGGTTCCTAGTGTAGCCTTGTTGTTTATGTGATGCGTTCATCACTTTGTGGATGACATTGGATGTGATTTCCTTCATAAGTGTGATCTATCTTAGCATATTACACTCCTCTTGGTGGCCTGATACAACACATTGCATCCCCTAAGTTGTGAATATACTATTCTTTGATTGGTCCTTTCTTGGAGACAATAGACATAATGTTCCCTAAGTGAGTGACCTTGCATGAACTTAACAATACTTCTTTGAACATCTTTTACATTTTACATTTTTCATTTTTTCCACCTTGCATAACACAACTTGCATGACTATGGTACCTTCTTTTTGGGGTATGTGCAGGATCATGATGGGCCAAAAAGTGGCAATATGATGGGTATGTCGCTAACGACTATATTTTTACTCAAAATTAATGAAATGAAAATGGTTTTTAAAGGAAATTCTCATCTTTAGACCAATATAAATTATGATTTACTTTGAATTTAATAAGTAATTATTATTCTTTTCTATTTAAATTACAAGTAAAGTCCTAATTGATAGGTTGATTGAAAAACATCTATAGCTTTCAAACGGTATCACATTTTTTGAATCCAAAACATGTTTCACATTCTATGCTTCTCATAGTATGGGATTAAAAAAATAAAATTTTAATTTCATGAAGTTTTTACCAAGTTAAGGTGGTCAAACATATGAGTTTTTATATTTTTAAAAAAGTTGTAATAAAAAAATCATAATTAATTATTTACTTGGAAAAAAATTACAAAAAATGTGCATCACATTGGGGCATGAGTCCTCTACATATATCTAAAATCTTATAAAAAATAATTATCATTTATTGTGGTTAGGGTGGTCAAGCAGACACCTACTTATTTTTTCCTTGAAATTTAAGTACCACTGCATTGAAATTTCAGATTTTCACCAAATAGATTATTTTTTTAAACAAACCTAGTAGTTTAGAAATTAAATTCAATTTTCTATAGTTTCTATTATTACATTATTTTAAAATAATATAGATAATTTATTCAAATTTTTATGCCAAGTTACCTAACTTTGATTTTTCTAAAAATTTTGCCACTTAAGGTCCTATTTTTTCCATGATGATCTTGCACATACCCTTTGTTCATGACATTTTTCCTTGTGGTGCCTTGTTAAAGTTATTAGGAGGCCTTAGAACTTTAATATGTTCAAGTGGGAAGCCCACGTAGTTGCATGACTTTTCCCCATAGCCACCTTTTTGTTTGTGAGTGCATAACAACTAGTGTATGTATCTTACCTTTTTGGGCTTTCTCACCCCGTAGACAACCAGAAGTTTCATGGCCTTAGAGTGAGTACATTTGTGTCTTCTCACCTGGTGGATCATCATGTGTTCTATTTTCCCATCTAGTGAGTATACATTCTCTCTTTCAAAAAATCAACCTAGATCTAATCCACAACTAGTTGGATAGACGATCGAAGCTTCATCTGATTCTTCTCAACACTTGTGTGTTCCTTTGTTCTTATGCTTAGTTTGTCATGGGATCTTCATCCTAGGGGCTTGATCATCCCTCTTGATCATTGTATTCTAGCTTGTTATCGTAAGTACTTTTGAACCCTCCTCCCAATGTTCATGGCTACTTTAGTGTGAGTTTGAAGAAAGTTCATCCTCTCACTAAAATGGGGGCTAAATGTGTTGTATAAAAATGGCCCCTTGTCATTTTCATAGCCTTTTAGGTCTTGTTTCATCTTGTTTGATCTATTTTTCTCTGATTTTATGTTGTAACATGGCTTGAATATGCATATTTAGGTACTAAAATTCAAAGAATGACATCTTGTGAAGGTGTTGTGAAGTGTTGTAAGACATTTCTACATTCTTCTAGACTCTATCAATTAAAAATCACCTAAAAATCACCTTTTCATCACTAATCAAGTCCTATTTTGAAACATTGCAAAGTCTTGTAACAAGATTTCATGTTTTTCTAGGCATATTTTCACTATTTATCCCTTTCTTATGCTTTATTTGACCCCTTTATGCCCTCATATATCTTAATTAATTGTATTTTTTAATATTATCTTGACAAACAACATTAAATACAACATATTTCCTGACATACATTTTTAGGTCCTAGGTGGGACCCATTTGGCATGGGTGGCGAATGAGTCCCCCTTGTCTCCAAATTCAAAGTTTTTTTAAATTTCCTTTTAGTTTTTTATTCAAAAACACTTGATGTCGGCATGTGATGAGATATGAATGGGTAACTAAGGCACAAGATTGTATAAATAAGTGATTTTCACCTCATTTCAACCCCCATTCATCAAGTTCACTCATCCACCTATTCACTCAAGCATTCAAGCATCTTACAACATCTTATCAAGCATTATTTAGGCACTTTGAAGCATCCATTGATACAACTTCAAATTTTCATCATCAAGGGTTTGGTAAGTTGATTGCATTTGCATGTTGTTACTTTATCATTCTCTTGCACTTCATTATTTCATTAAGGGATTGATTACCAAAAGTGGGGTTTGACCAAGGCAAACCCCTATTTGCTAACCCTCAACCATTTTTCCCCTATTGCATGTGTGTTTGCAGACTTTTGTGTGCATATTTAACAAGATTTTTGGTGTTGAAGATTTTTTTACAAGTCAACTAGGTGCTTCAAGTCAACTCAAGTCTATTTCAAGCTTGAAGAAAGTTTTATGTATGTTTCCTACAAAATTGACTTCGATAACCCAACAATCAAATATTTCTAGATCTAGTGTTGCAGAGTTGTCTCTTGATTTTTAGAATTTTTGGAGAGGACTAATTTGCCACTATTGGTGAATGAGTCCCACCTTAGGACTAAAAATATTAATTTTGTCATATTCTAGATATCGACTGTCATAAACCAATTTCCAACACTTTTTCACCTGTAGGTTGATTGATTTGCCACCCTAGGTGAATGAGTCCCACTTTGAAATTTTAGTAATTCCATTTAGCAATCACAACATTCTAGAATCATCAAAATTTTCCCAGGTGCAATCTGTTTCATCCTATTTCTTTTTTTTCTACATTATTTCATCATTTAGTTCATTTGTTTGCATATCATAGTGTGTTTTCAAATATAGCTTAAATCTCACTTGTGTATTCATATTCATTCATTTAAATCACTAAATTTCATTTAGTTTACTTCATTTAGATTATACAACATTATACATAACATAATTTGAATGAACCCTTACCATTTTTGCTCATATTTCTCTCCTTCTAGGTGAAAAACCTTAGAAGAGCTAGAGAAGGCTATAGGAGCCCAAAAATCTATAGTTCAAGAGGTAACCTCTATGAGAGTGGTAAATTATTTTGTTAATTTTCTTAATGATTACACCCAAAAACTTTGGGTTTATATGATAAATAGGAAATCAAAATTATTTAGCAAATTTAAAGTTTTCAAAATCATTTTTGAGAATAAATAAAAAAGAAAATTAAATGTTTAAAAAGGGATAATGGTGAGGATTTTTTCTCTAAGTTGTAGTTTGACACTTTTTGTGCAAATAATGGTGTCCAAAATATCAGTATTATTCTATTCGATTTTCAAGAAAATGGTGCACCTGAGAGGTTGAATCAAATAATTTTGAAGAGAACTTGGAGTATGCTCTCTAATGTAGGTTGAGGCTAGGAATTTTGGGTAGAGGCGATTAACACAATGTTATACTTGATTAATGGAGGCACTTCATCTCGATTGGATTTTGATATTCTAGAGGAGAAATGGCTAGGAAAATAAATTTCTTACAATCAGCTATGGGTCTTTGGCTATGAAATGTTTGCTCATGTTCCCAAAGAAAAGAGAACAAAATTGGATCCCAAATCAAAACGATGCATCTTTGTTGGCTATGGAGAGTAGAATTGTTTTTAGTTGTGGGATCCAATTGTCAAGAAAAATTTTCATAGTAGGGATGTCATTTTTAATGAAAATTTATTTCCTAGATTGGAAGAGAAAAGTCATCAGCAAAATAATTTATTCCTTTCTTAGACTTTAAAAATAGCCACTCATAGACATTTAGGTTGAAATCACCTAATAGAGGCATGGAAAATGATAATCATTTGCAGGAAGTGAGAAGTAATACCAATTCACTACCATAGGAAACATGGGGTATACAAAGGAGTGATATATAAGTAGAATAACAATACTAGTGATGTAAAAATTGAAAGAGGAAGGAGGCAAGAAATGATATTGGGCCAGGTTGGTAGTAAGGGGGTATGAACAACAAAATGGGATAGAATTTAATGAGATCTTTTCACTAGTTGTGAAGGTGACCACTATTTGAGAAAATTTTGGGTTGGTGGTGGTGTATGAACTCAAACTTGAGAAACTTGATGTGAAGCTTGCATTCCTCCAAGGTGACATAGAAGAGGAGTTATATATGCATCAACTTGAAGGTTTTGAGAAACAAGGGCAAGAGGATTTGTATTGTAAATTGAGAAGTTTGTATGGGCTCAAAAAATCCCTATAATAGTGGTATCTAAAGTTTGATTCCTTCATGGTTGAGCATCATATCACATGATGCGAATCCAATCTATGTGTTTACCTCAAGGTGTTGGAAAATGGTGAGTTTTTTATATTGCTTCTCTATATTGATGATATGCTAGTGACTAGCACCTTTATGAGTATTGTTCATAGTTTGAAAAAAAAAATGTTCACAAGTTTACAATGAAAGTTTTAGGGGCAATGGAGAGGATTCTTGGTATGAACATAATTCAAGATAGATAGAAGAGAAAAATCAAATTCTCATAAGTGAAATACATTGACAAGGTTTTGGACAAGTTTAACATGTAAAAAGTTGGTAAAAGTGCTAATCCAAAAATAGGGTGTCCTAGATCCTTCATACAAAGAACTAAGGAACTAATATATTATGTTTTGTGCAACAGGATCCCAAAGCTTGTATCCTTCCACACTAGAACTGTATTTGATGAATATGTTTCACAACCTTGTTCTCCAACTTTGTTCACTTCTCCTTTGAAACATGTAAATATTCCTCACAACCAAAAATTCTAATATGTATTAATGAAGGGTTGAAACCCAACCATGCCTCTATAGACATCTTATCAACAAGAGTTAATGTAGGAGACCTATTAATCAGGTAATAGGAAGTGGCAACAACTTGAACCCAAAACCTTTGTTCTAGAATAGCACCGCCCAACATACTCCTAGCCTTCATCAATGTCTTATTCATTCTTTCTGTAACTCCATTCTATTGTGGATAATGCATAGTCATATTTTGTATATGAATACTATGCAATCTTTAGAAAATCTATCAAAATAATTAGAAAAAAATTCACTACCATTATTAGTCCTCAAGCATTTTATTTTTTTCCATTTTGCAACTCAACCATTGCTTTAAATTATTTAAATCTATTGAAAACTTCAAATTTACTCTTTAGATAGTATACCTATGTCTTTATACTGTAATAATCAATAAATGAAACATAATATGTGGATTTACCAATTGAAGGAACATCTATAGGACCAAACACATCATAATGAATAAAATCTAATACATCACAAGATTTCTGAGAAATCAAGTAAAACTGAACATGGTTTTGTTTTCCAAAAATGCAATGCTCATAGAAATCAAATTCAAGATTACAATTAGAAAAAACTTCAATAAGGTTTTTATTTTTCAAGGTCCTTAGACCCTTTTCTCCAATGTTTCCAAGTCTCTGGTGCCATAACATAGTTTTCTCTACAAGTAACTGAATGATTAAGAAGAAAGAGCACCCTTGTGTACCTAGAAGCCATGAACATTTGTTGAAGGTGAAACCCTCACCTCTTTCAACGGAGTAGCCACAAGCTTTCTCTTCATAGAAGTACTATTGCACTCAATAGTGCATGCATCAAGCTTATTTAATGTGCCATATCTGACAACTCTAACAATCACAATAGCACCTCTAAACTTATTGCATCCTACATTATAAAATGCTACCTGCACACCCACATCTATTAGTTTTCTCACAAATAAGAAATTTGTTGCTAATCTAGGGATATTCAACACACCATTAATCTATTTTATTCTACCATCAAGAAACCTTATTCTAACTTTACCACAACCAACAATATTTAAATAAGAATCATCACCCAAGTACACCTTACCTCCATCAAATTTTTGATATTCAAAAAACCAATCTCTAAATAAAGGTCATATGGAAAGATGCACCTAAGTCAGTTAACCATGAAAATCATTACTTGCATGAGTTGGTAAAGCTAAAATGAATGTGTCAGCATCTTCCTTCTCAGACTCATAATAAAAAAAAAATCTTCTTTTTCTTCTTCTTTTCTTTTTTGTAGTCCTTATGAACATGTCTAGGCTTATCGCAATTCCAACAAATGACTTTGGACTTGGATTTTTTATGCTTCTCATTCTTCTTATCTTTTTCCTTAGGTCTTCCACGAATATTTAGGACCTCCTTCACACTAATGGATACATTTCTCCTCATCTCTTCAGAAAGCTAACAACCCACCACATCTTCAATCTTCAAAATAATATAAGTAATCCCAATAGCCAGAACGAGAGAATCCCATAAATCAAGCAAAGAATAAAGCAATATTTGATTTTTCTCCTCCTCATCCATTTGACATGAACTAATGCAAATTGAGCCACCAAAATATTAAATTATTCCAAGTGGTCTATGATTCATCCACCCTCTTTCATTCTCAAAGGATATAATTTCTTCCTCAACAAAATCTTGCTCATTGAATATTTGGCTTGATACATCTCACCAAGTTTCTTCCATAGTTTCTCTACATACTATCTCTTTATGGAAATATGTTAAAACAAATTTTTCCAAACACAATCTAATTAGACCCTTGGCTTTATAGTCAATAACATCATATTGAGTAGCCAAAGTAAGATTTGTAGGCTTGAAACTTTCTAATCGACAACATTCCACAGATCTCAAACTATCAATAGATCCTCCATCCTCAACTTCCACATGTCAAAATTATTTGAAAAAAAATTATCCACCTTTATTCTCCTTGATGAACTTGCCATTTGAAAATTCCTGCAACAAGATCACAAAGTATCTTCTACACAAGCTCCCACTCAAATCTAGATTAGTTCAAAAAACCCAACAACCCACAATTGAAACCAAAAGTGATCAAGATCCGATACCACTTGTAAGGAAGCTAAGGTAACTTAGAACAACTTCCTACACTAATCTTTAGAGGAGAACAATGTGAAACTTTATAGATCTTTTCAACAGTTACATAAACTTCAACAAAAATAAACATAAATATCATGCATACCATAAGATAGTGATTTTTTTGGGGAAAACCATTTTGAGAGAAAAACCCCACACTCCAAAATTTTCCCAATATATTATTCAAAAATCATAAAGATTAAAATATACTTGCATAGCAAGCTTCTCACAAGAGTATCACCACTAAAGATCCAAAGACAACATGATTTCTATCAAACTCTCATAATACATTACAATAGTACCACAATCGTAATGCAATGCCCTCAAAAACTAGGGTAACCTTATAGGGCAATACAAGCCAAAAAAATATCTACCATTAGATCTAAAACCTAATAATGAATGGTCCATATTTACAATATATCATTAATTTAATGTATGTCAGTCATTTAAGATTTTTTTGTTAAAAAATTTGTTAAAACACATCCCACTCCTCCCCTCCACTACATGATCCCATTTTATGGGTATGTGTAGGATCATGATGGGCCAAAAAGTGGCGATATGATGGGTATGTGTAGGGTATGTGGCTGACAACATTTTTTCTACCCAAAATTGATGAAATGAAAAGGGTTTTTAAAGGAGACTCTCAACTTTCCACCAATATAAATTATTCTTTACTTTGAATTTAATAAATAATTATTATTCATTTTCTATTTGAATTATGACTAAAGTCCTGGTTGATAGGCTAATTAAAAAAAATCTATAGCTTTCAAATGGTATCACATTTTTTGAATCTGAAACATGCTTCACATACTATAGGATTAAAAAAATTGAATTTTATGAAGTTTTGACCAAGCTAAGGTGGTTAGACATTCATTTTTTTAGAAATTGTAATAAAAAATTCATAATTAATTATTTACTTGGAAAAAAATTACAAAAAAATATTCATCATATTGGGACATGAGTCCTCTACTTATATCTAAAGTATTATAAAAAAATATTATCATTTTATTGTGGTTAGGGTGGTTAGACAAACACCTACTTCTTATTTTTTCCTTAAAATTTAAGTACTACTGCATTTAAATTTCAAATTTTCACCAAATATATATTTTTTATTATAAACCTAGTAGTTTAAAAACTACATTCAATTTGCTACATATTCTATTCTTACATATTTTTGAAATAATATATATAACTTATTCAAATTTTTCAATTTTCCGAACTCTAATTTTTTTTTAATTTTTCACCACTTAAGGGCCTATTTTTTCCATGATGATCCTGCACATACCCTTATATTACATATATAATATATATATATATATATATATATATGTTGAGACACATTTTCACAATATTTTGAAATGCCAATTTTGATTTTAAACAATGTCGTTTTTCTTACTAATTGAACTAGATGCAAACAATTATTGAAAAATACAGTTTCTAAAACTGAAATGGAGTTTTGTAGGTACATCAAAGGAAAGAAAATAGACACTGATAACTATGTAGAATTTTGGAAAATTTCCTATACAAGGATAGGTTCTCCTTAGGGTGAATATGTCCTTGGACAAGGGTTTGAGAAATTAAATTATGAGTATTTACTTTGATATTTAACCTTGCTATTCCTAACTACAAATAGGTTCTTTAGTAACCAAATTTCTAGAAATTGATATGAAATGAAAATACAATTTTGTGACAATGTATGAACAAAATAACAACTTTTTTTAATGCAATTTTGATCTAAATGACCGAGACACACTTTTATGTAATCTACTATGCATAATGTATGCAATATTTTTGGATTTTGATTAATTCAAATGATGCAAGTATGAAAATTGTAACCCTAAATGTAATGCAAAACTAGATAATGAGAAACCTAGATCTAGGGTTTCGATGATCTCCAAATTAGAAAATATATTTTATGTAATGTTAGTTTCACCAAAATGAAAAGGTGAGAAATGGGGGAATCCAAAAATAGGTTGTCCTAGGTCCTTCATACAAATAACCAAGGAACTAAAGATGTCTCTCTTCACAAAACTTCATTGAAACTAAGAGATTGCAAGGTGTAGAGATTGACTATTAACCTTAAGGTGAGCCAATCAGACTTGAATCTCTAGGTTTCTAAGGACAATAGGATTTGGATCTAAAATGGAAATGATTTGATGCAACTAAACCTAATTAACTATAAGACCTAGATGATAAAATGCAAGGTCTTGAAGCTACAAGAAGCAAATTGACAGTTTGCAAGAAGATCTAAGAAGGGTCTGGAAACATGTACTTGACATTAAAAGTTGATTTTGAAAACTATTAAAGGATAGGATTACCCTAGGGTGAATGGGTTCTAGGTAGAGTGTTTATAAAAAGATTTGGAAGTCCTCTAATGTTGGAACTTGGCTTCAGTTTGACATAGGTCCAATTGTCAAAAATTCAGAGCTAAAATTTAAAATTAAGTTTATGTGGCTTGACAACAATGATCTAACAACTTATGCAATGTTGCAAAATTTATCTTTGGGATCGTTTCAATTCTTCAACCTGAAATCTGCACATACAAAGAGAGAAAAATTGTTTGTTTTGAATGGGGGTTTTCCTTCGTCAAACCCCATGTTTGGTAATTAAACCTTGCTAGAATAATATTGAAAATTAATAAATGGAAGGAATGATGAACGCACACTTGTTTTATACAACTCACCAAACCTTTAATAACTTCTCTTAGAGAACTGAAGTGAAAAACACCACTCCAAGGAATTAGATCTTTATTTTCTTGATTTTTTGGATAGTTGAATGCTTAGATGCTTTAGGATCAACAATGCATATTAGCCTTCACAAGATGACATGAGTGCACATAAGCTTGAACGTGATGATAAAATATTGAATGTTGCAACAAATGAATGAAAAAAATCTCTTGAATGCTCTTAAAAAAATATTTTCTCAGTCTTTTAATTGATCCTTAGATTTTAAATGATAAAAGACTATATTTATAGATGTTTATCTAATTTCCCAAAAAATGGATTCCAAAAGCCGACAATTGCATATGAAATTTGAATAATTAAAAGACTGCCAAAAACATATTAAAATTTGGAACCTAGGACCAAAGGAGGACAATGGGTCTTGGCCCAAAAGTCTAGGATACATTCATTTTGGGGTAATTAAAATATTAATTACATTGATTTAATATATTTTTCCCTTTTATAAGATGAATAAAATAGGGCTTTAGAATGCATAATTTGGAAAATTACGAGATTAATTAAGTCCAATTAATTAAGGGACCCAAACATAGTGTGAAATTGTAAAGGTATACAATTTATAGACACTACAATATGAAGAGTGCTAAGGCAGTAAGCACTCCACTTGTTGATCACTTTCATTTATCCTCCACAATGTGCCCCAAGACATAAGAAGAACAAGAATAAATGAAAGGTATTTTGTATTCATCAATTGTTGGGAGTCTAATGTATGTCATGGTATGCACTCATCTCAACATTTCCCATCTAGTGGGATTGGTGAGAAAATTTATAAGCAATATAGGTAAAAATCATTGGTAAGAAGTCAAGTGGATCCTACGATATTTGAAGGGAACTTCAAATTATGATTTGTTCTTTAGTGGGAAAGATGCACAACTACAAGGTTTCATTGATTCCAATACGCTTGGAAATTTGGACAAATGAAGATCAAATACAAGTAATGTTCTTACATTTGTCAGGTCAGCGAATAGTTGGGTTTCTAGATTGCAACAAGTGGTTGCACTTTCCACCACCAAGGCCGAATACATTGCTCTCATCGAAGGTGCAAAGGTAATGATATGGTTGTAATGATTATTGGGTGTCAAACTTGGATGCTAACAACATGTTTTCACTCTCTTTGCAACAATGCTATTCACTTGGCTAAGAATGCATCATTTCACAATCAAACTAAGCATATTAAGTTATGATATCACTTCATTTAGACTATTGTTGGGGAGGGAAAACTCAAAGCTGAAAAGATCCATACGAAGGTGAATCCAACTGATGTGCTAACTAAGATAGTTTTGAGGGAGAAGCTTGAGTTTTGTAGTGCTTCTCTTGGCATATGTGACAATAGGATTGAAGTGGGGGAACATCTTGGATACATGCAATAGTGGTTGGACTTCAAGTGGGAGATTGTTGGTGATGTGAAGTCCAATAGACACACTTCCTTCCCCTCCCTTTTTCCAATTTTTTTTTTTCTTCCATTCAAAGGCTTACTATAGCCAAATGGAAAATGTAACAATCATCATATTTGCATAGCTGAAAAGCTTGTTGTTGTATGTATAAAAAAATAGTGATATATTAATACAAAGATTTTCCTTGCTTCCCATGGATGTAGCTAAATTGGCAAACCACATATATCTGGTGTATTGTGTTCTCATTGATTTTAGTTTTGTATCTTTTTTTTTTTTTATCAATTTTTTTATTCAGACTTATTATTGAACAATTTTTAACCATTAAACTACATATCTTTTTATGATGAAAAACTTAAATTCTATCAAAAATGTATTTCAATTCTAATACACTATCTAAAATACATTCATTAGATTAAGATTAACTATAATACCTATATATGAGGTATTAAAATATGTGAGTACAAAAGCAATACAACACATTCAATGAAACATTTTATTACAAAATTCAAATAACAATTTAATTGAATTGAAACAAACAAACTCTCTAAAGTCATCCCATTGCTCTCTATCTCCAAGGATTTTCTCAAGTCTTTATGGCTCTCAAAATTTTGTGTATGCACAAGACTTTTCAAATGACAACCTGAAGAATGAGATGTTGGAAATGAAATAAAACTTGCTACATGATTGATTGCTAAGTGATATGTTGTAGATGTTTGTGCAAATATTGCAATAATTTGCTATGATAATGATAATGGAAATGCTATGATGAAATTGCATAAATTAAGATGTAGATAGTGCTAAAGCCATGATTTAATCTAAATGATGCTAAATGCAACTTCTAAAATAACAATGCTAATGCTTATATCACAATGAAATTTTTGCATCTAATGTACTTATGCTCAATTCTCTATATCAAATGTTGTAAATGAGGTTGTATTTATAGATTTCTCCAAGGCATAGGCTGATGTGACAGGATTCAATAGCCCGAATTTGATCCAGAGAGATAGATGATCGAAAGTGAAGAGGTTAGAGAGAATCAAGGAGAATGTTCCCTTTAGTGGAACAAATTGCCAAGTGTGAAGAGAATAAAATGGAGAGAGCCAAATGTCTCGAAATTGGTTATAATTTGTTGAGATAAATGACAATTTAAATATTAAAAATATTTATTTTCATGAGACACATGATGAGGTGGAAGATGAGAAGTTAGTAGAAATGTGCTCAAATTCAAATTTAATAAAAGGGAGTTAATTAAATAAAACTAACTAATTAAAGTTGTTTATTTAATTAAAACATGAAGAAAATGATTTAAGGTATGAAGAATTTAGAGAAAGTGAAACTATATAAATAAATTTTGCAATTTATTTATAAGTAGAAGAATTAAAGATTTTATTAATTAAATAACTAGTATTTAATTAACGTTTCTCTAGACCAATTTTTAGGTGTATACATTTTTCCCCTCTTTAAAGTGATGTGTTTACACATTGCTTCAAAGAAAATTTTCAATATGCCCCAGACGTTGATTTCCAAGTGATGACATGAGTATGCCCCCTCAGGAGATAAATCAAGAAATTTTGAATTTTTGAGACTTTTGTTATTTTCTGTTGAATTTCAAATTTTATGATGATGTGACGATTTATCTCCTAAAATATAATACTAAACCAACCACTTTGATTTATTGATTAATTGATGCCATGGTTTTAAAAAAAGCCACATTTAATTGCCACTTAATCACCCCTTAAAAAGTAAAAGGATGAAAAAGAAGGTCATTTGAGTTCATTTGCATTTAAATATTTTGATTTGATTAAGAGTAAGCATTTGAGAAAAATGTTGATACCATTGCAAACCCATCGATTCGAGTGAGTTTGACGTCACAACCGTTCAGTCGCATATGGACCTCCGATATGTACCCCGAGAAACTTCTTGTTGAAATTTGAAATGCATTTTTCCTACATTTTTTAAGTTTTGAATTCTGGTTTTCACGTTTTAGCACATAGGGAGTCTGCTTTAACACATAGGGTTGACCATTGTTTTAGTGCATAGGGTTAGCTAGCATATAGATGTCGTAAAATAGCACATTGAGTTGATGTTTAGGTAATGACATAGCACATTTGTTGATTTTGGTAGCGCATGGAGAGTTCTAGTGCATTTGTGTTAGAAAGTGGTGCATTTGGTAGTTTGGCACATTAGGACCCTATTTTTAGTGCATAGATGGAATTTTCAAGCCCATCCAATTTTTCAGCATATAAAAGTACTATTTTAGCTCATCTACACCAGATTGATGAAATTTTGATTATTCTCCTTGATTTTGATGTGTGATGATTACGTCAGCTGATGTTTTGATGATGTTGATTGATTGATCTCATGATAAGTGAGAATCAATGATATGATAGATGATGATTGACCTCATGATAGGTGAGCGTCAATAATAGATGCTCACTGAGATTTGATCAAAATATTATTAGAGTTGATTAGATTGATTGATAGGTTGCTTGATAAATTGCTAGTTTGTGATATGTTATGATTATAGGAGGATTTTAGGATTCTTCAGTCTCGAGAGTGATTCTTGAAGACCTAGGACATGGTTCCATAGCTGGTGCAGGCTGATTTAGATTTGATTGGGCAATGCAAGTTGAATTCTTTGATCAATATGCTCCAATATAGGATCAATAGGGGGCTTCTGATTGCTTTGGCTAAGAGGCGACATAGTGACCACAACACCTTTCACCTAGCCATTGGTGAGATGACAGTCACACCAAAGGATGTGTATTGTATCTTGGGGATCCTGGTTGTTGGTGAGCTTGTGGTTTATGACAACACAAAGTAGGGTGGGACTGATGCATTGTAGAGGGTTTTTCATGATGATGAGGTTAGCGGATATGAGATCCCATGGGGAGAGATGGTTGCATTATATCAACCACTACCCGTGTTCTTGCTAGATTCATTGGAGGTTTTCTATGTCCCGACTGTAGGTTGAAGGGACTATTAGTTGGATGGGGCCAAATTTTAGAGAGAATGATTACACAAGGGATCAGATATGCCTGGGGATCCTACATGCTAGCACATTTATATCATGATTTACATCAGGTAGTTTATTTTGGAGGTGCTAGTCTATCAACCAAGGTTACACCACTGTAGATTTGGGTGTGGGACCACATAGCTATCACTTGGCATATTGTAGATAAACTTCATCTAGTTGGGAGACCCTATCTTCAGATACACAGGTCTGGTTTTCCAACATAAGTTGGAAAAATTAGAGTACTGGCAGCATGTGTTCGATGATCTAGAGATAGTGACATGGAGGCCATACTTAGACTGTAAGTTGTGGCCAGAGGATGATACTAAGATGCCATTTGTTTTTAGTTCCAGATACTGGATTGTGCAAACACCATATGTGATTGAGAGGTTCCTGGTAATGAGGGTGCTTCCACAGTATGGAAGAGCATAGGTTATGCCCTAGGGAGTGGCATTGTATGCTCAATGACGATAGGATATTCTGAAGTGGGGATGCACCCTATCATATGGTGTAGCCTATTAGGAGTATTTTAGATTATAGCCTTAGATATGGCATTACCATCCTGAGATCGTTGATGCACTTATGATAGATGATTATATGTCAAGTACTTCTTTACAAATTCATTTCTTTAAAGGATATCCAGCCTAGAGGAGCTAATGCCAACCATGGATGATGATGAGAGGACAACACCACATGCCCCTAGATAGAGGAGAGTTGGAGGAGATGGGGATGGAGAGGACGGAGATGGAAGTGGTGGATGGGATGGAGATGGAGGAGATGAAGATGATGGTGGTGGTGGTGGAGATTGGGGTGATGGTGGTGGTGGGTCGGTATTGGATGTGAGAAGTGGCTTGGAGGAGGAGATCCACATTGTTTATTAGACCATAGCAGATTTAGATTTGTTTACCATCACATTAGCAACATGAACATATAACTACTTTCTAGAAACAAGTGTATACTTTACAAGGACTACTAACACAAGCCCAGGCACAGATTCAAGGATAGGAATAGGCACAAACATGGGCACATATTGCTACTCTCACAATAGAGAGAGATACCTTGAGGTAGAGATGCAAGCATGTTGAGGCCTTATCAAAGAGTTTATAATGATTTGTTGATGGTATCACAACATCATATATGCTTAGAGAGGTACGACACTCCACCAAGGAGGCTAAGTATTATAGGCTACCATATTTTTAGGTAGTGCCTGCATAGAAACATGCTAGTTATGAACAATTTGTCAGTGCCAGATCAGGTTGAAGCCATTCACAAATGACTAGTAGAGGTGTGATTGGGCCACCTCCCAGAGATCTAGGTGCAAGGCCATCTGGTGGTGCAACAGGTGGTTTAGTGAGGCTAGCAATGTCTAGGGGAGCAACACATAGCTTTGATGTTCACCTTTGATGCATTTGAGACTTGATGTATACTCTAATTTAGAGACATGATTATTCTACCATTTTGATGATGTACCTCTCCACATTTTATGATATCATTGTACACTTGATATTTATTTTTAGATTATATATATGAGATGCAATGGATACTTGTTGATCTATATGTTGTCTATATGCTTGTATGATGGATACTTATGATGAATGCATATAATTTCTATTCTATGTGATATGTGATGTTTATATGATTATGCCATGGTTATTTATGGATGTATTAATGAAATTATTGTGCATGGATTATGAAACTATATGCTTTATGGATGATGTTTTATGTTAGATGAGATGGATTTTATCATGCAAATGAGATGTACAATGCACTTTATTTTTTTGTATTTTTCTAATGCACATGTATGATCTAATGTATGGATGGATGATAATCATTTCCTAATGTACGCATGATAATGTTTTCTAATGTATATTATGCTTATGCAACTATATGTGAATGATCTTGCTTTTGTTAATGTCCAATGTACTCAATCCATTGATGAGAGAGATAAAATCATTTGAAATTTTCCAGCCTCAGAGAATCTATAATGCAAATGTAAAACTAATATGGATGAAATCTATCTTAACCATGCAAATCTAACTATGCAATGTTGTCATTTTGTTAGCCGATTTTTTGTGCTTGGTATCATCATTGAGCCTTTTAATATGTTGAAAGTTGGTACAAACATTAATGGTATAATTAAACCATCATGACTTGAGTACAACTTACATGGATGTTTGATATTGCAAGGTAATACAAACATCTATGCATAATTGAACCAAGATGACCTAAGTTTTGCTTGTGTAAAACGAACAAGAGTTAATCCTTTTCCTATGAAAATTCAAAATGTCATCATTGATACTTTGTAGAGAATGTCTTGTGATAATTTGCATAGTAGTAATGATTAACTCACAGACAATTCAGAAAAGGAAAATATCATTCTCGATCATAGCTCCTCTAGCACATGACATCGTTGAGTTGCTCAAGAGAAATGATAACAAAAATCAAGATACAACAGTTGAACATTCTTACCAAATTGATAAAACCATGCTTTAGAAGAGTATCATCCATTTTGATTTGTTTTCATTGATCTTGTTGATTTGGAGGGTTGATGTTTAAAATTTGTGATCAATGTTCAATGTTGAGTTCTTATCCTGATTGTTGCATTTTTTGTGCTGTTTGACTGTTGTTTGTTTGCTATTTTAATCTCAAAGTAGGTTTCCCCTAGTGATTTTAGGATTTTACCCCTAGTGAGAAACCAACCATTTGTTATGGATATGCACAATGATAACCAAGCTAGAGTGAGACATGACCGTGATGCCCAAATATGTACATGAGGCTCATTTGATGATCAAGCATAGAGATGGCAAAAAACAAATGATTGACACATTCTCCAATAGATGGAAAAGCTAATCTATCACAAATAGTGCTTCTTGTCAAGTTTTCACTACTTGTTTTTATTGCACTTTTTTATAGTTTATGATTTTTTTGTTGTCACCAAGATGCCTGTTTGCCAAGTTTTCATCAAGGTAATGATTTTTTTTATTTTTCACTTTTTTTTTTGTATTTTTTCCCTTTTTGATTTTTCACTTTTTTGCTTTTTCTAATTTTTGGCTTTTTAATTTTTATTTTTGACATTTTTGGATTTTTTTTTGCTTTTTTCTTTTTTTTTTTTGTATTTATGACTTTTTTTTTGTATTTTTAACTTTGCACTAGATGTGTTAGGCATATAACTTAATGAGATGAAGACTATTGATGGGTTCTTCAAATAGGTCCCCCTTAGTTGTAGATAACTAATATTCTCTAGATCTAAAGACTGATACAACAAAAAAAGGACCTATCCAAGTTGGTTCAAAATTTCCTTTCTTTTCCCTATCTTGTTGATTGCAGGGATTTTCTTTCAAGATCAAGTTGCCTACCTGAAATATTCTTGGTTTGACCTTGTGGTTATAGCTTTTGTACATTCTTTGTCAATAGGTTCTTAGGTGATCAACAACATGCTGATGATGCTTGTCCAACAATTACAACTCTTGTAGCCTGGATACTCTATAATCTTCCTTTGAAATGATTCTCTTCAAAGACACCCATAGGGAAGGTAGCTCAACCTCAATATGTAAAATGGCCTCTGATCCATAAACATATGGTGTGGCACCTATAGGGGTATGGATGCTAGTATGGTATGCCCACAAAGCAAGGTTTAGTTGACATGCTAGTCATGTCCAGCATCATTGATGGTTTTCTTCAAGATTTTAAAGATGGTTTTTTTATGCTTCTGGTTGGTCATTCCCTTGAGGGTAGTATGGTGTGGAAAATTAATGTCAGATGTGGATTTTTTCACAAAGTTCTTGAACATCTTGATTTTTGAAAGGTCTACCATTGTTAGTGACAATGGAACTAGGTATGCCATATTGACAGATAATGTAATTTAAGATGAAGGAGGCAATTTGTTTGCCAGTGTTGGTGGTGAATGGTACGACTTCAATCCACTTTGTGAAACCTAGTTGTGATGATGAATTTGTGTCCATTGGAGGAAGATGGAGGTATTTTACCCACAAGGTCAAGTCCCCATTGACAAAAATGCCAAGTTGACATGAATGGTTGCAACTCCTGTGTTGGTGCATGAATGAGGTTTCCATGGACTTGACACTTCTTGCACTTCTTGACAAATTGGAAAGATTATTTCTCTATGTTTGGCCAATAATACCCCAAGCATAGGAGTTTCTTAGCGAGAGTAAGACCACTTGAATGAGTGCCATAGATAGCTTCATGAACCTCTTATAAAGCAGTTTCAGATTTGTTATGTTCAAGACACCAAAGGAGAGTACCATCGAGACCTCTTCAATAAAGTATATCGGTTATTAGGGTGTGTCAAGCTGCTTGTCAGATAAAGTTATGCTTTTGGTTTTAGGATAGATTTGGTGGTAGGGTATTGTCTCTTAGATAGGTTTAGATCTTCTTGTAGATTGAGGAATCAACTTCAACTAGATGGTACATGACTTGGGATTCAGGGTTATCATAGGCGGGGTTAAACAATTGTTCCACTATGAATTCATAATGAGCTCATTTTTCTAGTATCTATAGAAGAGAGGCAATGGTTTCCATGGCATCTAAATTTTTTTTGTCCACTCTAGGAATTTGTTCAAGTTTTATTTCAACAAAGTACTTCTTGAAGTCATCTACCATTCTTTTGTACAACATCAACTTGTCATCTTTTGTTTGATAATCAACATTAACCCAATTTATGACCAATTGAGAATCTCCATAGACTTGTAACTTTGTGATTTTACACTCCACGACTACCTTGATACCAATGATTAATGCTTCATACTCAACTATGTTGTTAGTGCAAGGAAACATTAACTTATAAGATTTTGGAATGGTGTGTCCCTAAGGAGTGACAAATAAGATTCCAACACCTGATCCATGTTGCGTGTAAGATGCATCAAAGTATAACATCCATTGTTGTGTTGACATTGTAAGGACATCTACATCTAGAAACTCAATGTGCATGGGATGATCATCTTGTAATGCTGCTTCAGCTAGTTGGTCGGCTATCACTTGGCCCTTGATTTCTTTTCTATCAATGTACTAAATGTCAAATTTTCTCAATATCATTACCCACTTTGCTAGTCTTCTTGTTAAATTGGATTTGTTGATTAGATACTTCAATGTATCTATCTTGGCTATTAGTTTGATGGTATGTGTTAACATGTAGTCTCACAATTGTTGTGTAGCAAACACTACCAAACAAGCCTTTTCAATGAATGTATAATTAATCTCATAGTAGTTTAGTGTTTTGTTGATGTAATAGATCACCCTTTATTTGTTTATTGAGTCTTCTTGTGCTAGAAAAGCTTCCAATAATACCTTCAAGTAGTTGCAATGTAGAGTACCAAGATAGGTGGGATTATCAAATATTGTTTTAGTTGATTAAAAGCAACTTCACACTTTTCATCCCATCAGAAAGAAACATTCTTGTGTAGAAAATGGGTGAAAGGATGACTTTATCAGGCAGTTGTGCAATGAACCTTCTACTACATTGGAATCTTCCTTGCAAAGATCTTAGTTGGCTAATATTCTTAGGAGGAGGAATTTCCATGATGGCTTTAACCCTCACTAGATCTACTTCAATTCCTTTAGTCGAGATTATATATCCTAAGAGTTTAGTTGATGTCACTCCAAATACACACTTCTTTGGGTTTAGACCTGCACATTGAAATTTTCCAACCTAGTAAAGATCTTATCTAGGATTTCAAGATATCCTTCCCTAGTGAATGATTTTTCCAACAAGTCATCTACATAGTCCTCCATGAATGTGTACATCATGTCATGAAAGATTGTCATCATTGCATGCTAATAGGTGGCTGCTATGTTCTCTAACCCAAAAGGCATAATGTTCCAGCAAAATGTACCCCACGAGCATCTGAAAGTGATTTTGTCTTGGTCCTCTAGTCCAATTTTTATCTGATTATAGCCTGAAAGTTCATCCATGAGTGATAGCATTGCATGGCCTATTGTTAAATTGATGATGTCTCTGTTTGGCAAAGGAAATTCATCCTTCTGACAAGTCATGTTAAGATCTCTAAATTTTGTATATATTCTAATGTTGTTATCTGATTTAGAAAATGGTACAATGTTTAAGATCCATTTAGCATAATCAATTGGTCAGATGAATCCTACATTTGATAATTTCTTCAATTTGGCTTTCACCAATAGGGCAATGTGTGGATGCATTTTTCTCAATTTTTTCTTTATTGGCTTCACTCCAAGTGGTAGAGATAAATGATGCATTATAATATTAGGATCTATTACTGGCATGTTAGCATAGGACCAAGAAAAGTTGATTTATCATCTTTAAAGAATTTGGTGAAGCTTAATTTTTCTTCCTCTATCATGGATGCTACTAGATGTAGAGTCTTGATTGTTTCAATTGTACCAATGTTGATGGATTGTGTAGGTTTAACTAATACTAAAGATATCTATGATAATGCTCAGGAAGAGTGTCAAATCTCCCATCCTTCGGTGCCTCAGAGAGGTTTTCACTATTGGATACGCTCTTTATTTTTACTTTTTTGTGATCTACTACTGCCATTAAATGGTTTTAACCTTTAGATCAATTTTTTATATTCATTTTGTAGCTAAGAGATTTGGCACTCCCCTTGTTTGAAGCTTTGTTATGAGATTCACTGGTGAAACTTGTTTCGAGATTTTCAAAACAAAGGAAGTTTACAATGGCATCATCGTTTGGAAAGATAGGTGTTTCCAACAACTTAATTTGGTCCCAGCCAATTAGTTTGAGGCATACGAATGGTAGAGAATCATCATATTGGTTAAGGTCAAAAGAGGTGAGTGTCATGATGGCAACATTTTCAAAGTGTTTGATAGAAATTTCAAGGTCTATGATGTTACTCTCCTTTGAATGATCTATCTCGCTTGATTTCTGATCATCTTCACTAGAGTAATCAATATGTAATGATCCAAATTCAAATGGTCTAGACCCTAAAATTTGTCCCTCCATAGGTGTGGGTGGATACCTCTATATTACATCAACTTCTTTGTCTTGACAAGATTCTACAGAGACCGAGTCCCATTCATATTCATTGGAGTCTATTTTAGAACTATCTCACAATTGGAGGATTTGTTCACAAATCTATTGCTTAGTTTCTTCCCTTGACCCTTCTTTGTATCCTAGTCATGTCTTATCTTTTGAATTGGTTATGATAGGTTGTATTGGTTCCATGATACCTTCTTTTCTTTTTCTGACAAGACCTTTTCCTTCATATCCTATCTTCTCTAGGATTGTAAACCCTTTACCATATGGCTCTGCTATTACATTGGAAGTTGATGCTTGTGATGCTTCTTCATCTTTGTACAACCAATTTAAAATGTCCTTGTTCTCAAATTCATCCACTAGGTTGTTTGCTTTTACAAACTTACCATCAAATCTAGTGTAGTAGGTTGTGAGGATTATTGTTTCGATGTTGATGGCTACCCATATGACGTAGGAGAAGGTAGTAGTTGTGAGAGGCATAAGGATTTCTCAAAAGAATATTCACCCATGCCTTTGTCTTTCAGCTGAATTTTTTTCTCAAATAGTTTTGATAAAGAATTTAGTTGACTTTCATTGCTAGAGGAAGTGGAATCACCAATGCCTTTATCTTTTGACTGGACCTTTTTCTCATATTGATTTGACTTGAAGAACTGATTTGACCTTCATTGCTTGATGAACTAGGAGTGATAGCTTCCCTGTTGTGTGGTACAAAAGTATCTTGGACCATCTTAAGAGTGTTGCAATATCAAGGATTTTTTGAATTAGCCAAGATGGTAATGTCATGTCCGTTGAAAGGAAATTTCAAACATTGATGATGCACATTTTTTTTATTTTCATGGTTGTTGTTGTTTTGGTTGGTGTTTTGATTGGTGTTTTGATTGGTCTTGGGTGTAATTCATGATAGATTTAAAATTGGTTTTGCATTATGTGTTTCAGCTATACCATCATTGTTACCAACATTCTTGTTTCTTTGCTAGAATTTTGGTTTCTCATTGCTATTATAATGGTTGGAAAAGTTTGCATTATTTGGTCCTTCATTGTATATTTTTAAGACTCCTCTCTTAAACAAGGCTTCTTTTATTTTAATTCCATTTTCAATCATCTTCTCAAAGTTGGGTGGACATTGTAATTCAAGTCTATAGCTCATCTCATCATTTAGATTATCAATGAATATTTCCATCGTTTCCTTTTTAGGTATAGGATGAACATATCTAGCAAAAAATATTCTCTAGATATCTTTGTAAAAATATGAGAAATGAATCACACTTTTTCTATTTTGTATTGCAAAGATCTTTCATGGTTATCTCATGTTGGATATTATAGGAATATTGAGTGATGAATTTATTAACTAGCTCTTCAAAGGATCTAATGCCTGGTGGGAGTTTTAAAAACCATTCCATGCAATTGCCACCAAAAATTTGTGGAAAAAATCTTGTCAAATATGTCTCTCCATGTGCAAACCCCAAGCTCATGGTGCAAAATTCTCTTACATGATCTATAGGATCAGATTTACCATTGTATTTGTCATATTTTGGGAGGTCACAATTTGGAGAAAATGGTATCATATTGAGATTTCTATCAAAAGGATAAGGGAAAATATCTTGTAGTAAATGTATTTTTTTGGTTCCTCTTTGCATGTCTAGAATCTATGTTTGAAGATTTTGTATTTGTTGGGTCAAAACATTCATTGGATTAGTATTTCGTGAATCAATGTATATCCTTTTGGGAGCTTCTTTTAATTGATTGACATCAAAATCATTTGGAAGTTTCACACCTTGGTTTGTCAACATCAGAAAATATTTTTCTCCATCTTTTTCTAAAACCTTTTCCATGAATTTGTGGAATTTGGGGTCTTGTTGAGCTGTTTGAATGTCTTCATTTGTGATTTCATCAATTTTAGGTTGGTGGAATCTATGAAAGGGATTTTCTTCACATTCAACCATGGTAGTTTGAGTTTCAAGTTCTTGTCTTTGAGTTTTTATTTTTGAGATCTTGTTAAAATAGGCATACAAGTGTTAAGGGTTTGCTCTAACTTTTATCTTTGTTTAGAAAATGCCAAGGAGATACCTAAGTCAAATAGAATGATAGATTCTATTGATGAGACTAAGGTGATAAATCTGATGACAAAATTTTGTTTAATGATGAAAGATGATAAATCCTGATGATGAAACTCAACTAACAATCAAATGATAGGTTTGATGAGTTAGGCATTTTAAGATGGTAGATCCAAGTTTAGTTAATGGAATTCACTTGCGAAATCCAGTTTCTTCAAGTTCAACCTACTGTGGTGATAAGGAATGATTTGTATTTTGGAAAAAGTCCCTAAATATGATGTTAATTATCTGACAAACATTCAAATTATCTCTCTATTTGTGAATCAGTTGGATGCACTAAAACAAGGACTGGAAGCCCTAAAAGATGGTACAGATGTGCTAAAACATGGACTAGATGTGCTAGACTATACCCAAGATGTGCCAAAATAGGAATTTTATGTGCTAGAAGATCTGAGGGATGCATTGGAAAAGATTGTGTATGCATTGAAAGGTGTAATGGATGTGCCAAAGTATGAGTCAAATGTGCTAGACTTCCCCCTATATGTGCTAGAACAGAAAGATAATGTGTTGGAAATATATAATGACTATGCTGGAAAAGATTGTGTATGCACTGAAAGATGAACCAGGTGCACTAGAAAATACCCTAGATGCACTGGAAAATGAGCTAAATGTGTTAAAACAAGCCAGAGATGTGCCAAACTACCCCTAAATATGGTTCCAGTTATCTGGCAAATGTTGAACTTGGTTCTCTATTGTAGTATCAGGTCAATGCGCTAAACAAATTGCAAGATGCACTAGAAAATGGGACAAATGTGCCAAAAGGTAGGCTAAATGTGTTGAAACAGAAACTAGATGCACTACAAAGTGGAGTAAATGCACTGGAATATGACCTATATGTGTTAGACTATGAACCTAATGCATTGAAACATGGAGTGTATGTGCTGAAAAATAAGTTGTATGCACTGAAAAGTGAGCCAGATGCACTAAAACAAGGAGCTAATGCACTAAATTGGAAAATGGTCATAGTTTTTTGAAAGTTTGTCTAGTCTTTTTCCATTTTTTGATTAGTGAATTTGAGAGTTTTTTGGTGAGTGATCTTTTAAACAACAAGTTTACTTGGTTTTCTTTTTTATGGACCATGTGAATTAACTGTTTTTAATGGATGATCTCTTGAAAAATGATTTCAAACACAACAACAAGCTGTAAAAAAGTTGTTTCACCCTATGAGCTAAACATTAACTTTATGTTCAAGGATCTAATATGATCCCTTTGATTTCCACGGGTATTAAACAATGGAAACATATTAGGGGTATGTGCAAGATCATGATGGACCAAAAGTGTTGATATGATGGGTATGTGTAAGGTATGTGGCTAACAACTTCTTTTTACCCAAAATTGATGAAACAAAAAGGGTGTTAAAGGAGATTCTCAGCTTTCCACCAATATAAATTATGCTTTACCTTGAATTTAATAAATAATTATTATTCATTTTCTATTTGAATTACAACTAAATTCTTGATTGATAGTTTGATTGAAAAACATCTATAGCTTTCAAATGATATCACATTTTTTGAATCAGAAACATGTGTCACATTATATGCTTCACATACTATAGGATTAAAAAAAACATAATTGAATTTCATGAATTTTTGACCAAGTTAAGGTGGTTAGACACAAATTTTTATATTTTATAAAATATGTAATAAGAAAATCATAATTAATTATTTATTTGGAAAAAAATTACAAAAAAATATGCATCACATCGGGACATGAGTCCTCCACTTACATCTAAAATATTATAAAAAAGAATTATCATTTTATTGTGTTTAGAGTGGTCAGACAGACACCTACTTCTTATTTTTTCCCTAAACTTTAAGTACTACTGCATTGAAATTTCAAATTTTCACCAGATAGATTTAAAAAATTAAAATAAACCTAGTAGTTTAGAAACTACATTCAATTTTCTACAAATTATATTCTTACATATTTTTTAAATAATATAGATAATGTATTCAATTTTTTATGTCAAGTTTCCTAACTCTGATTTTTCTGAATTTTTTGCCACTTAAGGATCTATTTTTCCATGATGATCCTGCACATACCCTTAGTCACTTTTCTAATGTCAAGGGAAATTTATAATATCACAAACCACACCTTAGAACTATGTCAGCTCACATAGCTATGTCATCCCCTAGAAGACACCTGTGCTTTTTCCTTTCCTAGTTCTTAACCAAAAGTCAATTCCTCCACTTTTGGCTAGTAATCCCTAGTAGTTATATGGTGAGTATATTGGGGGTAGATTCTTCCCTCCCCTTGCACTATGAATATTAAAATGTTTGGAAACTAACTCGGCTAACTACTACACTTAAGGTTCTTAGTAAGGGTTTTCTTTTGGTGCAGAAAAAATGATAAACTCCTTTAGGAGACCTCCCAACCTTTAGAACAAAGGCTTTGGGGATGGTTATCAATGCACACTACCATTGATTGGGAGTTTGCTCACAATCACATTTGATTATAGTGAGTTGGAATACACATGGCTTTAGTCATTCCCACTTTGGTCATTCCCATAGGATGAGTACTTTTTTCCAGTACAACAGACCTTCTAAAGGTGTTATTACAATAAATGAAAGAGTGAGTCTAGCATTCTGGTCACCCAGTGAAGAGGAGAGCATAGTCCTATCTCTTTACAAGTGCAACATACATGGTGTTCATTAACCTTCTAATTAAACTAGGTGTCTAATTTAATCAAATGAAAACAATAATAACTCCAACCCCTGAAAACAACATTAGTAGTTTTAGATAATTTTCTTTGACAACATTTAAATCACCTACAAAACAAAAAGACATCAATTAGTTTCCCGAATTTTAAGTTTCTGCAAATAAAATTGAATGCGCTAAAACAAAAACCATATGCACTAAAAGATGCACTAGATGCGCTAATAAGCACACTAAATGCACTAATCTGGAAAACATAAAGCACTAGAAGAACAACTAGATGCATTGAAAGATCCCATGGATCTGCTAGAACAAGACCGTGATGCGCCAAAAGAATAGTCAGATGCATTGAGACAAGAATTGGATGTGCCAAAAGAACAACCAGATGTGCTAAAAGATGCTTTGGGTGCGCTATATTGAAATTCACAACCAAACCTACGAACAAGAACTTGTCAAAAAATGTTAAAAATGGGGCTAGGCCCCATGGTGGGTGCCAAAATGTATGTGAGTTATTAAAATATGTGTGAGTACAAAAGCAATACAACACAATAAATGAAACATTATATTAGAGAATTCAAATAATAATTTAATCGAATTGAAACAAATAAACTCTCTAAAGTCATCCCATTTCTCTCTATCTCCAAGGATTTGCTCAAGTCATTATGGCTCTTAGAATGTGTGTATGCACAAGACTTGTCAAATAACAATCTGAAGAACTAGATGTTGGAAATGCAATAAACCTTTCTACATGATTGATTGCTAAATGATATGCTATAGATGATTGTGCAAAGATTGTGATAATACTATGATATTGATAATGGAAATGCTATGATGAAATTACATAAATTAAGATGCAGCTAGTGCTAAAGCCATGATTTAATCTAAGTGATACTAAATGCAACTGCTAAAATAACAATGCTAATGCTAAGATCACAATGAAATTTCTAAAAAATATACTTATGCCCAATTCTCTATATCAAATGTTGTAAATGAGGTTGTATTTATAGATTTCTCCAAGGCATAGGCTGATGTGGTATGATTCAATGGTTTGGATTTGATCTGGAGAGATGGATGGTCAAAAGTGAAGAGGTTAGAGAGAATCAAGGAGAGTGTTCCCTTTAGTGGAACAGGTTTCCAAGTGTGAAGAGAATTAGATAGAGAGAGCCAAGTGTCTTCAAATTGGTTATAATTTATTGAGATAAATGCCAATTTAAATATTATGAATATTTATTTTCATGAGACACATGATAGGTGGAAGATGAGAAGTTAATAGAAATGTGCTCAAATTAAATATAAAATTTGAATTTAATAAAAGGCAGTTAATTAAATAAATTAATTAATTAAAGTTGTTTATTTAATTAAAACATGAAGAAAATGATTTAAGGTATAAGAATTTAGAGAAAGTGAAACTATATAAATAAATTTTGCAATTTATTTATAAGTAGAAGAATTAAAGATTTTATTAATTAAATAACTAGTATTTAATTAACTTTTCTCTAGACCAATTTTAGGTGTATACAATACCAAATTTCCAAACATCATATAAATTAATTCTAATAATTTTTAGACACATAGAATTTTTAATATATAAATTTTAATTTTTGTACTAGTTAAATAATATTTTAATAATTTATCTTATGAGGAATCATACATTTAATAAACCTCTCGCAATTTTGTTTACTATCGAGGTTAGGGCTCATGATTTTGGGGAAGACTTTTTTGCTTACAAGCTTCAAATCCTTGAGGTAGCTAATGCAAACCGAGGGCATTCTTTTTTCGAAGGTGGTTGGAGGGCAGTCCACGATAGTGTAGAAGGGGTGGTGGACTGGCGATATGTTGCCAAATAGCCCTACAAACATTAAGGCTTTGATTGTTGTGGATGGAAGGGGTTTCCATGGAGACGATTGTAAGAAAAATCACTTGCAAATTAAGAATTGCTCTTTGCTTTGTCTGTTGCCTTCTTTCGAGAGTAGTGCGGGGGTAGCAAAGCCTAAGGAAAGGAATATTGGATGCATAGGCACACATTCCTCACCACTTTCAAGGGTAAAACTTCTCAAATGCGCCAGTTCCATTCCCATGGTGAATTTGGGGGGGAGATGTCGTTCGGGAAATTGTAGAAAACGAAGCTTTCTTTGCAAAAAGAGGTTTGAATAGGAGATTTAGAGGGTTGTGACCTTGCCTGCCTAAGCTACATAATTAGATAGTGGAAACATGGAAACCCATTTTGGAATGAAATCTTTAGATTTACCCTTGGGCTTGGAGAATTTTTGTGGTGGTTTTTGACAGAGTTTGAGATCGCAACACAATTCTATACAATTACCATTGGAGCTATAAGGAACACTTGCTTATGTTGAAACCTTGGTATCCTACATTTAACCTTGCATCTAAAATTTTTGCAACAACTCCAATCTGGGTGAGACTTCCAAATCTTCCACTTCAATTTTGGTTTGATTCTTATTTTGTGGCTTTGGGAAATTCATTAGGGAAATTCCTTGTTGTTGATGAGAGGTCATCAAATTACCTACACACAACCTATGCTCAAATTTTGGTGGAGATTGATATTATTCAAGATCTCCCAGCTGATATCCTTCTCAAAAATGCGAGTGGGTCTTGGAACCATATGCTAGATTATGAGGGGATTCCTTTCTACTACTGCAGGTGCTTTAGTATGAGTCACATGGTTGTCCAATGTGCCAGGGAAATAAATCGATGGGTAGACCACTTGGTAGAAATACGTCTCTCTCTACCACTACTCAGTGGAGAAAGAAGATACCACCTCTTGTTAGGATATTGTTGCACAAGATGCTAAAGAGAAAGCATGTGGGGTCAAATGCTAAAAGGATTCACCTATTTTTGACAAATCTGGGGTGCAAGTTGATTTGCTTCCTTTAGGGAAGGATCAGGTGAAGCTTTCAAAGGACCACAATCAGAATGGTGGTGCAAGAAATCAAATTGAAGTCTCTAAGTTAGGATCTCCTGAAGGGGGGAACTTACACACAAACTTAGAGATGAGGGAACGATCGAAGGGACATAAGAAGATCGTTGGACATTGGTGCAAAGAAAAAGAAAGAAAAATGAACTAAATTTCAATATGCAACTCCATTCCCATACAAAATATGGAGCCAAAGCTATTGGAAGCATGCGATGACCATCTAGAATCTCATCTTTGAGTTTTCCACTTTTGGTATTGTTCTGGGGATTGGGATTTGGGCGATAACACTCCTTTCTTTTTGCATTCACTTTGGGGATGAGGTCCCCCTCCTGTAACCTCGCTGGTTCATAGCTCCAACCAAAAACGTTAATATAATCTTTACAACCTTGATTGCATATTACAAATCTAAAAAACAAGAAAAACATTTAATAAACTACACATATTATAATCATTTTCCATACAAATTTATCTAAAAACAGAGTATTTATCTCTAAATTTGTTTAAGAATAGTCAAATACACCTAGAGGGGAGCGATTTTATCGATCCTTCCCTGCTAGCGGAAATTTAAAGTTTCTATATTTCTTTTACAACACATTGTCAATACGGGCTATTGACAACTATGCTTATTCAAAGCTGACCCGACTGTCCATGATCAATTGATACGGTTTACAAGGAAAATTCTCGAGTGCTTATTTTTTATCGAATGCGCACCGGTGGGCGTAATCATGAAATTCGCGAGTGCTTAATAATATTCATGGACCCACCCATCTATATTAATAATATTATAGTTTGTAATAAGGGTGTTTCGAATTTTTTTTGCCGAGGATTTTATTTTTATATCATCGAGTCTTAAAATTGAATATTTTTTTCAAATGAAAGTGTGAAAAGTGGTTCAAGTTACAATTCAGATCTCATCTACTCTGATATCAAGATCTTCCATTTAACAAGACTTGGTAAGTCATTAGTAGGTTCATTGTAAACTATTCAATTTCACCAATAAATCAAAGATCTATTAATTATATTAAATTTTTTATTATAAAATTTGATTGAATATTATGTTCACTTCTTTAAATAAAATGGTTATGTTCTTATGGTTGTCATTGTATGCCATGTATTTTTTTTTTGGCTGTAGGAATTGGGTAGCCTTCCTATAAACTGCAGTGCACGGTAAACTTGCATGGTAAACTTTTTTCATGTAAATGTTTTTCATGTGACTGGTGACGTTGGTGTGATACATCCTCTAGTACCATGAGGATGAAGGGGGCCTAGACCTCATAACCTCTTTCCTACAACATGATGTTTTAGCCAATTGAGCTAGACCCCCACCTCATTGTATGCCATCCACTTCATAATATTGTATCATTATAAATAATTCATCTTGTAATTGTAAAATAGATATATTCTCATTTCTTCTTCCTTAAGTATAATCCATTTACTAGTATTGCATCTAAGATAATGTGATCCAAACCCTTGGGGTCAACGTACTCGATCTTAGTTGTTGTTTTAGGTAGCCTAAGTTGAAGGTTGAATGTCTGATTTTCCTATGGTGTGGATGAGGGTTTGTTGCACATTGTTCAAGGGGCTATTGGGGAGTTTCACCATGTAAAGAGCTAAGCTCCAAGTCATCGAACTAAGCTCTTGATTCCTCTCAATTAAAAAAAAAAAAAGCATAGAAGATATGATGTTATCCCATTGTCAACTCAGATATTAACATCTTTGTCTTCCCATTAATTTATGTTCATATGTAGGCTTTTATATGATCTTCTCATGTGAGGTAAAACTCTTTTACATAACATGCTTTCTTTTTACTAATTTGTTTTGTCTATAGAACAATCCTCAAATTTTTTCGAACATATTTCTTTATTTCCTTATTAGAGTGGGCATTTGTGCAAGCAAACATCCCATTTACTCATCCATTTGTTATTTTATTTTCTATGGAACAATCCTCAATTTTTTTCAAACATACTTCTTTATTTCCTTATTAGAATGAACATTTATGCAAGCTAACATCCCATTTACTCATCTATTTGTTAATTTATTGCATTCATTTTTTTACCCTTCAACTCCACTTCCCTTCATCTTTATTCTTGACCAATCATAGTTCTCTATATTTTCAAAAAAAATTAATGTAACTTGATATCTAAACCTCACCTATACTTCCAACATAAAACACCTATTTCAACTAACTGAAGATTGCTTATGATTAAATAATTTTACTTTTCTACCAACCTTAGACTTCATAGCATTAAAAACTATAAATATGACGAACAATCCGATTTAAACTATTAAAGTCAAACCCGTATCTCTCAAACTATTGATTTCCGCGTAGAAAAACTATTTCGATCCTACGTCTGTCTAACTTTTCGTAAAGACAGTCCGAAGAAATTCCAGAACGTGTAGGTCACTTTAAAATGAAGAGGGCTTTGAATCTGATAGGCGGTGGCACGCCCAGGCGATGGTCATCTGAAGATTGCAAATAAATGGAAGAAAACGAATGTCCAGCTTAATTCTACTCAGGTTGGTTCTCTTATTTATTTTCATGTCTATATTTGGTGATTGAAAATCTCTTTGTAGCTGTAAATCCAGTGATGGCATCTTCGCCTCTTGTTCTTTTATTTGTACCGAATAATGCTTGGCCTTCAATAAGTGAAAATGGAAGGAGCAGACAACTGTTAGAGCTCTAATCTCTATATACTATTGTGGCCATGAATAGTCTGACAGTTCCTAACCCTCCTGCGTGGATCCGATCTAATTAAAATCTCGTTTGACATGAGCCTATAAAATCAACAAATCGGAATGTTTCCTAGAAAATCGAAGCCACGAAGAAACTGACAAGTATTTCATACAATGCTTTCTTAAAAATTTTCTATTGAAATTATGTGATTTTTTTAAAATCAATATTGGAGATCAAACTCCATGATCCATCATTGATGATGGATTATGGAGTTTGATCTGAAATGTTGATTTAAAAAAGAAATTACAGAGTTTCAATTGATGGATCATGGAGTTTGATGGGAAACATTGATTTAAAAAAAATACAGTTCCAATCCAAAAAATTTAGCGAGATATTATTAGGGACTGTGGAAACTTGATGCTGTTATTTCATGCAATTCAAAAAGATTGTATTTCTGTTATAATACAATGTTTCTCAGAACATTTTAGACTGTTTGTAGAAAGAAAAATCAGAAATGTTGTACTTTGTTACCAGAAATGAAAAAAAACCCATAATTCCCATTGAAATTGAAAAAATACCAATTTGTTTCTGAAAAAAATCTTACTGTTATTAGATCCATTTCATTTTAGATTTAAAGGAAAAGAAAAATCAAAAGTGTTGCACTTTGTTACCAGAAATGAAAAAAAAGACCTTCATTTCTATTGAAATTGACAAAATACCATTTTATTTCTGAAAAAAATCCTATTTTTATTAGATCCATTTCATTTTTTATTATATCTTGATATTTATATAGGTCACTATTTTTACCATATAATAGACTACAATTAATATTAATTTTTAAATTGATTATTATTATTATATTAATTTAATGAGACAAACCTCATTGCCATGGGCATTTATTTTCACCTATTCTCTAGGAAGTGGACCAATCATGGGGAATTTATTTATTTTTATTCCAATTATTTTTCAAGCTTCTCCATCCTCTTTTATAGAAATACATTATTGAGAGGGTTGAGAAAAAGATTGCTTAATAAATATGGAATAAATCTTCTTCGATTAGAAAATTCTAGATTTATTTTAAGGCTCATTTGGTTTTTTATGTTTATTACTATTTTTGATGTGTGTCTTGAAAGGCTTCTTATTATATATTTTGGAAAATTTTCTTTGATATCTTTTTGTTTCAATTGTATATAAGGAAGGGATGTCATCATGTGATTTAGGATTTTTTCGTTTTGATTAAAAATATTCTAAGAGTTTGGGCTTGCTTGATGTGTGATATCAACACATTTTCCTAACTTAACTCTATGTCCTAAGTGGGTTATCAAATAAAGCCTAAAAAAATATTCTAAGGAATTGTATGTCCATGATAATGTATATGGTGAGATATCAAGCTAGAAATCTTAGCATATACATTTCGCATAATTTTCAAAATTCCAATACTTTAAAGAAAATAAGAATCAATTCGTTCAATTTGTGTACTTTCTCCTTTCCTATTTGAATATAATATTATTTTTTTGATGAAATAGATCTATAAATTATCAGATAAACAATGTATTGATTATTTAGATGAATCTATTTTAATTATAGAAATAAAATAAAATTGATTTGTTCAAACAAAATTTGTGTTATAATTTAGGTTCCAACTTACAATGGTATTTGAATCATATTATTAAGTTTCAATTATAATTATTATAAATAAATCATCAAGAATTTATTATTTTTAAATAATAAACATTTAATTGATAAAAACTAAAAATATATATTATTCATAAAATCAGAAGTATTCATCTATATCAAAGACTTTTATATAAACCATGGCAACAATAAAATTTAATTAAACAACTACCTCAATTTCAATTTCAATTTTGAATAAGAATAGTTGTATTTAAATCTTATTTTATATCATAAATTTCGATTTCCAACACAACTTGTAGACTAGCACAACATGGCTGGCATAAAATGGATTGAATGTAATAGAGCGCCTCAAGTATACATCTACATGAATTTATGTCTCAAAACAATTTATGCGAGTATGACCTACAAATATATGGCCCATGAAACATTTTATGTCTGCGTACAAAACCAATGGCTCTCAAAGCATTTTATGTCGACCAGTACGACCTATAAGCAAGTGGCCATTGATGAATATAGAGCAAAATAAATAGTATGAGATTATAACATTCTAATGGCTTGTTGATCCTAATGAAGCGAACCACTTCACTTGCAAGGTTTGAGCAGGCATTTAGCATTCACCTTGCCTCCTGGTTCTATGTTTGCTTTCTTGAAGAGAGAGTTTGAGGGCGTACTGCCGAGAGGCATAGGATAAATCCTCGTACGTATACAATGCTACGCTCATATTGTTGTACTGAAAGCTCAATGCAGGTAGTGTAGGAATTAAGAAGCGCTGTTGTTCCTTCCGTTAGTAAAGCTTTATATATGCATTTTTCCCTCTTGACCAAGTCTTGCCAAAGCATAATGTTGTATCCGTACCTTTTGACCACCGCCTTCCCAAAAATATCCCTCACACCTTCCTTTCCGAGCGCACAATTATCCGATGGTAATTGTATTTCCTCTTCACCCAGTAACGGCATTCATTAAATTCTCACTTCACTAAGCTTCGAATTAATGTAGTAACAAACTTGAAACTTACGAGTAACAGCCAGCAGGACGCTGGAAAGATGGCTGCGGCAGGAGCGAATTGCCGGGAGAAGGGATTAAAAAAGAGCCTATCTACCAAATATAGCTTCATGTCTAGGATGCTGAAGGTTAGACTGAGAGACTTTGCAGGGCTACCCACTATGTTGTACTCGTATCTGGGGGCCTTTGTATAATTCTAAGAGAACATGCAGACATATAAGGAGTGCCATCCAATTCTATAATGCAGTTTCCGTTGAGATAGTTAGTGGTGTTCGTTACTAGCTGCCGTTCACATTCAGTTCCACTTTTGCTACTGCAATTCAATGCATATTCAGCAGTAACATACAGTTCATCTGTTCTTGTGTGTCAAGTTCTTTTTCTTTTGCTTTTTATTTAATAAGCTAATGCTCATTTCTTACCAATAATGGGGATATAATGGTGGGCGTTCCGGAGCCGATCACAGAAAATGCTGTCCAAAACCATGGCGACTGCTTATACTTGCCCTGCAATCGCAAGAAAGCAGCACTGTATACGACTTAGTCAGAGAACATTTCTGCTCAATGGAAGTAATGTTGGGTTATCTGAAGCCCAAATTAGCAAGTTGATTTCTTATTTTGAAATGCTTTTTCTTTTTTGTAATTACTTCTATTGGTGTGTGTGGCCAATTTAGAAGTTGTCTTTTCGAATGGATCTTTCCTTTAATTCGTTGAAGGCTGTTTGATATATTCAAGCTGCTGGCTGAATGTAATGATTCAGAACTTTGTGATTAATAAGAGATAATCCCTGAGTGTGGACGTAGCCATCAAATTGATGGTGAACCACGATAAATCTGTGTTCTTATTTTTGTGATTGTTTTAATCTTTTATTTTCTGCAATTTCTTTTCACTTTTATTTTGCAATTATATTCAACAAGTAACACTCCCGATGTGAGATAGTAGAGCCTAATTATCTATTCCTACCCGTCCAACTATATCCACCGCTGATGAGGCATTCGAGGTCAATGCTTGCCCCTAGCTAATAAGTTAGCTTGTTACCAGTGAGGAGAGATCGATCTATAGAACTTCGAGATCGATATGCAATCCAAGTTGACAACCTTGAAAACTAATTGAGAAGCAGAAAGAAAGAAACATAACAAAGCAGATTTGGAGCGCTACTGAACACAGGCTAGAGCATTTCAATTTATAGATGCAATTTTAATTAATACAATACACACTGTACAACAAGGAATTAGCTAGAATATTTATGATGTATAGGCGCAACAGCGGCGTGGACAGCTGAAGTCAGCTATGTCGGCTGGAAATCGTGCTACTTAATTAATTTATTCTAACATCCCCCCATAAATTAATTATACTAATTGCTTGAAATATACCCCATAATCTATAATATATGGGTCCTGGCCTAAAGTCTTGTTAGGTACCTATTTACAATTATTCACTAATATGATGGTAGACATTCACAATAATCCCCTTTGAATGGCAACCATCAAATATTCATATGACTGCTCTTAAAACTAAAAGACCTCTAAGATATACAAACTTAGATTCACATAAGTTTTTTCTCTAATTATTCATGTGATTTCCTAGGACATTGATCATTTTTTATGCCCTTCTTCTCCACAATTATAACATTTGATTGTTTTTTCTCTTTTAGAATGATCTACTTTGTTTCTCCATTCATTTTGTGTCTTTTGAAAATTATTCTACTGTTGATTATCCCTTGATTGATTACATTGCCTTTGATTATTTCGGTGTTGATTCCCTTGATTTTGGTATGATTTATTTTGATTGTAGTTCTTATATTTGTTAATGTTAAAGCAGCTTCGGTAGCTCCTTCCAGCTCACTTCTTTCGTGGAAGTCTTAAATTGAATAGTAGTCATTGGCTATTCAATTTACTTTTATTGTTTTGTATTTCATACTTTGGCCGACATGAAAGAATTCAAAATTCTTAGAAGGAATTTAATATACTTCTAGGCTGACTTCATTAAGAAGATATGTGATTTTGTAAGAGGCCGACATGAAGGACTTGTCTCCCATACATATACACAGTTTGTTCATCCATTTGATTATCAAAGCTCTTCCCCAGTTCGGTCATCTTCAAGTGCGAATATAATATCTAGAGAAGCTCAACCAATTCAATTCGGCTCTACTTTATCAAATGCGAATATTACATCAAGTGCGAACAAGTTATTATGTGTGAATAAGAGACTGTGAATTATTGTTATCTCTGCCAATTTGGATCTGTGCTAGTTACGAACTCTCTAGATCTGTGTTAGCTGCGATCTCTCCATATTGGATCGGTGATTAGTTGTGAACTCTTCATTGCGGATCTGTGCGAACTCCACCATATTGAATCTGTGTTAAGGTGTGAACTATGTCTAAGGGTGAAGATCAGTGCGAATCATTATGATGTGAATTCATTAGGTTGAGAACCATCAGTGCTTGTGAGTACTGTTAAATGTTATTTCTGTATACAGTCATCTCATACATAACAGGTACGAATTGGCAGACTGTTATATGTTTTTCATCTTGCCAGAGTTGAATATCGGTCTTGTGTTAGACCTCATTGTAATATGCAAAGTTGCCATTATTACATCAAATATAAGAGAGATCTTTGTTGCTGGGTTTTTCTCCCTCAAGAGGAGGGTTTTCCCAGGGTATTTGCTGTGTTATTTTGTCTGATTTTGAATTACTTTTCTATGCATTTAATATGTTCACCTAAATTTAACATGGTATCAGAGTGGGTTTGAGGATCGTGATCAGATTATTGCACTCAGATTTATTAATTTCTCTGAAGGTTTGATGAGGGAAGAATCATGATCTTTCTGTTGTTGTCATTCCTATGTTGTTAAGGAATTTAGAATCAACCGCTCATAGAAGTTTCGCCTCTCTTCAAATCTCTATGGATGTGCATCATCATTTAGTGATCAATCTGTTGGTTGATTGTCAGAGGCTTGAATAAAGCTCTAGTTTGAGTCCGTAGATATTTGATGAAATTCTTCATTGAGAATGTTTCTCTCAGTTTGGAGTCCCATCTATGCTCGTTTCTGTCAAGGATCAATGGGCTTCATCAGAATTCAGAATGTCAACTCAATCGAAGTTAGGGTTCAAAAACGCTTGACTATTGCATCTTATCTGGCTTAAAGTTCGTTGAGTGACTTTTGTTTCCTTGACTCGTGGCTGCATAGCTTCTGACAAATTGTCATTTCATTTCTTCGGCACCTTCATAGAAACACGAATATGGTTATCTAAAGTTGCATCAGAATATTGGTGGGTCTAAAGCTCAAAAGGATTGAACTTAGGGCATACTCGAATCTGTGCTTATTGTTTGAAGGAAAGAAGCTCATTCATTGTCTCTAATAAAGCCTTTACGGTTTAATGAGTTGATGTTGTGAGAAAAGGATGAGCTTGCCCTCACATGTACTTAATGAGGCAAAGGAGTCTCATGCCTTCTGATCGTGAAAGCATTTCACAAGAAAGACAAGTGTAGACATACACAACACTTAAGGAGATTATGATCTCAAGAGATAAGTATTTTTTATGTTTGTTAAGTTATTTCATTTATTTGGATCTTGTGTGAATAGAGGTTGTATTTTCTCTCGAATTGTGTTCTCTAGCATAAAGATCCTTTGAAGATTTCAAATTATTTGTAGTAAGTTGTTTCATGCTAATCATGTAGATCTCTAAGTGTGACTTTGAGATGAAAAAGAGAATTGCATTTTCGATTGTGATAGGTTGATCACATCAATATCATTCTCTAATGCATGAACTGTGTTAGAGCCTTGAACTCTTGGAGAGAGTTGGTTATACATGCTAACCGCTTAATGCATTCAAGAAATATGTAGTTGTGCAGATTATTCTTTTGTTGTGCTGAGTTTGGCACTCTCGAGAGGAGTAAAAGATGAACGGAAGAGTTATACCAAAAATTATATAAAGATAAGTTTCTTTATCCCTCTAGTTGATCTTTTGATATATTTCTCTTTCAGATTGATTTATTCATGTTCTAACATTGTGCATAAATTCTTATGTATTCATGTTATATCCTATGATTGTAAACTTTGTATGATTCCAGTCTTGTTATTTCTTTGGGTAATTATAAACTGTTGGTAATCTCTCTCTAAAATGCTTGTAGTTCAATGTTCTAGGAGCAAGAAGGTGATGAGAGATTGCTTAGGCATCTTGTGAGGAAGTCATGCCGACCAAAGAAATAATCAAGTAGCCTTGGGACTGAGCTGGTGGCCAGAGGGAGCTCACTTCCAAAAGTGAAGTCAATCTCTGAAGCAAGGATCAAGAGGGAGTTGTGTAACTCACTGAGAAGAAGTGAAGTTTACTGTATTGCAAAGCTAGGTGCTAAACCCTTAGAAGATCCTTTCAGCTGCTGAGATCAGAATTGCTCAAGACTGTCATCTGGATTTGTCATTGGCAATCTTGGACGAAGAGGTCAGAAGGTTGATGCAAGTGTCTGAAGATTTAGAGGGAGCCTGTTGAACCTAAAGATGGTAATCTTGCTGTAGCTAGTTTAGATTTGGTGGATCCTACGTTGTACAGACAGTTGATTGGATCCTTGATGTATCTAGTTAACACTAGACCTGATATTTGCTATGCAGTGAGTGCACTTAGCCAATTTATGTGTGATCCGAGACAGATACATCTTGTTGCAGCTAAACATATCCTGAGACACTTGCGTGGCATAGTTGGATATGGGTTGAAGTATACTTCAGATGCAGACTTGGAGTTACTTGGTTTCACTAATTCTGATTGGGCAGGTTGTGTCTTAGATCGGAAGAGCACCTCTAATTGTTGCTTCAGTTTGGGTTCTACTATGATTTCCTGGTGCAGCAGGAAGCAGTCTTCTATAGCATTGAGTACAGCAGAGACTAAGTACATTGTAGCTTGCATGGAAACTCAGGAAGCAATGTGGCTTCATAAGCTCCTTGCAGGATTGCTTGGACAATTAATGGAGCCTACTATTATTCATTGTGATAATCAGAGTTATGTGAAGCCTTCTGTCAATCCTATGTTTCATGACAGAACCAAGCATGTAGAGATCAAGTGCCACTATATCAGAGATATGGTACTGTGGAAGGTTGTACAGTTAAGGTACATTAGCACTGATGAGCAAACAATAGATATTCTCACCAAGCCTCTCGCTAGGATAAAGTTTGCATACTTTTTTGACAATCTTGGTATGGTGGAGAATCCAGCCTTGACTAAGTATGAGTCTCAGTATCAGTGAGCCTTGTTTAATGAGTTCTTCTCTGTGAGAGAAGTTCGAGGTGAAATCCCTTGTTAATGCATTTTCTTCTGTGATGGAAGAATTTGAGGTGAAAGCCCTCGTTCCCACCCTTTGAGCTGAATCATGGTGGATGTCATGTGTGCGACTCCATGACATATGTTGTACTTGTGTTTCACCCTCTGGGAGAGCCATGGTGAAAGTCACGTTGAGGTGACAACATCACACAAGTGATGAACACTTGAACTTACTATTGCACTTTCTTCTGTGATGGAAGAACTTGAGGTGAAAGCCCTCGTTTCCACCCTCTAAGCTAAGTCATGGTGGATGTCATGTGTGTGACTCCACGACAACATCATGTGAGAGAGTCTATGATGATCTTCTTGTACTTGTGTTTCACCCTCTGGGAGAGCCATGGTGAAAGTCATGTTGAGGTGACAACATCATGCAAGTGATGAACACTAGTACCTAACCATGTGATGGTGATATTTCTCTCTTTATATCTGATTGCAGGCAATGGTGGAAAATGAACCTCATATGGAGATGATTCATATCATGTAGCTGGAAGTTCTCTCCCTAGCTGAGAGGGAGTGTTAATGTTAAAGCAGCTTCGGTAGCTCCTTCCAGCTCACTTCTTTTGTGGAAGTCTTAAATTGAATAATAGCCGTTGGCTATTCAATTTACTTTTATTGTTTTGTATTTCATGCTTTGGCCGACATGAAAGAATTCAAAATTCTTAGAAGACATTTAATATACTTCTAGGCCGACTTCATTAAGAAGATATGTGATTTTGTAAGAGGCCAACATGAAGGACTTGTCTCCCATACATATACATAGTTTGTTCATCCATTTGATTATCGAAGCTCTTCCCTAGTTCGGTCATCTTCAAGTGCGAATATAATATCTAGAGAAGCTCAACCAATTCAATTCGGCTCTACTTTATCAAATGTGAATATTACATCAAGTGCAAACAGGTTATTATGTGTGAATAAGAGACTGTGAATTATTGTTATCTCTGCCAATTTGGATCTGTGCTAGTTACGAACTCTCCAGATCTGTGTTAGCTGTGATCTCTCCATATTGGATCGGTGATTAGTTGTGAACTCTTCATTGCGGATCTGTGCGAACTCCACCATATTGAATCTGTGTTAAGGTGCGAACTATGTCTAAGGGTGAAGATCAGTGCAAATCATTATGATGCGAATTCATTAGGTTAAGAATCATCAGTGCTTGTGAGTACTGTTAAATGTTATTTTTGTATACAGTCATCTCATACATAACAGGTACGAATTGGCAAACTGTTATATGTTTTTCATCTTGCCAGAGCTGAATATCGGTCTTGTGTTAGACCTCATTGTAATATGTAAAGTTGCCATTATTACATCAAATATAAGAGAGATCTTTGTTGTTGGGTTTTTCTCCCTCAAGAGGAGGGTTTTCCCAGGGTATATGTTGTGTTATTTTGTCTGATTTTGAATTATTTTTCTGTGCATTTAATCTGTTCACCTAAATTTTAACTTGATTTTGCCCATGGACAAGTTAGTCTTTGGATTACAAGTGCAAAAACATTATGAATACAATTACAAATTTACAACTACAATTGCAAGTATACTAAAAGTCTAACCTTGAGCTTTCTTTAGCTTCAAGCAGAGGTTGTGGTGAACAAACACCAAGTCATTCATCCATTGCTATGTTAGGCGATTCCGTTTCTTCGAATGTATGTGTTCAAAAACACTCCATGTACACTCACAAGCGGATGAACTGCATGGCTGGCTCAAAATGCGTTTCGCTAACCACCTAAGATTTTTGGTTTCGTGACCAAAAAAATCCCACCATGGCACTGAAAAACACATTATATGGAGATGATGTCACGTAAGAATATCTTAAATTTTTACACATTTTATGATTTTGTCCACAAAATGGAGAGATTATCAAAATTTTATAGACTCTACCTGGTTGCACGGTCTTCCTGCCTTCCACGGCAGCCTTAGATGAGAAAAAGTGTGTTGCTTGCTTGTACATGGCTAACTCTTGGATAGTTGTCGTTAACTATTCTGTGGTAGCAAACATTTTTTCCATGCATATGAACAAGCCCTGTGCAACCTCACCATCATCATCTCTAAATGAAGAGTCATGGTACATACTTGGATTAAGATAGTATCCTACAACATGGAGAGTGTTGATGTTTAGCAGCTTCGGGCTCAATTCTTCCAGCCTCAAATGAAGATATAATTTATTTATATGTGTTAATGGCAACTTTACTTTGGTCAACCTTCCTTGTATCATTCTTCCTTGGCCGACCTTCATTGTAATTTAATTATTATTATATGTATTTTATTCCTTGATGGCCAACCTAGTCATTTGTAAAGGTGCAACCTATCTAGCAATGTATATATAGGTCACTTTCCTTCATTCAAGCATAAAGAAAAGTTCGATCTCCTTCTCCATTAAGTGCAAGTTCTTCAAGAAGAGTAATGTGAATTCAAATAGGAGCAGCTTGTGAGTCTATTCAAGTGCAGATTGAAGGGCAAACTATTAGTGTGTGCTACAGCCATTGCTGGTGCTGTTTATTGGCCTTGTGTGTGGCCTCATTGTAAAGATACTTGTTGCCATCGCTCATATATATAAGAGTTATATTTGTTGCTAGGTTTTTCTCCCTCAAGAGGAGGGTTTTCCATGGGTATCTGCTGTGTTATTGTGTCTGATTTTGAATTAATTTTCTGTGCATTAAATCTGATCATAAAACTAACAGAGAGGAGAATGCATCTGTCGATCCCATCTTCTATCAATTATGTCCCATAGTGGCATATACCTGTCCCTGTCATTTTCCATCCTACTCCTCATCACCTCCTTGGCCCTATCCATGGCCTCATACAAATATCCCATGGGGGATTTATCCCCATCCACTAGTCTCAAGACCTTCACTAGAGGCTCTGAAAATTGTACAACTTCTTCCATTGCATCCCACAAACTAGCAGAATAAATGTACTTTGATATTGGTATGCCATCTACTTGATTTGAGAAACCAGATGCCATCCACTCGCTTGAAACAAACATTCGTTTCAAATTCATTTTTTGTTCGCATAGAGTTTGTAATGCAAGGAAGTGTGTTGCAAATCTTGTCACCCCTGGTCGAACTAACTCCTTGCCCTCTATGAAAGTGCGCATCATACACAAAACCCTTGTATGATTATAGATAAATTTGGTAATTGAGCAAGCCTTGTGCAATACCTCCTTAACCCACTCAAGTTTACCAATGTCCTCTGGGGTTAGATCAATGCAATGTGCTGCACATGGAGTAAAAAAGATGGAGGGGTATTTGTTTGTCAGAAGTCTCCCAGCAGCAACACAAGCAGCAGCATTATCTGTAATTAATTGAACCACATTTTGTGGCCCTATTTCTTTGACCACTGAGTCATACATGTCGAACAATGCACCCGCAGATTTGATTGTGTGTGATGCATCCACACATTTCAAAAAAATTGTGCCAATTTCACAAGACACGAGGAAGTTGATGAGTGTTCGATTCCTCCTATCTGTCCATCCATCTGGCATTATGCTGCAACCAGTCTTTGCCCAAATCAGTCGATGTTCAGCAACAACATCATTAACATCCTATACTGTATCATTACGCAAAGGAAGCCTCAATGACTCAGAAGATGGGGCTTTGAACCCAGGACCTGCAGATGCAATAGCAACCACCATACCTTGCCAGTATGGAGACCTGGCCACATTGAATGGCAAGCTAGAGTAGTACCAAAAATTTGCTATTGCCTTCTTTGCTTGTTCATGGACAGTCTTCTTCCATCTTGTACTCTCCAAAGTGGTATGTGATCCTAGTGTAGTACGAGGTGGGAAGAAAGAATTTATGTTTCCTCCACCTGTGTCTGGACCACATGCTGTAGAAAAAGGTGTCGACCCCAGATTCCCTAGAAAACACATGTGCACCATCTTCCCCATCCAAGCAATTCCTCCTAACTTCTGTAGAACTAGAGTCTATTTCATTCCCAGTTCTTGCCTTTTTAGCCTTACCCTCAAAAATCCCTTCAAGAGCTTGTTTTGCCTGACGTGACTTCTATAGGGAAATCTGTACAAATAACTGGCTTCTTTGCCAAATGCCATTTGAAGCGATAAATGCCACCGTTGATGTCACGCAAACACCAATTGCATTTAACCTTCGTTGAACCTGGTATTGCCTTGCAATGTGTCCACGCAAAGTCTTTTACACGTGGCATGATGTATTATGCATAAGCATTTTGATTTAGTCTACTATAATACACACTGAACATTGACTTAAAGTTGACTTCAACACCTTCTACAACATTGTTAACTTCTCGTATGTAACAAACAATAACACTATGAGCACTTCATTGTTTGCTTGGCAAGAAAAATAATTTGATAAATGTTGAGAGGTTGAATGATTTATTTCTGCTCACTACAATCTTGAATGATTTATTTCTGCTCACTACAACTACAAACAAATTTCTGTTCACTACAATCTTTCAATACAAACAAATTTCTACTCTACAAACAAATTTATGTTCACTAAAAGTAGTTGGAGTAAGTGGTGTTGTCCTACGTCGTGTTGGATCAAATTTCTAGTATATCATAATTCTAAATTTTGTGTGTTTATCATGTTTTTGATGTCATCCATGAAAATCGTGCTCAAACTTACATTTATCAATTTTGACTGACTTGTGTGATTGCATTGTTTACTAAGTTACTTACTGTTGTGACCTTTTCACACATCGCCCCATTGCAAATGGGGACCCCTAGTAATTTGCTTCTTTTTAGGGTTTGCTTTCACGCAACAGTTTCATGAGGTCATCATTTGAGATTTTCAAGTTAGTCTTCTGAAAGTCATCCGAGCCAAGTTGAGAATCCATGCCTGAATCAGTGCCTAAATATCACGGAAGGGCTCAAAAGGTCTGGGAGACAAAGATCGCCTATGGTTTGGGCCAATTCTAACACTTCTATTTTTTAGGGATTTTTGCTTTTTCGCTTTTTTTATTTTTGGCATTTTTGGACCAAATTGGGTTCCCTATTTTTTAGGGATTTTGCTTTTTCTATTTTTAGAAAGTCAACCCTAGTCAAGCGAGTCAACATTTCCATTTTTAGAACCAAAATTCAGCCAAAAAAATCAAAAAATCACTGATAAATTAAGCAAAAATAAAGAAAAGCGTGGAAAAGCAAGATAGAAATCTGGAAAAATCATAAAAATCAGACCTTCGGAATGAGAAAATCAAGAAAAAATAAAGATGAAAAAGCATGCAAATCCATGGAGAAATTCGCCCATGGACAAATGGCAAGAAGTTTTCAAAGTCCATCATGGAGGAGATGAGGAATGGCGAAGCATGGATGAAGTCCGCCCTTGCCATGAAGATGAAAGATGGCAAGAAGTTGGGCAAGTCCACCCTTGACATGGCAAGGCCAATAAGAAGTCCACCCCAGCCAAGATAAAGAAATGTCAAGCCTTCTTCAAAGTCCGCCATGCCATGTCTTGGCTAGGAGAAAGTCCGCCCACCCATTGATCACTTGGAAAAGAACTTGTAAAGTCCGCCCTAGGCCAAATGAAGGAAAATTTGTCTAAGTATTAATGAAGTTCGCCTAGGGGGGGATGATTAAATGGCATGTTGAAAGCTTCTAAGGCATGGTAAAAGATGTGAATGGCAAGACATTGATGAAGTCCGCCTAGACCTTGGCAAAGAGGTTGGTAAAGTTCGCCTAGCCTGAAAAGAGGAGAGAAAATCAAAAATTTGCCTAAGTATGGGTAGCTAGGGAAAATTTTGTAAAGTTGGCTAAGTGTAGAAAGGAAAATACATATGGCAAAGAGGCTAGAAAGTCCGCCCCAGGCTAAAGAAGATGAAAATTTGCCTAAGTATTGTAGAAATTTGCCTAGGAGAAATAGTCAGACAGGCATGGAGAAAAACATGAATGGCAAAAAGGTTTGGAAGTCCGACTTTGCCTAGAGAAAATCATCCAAGCAAGAGAAAATTTCGATTTTGGCATGAGAAAACATGCCTAGCACAATTTGAAGTTCGCCATGGCAAAGGAAAATAAGAATCTGGCATAATATTTGTTCGCAAGATGGCTAAAAATTCAACTTCGCTAAAGGACAAATTGAAATAACTTGAAGAATAAATATTTAGCCAAGGGAAAATTAAAATAGCCATGGGTCAAAATTGAACGGGTTGGAAATAAATTAATATTTGACATTTTAATACTTTGGATAATATATTTTCGGCACTTACAAATATAAAATGCCTCAAACAAAAATAAAATTCACCAAAGATGTCTTGGAAGAAAAAAAAATTCATGGACGAAAATTCATTACGCCAGAAAAAGAGAAAATCCATTAAAATTCGCCATGAATTAAAACTTGGAAAAGTCGAATTTAATTTAATTGGACATTTAATATTTTTCCAAAATATTGAAAATAAAAGATAAAAATCTAGCAAAAATCGATTTTTTGAAAATCAAAGCATTTGCTAAAGTTGGCGCCTAGATAAGCTTGCCATGGAGATTTTTTCAAAAAGAATAGAAACTTGCCTGATTGAAAAGGAGAAATCAAATTGAAATCGAGAGAAAATGATGCAATTGCTAAAACAAATCGAATTCTTCAACATTATAATGAGCTTCAACAACTCATTTTTCACAGGCTCAGCTAAAGAGAAGTTAATCTCTCGAAGTTGCAAGAAAAGTAAGGCAAGGTCGATTTTCTCAATAGAAGTAATTTTTTGTGCTAAGGAAGTAAATTTTGGAGAAGTAAAAGGATTTCTTGGCTGAAAGTCAAACTTCTCAACAAAGTTGGTGCACTTTGTCATTGGCTTTTTGATTAAATTCTCAAAATCTGAGTTTTATTTGCAGCCAAAAGATTATTTCCTGAGGTTTGGAGCTTGGTTGGCTAAATTTATCAATTCCTCTTCTGTCTTTTCATTCTAGCTAAGTTCTGGCAAAATCTCAAGCAAATTTATTTACTTTCAGCTTGCTTTTTCGCAGAGATTCAATCTTTTAATAAGCTGAAAGTAAAATTTTTGAATAAAAGGCACGGGAATAAATTATATTTTAAAGTCTCTGTATTAATGTTAATGTTTTTACTGCAGGTTAATGACCACGGTGAGAGAACCATCAAAGAAGGTGCCAATGAAGTTCGCCAGTAAAGGAGTACAGCGAGAGTCAAAGATCAATTCCAAATGGAAAAATATTACAAACACTAATCTTGGACATGTAGATTTCATAGAGTTTAAAAAGAAAGTATATGGACATGCTGGATTACCAACACCAATTGCCAGACGGATGGTGAGGAATGGAATTTTCCAAGCAGCTGGAATTCCGCCTGTAATAGAATGTGCCAAGTTAATGCTAGAATGCGCCATTCATTATGATGCGCAGGAGAGACAAATTGTTTCACCTGACGGAAGGATTCTAGCTCACCTTGGCGAAGTGGCAATACAAGAGGCATTTGGCATCCCGACACATCACTGGACCGTTTATAAAACCGAGGACGCCAAAAGATTGTATGATAGCCTGTCTGAATTGTGCGCCACAAATATTAATAAATCATGGTTGGAGAAGCCTAGACCATCCACCAAGAAGATTCCTAAGAAGCTGCGTCGAACAGATTTTAAGGAAGATTATGGGGATATCATTCTGATGTTGAACAGGATAGCCGGCAATCCACAAGGCGCATATTTTGAGACATGAATGTATTATTTTATAGATGAAATTACCTCCAGCATGAAGATGTTCAACTGGTCTCGGATGATAAGCAACAATATCCACGAGCAGCTGATCAATTTGGAGAAGACCAAGTCTTTTCACATGAGCTCATATGTCGTCTATTTGTTGGCCAAAATGTACAAATACTTAGGACTTATATGCAAAGGCAAAGTTGGCAATGGTGAGAACGAACTCAAGTCCTATGACTGCTACCCACAGCTTCAACTCAGGGAGAAGTCTAATTTCAAGTGGGCACACGATGCTTTCCTCATGTATATCACGAGAATACTTCAAGGAGGAACTCACCAGAGGCTGAGTCACAAAGCCAAGAGCTTAATCAATAGATATGGATCCTAGTTTATCCAGTTTCCAAGGTTCACGTACATTAGGATCCAGGGATTCACTGGAAATCCTTACAAGCTGCCTATCTATCCTACAAATAGGATGATTTTGCTCGAAGTCCTGAGACAGCTAGAAGATTACCTGAACATCCAGAGGCCAAGTAAGAAGGCGGTTATTACTTTCCCATTCTTTTTTGGGAATATGTTGGAGTCCTGTTCGTCAGCACAAGCAGCCAAAAGTGCCAGGCTGGAAATTCAATGGTACCCATTCACAACTTATCGGTCAAGGGCCAATTTTGACCCTCATCATCACATTCGAACCGTGGATGGGAAAAGGTACAAACACAGAGTGGACCTAGAGGACTTTTGGGCGAATGTTGCTGATGAGTATGAAGTCAGGAGAAGGTTATGGTCTAGAGTACTAGTGGATTTAATGAGGGCAACCGAACTTTGTCAGGTGCCTGATCAGTTGCAAGATGACAGAAAATATGTCCAGCCGTGCTTTGATGAGAGTCAGCCTCTTCCTGCCCTGAAGTAGTCAAAGCCCGAGCATTCAGATTTGGCTATGCTAATGAGGCCAGTGGTTAAGTACTCTCAATGGTGGGTCAACCGACAGGTCCACGAGTTGAGGCAGAGAAGAATGACGCTCACGTACAACTTGCTGAGTGAGATGTAGTCATACTCCTCCAATGCCGGCGCATCCCACAATAATGATTTGGTTGATATTGCTAAGAAGAGGAAAGTAGTTGCAAATATAGAGCCCGTCCAAAAGAGACAGAGGATGGAGCCATCTCATTCCGCGGCGTCTAGAAACATTGATAAGCTAGTGGCTATTGCAGACGAATCATTGGCTAAGATGATGAGACCTTCTTCAATTCAGGAGAAGAACAATGAGTTGATCCAGTTGGATGACAATGAGCCCCCATCTCCTACAGGCACAGAAGTATTGGGTTCGGAAGATGAAATGGAAGTCCAAAATGATGATTTCGAAGAGGGAATGATTTCCGCCCTCGGAGGAGTTTTGGATATTCCAAAAGCAGAAAAATGTTCAGGAGGAAGATAGTATCGAGCAGCCTACCATTCCGGAATGGTTGAAGGAGAGGATGAAGATTCGGGCACCAATTGATATCCAAGAAGAAGATGATACTACAGATTTCTTGGCAAGGTTGAAACAAGTTGCTATGAAGAAACCCGCCAAGAAATTTTCCACGATTCAGAGGGACGAGGCCAGTGACCATTCCATACAGATTGCAGTACCAATGATCGACAAAGCACAAGATGAAATCACTCCCCAGGAATACGCCATTACCACTATAGACCTGGGCCCAACAACGAAGGGCCAAGAGGTGGTAGAACTGGATAACTCCGTCTCAACTATCAAGGCGAGACTGAAAAAGGAAGTGGCAAAAAAGAAAGAGTACAAAAGAGAGGTTGAGCACTTGAAGGAGTATATTCGGCATCTGACCCAACCACTCAATCAAGGTGATGCAGTAGCTCCTCCTCTTCTCAATTCCTCACAAGAGATGGCCAAGAATGTGGAAGAAGGTATGGTCAGGGCCAAAGAGGCCAAAGACTGGATGACAAGTAAGGGCATAGAAGCAGCTTTGTTCATGAAAACATTGACGCTTGCCCACGGACAGACTTCTGCTTTCCTTTCCAGATTGGCTGACATGACAGAAGTTTGGGACAACCTCCCAAATATTCAAGAGAGGCTCATTCCATGCTTCAGGGTATTGAAGGGTGTCCCAAAGCAGGAATTGGTCGAGGGAAAGGTAATTGTCGCAGGAGCTGCTTATGATTTTTATCATTGGTTTTGGGCATTGACTGCGGAGCGAGGTTTTGGAGAAGGCAAAGGTTGATGGGCTCAGAATTGAGGAACAGGTCAAAGAAATCCAGAGGAAGATTTATCTCATAGCTGCGGACGTGTTTGACAAAGAGATTGCCCAAGAGAACGATATGCAGCTGGAAAGGTTAGAGCATAAGATTCAGGAAGTCTTCTTCTCTACTACAGGACCAATGCTGAGGCAGGACTTCACAAAAGTGGTGAACCTCTTGTCTATCCGAGATGATTTCATGAAACAAGAAACAGATTGGGAGGACGCGTTCGCCAGATGTGCTGAAGATTTGGAAGGACTTGAATTCAGAATAAGCATGTTACCGCCAGTCACGATGGAGGAAGTTGTCATGATCATGTCCAGATTCGTCAAGCACAATGCTGCCCAAGAGGATAGGAATGAACTCCCTTGAAGATAGCTTCAACTGCCACCTCACTGCTTGTTTGTTGGTTGTTTATTGATGTTATTTCGAGAAACCCTAATTAGGGTTGAGTTGTATTAATCTTGGTCGTTGATGTTGTTTTAATCTTGGCTTTTCATTTGATTTTGAAAACTCTATATAAACTTGTGATCTCTCACTTTCATGTGTGTGGAGACAGTGTATGAAATTGTTGCGTTATGCTATTTCCGATAATAAAAGCTCTTATGCATGATTTGCTTTGAATCACTTTTATTGTCAAGTAGTGTGCAAGGTTGCATAACTTCTTCAACCATAGATTACAACTAGATGACAATTAGAATAGAATTTGCTTTGAGTGTTTGTTAAGTGAATGCAAGATTTGATCGTACAAATTAATGGTGAAATATTGCTCATATTTCTTCAGATGGATGATTTTCATTCGATGCGTAAAGTTAACCTGAGCTTGTGATTGTGGATGCTTATCTTCGGTCTTATTCGAGGCATGAAAATTATAATCACACCCGTTGAAGATTGCACCCACTTTGCGTAGTTGTCCCAAGGAGGCGAAACAAAGCATGGTTACTCGTTTCACTTAATCTTTACTGTCTTTTGAATTCCTAGGCATAGATTAGGACCCCTAAACCCTTATCTTTTTGCCCTTTTTTTTTTAAATCTCAAATTGAAAGTCTCAACCGAAGAAGCCTTTAATGATAAATTCGTCTAAGTCCCGAACTTGTAAGAAATTTCCTAGCATAAGTCCCGAACTTGTAAGAAATTTCCTAGCATAAGTCCCTTTGTGTATTACCAGCATATCACAACGCCCATTGAGCTTATCCACATGTCATGACGTGACGAAAGAAACCTTGGAGTCGCCATATGATCTTCTCACAATCTTAGCATACGCGATGACTTTGTTCAAGAGAGGATAGAGTGTCTTTGGACATTTTATTCTGTGTGTTCGGTGGATGATAAAACGTACACCAACACTTACAAATACCAAATTGCATATCAAAGAGTGGCTATGATCTATTTTGGAGTTTCCAAATACATGTTTATGATCACATAAATACTAAACTAGCAATGGCACCTTGGTGTGCAATGGGTACGCCGAAGAGTTGTGGAAGGTCAATTGGGGAGTTTTTAGGGTTTTTTTTTGTGCAAATTGTATCCTTCTTTTGAGAATTTGGATAGATCGATTGAGGTATTAGAATGTGTGCAGCATGATTGCTTTGTAAAAGTTGTAAAATTAAAATATATTTACTAATACTTTTCTCTGAGAAAAATTTGAATCCATTTTGTAGGTTGGGCTTGCTGTGCAAAATTGTAAGATGAGTTTACTGTATTCAACTGCAAGTTTGAGTTTCAAATTGCCATATTTTCTTATAATCTAAACTTGTGTAAAGTTACTGAGGCTCCCAAAAAAGAATATCTTTAATTCATTATCAAAGTGGCCATTACATTTGGCTGAAATTATCTATGCAGAAATTAAATTGATAATCGAGTGTTAATATCTTCTTAATTGAAAGGTTTGGTTTGAGTTGTGTTTCAATCCTTGTAAGTGAATGCATAATTGCTAAATGATGTACCATTAGATCTCACTGTATTACAGACATGTATGTAAAAAAAATTTAAAAATTGAATACTTTTTTCTATATTGAACCAGAATTTGAAGACATTTGAAGCATTCAAAGAAATGACCACTTTTATCCATATCTTCTTTACATACAAAGACATAATTAGATAGAATTACAATGATTTGAAATCATTTTGGGCATGTGTACCTCAGCTTCTGATGACTTTTTTGTACTTATAAATTTGTCATTGTTTGGCTTATAGTTTTCCTCCTTTAAAAGCTCTGAAAGGCATCCAATGGGATTTCAATTACTCTAGAGACATCTGTGTTTCTTTCAGTTTGATTTTCTGATAATTGGTTTATTGGTTTTGTTACTTATAAATTATAAACTAAGTGGAACTTGGTGGAGTACAGGTGACTGGTGGGGTAGGAGAATCTGGTATAACTCTACAGCCTTCACTTATGGTACAGGCCAGACAATTCCTGATAGCCATGTTTGTGTTGGACACATGGCAGTATTTCCTACATTGTATTATGCACCATAACAAGTTCTTGTATCGGACTATTCATTCAAGACACCATAGGCTTATAGTGCCCTGGCCTTATGGAGCAATGTACAATCATCCAGTGGAGGGTTTGCTTCTAGATACAATTGGTGGTGCTCTGTCCTATCTTTTCTCAGGGATGACCCCTAGAACATCCATATTCTTTTTCTCCTTTGCAACAATTAAAGCAGTAGATGATCATTGTGGAATCTTGCTGCTTGGAAATCCCTTTCACATCTTTTTCAAGAACACAGCATATCATGACATTCATCACCAGCACTATGGAGTGAAATACAACTTTTCACAGCCCTTCTTCGTATTTTGGGACAAACTTCTTGGGATTCATATGCCTTACACAATTATGAAACGACCAGATGGTGGATTTGAAGCTGCACCAGCCAAAAAGCAATAGTTCCTAGAACCTTATTTCTCTCAAGTAGAGACCTATTGGTCCATCATATTGCAGTTAGCTGGACCATTGCAGTACTGGTTAGAGTGTGTAAGATTTCTTTAAGAGTACAGCTAATCTGATGAGTATTTCCAAAGAGAAATATATCGATCCCAGATAAATTTATTTTAAGCAATGGTTCTAAAAAAAACAGAAAGAACTGAAAACAAAAGTAATAATGGGTCACTAATAAGAAACATAGTTTAAAGCAAAGCTACAAAAGGCTTGGAAACAGGTATGGTTTCTTAAGAAAAATGGAATCAGAAATAAAAGCCTCCATACATTCTGGAAATGGAAAAATAACATAGTAAACAGCCAGATTTTTTTAACTTAAGCTTATAGAAAATGTAACATATAATAATAAGAAAGTTGGGATAAGTATAGCGAAAGAAAATAGTGGTATTGGAAAATAATGTACATTCCGAAGGAAGAACAAGAACATATCCACTAAAACCATTAAACGCCTACCTCCATCATTCCAACCTACGCCATCTAAATTTTTCATGGTACTTGTAATATAGTTTTCTAATGGTCTCGGGTAGGTATAAAGCCAAATTCCTGTGTCTTTGCCAACATTCTCCCAACCGCGCCAGTATGGAAGCTTGTGAACAGGGATTTTGTCAAGTTGAAGTGTAGAGGAGAGCAGTAAATTATTTCATAAAATTACTCCAAAGGTGAAGGCTCAGCCAAGGCGTGGGGATATAGGGGTGCGAGAGGGAGGAAATTTACTCCAAAGGTGAAGGCTCAGCCAAGGCGTGGGCATATAGGGGTGCGAGAGGGAGGAAATGTGATTTGTTTAACAAAATTCATCCACGAGGGTTTAAGAGTATGCTTATTAAAATGAAAATTACAGCCAAGATCATTGGCGAGGGTTTTTTAGTATGTTTATTAAAATGAAAATTATGGCCAAGATTACGGCCAAGATCCTCATAATGAGCACATTTAGGTTTTAACATTATGCAATCATCAAAATGGTAGGGAAAATGGGAACCAAAATTTATGGCTCATGACGTAGTCAGTATCCTAAAAAGCTCATTGAAACTAGGGCAAGTGACTTACCTAGAAGATAAAGCTTAAATAAAAATGTGCAGATTTTGCAGAACAATATGATGATGCCCTAACGAACCAACTTGCGCACAGGTAACAAAACAATAGATATAGAATCAAATAAAATTGAGCTAGCTGTGTACAGGTTGCCAAAATCTCGTAATAAAACAACCGCAAGTGATTTACCTCAAAAAACTGCAATAATGGGTATTTCTCTCAATGATGTCGAGGACAAGGAAAAGGAGAGGTTGTAGAAAGGATATTAAGAAAAATAAAAGTTACAGATATTTTATGATGAAAGCATAGCTATCTAGTATAATCCAAGATCAGGGTGGCGAGAGAGAGTAAATGCATTCCTACCGCCGTATTAAATGCAATGAAAAACTAATTGCAAAGCTTAATTCTCTGCATGGGTGCAATCAAGGATCGGCAATGAAGGAACTGTCAACCATGCCCTCTCGTGCATTTGAAGTCGTCCAAGGAGAAAATGAGCTTTGAAAGCTCAAATAGGGAGACGCCTTCGGCGTAATAAAATCATACAACTGAAATACAGTAAATATTAATAAAATACTAAATATATATAGTAAATAAATACTAAATAAATACAATAAATGCTAAATAAATACTAACTAAATACAGTAATATAAAATACTAAATAAATATGATAAATATAAAATACTAAATAGATATTAAATAAATACTAAATAAAAACAGTGAAATATAAAATACTAAATAAATACTAAATAAAAACAATAAATATGTATTATACAGTAAAATTGTAATAAATATTAAATAAATACTAAATAAATATAGTAAATATAAATTTAAAATAAATATTAAATAAATACTAAATAAAAACAATAAATATAAAATACAGTAAAATTGTAAATATAAAATACTAAATAAATAAATAAATAGAATAAGTAAAGAAAATACTAAAATAAATATTAAGTAAGCGATAAATATAAAATATAAAGAGTATAAATACAATGCTCATCCCATTAAATATAATTTTAAAATACCAAAATACTAAATATCCTATTCAAAATACAAATAAATACAATATAAAATACCTAAAAGTAAATATAAAAGAACAAAAGAAACAACATTAAAACTTAGAAAATGAAAAATGAAATAGAGAAAAATGAATACACACTATTTTTATTTATAGAATAAAAATTAATAAATGAAATTCATTGACTATACAAAAAACAAAAAATAAATGCAGAAATTCGAGAAATTCGCAGCCTATACAGAAAGACGAAAAAAAAATGCCAGAAATTCGAGAGCCTGCCTTCAGATTTCGCCGCGCTTGAAGGAAGAAATGGCAAGAAGGAATGCCGCCGACTGGTGTCTACAAGTGCCCTTTCGAAATCCACCTAAGGAAGAAATTTAGCTGTCCGCCCTTTCGAAATCGCTTAGCCTCCAATTTGCAATTGTGATCTCAACAAATCGCGACCTCATCTTATTGATTTTCACGCGGTTTTAAGGGTTTTTATTTCCGCCGGAATTTATTGGAAGGTTGTTGAAGCTTTAGTCGTGATTTATTGCAGATTGAAATGCAATTTAAATGCGTTTAATACGACTTGTAAGGCGTTGACTTGTCAACTTTTTTTCCCAATTTTTTCAAAAACGCAATTAATCAGGTTTTTTTGCAGATTTTTGTGACTATGGTTTATATAATCAAATTCCAGTTCCTATGACAGTGAGTTACAGTGTAATGCCTAACTCATATCTTATTAGAATCAATATCGGTGAATGTTCTAATCTGTGATGATTTGTGAATTCAATAGGATAAGTGAATGCATTGAGTGATTAAATGACACATTGCAATCAATAGATATATGTGTCTATATATTGAGTTCATCTCTACAGCGTACATGAATTCCACATATAGAAATAAATGGATGTTATTTGTCTAGCTACAATAATATTGCTTACAGCAATTATTGTGTCTCATGGAGCTTTTATGACTTTACCTTGAAGAATAAACTTCGGGCCAAAATTCCCTTTCGCTAGCACTCAACAAGGATAGGGAGTTTGTGGAGGGAAAGGCTAGTAAATCGATCCATTGATGGACGGTCCCAAGACGGGTGGGACACCTTGAGGGAGTCCAATTTGAGATTGTTCACGCACCCTTTGCACAGTAAATCTACCATCCAAAGAGGTTAGGAAAGAGGAAACAAGGCGAAGATCTATTCCGAACAAGAGTAATAAGTCATAGCAGATTATGTTAGTTATGCACTAGTTGATAATAATGCATTTACTTTATCTTATTCTTAAAATGTGTGTGAAATAATCTAACTATGAACAAGGATTTTGTGTGGCATTTGCTTGTTATGCATGATGTATGCAAGGCCTAAAGGCAAGTTTCATTGGTTGGTAAGTATGAATCCCTTACACTAACCTGTGCATTTTATGTCTCTAATAAGGGGACATTACAAATTGGCAAAGGATGACAGTTATAGCAAAGGTATTCAACATTGTAGAAGAACGCAAAATACCATACGATACATCTCAAAGTACTAAGAGCAAAATATTTAACATGGAGAGTACAAATATTGGTCAAGCATCAACTTCACAAAAAATTTACAAAAAAAAGGAAAAGAAAAGTAAAAAATAAAGAAATTGTGGAAAGAAAGTGGCAAAAATATTATTCGGTGACTGAAAGAGAATAATAAAAGGCCCAATTATATAAAAAGCCTGATCACACAATCTAACTATATTTAATGGTTAGATTACATCGTACAGCTTCGAAGAAGAAATTTCGTACAACAGTAGGTCTATACCATATGTTGTAGAGGAGGCAAAGGCAAGGTCGTACGTTGCAAAGGACACAAGGATAGTGACACAGTACGGCGAAGGAGGCAACATGTATTGAGCATACAATCTCTGCATCTCTCCCTCCGTACAACACAATAGATCAACATCATACTACAATCAATAAACCACACAGTATGGAAGCCACCAGATCTTTGCGCAGTACGTCATACCATTTGTACTACGGATCTCATCATTATTGTAACCATGCGACATACGAGCAAGAGAGAGTGCGACGTACGGTCTACCAAAAGAATCATTGCATGGGTAGACAAGGAAAACATACGATAGAACAGTGAAACCATAGATAGAGAAGTCAGAACGTATAACTATAGGGGTAGCACCATTCTCAACAAAACACACTACTATATGGTCAAAAAAGTGTAGAGAAAACATAAGGCCAAGGAAAGAAGGTCGTAAAAAGTTGGACATACGACTCATCATTGCACAGTCTGCACATCTTCCACCGTACGAGATGCAATAATTCACGCACAGCCATTTTAGTCCAACCACCTGCCACACCAATTGCCAATTTTATCTTGCCCAGTACAACAAGAAGGAAAGCAAAGTAAATGGTAAGCAATTTTTCTCACCATTTGATGACGTCATTCCCTTATCATACGGCTTGGTTGCATCATCAAGAAAACACAATTCCCCATCGCACAACAATCAACCATTGTACAACTTCCTTCTCTAGTTGACATCATAAATCAATTAAACAATGCAAAATCTTTATTTTTTGGCTCTGTCAACATTGTTTTTTGCCTCTTAAAAAATCATGAAAATGAGGTGTGTCATGAAATTTTGTGTGGTTTTGAAGGTCTTAAATTGGGCTTGGTGGTGGGGGCTTTGCCCCTCAACCCTGTTGGGGGTGCTGCCCCCAAACCCCATAAGGGGTGTTACCCCTCAACCACGTTGCGGGCGCTGCCCCCAAACCTCCCGCAAGGGGCACTGCACCTAGACTCCCACAAGGGGCGTTGCCCCTTGACCCCGCTGGGGGCGTTGCCCCTAGACCCTCATCGCACTCATTTGAATCGCCAAGTACACTTCAAGTCCAAGTTTGTAAATTCACTTCAAAGTTTGGTTACCAATCCTTATTGCCCCCAAACCCCTCGCAAGGGGCACTGCACCTAGACCCCCACAAGGGGTGTTGCCCCTAGACCTCCATCGTACTCATTTGATTGCCAAGTATACTCCAAGACCAAGTTTGCAAATTCACTTCCAAGTTTGGTTATCAATCCTTGCAAACAACATCATCATCAG
>VDFB02049217.1:23699350-23714509 GCA_007258455.2 Sequoia sempervirens
CCTACCTCCTCTCCCACTCTCCCCTCTACCCTTAACCCTTAAACCGTAAACCCTTATACCCCTTCCCCTTTATCTCTCTCCCACTCCCCCCTCTCTCTCTGTCAAGTATCTCCCTCCTACCCCCACTCTCTCCATATCTATCTCTCAAGTCATAGTTTAAAAAGAATATAATGTATATTTATATTTATATTAAATATTAATTTTTAATAGAGGGGGTTCAACTGAACATGATTAGAATGTTCAACTAAACCCCATTCAAATCTACTTTTTTATTGTATTTTAAATTGGTTCGGTTAAACACTAGTTCATTCGAACCTCTATTCGACCAAAAAAAAAAAATTATTTGACCAAACCCACTTATTTTCACCCACATACTCTCTAGCACCAAAATTGTTCAGAATTTTGCACTTTGAAGCTCTATCTGAGAATGAAAATGGAGGGGATCTCAGAAACCCAATTGGTATTAGGTTTCCCTCAAAACGAGCTATCCAACGGATATAATTTTAATATGTTTTGATTATATTATCTATTTGTTTTTTAAGTTTTATTAAATATAGGTTTTTCACCGAAAAAAAAACTCTCTGTTCTGCAAATGTGGAAAAGTAGAAGATTATCAAAAAAAAAAATTAAAATATGAGTGCTCCAGATATTGGAGTCCTTTATCCAACAAATAATAATAATAATAATTTTGATACATGCAGTAAAAGTTATGTGTTATACAGTCGTGTTATGTCTAAATTGTAATTGATTTGAATTTGAAACTTGATTAAAGAAAAAGCATTCAATAAAAAACTATCTAACCAAGTGGAAGCACTAGATATCGAAGTTACAAATTTAAATTCAAAAGACTTAGAATTTTATCTTTCAAGGAAAAAAAGTTATGCATTATATGGTGTGCGTCAGTTTTTAAAATTGTTGTTTTTTGAAAAAAAACCAATTTTCATGGGAGATGGAAAAAGAAGTGCAATCTGATTCTAAAAATTTTGAAAAAAAATATTTTTAGAATCTATGGATAAAATTTTACAAGAATCTGGTTTGCATCATCTTCAAATTCCTCATGGTTTAACCGCTATAGATTGCAGAATGTGAAGATTTAGTTAAAAAAATAAAAAATTAGTGTCCAGTTTGGCGAAAAATTGTAAACCACTATTCTAGGAACACCCTTTTGCCTTTTCATTTTCTTTATTTTCTCTTGTGTTCTCCTTTTGGGGATGATGCAAGGCATCGAGACACCCTTTTTCTCTTCCATGTTGACCCAAAAGGATATTTATTTTCTTTTTTTTCACTCTCTTTGTGTCATTCTTCCAGTTTTGTGTATTTGGGGAATGATGACAGTTCTAAGCTCTTTCATAAAAGCATAATACAACAACAAACATACTAACCCCAAATCCATAGATCCCTTATTTATTTGGTGTGCTTTCTCTTCTGGGGGGAAACTCCCTTTATTTTTTCTTTCATTTTCATTGACATGATGTAGCTTAGCTTTGAAGCATATGACTTGGCATAGGGATTTCCAAGTCGGTTCTCATGTCTTGTTTTCCTTTTTGCATTTTCCCTTTGCTACTTTAAAGTAATTTCCCATAGAACAGTGTGTAGCAATTCCTTTAAACTGGGGCACATACATTACGATAATTCATTTGCATTATTGGTTCCTAGTGTAGCCTTGTCATTTATGTGATGTGTTCATCACATTGTGGATGACATTGGTTATGATGTCCTTCATAAATGTGATCTATCTTAGCATATTACATTCCTCTTGGTGGTTTGGTTCAACACACTACAGTCCCTAAGTTGTGAATATACTATTCTTTTATTGGTCCTCTCTCAGAGACATTAGACACAATATTCCCTAAGTGGGGTATGTGTAGGATCATAATGGGCCAAAAAGTGGCGATATGATGGGTATGTGGCCGACAAAATTTTTTTTACCCAAAATTGATGAAATGAAAGTGGTATTTAAAGGAGATTGTTAGCTTTCCACCAATATTATAAATTATGCTTTACTTTGAATTTAATAAATAATTATTCTTCATTTTTTATTTGAATTACAACTAAAGTCCTAATTGATAGGTTGATTGAAAAACACCTATAGCTTTCAAACAGTATCACATTTTTTGAATCCAAAACATGTGTCACATTCTATGCTTCACATATTAAATTATTAAAAAAAAAAAATTAATTTCATGAAGTTTTGACCAAGTTAAGGTGGTCAGACATATGAGCTTTTATATTTTTTAAAAGTTGTAATAAAAAAATCATAATTAATTATTTACTTGGAAAAAAATTACAAAAAAATATGATCACATCGGGACATGAGTCCTCTACTTATATCTAAATTCTTATAAAAAAATATATATCATTTTATTGTAGTTAAGGTGGTCATACAAACACCTACTTATTTTTTCCATGAAATTAAAGTGCTACTGCATTGAAATTTCAAATTTTCATCAAATAGATTATCTTTTTTAAATAAACCTAGTAGTTTAGAAACTACATTCAATTTTCTACAAATTCTCTTCTTACATATTTTTGAAATAATATAGATAACTTATTCAATTTTTTACGTCAAGTTTCCTAACTCTAATTTTTCTGAATTTTTTGCCACTTAAGGGCCTATTTTTTCCATGATTATCCTACACATACCCAGTGACTACCTTTGCATGAAATTAACAAGACTCCTTCAAACTTCTATTACATTTTACATTTTGCACTTTTTCCACCTTGTATAATGCAACTTGCATGCCTATGGTACCTTGCTTTTTGTTCATGAGTTCTAAGCTGCATAAGGAGCTTTGCTTGTCTCACAGAGCACGAACCAACATTTTTCCTTGTGGCACCTTGTTAAAGTTATTAGGAGGTATAGCTTTAGTATGGCTGAGTGGGAAGCTCACCTAGTGGCATGAATTTTCCCCATAGCCACCTTTGTGTTTGTGAGTGCATACCAACTAGCATATGTATCTTACCTTTTGGGATTTCTCACCCCACAGACAACCAGAAGTTCTATGGCCCCATAGTGAGTACATTTGGGCCTTCTCACCAAGCAAACAATCATTTATTTTGTTTCCCTAGAGTGAGTATGCATTATCTTTCAACCTAGATAAAATCCACAACTAGTTGGACAGATGATCGAAGCTTCATTCAATTCTTTCTTTTCAACACTTGTTTGTTCTTTTTTTCTTATGTTTAGTTTTTCTTGAGATCTTAATCCTATGGGCTTGATCATCCCTCTTGATTGTTATCATTCCATCTTGCTAATGTAAGTGCATTTGAACCCTCCTCTCGATGTTCATGGCTACTTTAGTGTGAGTTTGAAGCAAGTTCATCCTCTCACTAAAGTGGAGGCTAAATGTGTCGTAGAAAAATGGCCCCTTATCATTTTCATGAACTTTTAGGTCTTGTTTCATGGTGTTTGATCTATTTTGCTCTAATTTTATGTTGTACAATGGCTTGAAAATGCACATTTAAGTACTAAAATTAAAATAATGACATCTTGTGAAGGTGTTGTGAAGTGTTGTAAAACATTTCTACACTCTTCTAGACTTTATTCATTAAAATTACCCAAAAATACCTTTTCATCACTAAACAAGTCCTATTTTGAAGTGTTATAAAGTCTTGTAACAAGATTTCATGCTTTTCTAGGCATAACTTCACTATTTATCCCCTCCTTATGCTTTATTTGGTCCCTTTTATGCCCTCATATGTTTTAATTAACTATATTTTTGAATGTTAACCTGACAAATAGCATTAAATACAAGATAATTCCTAACACCCATTTTCAAGTCCTAGGTGGGACCCATTCACCATGGGTGGTGAATGAGTCCCCCTTGACTCCAAATTCAATTTTTTTAAAATTTCCTTTCAAGTTTTATTCAAAAAACTTTACATCGGCCTATGATGAGGTATGCACAAGTAACTAAGGCACAAGATTGTATAAATAAGTGATTTTCACCTCATTTTACATCTCCTACAATCTCCTATTTCATTCAAGCAATCTCAAGCATTCAAGCATCTTACAACATCATATCAAGCATTATTCAAGCACTTTGGAGCATCCATTGACACTACTTTAGATTTGCATCATCAAGGGTTTGGTATTGATAGCAATTGCATGTTATTAGTTTATCATTCTCTTTTATTTCATTATCTTATTATGGTTTTGATTACCAAAAGTGGGGTTTGACCAAGGCAAACCCTATTTGCTAACCATCAACCATTTTCCCCCTCTTGCATGTGTGTTTGCAGACTTTTGTATGTAGATTTAACAAGCATTTACATGTTGAAGATTGGTCAACAATTCAACTAGGTGCTTCAAGTCAAATCAACTCTATTTCAAGCTTGGAGAAGGTTTTCTATCTACTTCCTGGAGAATTGACTTTGGTAACCTGATAAACAGATATTTCCAGATCTGGTGTTGCAGAGTTGTCTCCTAATTTCTTAGAATTTTGGGAGAGGATTGATTTACCACCAGTGGTGAATGAGTTCCACCTTAAGATGAAAGATTTGAATTTTGTCAAATTTCGGATCCTGAATATCAAAAACTTATTTCTGACACTTTTTCACCAATAACAAGACTAATTCGTCACCTTGGGCGAATGAGTCTCACTGTGAATTTTTCAGTAATTTCAGACAACACTCACAACATTCTTGATTCATCAAATCTTGTCCAAGTGCACTCTGTTTCATCCCATTTCTTCCTATTCTACATTATTTCATCTTTTAGTACATTGTTTGTATATCATAGTGTGTTTTCAAACATAGCTTAAATCTTAGTTTTGCATTCAAATTCAATCATTTAAATCACATAATTTCATTTAGCTTAGACAACATCATACATAACATAATTTGAATGAACCCTTAGCATGTTTGGCCATATCTCTCTCCTTTAGGTGAAAAACCCTAAAAGAGCTAGAGAAAACCATAGGAGCCAAAAATCTACGGTTCAGGATGACCAAATTTGAATTTGAAAATCATGTGGATAATGTTCATAGAAGACCAAAGCTATGAAGATTATTTTGGACCAAGTTAAGCATGTGTTATAATTTGCAAGGCATGTTCCTCTTCCTAGTTTTACATGTAGTTTTTGAGCCTTTCCCTCTACATGTTTCATGTTAATTGTTTTATCTTTGGCAGACTTGAACATGTAACATTATGTTTTGTAGTTCAACAGATGAGATGTAATAAATGCACAATATCATGCATATATTGTAAACCTAGTTGATATAGGTTGATGTATGGGTGTGGTGTGATGCATTATGATAATTGTGTAATCAACTAAAAGAGAAAGTGCAGAAGTGGTTGATCCTGTCTGGCTTCAAGTTGATCATATCTTTGTGATAGAAGGGAAGTAAAGAAGTGTGCTTAATTGTTTGTTGAAAGTAGTGAACTACTAGGTAGTAGAGAAGACATCTAAGAAGAAGTGACAGAAAAATTGCAATCATCAAAGGAGAAGTGCCTGGAAAGAAGAATTGAAATCATCAAAAGCATTGAGCTTAATTGTGAGTTTCAAACAATGGAAGGACTATTGTTTTGTAATCATTCCTGAGTGTTTTCTCAAATTAGGGTGTAATCAGGGAGTTGTAGCTTCATTGGGAGTGGCCTTAAAATCTATTTTCAAGGATTGATATTTTCCTTGGGTTGTAGCTCTAAATCAAAGTTGCAAATGTTGTTCATCTTGTGAGGTTGGATTAGGATAGTAGCTCCTAGTAGCTTTTCTCACTGTGTTTTTTCCCTTGTTGGGTTTCTCATGTATATCTTGTGTTGCATGTTGTGCATTATCCTCATCTTTCATGTTTTTGCTCATGTGATAGAGTTTTAATTATCTATTTGCATTAGAAGGTTTTAGATTTGATAGAATACTGACTCACCCTCCTCTTAGTATTCTAGTGTTTTCAATAGTTTGAATCTCATTAAGGATAAACTCGCAATAGAATTTTCTCAAAACATACTATGGAATCTCATTATTGTTGCATATATGATGGTTAAAAAGTGTGCACCACCCCCTTAAAAATATCCCTTATTCCTTGGTGTTTGCACCAATGGAGAGGGAATCTCTTGAAACTAACATGTAGGGGTGCATCAGTTTGAAGATCAATGAACAATGTAGACCAATCTATTTCAATATTTTCTTTTCTTTTACTAATTGATAGGATAATTTTGAAGCATAAAATTATGGTTCTTCCTGTTAGGGTTAGAGATGACAGATATCTAACAATTAAATGTAGATTTTAATTAATAAATAGAGAAACTAAAACACACACAAAATAAATCATAACACAGAGAATTTAATGTGGTTCACCCAATCCGGGCTACATCCACCAAACCGCAACCATCCAATACATTTATTATTCAGTGCAAAAACCTATTGCAATCTTGCGAATAATCATGTTTTTCATCATACTATAATACCCATATGAACCCCTTTTTAACAAGCTTAGAAACTTCCAGATTTCGGGTTCTACAAAATCAAATTTTTCCTTTTTCATTGATTTTTCCCTTTTTCAATGATGACGCGAAAAAGTAGGATACATGCCAGGGTGTACAGTATACCATGGGATATATAGTATAGCATGGGATATATAGTATAGCATGATTAGTCACCACACACCAACAATCTCCCACTTAAAGACTGATCAGACTCCACACCATCACAATCTCCCACTTGGAGATCGACCTAGATGACACTGCTACAATTACAACTCCCACTGGAAATAAGTACCTTGGACCCTACTGCTCTATTATTCTTGAACTCAACCTTGAAGGCCAACTGAAGCTGAAGAGGAACTCAACTTCTCCCTTGTCACTGCGTTTGTAAACATATCTGCTGGATTGACATCTGTATGTATTTTGTCTAGCTTGACCTGTCTATCCTCCAACATTGACCAAATGAAATGATATTTCAATTGTATGTGTTTTGTTTTAGAATGTAAGGTAGAATTCTTTGCAAGATGTATAACACTTTGGCTGCATGTAAACAAGTAATTTCTAGCTTGTTGTTTTCCCAACTCAACCATGAAAATTTGTAGCCATATCATCTCCTTTGCCGCCTCTATTGTAGCAACATACTTTGCCTCTGTGGTGGATAAAGCAACCACCTTTTCCAATCAATAAATCCAACTTACTATTGTCCCACCAACTATAAAAACATAACCTGTGGTACTCCGCTTGGTATCTATATCCCCTGCCAAATTTGAGTCAACATAGCCTTTTAAATCAAAATTAGAGCCCCCAAAAAATAAATATTTATTGGATGTACCTCTCAAATACCTGAGAATCCATTTTATTGCATTCCAATGCTCAACTCCAGGATGACTCAAATACTTGCTAATAACTCCTACGACATGTACAATATTCGGTCTCGTGCATACCATGGCATACATTAAACTGCCTGCAGCTGAAGTATATGGTACCTTGGACATTTTTTCTTCCTCCTCTTGTGTCTTTGGACACATCCTTAGTCAATTTAACATGACTAGGAAAAGGTGTGCTAACAGCTTTTGCATTATCCATATGAAATCTTTCCAACACTTTTTCAACATAATTAGCCTGAGATAAAAACAATTTTCTATTTTTCCTATCTCTACAAATTTTCATATCAAGGATTTGTTTTGCTGCCCCCAAATCCTTCATAGCAAAATATTTTGCTAACTGTTGTTTTAGCTCACTTATGTGATCCATGTTAGACCTAGCTACAAGCATGTCATCAACATATAAGCATAAAATAATGTAGTTGTCATTATCCAACCTCTTAAAATAAACACAATGGTTAGAATTACACTTGTTGTAGCTTTGCTCAGCCATAAAACTATCAAATTTCAAGTACCATTGCTGAGGTGCAAGTGCTTCAAGCCATATAAACTTTTCTTCAATCGGCACACTAGTTTCTCCTTACCTTTGACCTCAAATCCTTGTTGCTATTCCATATATATTTCCTCTTCCAAATCACCATGGAGAAAGGTTGTTTTAACATCAAATTGTTCTAAATGCAAATCTTCAGCAACCACAATACTTAAAACAATACGAATAGAAGTCATTTTAACAACAAGAGAAAAAATCTCATCAAAATCAATACCCTTTTTCTGTGCAAATCCCTTTACAACAAATTTGGCTTTAAATATTTTTTTACTTCCATCTTCTCTTTCAACCTATAAATCTATTTGTTTGGTAAAGCCTTTTTACCTGCAGACAACTTGCATAATTCCCATGTCTAATTTTTCAGCAAAGAGTCCATTTCTTCTTCCATTCCATGCTCCCATTGAACCTTGGTATCCACCTGCATAGCTTCATCATAATATTCGGGTTCACCAGCATCAGTTAATAAAATAGTATACAAAGAGGGAGATAATCTTTCTGGAGGTCTACTTAACCTTGAAGATTGTCTAACAGGAGTTTGTGATATTTGTTGTTGCTGTTGTTTCCCAACATGAGGAACCACTGAAACATCATTGTTTGGAATATCATCCAACACTACATAATCATTTTCTTTCCAAACTTATGTTGCAGCAACAAATCTTTGTACAACACTTTCTTATTGAATATGACATCCCTGCTTCTCACAATTTTCTGATTTTCAAAATCCTAAAGCCTATAACCAAATTCATCAATGCCATATCCAACAAATATACATTTTTTTAATTTTTCATCTAGCTTGGTTCTATTTTCATAATCTACATGTGCAAATGCTTCACAACCGAAGGTTTTGAGAAAAGAATAACTCACCTTCTTACCCTTCCATACTTCCTCTAGAGTACCACTACCCAAAGGATTAGAGGGACATCTATTAATTAAATAAACAATAGTGTTTACAGCCTCTACCCACATTTTTAAAGGCAACCCAACATGCAATCTCATAGTCCGTTCACGCTCCATTATCATCCTATTCATGTGCTCAGCCACTTTATTTTCCTATGGAGTCCTTGGAACTGTTTTCTACCTACGAATACCATTAGAGGAACAATAATCTTCAAACTCTTTACTGCAATACTCACCACCATTATCAGATCTGAGACATTTTATTTTTTTACCCATCTCATTCTCAACCAAACTTCTCTATTTTTTAAAAGTTTCAAATACATCAACTTTCTGTCTAAGGAAATAAATCCATACCTTCCTAGTTGCATCATCAATGAATGTAACAAAATATAGAGAGCCACTGAGAGAAGATACCTGAGTTGGTCCCCATACATCTGTATGCACAAGCTCCAATTTCTCATCTTTCTTTTGCTTCCCATCCTTAAGAAAACAAACTCTCTTTTGTTTTTCATACACACAACTTTCATAGAAATCCATATTAACACATTTTAGACCTGGTAAAACATTATTTGAATGAAGTAATTTCATACCTTTTGCACTCATATGCCCAAGTCTATTATGCCACAGTGTTGATTCAGAGTCCACATCAACTGTATGATCTTCTACCTACTAAACTACAACAACTGTTCCTGAACATTGACCTTTTTCTGTAACAATTAAACTAGAAGGAACAGTATGTCCTATACAAAGATATAAGGTGCCTACTTTCACACCTTTTGCTACCACTAAGGTACCCTTTGTGACCTTCCAATTTTTATCGCTAAAAGTAACAACACAACCTTCATCATCTAGTTGCCCTGCTGAAATTAAATTTCTGCTTAACTTTGGAGCATGCCTTACCTCACGTAGTAGCCAATGATTCCCATTCTGCAACTTAATCTTGATTCTTCCCTTTCCAACAATCTGACAGGTTCATTATCTCCTAAATAAACTAGCCCAAAATCCCCTTGGACATAATCAAGAAAATAACTTCTATGGGGGTAGCATGAAATGAAGCCCCTGAATCTTATACCCAAGAATCATTAGCATTATCAAGAGAAAAATCAAAGCATCCTCATCAGATTTATTACTTACCACATTTTCCTCTTTACTTCCTTCTTTTTTGTCTCCTTTATTTTTCCGAGACCAAACAATCTTTCTTCCAAATGACCTGGCTTACCACAGACCAACAATCCCTCTTGTCTCTAGATTGGGACCTTTTGTCCTTTGATTTTCCTCATGATTTCCCACAATTTTTAGAATTGTTTCCTCTCTCCTTTGTTCTTCCCCACTTACATTCAAAACACTGCCTAATGTGGATGTTCCACCTGAGCTTTTCCTATGAATTTCCTTGCTAAAAATAACACCAACAATATCATCAAATTTCAATGTATTTGAACTAGAAATAGAATTGCTAACAGCCATTACTAAGCTATTCCATCTTTTAGGCAAATAACATAGAATCAAAAGAGCCCTAACTTCTTCATCAAAGTTTACTTTTATAAAAGTTAATTAATTGGTGATCGTATTAAACTCATTTAAATGATCAGTAACTAACCCACCTTCTACCATTTTCATATTAAATAAACGCTTTATAAGAAATACCTTATTTGAAGCGGAAGGCTTTTCATTTAACTTTGCCAGGGTTTCCATCAGCTCTTTAGTTGTCTTTCCTGTTGTAATATTGAATGCCACCAACTGTTCCAGGCATAAACGAATACTACCAAGATCCTTTCTATCCAAAATATCCCAGTCCTCATCAAACATTGTTGCAAGTTTCTTAGTCTTCCCTTCCAATGGCCACTATAAATCCTTCTGATAGAGATAGACCTCCATCTGCATCTTCCATAACTGATAGTTCTACCCATTAAACTTCTCAACTTTCTTACCCTCGTCTGCCATTGCTCCCACTCAACTGTGAGACCTTCCTACAGATGATAATCGAAACACAACTCGTTCTGATACCACTTGTTAGGGTTAGAGATGGAAAATATCTAACAATTAAATGCAAATTTTAATTAATAAACAGATAAATTAAAACACACACAAAATAAATCATAACACAAAGAATTTAACATGGTTCACCCAATCCGGGCTACATCCACCAAACCCTAGCCATCCAATACATTTATTATCCAGTGCAAAAACCTATTACAATCATGTGAATAATCGCATTTTTTATCATACTGTAATACCCATCCGAACCCTTTTTTAACAAGCTTAGAAGCTTCTAGATTTTGGGTTCTACAAAATTGGATTTTTCCTTTTTCATTGATTTTTCCCTTTTTCGGCGAGGATACATGCCAGGGTGTATAGTATACCATGGGCTATACAGTATAGCATGATTAGTCGCCACACACCAACACTTCCTCCCTCTTATCCAACCACATGTTAATTTGTTCACTCAAATAATCTATATGAGAGATGATAGATTCTAATGAGGTAGCAAAGGTTGTTTGATATGAACTAGTTCCACTCAAAATTTTCAACCTATTGGTCATTGTTTGGAGTTCTCTTTTATTGTTTCCAATTTGACCTATTAGGTTTTCTTATATTTGAGGAGGATTTTGAGGAATCAATGGAGGAGTTTGTTGAGGGTTATGTTGTCCATGTTCTTCACCAAGGTTTTCATCAATTGGTGAAGGATTTTCAATTTATAAAATTAAAAAATAATAAATCATAATATTTGTGAATTGCTATTTTATTCAATTTTTACGCCTAAAAACTAGAAAAACCTACCTCCTTGACCTCATAAACATCATGATGGTATTTTGACCAATTTTAGAATGTGCATGCAGTTTTTCTTAGAGCTCAAGTTCAAATGAGCTTGACCTCTTTGGATTTATGATTTTATCTGAGTTATAATGTGAGTGTGTCACTTAGTAATGAGTGCCTAGGCTTGGTCACTACCAAGCCATAATGTGTGTGTTACAATATAAGCACATCATAACGTGCTTGTGTTATGTCTTAGATAGACCAAAAAATGGTCACAACCACTTTCTAATCATTGGTTGTTCACACATATGTAAGAATCTCTCACATTTGTAGCCACCCTACCCATTCCCTTTTCTCACACTTGTCACTTTCCTAGATTTCCTCATTTGTTCCCCTTTCCAAAAAATCTTCCACTTGTCACATTCATGAGCCATCTTTGATCAACAAATTTTAGCCGTTAACTTTCCCCATAAAAAATAGCTATAAATTGAAAGTCTTTTCCCTCACTTTTGCAATCTACTTGTGAGCCAAATTCATGTTGTTCATTTGTTGTCTCTTGTTATCTGGTCCTCCTATGTTTTCCTGCCCATATCTCTTTGTAAGATTTTATTTACAATTTAATCTTTCCCTCTCCTCTTATTGATGATAGATCACTTAGGGTTATTCAAAACATTGATAAAAAAACATATAGATTTGAATGTAAAGACAATCTTATCTAATCTATATGAACCATAGAATACTTATGCTAATTATCTTCTTTGTTTGTTAATTGTCTTTTCAATGTTAAATCAGTTTTTCATTTCTCTATTTTAGATCAAAAGTTAAATTTATCTTCTATAAGACAAAATAAATTATATTATTATAATATTTAAAAGAGAGACGCTACAACACTACACGACATTTTATTTTAATTATTAAAAAGTTGGTGAGGGAGGGAATAAGACATAATTATTAAGCTGAGAGGCTTTTTCTTTTTATGCGTGTACATCAAAAGTTCAAAACTCCGGAAATCTGAAGAAAAAACTTTGTTATGATGTTGCTATCTTTGTAATTTTCATTATGTTTTTGCTGTTACTATTCTTTTTTCGTTGCTGATTCAGGCAGCGTTGTTATGTCTCTCCTATTATTTTCTGCAGTTTAATACTGCATTCTATTTGTAATACTTGCATATTCAATACAAAAACCAAAAAAAAAACAACTGGGGAAATCTCATTTTAACGTTCGGTCAATTCTATTATTTGACTAGGTTTACGGCGTGGGCTTCTCCAATTTGTTGACAGATTACCAACTTCGCGACGTCATGTCCTTTTCAACCGACGAGAAAAGAACGGAAGAAATTGAAATCACGGGGACATGGGCATCTGAGACAGCACTGATGAATTATCTGCCTTGACAAAAAATTAGTGATGATGCTCCCCTTCCACAGCCGGAGGCCGAGACTGGTTCTCATATCGCTGCTCTTTTTGCTGGGTTTTCTGTGCGGAGCCAAAACGGATGAGGGTCTTCCTCGACCCACCACTTTAGTCTTCAACTGCTTCAACGGAACGGGCGGACTCACTCTGCTGGGAGTTGCTAAAAAGAGCTCTCGGCTTCTGATATTATGTTATATATATATATATATATACTAATTATTAGTACGCAGTTAAAAACAGGCCGATATACTCTACTGCAAAGAAGACATTCCCGAGTGCCCCGAAATGATATGACTGGACGTTCACGCGGAACAACTGTAGTTCGTAAACGTCTTTCTAGGATGCTCTCATGGAAAAGTTAAAAGCGATTGACAGAACTGGGTTCCTAGATGAATCGCTGGGCATCTTGGACCCCACGCGCTTAGCTTGCCTAGTACGCTACGTAACAGCCTGAAAAGACGGCACTAATTTGTGGATTTTAAGGGACCCAGTTGGATTGAAAGCGAATCTTCAACTGTACCCAGTTGATTTTGTTTTAATTTTCAGATGGTAAAAATTAAGGAAATTTTCTGTAACTCGGAAAAAAGGGGGCAATTTTTTCAAAGTGTGCTCAAAGCTAATAATTCAGACAACGACTAGTTGATAAGATTATTGAAGTGGTACCGTACACAAGTTTGTGGAAGAGGGATGTTGGTGAAAATGTCTTTATTTCTCTAGTGAAATTAAATATCTTTTTACACATTTTTTTAATAGATTAATTAAATAAATGTTTTACAATAAAAAAGTTTTAATTGATTAATGTTGAAATTTGAAATAATAAATATGAATTTTAATTTTAAATTTGATTTGGAGTTTGTTTGTTAAATATTTTAAATTAATTTGTTATTATGTTAGAAAATAATAAATGTTCAAAAAAAGTCTGTTATAGATAAATAAATATTTTACGATAAAAAGTTTTAATTGATTAATGTTGAAATTTGAAATAATAAATATGAATTTAAATTTTAAATTTGATTTGGAGTTTATTTATTAAATATTTTAAATTAATTTGTTATTATATTAGAAAATAATAAATGTTCAAAAAAAGTTAGTTAAAAAAAATCTTTATTTAAAGTGAACTAAATACATACATATCAAATGGATTTTTAGATGATAATGGTCATCAAGAGTAATCAAAACAAGAGAATCTATTGAGGATTCTTGTAGAACCAAGCAATGAAACTACTAGAAAATTCAACCTTTCTACTGATCATCACTCTACCATCAATCCAACCAATTATTTCGAATGAGTTGAGAAAGTTGGTAGAATTTATCTTGGTTCAAATCTCTCTATTCAAAAACATTCCAACTATCTATCCCCTCTAAAACCCATTTGGCTAGACAATCTACAACCTTATTCCACTCCCTTGGAATACGGACAAATCAAATAGAATCAAAATTTTCTACAACAAGAAGAATTTGCTTGATAATTTGAGCTAGTCTTGATGAGGACTCTTGAAAATTTCTTCTGCTCAACAAGGAAATTAGTATCATAGAATCGGATTCATAGATAACCTTTTTCCAACTAAGATTGTGGTCTTCTCTAAGGCCTTAAAAATTGCCCAAGCTTCCATTTGATTGTTAGCTTGCAAGAAAACATAAATAGAGAAGAAAAAGTAAATAGAACCCTCACTATCACCATCAATCTCACCAACAAAAAAATATATGCTATTCAAGTGTATCAAAATTTAATAAAATATTAATTTAATTCCAAGTTTATTAGTTTACCAAAAGTTACATGAATAATTATAAATGGAGTGTGATATAAATTGGACCCTTTTTCTTGAGTATGATCTATTTTATTGTTTGGGTTTAAAATCTACTCACCTCCACTTTTGTGCCCTCAATAAAAAAATTTGTTGTATTTTTATTTATAGCTTTATCTTTTATTTTTAGTAATCCATGCTATATATGTTCTTTTACAATTCCCATCATTTTCATATAAATTTTAATTACTTGTTTTTATTGATATTTTTTATACTTCATATATTCAATTAAAAATTTCATTTTCATCACTATCATCTCTCTCTATCTCCATCTCTCCCTCTCTTTATATATCTTTCTATCATTTCTCTCCCTTTCCCTATCTATCTCTTACTTTATATCTACCTCTCTCCTCTCCCTAACCCTATATCTATCTATCTATCTATCTCATTCTCTCTCTCCCTATATCTCCCACTATCTTACCTTCTCTCTATCTTTATCT
>VDFB02049217.1:23714609-23747078 GCA_007258455.2 Sequoia sempervirens
GACTAGTTTCTAACTATCAAGATTTATAATCTAACAAAATTCATATTTTTAGTCCTAGGGTGGGACTCATTCGCCACTAGTGGTGAATCATTCATCTCCCAAAATTCTAAAAAATTAGGAGACAACTTTGCAACACTAGATCTATAAATCTCTTATTGTTGGGTTGTCCAAGTCAATTCTGTAGGAAATAGACAAAAAACCTTCTCCAAGCTTGAAATATACTTGAGTTAACTTGAAGCACCTAGTTGACTTTTAAACCAATCTTCAACACCAAAAATATTGTTAAATATGTACACAAAAGTATGCAAACTCTCATGCAATAGGGGAAACATAGTTGAGGGTTAGCAAATAGGGGTTTTCCTTGGTCAAAACCCACTTTCGGTAATCAAACCCTTAATGAAATAATGAAGTACAATAGAATGATAAACTAATAAGATGCAAATACAATCAACTTACCAAACCCTTGACAATGAAAATATGAATTTGTATCAATGGATGCTTCAAAATGCCCAAATAATGCTTGAATGCTTGAGTGAATAGGTGGATGAGTGAACTTGATGAATGGGAGTTGAAAGGAGGTGAAAATCACTTATTTATGCAATCTTCTGCCTTAGTTACCTGTTTGTACCTCATCAAAGACTAACATCAAGTGTTTTTCAATAAAAAAAAAAAGGAAATTTCAAAAAAATTGAATTTGGAGCCAAGGGGGACTCGTTTGCCACCCATGCCAAATGGTTCCCACCTAGGACCTAAAAATGTATATTAGGAAATATGTTGTATTTAATGTTGTTTGTCAGGATAATATTAAAAAATACACTTAATGAAGACATATGAAGGCATAAAGGGGTCAAATAAAACAGAAGAAAGGGATAAATAGTGAAAATATGCCTAGAAAAACATGAAAGCTTGTTGCAAGACTTTACAAAACTTCAAAATAGGACTTGATTAGTGATTAAAAGGTGATTTTTAGGTGAATTGTAATGAATAAAGTCTAGAAGAATGTAGAAATTTCTTACAACACTCCACAACACCTTCACAAGACATTGTTCTTTGAATTTTAGTACCTAAATATGCATGTTTAAGCCATGTTACAACATAAAATCAGAGAAGAATAGATCAAAAAACATGAAACAAGACCTAAAAGGCCATGAAAATGACAAGGTTCATTTTTCCACAACACACCTCCATAGGACCAAACACATCCGAGTGCACAAGCTCCAAAGGTTTTGACTTCTTGTCATGCCTGGTCTTCGAGAAGCTGATCCACCTTTTTTTCCATAGATACAATGCTCACACAACTCCAAATAAACATATTTCAAACTTGGAAGTTGATCCCTTTTGAGCATGATTTCAATTCCCCTCCTGCTCATATGTTTGAGCCTATTATGACAAAGTTTTATCTTATTTTCCATAATCGCCATCACATCTCCCACTTCATCATGAATTTATAGAACATATAGAGTATCCAATTTGTGACCTTTTGTAACCACTAAGGCTCCTTTGATCACCTTCCAAGTTTTTTAAGAAATTTTGATGAGCTACATCCTTGAGCATCAAGCTCTCTCATATAAATAAAATTTATCTTGACCTTGGGAACATATCTCACATTCTATAGTAGCCATTTAGTTTTTTTCTTTAATTGCAACATCATGTCACCTTTACCAACAATATCACATGGTTCATTGTTGCCAAGATAAACTCTACCAAGTTTTCCCTCTTGATAGTTATTGAAAGATTCCTAACATGGAGTTGCTTGAAAAGAGGCACCAAATCTCAACACCCACGAACTAGCTACAATTTCACTTGTTGACAAGACCAAAGTACCTTCATTGTGTTCATATGTGGTGTTAACTTCACTTTCCTTTGATTGATTTTGCACCATTTTTTATGAACAATAATTCTTCTTGGTTTGACCTTTACCATAAAACCAACAACCTCCATTTCTTCCCCTAGACATAGATCTTCTTGTAGATTTTGATCTCCTTTAATTATCAAATCTACCTCTTTCTTGATGTATCCCTCTATTACCAAAAATCAAGGCATCATCAGGCGAGGTTCCTTTTTTTTTCTCGTCATATCTTCACTAAGGAGAGTACCAAAAACATCATCGAATTTGAGTGTACTTTTGTCAGATACCAAATTATTAATTGTCATCACCACACCTTCCCAACTATCCGATAGAGATCACAACAAGATGGCTTTGATTTCATCATCCAAATCTAAGTTCCTATAAATTAACTGGCCTATTAATGCATTGAATTCATTGAGATGATAGGATAGGTTACCTTCTTCATTCATCTTCAAATTATACAATTTCTTCATGAGGGAAACTATGTTAGAAGTGGAAACCATCTCATACATATCATACAATTTGTCCACAATCCTTTTGATATGTTTTCTACTGAAACATTAAATAAAAAATTGCTAGATAAAGAAAGGATAATGGTTTCTCTCACCTTCTTATCCAATTTCTCCCACTCCTCATCAATTATTGTGTTTGGATTCTTGGCTTTTTCTTCCAATATGAGTGCTAGGTATCCTTTAATCACCAACAATTCCATCTACATCTTCCACAATCCAAAAATTTTCCTTGAGAATTTTTTGATTCCCCATTTATTTGGTTCTTCCATCTTTCCATTTTTTTTGCAAATTCCTAATTAGCTTTTCACAAGCTCTGATACCAATTGTTGAATAACAAGTACAAATAAACAAATTATAAAACAAAAATAAAGATATAAAAATGAAATAAATGAAAATGTAATACACTATATATACTTGGTTCACTAATTTGGCTACATCCATAGAAAGTGCCCAGGAAATTTTTGTATTAATATCACTATTTTTTTATACATATAGTAGCAAGCTTTTCAGCTACCAAATATGATGATTATTACACTATCCATTTGGTATAAATAATCCTTTGAATGGAAAAAAGGGTTGAAAAGGGGAGGGAAAGGAAGTGTGTATGTTGGACTTCACATAACCAACAAAAATATCACTCAATGTAAATAGATTTCCACAATCCATATGAATTTGAATCTATTGCTTCTAGATTTGATTGTGTGGACTCTTTTTTCATCAACGTTTCAGATCACACACAGTGAGCCATCATCAGGATGGAGAGTTGAAAAAGATCATCTTTTTCAACTCTCCATCCTGATGATGGCTCATTGTGTGTGATCTAAAATGTTGATGAAAAAAGAGTCCACACAATCAAATCCAGAAGCAATAGATTCAAAAATATCACTAGTCATAAGTAGGTTCTAAGTTTAAATGTTAGCCTATTCAATGCTCTCATTAATGCACATTAATTCCATAAAGACATAAATGAAATCCATATCACAAAGTAGCCAAAAAATAATTGAAATCAAAATCTATGTAAAAGTGCCTAAAATGACTCAAATAACTCTTGTATATGATAGTGTCCATACACTCTAAGCTTTTGGGAATGAATTTACACCAAGTTACATTGTTCAATAATTTGAGCTCCTTTAGTGAATGATATTTCACTTAATATTTAATAAAGTAATCAATTGACTTCACTAATTACCATTGTTTGGTAGGGATGAAGTGTAAAATTACTATTGATTATTTGATCATTGAAGAGTGTGATGCTTAAGTAGAGTATAAAGATATGGAGCACCCTATGCACATAACCTTTCTACATAGTCTACTATGTATTGTGATTATCATAATGACATAAAAAGGCTACAAAAAGAAATATCCCCCAAAAAAGTTCAAGGTCATAAATTAACAATATAATTAATAAAATTTCATTCAATATTCTAAAGAATACAAAATTTAAAATAAAATTGATACACCATCAAAGAATATTAAAGCTATGAATAAAATAAATATTGCATCAATCAAATTGTTGGTTAATATTTCTGTAATCATGAAATTATTTGGTTGGGCACAAATGCAAAAAAAATTAAAGAAAAGTACCTTTGTTTTGTAATTGGGTAATAAAAGAGAGCGTTGAGTCTATCTTGTCATTTTTTGAGATCCTCTCATACTAGGAATTCAGTGTCACCATGGAGATATATTTGAGTACGATAATTAAATCTATCATCAAGGCTTAATTGAAGACAATCTCAATACACAAAGTAAAAAAATATCTAATGATCATTTTCCCTATGCTTGCATGCTTGAATTTCATCTACAACAAAATCCTTTCATCAAAAGATTAAAAGAACAATTCTTGCAAATATAGTAAATTAAGAAAGAAAAAACAAGGGTGACACTTTTCCATTGGTAAAATCAAAATCTTTATCATAGTGAAGAGAGGTTGTTGACCATCAAAATTACCTCCAAGGTAACCTTATGATCTCTTGTGTAGATTGGAAATCCAAATGAAGGAGGGTGGGTGCACTAAATTGGGGGAAAAATATTTCCAAATATATATATAGGGGGAGAGAGATAAAAAAAGTGATAGAGGGAGAGATAGATAGAGTTAGAGAGAAATAAGTAAAGAGATAGATATAGATAGGGAGAGAGAGAGAGAGAACTACATAAAAATACTAAGAAGTATAGAGATAGAGAGGGAGAGAAAGAGAGAAAGAGAGTGAGATGGACAAAGAGAGAAGGGGTGAGATAGAGAGATAAAGAAAGGAAAAGTAAGAGATAGAGAGAGGGAGTGATAAAGAGAGATAAAAAGTGGGGAGAGATGGAGATATAGAGGGAGAGAGATAGAGAGATGATAGAGATATAGATGGATAGGGAGAGAGATAGAGACAGAAAGGGAAACAAAGATGGAGAGAGAAATACATAAAGAGATAGTGATAACTCTCGATAGAGAAAGATAGAGGGGCAAGGATTCATAGAGATGGAAAGATAGAGAGTAAGAGGGAGACCTAAAGAGACAGTGAGAGGTAGACCTAAAGAGATAGTGAGAATTAGAAATATATTAGAGGAATACTAAGAGATAAAGAGGTAAAGTTATATATATATGTGTGTGTGTGTGTGTGTGTGTGTGTGTATGTATGTATATGTATGTATATATATACATATATATACATAAATATATATATACATACATATATATATACATATACATATATACATATACATATATACATATACATATATATACATATATATATATATGTATATATATGTATATATATGTATATATATGTATGTATATATGTATACATATATATACATATATATATGATATATATATATATATATGATATATATACATATATATATACATATACATATATACATATACATATATATATATATACATATATATATGTGTATATATATATATACTATACATATATATATATATATATACATATATATATATATATACATATATATATATATATATATATATATATATATATATATATATATAGATAGAGGAGGGATAGAGAGTGAGACATATAGAGATGGAAGTGAGAAAGATAAAGATAGAAGTGTGAGAGAGTGAAAAAGAGAGGGATGCATAAAGATAGATAAAGATAGAGAGAAGGTAAGATAGTGGGAGATATAGGGAGAGAGAGAATGAGATAGATAGATATAGGGTTAGGGAGAGGAGAGAGGTAGATATAAAGTAAGAGATAGATAGGGAAATGGAGAGAAATGATAGAAAGATATATAAAGAGAGGGAGAGATGGAGATAGAGAGAGATGATAGTGATGAAAATGAAATTTTTAATTGAATATATGAAGTATAAAAAATATCAATAAAAACAAGCAATTAAAATTTATATGAAAATGATGGGAATTGTAAAAGAACATATATAGCATGGATTACTAAAAATAAAAGATAAAGCTATAAATAAAAATACAACAAATTTTTTATTGAGGGCACAAAAGTGGAGGTGAGTAGATTTTAAACCCAAACAATAAAATAGATCATACTCAAGAAAAAGGGTCCAATTTATATCACACTCCATTTATAATTATTCATGTAACTTTTGGTAAACTAATAAACTTGGAATTAAATTAATATTTTATTAAATTTTGATACACTTGAATAGCATATATTTTTTTGTTGGTGAGATTGATGGTGATAGTGAGGGTTCTATTTACTTTTTCTTCTCTATTTATGTTTTCTTGCAAGCTAACAATCAAATGGAAGCTTGGGCAATTTTTAAGGCCTTAGAGAAGACCACAATCTTAGTTGGAAAAAGGTTATCTATGAATCCGATTCTATGATACTAATTTCCTTGTTGAGCAGAAGAAATTTTCAAGAGTCCTCATCAAGACTAGCTCAAATTATCAAGCAAATTCTTCTTGTTGTAGAAAATTTTGATTCTATTTGATTTGTCTGTATTCCAAGGGAGTGGAATAAGGTTGTAGATTGTCCAGCCAAATGGGTTTTAGAGGGGATAGATAGTTGGAATGTTTTTGAATAGAGAGATTTGAACCAAGATAAATTCTACCAACTTTCTCAACTCATTCGAAATAATTGGTTGGATTGATGGTAGAGTGATGATCAGTAGAAAGGTTGAATTTTCTAGTAGTTTCATTGCTTGGTTCTACAAGAATCCTCAATAGATTCTCTTGTTTTGATTACTCTTGATGACCATTATCATCTAAAAATCCATTTGATATGTATGTATTTAGTTCACTTTAAATAAAGATTTTTTTTAACTAACTTTTTTTGAACATTTATTATTTTCTAATATAATAACAAATTAATTTAAAATATTTAATAAATAAACTCCAAATCAAATTTAAAATTTAAATTCATATTTATTATTTCAAATTTCAACATTAATCAATTAAAACTTTTTATCGTAAAATATTTATTTATCTATAACAGACTTTTTTTGAACATTTATTATTTTCTAACATAATAACAAATTAATTTAAAATATTTAACAAACAAACTCCAAATCAAATTTAAAATTAAAATTCATATTTATTATTTCAAATTTCAACATTAATCAATTAAAACTTTTTTATTGTAAAACATTTATTTAATTAATCTATTAAAAAAAGGTGTAAAAAGATATTTAATTTCACTAGAGAAATAAAGACATTTTCACCAACATCCCTCTTCCACAAACTTGTGTACGGTACCACTTCAATAATCTTATCAACTAGTCGTTGTCTGAATTATTAGCTTTGAGCACACTTTGAAAAAATTGCCCCCTTTTTTCCGAGTTACAGAAAATTTCCTTAATTTTTACCATCTGAAAATTAAAACAAAATCAACTGGGTACAGTTGAAGATTCGCTTTCAATCCAACTGGGTCCCTTAAAATCCACAAATTAGTGCCGTCTTTTCAGGCTGTTACGTAGCGTACTAGGCAAGCTAAGCGCGTGGGGTCCAAGATGCCCAGCGATTCATCTAGGAACCCAGTTCTGTCAATCGCTTTTAACTTTTCCATGAGAGCATCCTAGAAAGACGTTTACGAACTACAGTTGTTCCGCGTGAACGTCCAGTCATATCATTTCGGGGCACTTGGGAATGTCTTCTTTGCAGTAGAGTATATCGGCCTGTTTTTAACTGCGTACTAATAATTAGTATATATATATATATATATATATATATAACATAATATCAGAAGCCGAGAGCTCTTTTTAGCAACTCCCAGCAGAGTGAGTCCGCCCGTTCCGTTGAAGCAGTTGAAGACTAAAATGGTGGGTCGAGGAAGACCCTCATCCGTTTTGGCTCCGCACAGAAAACCCAGCAAAAAGAGCAGCGATAAGAGAACCAGTCTCGGCCTCCGGCTGTGGAAGGGGAGCATCATCACTAATTTTTTGTCAAGGCAGATAATTCATCAGTGCTGTCTCAAATGCCCATTTCCCCGTGATTTCAATTTCTTCCGTTCTTTTCTCGTCGGTTGAAAAGGACATGACGTCGCGAAGTTGGTAATCTGTCAACAAATTGGAGAAGCCCACGCCGTAAACCTAGTCAAATAATAGAATTGACCGAACGTTAAAATGAGATTTCCCGAGGGTTTTTTTTTTTTTTTTTTTTTAATATGCAAGTATTACTAATAGAATGCAGTATTAAACTGCAGAAAATAATAGGAGAGACGTAACAGCGCTGACTGAATCAGCAACGAAAAAGAACAGTAACAGCAAAAACATAATGGAAATTACAACTAGCAATTGCACTTTAGGTGTGCAATGGGGTACGCCGAATAATTGTATGGTTGTATTTGAATTTATGTATTGTTGTATGGGGTATTGATGTATTGTTTTTGGTGTGGAGAATTTTATATTAGATTTCTTCCAAACCTCTTCCTACAACAAAGCTCCCACGACAAAATCAAATTCAAGGGTGTCAATTGTGTTAAAGCTAATGGAAGTGACTGAATGATTCCATTAGTCAAACAATGAACATATTAACATTACTACCTTGTCTACATCTTTAGTTTTTACATCCATACTAATTAATTGGCAAATAACTTTATTGAAAATATTTAAATGATCAACAATTTTGATACCTTCGTTCACAAATTGTACAACTAGTTTGTCAGATATTTTGTCACATAAAGACTATTTTGTATCATAAGCCTATTGTTATATTCTCTCCAACAATATTGAAAAAAACATCATCTACTAAACACAATTGAATTGCGCTAAGAGCTTTTGTATCTAGATCTTCCCAATCCTCATTAGTCATGTTTGCAAGTTTCTTTGACTTGCCTACCAACACCTTGTGCAATCCTTGTTGCACCAACAAATCACACATCTTGAGCTTCCATAAATCGAAGTTATTTTTCTCATTGAACTTCTCCTCCTCGAACCTTGTATTTGAAACCTTGAGCTTCCTAACACATCACTACAAAAAAACTATTCTAACACAATCACTAGAAAAGTAATTTTTGATGTCACTTCTGGAAACATAAACTGACAAAATAAAAAAATTGCAACACAAAACAATCGTGAAAAAATAAAATAGAAGAAAAAATAGAATAGCATAAGAACATTCAACAATACATGGATTCACATGGTAAAACCTTGACAATATGTCAAAAAAACATCCACAAGACAAAATATTGGTATTCTTATTGCATAGAAGAATAATTACAATATTCTCACAACTACTGTTGAGCAATCCAGACTGAGAGGAGGGGTAAATTAGTTATCCTAAAGCAATTTTCTTCACTTTAAATAATTCAAAGCCAACTTATATCAATCAGATAATTATCAAATAGATATGAACATGAAAGCACACTGCAGGTAAGGTTCATTGCCAAAATGCTCACTGAAAGTAAAAATCACTGTTGGTAGGGTCACTACCCAAATAATACAAAAAAAATTGATTACAAAGTTCATTGACAAAAATGAACTAATGAAGTTGCATCTACATATGCATAAAGTCGATTCCCATTAAGAGCACAAAATTTGTCTGCAGCAGATTTGATCAAGAATCTTTTGCCTACCTTCCATGTACAACCTCTACAATATAGATTACTTCTTCCTGAGACTTGCTTTCAGCCTCCTTCTGTGCACGTAGGATACTTTGCAAGCACACAAATGCTTTTATTTGGAGGCACTGATATTGGATATTATAGGTAGTTTGATAGGTGTGGAAAAAACAACATTAGCCCTTAAGGGAATACATAAAGCCCTAAAAAAGACAATAGACAAAAAAATAACATACTTTTTCATACTAATAAGGACACCATCTTTCTTTGACCTTGTAGCAAGTCCTCAAAAGTAGTAGACTGACAGGCTTTCAGCACCCTTTGCCATATCTACTCCATTGTGCATGGGTTGATAGGACTGAACTCGTAGGTGTTTCACTTGCATACTTCGGTTATGAAGATGGCACTGGTAGAACATTTTCTTTAGTATCATTTGAATGAAAAGGTCTTGGTGTGTCCTGGTTTGCAGTTGCAAAGCAGTTCTAGTTGAAGCATTAATTTGGATCAAAAAATATATGCAAAAATCCAATACCAGCAAGGGAAAACAAATAATCGAGCATTGATTAAGAAATAATCTATAAAGTCAGACATACAAGCACATTTGTTTGATGTGTATGTGTACCCCTGCTAATGCTTGAACAAATTGGAGCTAATTTCAGTTCACAGTCCATTAGGGTAGTGACAAGAGTGACACTTGACAAAAACTCACTACCTTTTATCTTTTCGAAGATGTTCATACCCTGTTTCAGACTAGAGATTCATGCAATAATTAAAAGGCACAACCAATTTTGAATTCAATAGGATTCATATTGAGATTTCAAAAAAACTATGATAATTAATTTTCCAGCAAATATACTGTAGCAATTCCCATTACAACCAAGCCAAATGCTCTAGTTGACAGCATAGATAACAGTTGAATTAATTTAATTTTTCTAAATCCAACAGTGCAAAATGCCTCAAAGTTATTTCAAAGTAGAGATCCATGCAGTGTTTGTATGGTATAAACAATTTTGAATTCAATTGAATTCAAATTTCATTTTTAAAACTCAAAAATTATGCCATCTTCAATAACCGAAGTATGCAAGTGCGATCAACAACCTTTGCTAGCATCCTAAAAAATACAAATGCAAAAATAGAAATCCAATGATAGAGGTCTGAAACACTTGTAAAAGAAAAATTGAAACAAACAAACATGAACAAAAATGGAAGCAACATATAATGGAGAAAACCCATTTCAGTTGAGAAAATTTGCAAGCAGAAGCATAAATATTGAGGACAACATTCGTTCTTTTGAGTATTAAAAATTAACATATAACAATATTGAAACATACTGAAGAAAGTCGAAATCTGAAATAAAATAGATACTTTGTATGAAGACACTTTGAACTTCATAATTCACAATTAAAAAAGCAACACAATTACCAGGCAAAGAATATTCTCGGTGTTTATTTTCAGGGCATAAAATCAATACAATAAGAACACAAAGTCTGCTTATTTTATTGATGGCATTGAATTTTACTACTTACTACATCCACATATATGATTCACTCTGACAGTAAGTTTAGACATTCATATAAGGTATGAAATTTGCTATTTAATGTAACATGTTCACTGATTTGAGTATAGCAGCAATAAACATTAGAAATTTATAATTTCATTGTTAGATGTTTTCATTAAAACAAAAATCCTTAAGTATATATTTGTTTGTGAGTGAGAGTGATGTGTAACCATCCCCAAAAAGTGCTCTATTGGACTGTCATCCCTGAAATGTGTCTTGCTATACATTGCTGTCCTTGTCCCTAAAACGTTGCAGAACATAAATGAAACATTACCAAGCACCAATTTAACTCTAACGTCAAAATATAGGTTGAAAAAAAGGATACCTATTTTTTTTGGATTGATGAAATAGGTGAACATAAACTACTAGTATGTCAGGTTAGGATTTAAGAAATATTAAATTAAAAGAAAATGAACTTGACTACAGGGGAGGCTATGGAGAAGAAGAGTAGTCACTTGACACCAGATTTGCTGCGTGCCCTGGCCTGAGAATAAGCAACACCCTCCCTCACATACACCCTCTGGCCCTTTTAGTTAGTTCTTATATGTATATTTTGTCGCAAATTGCATTGATGATGTCCTTTACTTGCAAGCATTTTATTGCCATTTGATTCTCTTTTGGATTCTTCACAGTTTATGTCTCCTGCTCGTAACAGCTGGCCATTTATTGCATCTTTTGCAGCTATGGCCGCTAATGGATGACAATTTAATGCAAATCTTGTAACTCCAACCATTACATTGTGTCTATTTGATGCCTTCTCTGCTTCTCCAACCATAAAAGTATGTTCATTATTTGTAAATTTTGCTTCTCCAGACATCAAAGGACGACTATTCAGACAAGGCAACTTTCACTTCTTCAACCATTAATAAATAACTATATTGTGCAATTAGAGGATGACTCTATAAAGAAGAAAAATAGATTCTAGTACCTTGCCTGCAACTGAATCCGTGTAATATAAACAATATAAGATTAAATAAATTCAATTTGCATACAAATCATAATGTCTTTATTTTGTATCTTATGTACTAAATAATAAATGTAAATATCTGTGATTCTGCCTAATATCATCATATACCAGGCAGTGCATATGACATTAAATTATTAATAGATGTACCCAATATCATCCTATAACATATGCAAGTTATTACTTTAAGCATTAGTGCGATTCTGCAGATTCTATTATCTATGTGGGAATTGCTTATTAATCTAAATATTTGGTTAATTAAAATTTTAAATGAATTGCGCCTAATACCATTATATGGCATGCAGGGGTTATCCTTGTTCATACATTTTGCACCTAAAATATCACTGTAAGCGTAGTGGCAATCACTGTAAATAGAAACTGTGAGTAGTTCCATCATATAGGAGAATATTCATTATGATTGTAAATATCTGTGTATTTTGGAGCTAAGGTTTCTGTAGGAAGGCATTTGCAAAGCACTTCTGGATAAGTGTGTTTGTCAACTTTTTTAATTCAATTTTTCAAGTGAGATAAAGTAAAGTACGTCATTCAAAACATCAGACTAAAAATAAAAATTGCAGTGATTCAAAATTATTGTGAAAATATTTGTGGTTCTGCCTAATAGCATTATATAGACAGGTAGCAAATATGAGTATAATAAATATATGTGAAAATGTCTCAAATGTATATGTTATGTGCCAAATTATTACTGTCAAAACCTGCGAAATTGCACTTACTATCATCACATAGGTGGTGGGGAGATAAAGTAAAGTACGTCATTCAAAACATCAGACTAGAAACAACAATTGCAGTGATTCAAAAGTATTGTGAAAATATTTGTGGTTCCGCCTAATAGTATTATATAAACGGGTAGCACATATGAGTATAATAAATATCTGTGAAAATGTCTCAAATGTATATGTTATGTGCCAAATTATTATTGTCAGAACCTGCGAAATTGCACTTACTATCATCACATAGGTGGTGGGGAGATAAAGTAAAGTATGTCATTCAAAACATCAGACTAAAAACAACAATTGCAGTGATTCAAAAGTATTGTGAAAATATTTGTGGTTCTGCCTAATAGCATTATATAGATGGGTAGCACATATGAGTATAAATATCTGTGAAAATGTCTCAAATGTATATGTTATGTGCCAAATTATTACTGTAAGAACCTGCGAAATTGCACTTAGTATCATCACATAGGTGGTGGGATTTATTAATATTAAAAACTCTACCTTATACAATTTTACAGTGGATGCAATTTATCACTGTAAGCATTCGTGTAATTCTGCTTGTGAGAGGTAAAACCTTTCATTTAATCATAGATTGACAAATATGGCATAAATTTATCAATGTTGAACAAATGAGATAATCCCTCTCCCTATGAAATTATTGAGCAAGCATAAAGGAAATAACGACATCAAACTAACATAAAATCATAAGCAACATAAGCATGACATTTATTCCTAAACTACTCAAACACCATCTCATAGGGGGATTGGTGCTACTTTGATGTGGAAAGTAGCCCTTTCCCAACCCCTTTTTGATAAGCCGAATGATAAAATGCTATGGATATGGAGATGCTAAATGGACAAGATCAAGTTCTCAAAGAGAATGACCTTGCATCAAGTTGTAAAGATGATGGATTTGTGAAGAGATTGTGAAGATTGTGAAGATTTTGCTTGAGGATGATGCTTGTATTTAAAGATTTTCAAAATGCCAAGTGTTGAAGATGGACCAATGTGGGATAAAAAACAAGCCAATGAGTTGAGGACACTTGTCATCATGTGATTAGTTGATGCATGTGCAAGATTTGGGAAGAGTGCCCAAGAGGGGGAAAATTTGAATTCAAATTTTGCCATAAATGCTGAGAGGGGGACAAGGAAAAACAGCAATAAATGCCCTGTTTGACTTGTCATGTTGAGGGAAAATGATGTTTTAATAAATCAATAAAATTGATTTATTGTGCAAGTGGCTAGGTCTAGATAATGCAAGTGGGATGGGATTAACATTAGATTAGGATTAGATGATGATCATGCTGATTAATGCTGATTAGCTGATTTGACTTTCAAGACTTTGATATTCTGATTTATTTAAATCCAGATGGAAATATGATTTAGGATTTAATTTAAATGGTTTTTGATTTATTTAATTAAGTGGATGATGCAAGATGAAGGTTGAATGCTAAGATTTATTTGATAAATGAACTTATTTAATGAATGGATGAAAGTGATGAATTTGCCTAATGTAAGAGCTAATTTGACCGAATCTGATCGAATGCATAATGTGAATTTTGCATGTCTACATTTTGCCCCTCTTTGAAGCAATGTACTTGTTGCGTTGGTTCAAAGAATAAACTTGCCGCAATCAAAATTAAAAAATTTCATGATTTTTCGGATGCCCCAGCGGAAAGAAGTACACTGGTACATTGCCCCCTCGAGAGATCGAGCGAAAAGATTCGATTTGAGGGTCGATCTCGCGATAAAGAGGTTCAAAATGGGTGGTTATGGATGATGATGCAAAGATGATTTTAAGATGCTTAGAATAACAAATCTATATTATTCTAAACAACTTAAATGATGATATGATATGAGATGGATGAGATGGATGATGTGATATGCTGTGATTATGCAACGGATGATTTATGATATGCTTAGACTAACAGATCTATATTATGATGATGATATGCATGTGAGATGATATGCAAAATACTGATGTTTCCTATTATGTATGATATGAATGATATGTGATACCGACCGTTTGTAGATGCAAAGATGGATGCATGATGGATGCATGACCCGATGCATGATGTTAGTGCGAAATGAGATGATGACAAGAGGATCCAACAAGTCCATGATTGGTCGAGACTTTATTAGAGATGATGATGATAGATGATGATGATGATTTGCTTATCAAGGATTGGGATTTTCAAAGGGTCACTTACTTTATTTTTTGATAACACACCTAAGTACGATGCATCAAGGTATAAGGACCAGGATGGCGTTGTACTTAGTGTGATGGACTTTGACTCAAAAGCGATAGGAGTATTCTTGTTCACACTGACATACGGAAACCTTGCTAGGCTGCACTAACAAAGCAAGTATTCGCCAAGTTATATTACAAGAGGTGTCCAACAAGCAGCAGACAAAGATAATGATCGCTCTCCATTCCTATCTCTCTAAATCCTTCGCTCGATATCATCGAGGTCCTTGGATCGAAGCGCAATAAGATAAATCAAAAGAAAAGATCAAGTACACAAACAAGCCAATGTTCTTCATACCTCTAGCCAAAGGGATTTGTTTTGATAGGATAAGAATCCAAGGTGATATCCATAAATGATGCCTATTGTCGGAACGATATATCCTAGGACATGCATTGTACAGGATGATGATGGTTTGATAAGTTTGATTGATAGGCTAATGATATAAGGTCGACTGGCATGTTTGTGACTGATCAAGAGTTTGATTTTGTGTTCAAGATTTGTTGTTTGCTTTTGATTTTTACGATTGAAGATTGATTTTGCAGACTGCTATGATTGTTTCTATTTGTGTTGCCAAAGGATGAAGGCGATGATCAGTTTATTATGGATGATTGATTATTGCGGGTGCAAGCAAGATGAGATGGATGGATTTTTCAAATATTTGGATGTTTTTGACGTTTTGAAATGTTTTGAGGCTGTTTTTGGATTTTGATGTTTTTCGGATGTTTTTGGGGTTTTGATGTTTTTTGAATGTTTTTGGATTTTTGATGTCTCGGGGGCTGATCGAAGATTAGCCTTGCCTATGTTTAAGCTCAGAGACGACGTAGTTCGGATTCCAATGTTTTTGATGTTTTCTTGATTTTTTGAATGTTTTTTTGGATTTTTGAATATGTTTTGGATGTTTTTGGATTTTTGCATGATTTGGATGTTTTTGATTTTTTGCACGATTTTGACGATTTGGATATGGATGTGTAATGATATCAATGCTTTGTTTATGATTTTTGCTGAAAACCAAGCTAAGGTTGATTGATCGGATCGATGGATTGATGATGATGATAACATTGTTGAGGATACACAACAATGCAAGGATTGATTGGTCAAGATTGATGATGATAACATTGTCAAGGATACATGACAATGCAAGGACTGGATTGATCAGAATTGATAATGATAACATTGTCGAGGATACACGACAATGCAAGGATAGTGTTAAGCAACACAATGATTGGGAAAGATATCCCCAAGATGATGATGTTTTGACTGGACTTTGATTGATCATGATTGATGAAACTTGGTTTCGAACAAAAGATGTTTGGATGATTTGATGTGATGTTTGACGTGCAGCTTAGATGCGACTGATATTGATTGTTGTTTGATGAAAGATGAAGCTTGATAAGGAATGTCTTCTTGTCAAAATATGCCATGGGCGAGTGATTTGGATTTTTGCACAACAGTGGTTTTGACCAATTTGATTTCATGTTTTCCAATGTTCAGATCACCACATAAGCTGGAGGATATAGACCAAGGTTTATTTTCGAAGCAAGATGGATATATCTGCCCCCAATGTCTAGCAATGTATGGAATGCGATGGATGGATGCTCGGATAAGTGTATGGATGGATGGATATGGTAAGCATGCAAAGTATGCCAAGGATTTATCTTGTGATAAGATAAGGTGCTCGAATAACGAATGCGCATTTGGATAATGCTTCATGGCTCAGATAATGCTGCATAGGATAGGATTTAATGAAAACAGCCCATGTCAAGATGTTCACCGTAAGCAAGCGTAAAGTGTACCAAAATTGTATCAAGATCAAGATAACTTGCATGATGGATGCAGATATATGCGAATGGATTGGATCAATGGTTTATGGATGGGTTTATTATGGATAAGATGGATGGAATGCTTGATTTATCATGGATGGGATGAGATGCTCTCAACTGAAGTGGCGCACGTAGATGCTCGATTCCACACATGACGCCTGTTTGCCAGGTTTTCATCATGGTCTTGCCCAAAGCGCCACCGTAGTGGTTTTCACTAGAGGACGATTTTTATCTTTACTATTTTCAATCCTTTTTTTGATTTTTTTGGATTTTTTGCTTTTTTGATTTTTTTGTATTTTTCTGAAAGATTCATGCTGAACCACGGTGGTGTTGGCGTGACGCCGTCATAATGTGCCATCGATATCACCTTGAAGAAGAGCTGCTTTGCTAAGATCACGTGCACTTGAATGCGCTTTGGGATTCTTGATCGCCCGTCGTCTGGGAGTTAACTCGTCTTGGTGCACATGCGTGATAAAGTGCCTTCTGAATCCTTATGATGAAGGGTCATTGCCAATACGGTCAATGTAAGAATTGGATATTATGTGGAGCGTGGATGGAGTGAGTTTAGGGATAAGAGATGGATTGGTTGACAGTTTGGAACCTTTGACTCTCCAAACTTGGGAAGATGAGCAATGATGGGTGGATACGGAAGTGTGCATGGAATTAGGACCAACTGCTTGATACACTTTGTATGTTGCTTGAAAAGCCTGCTTTTGATTTTGCGGACCTCTTTGATGGATACCTTTCCCTCTTTTAGTTTGCCCCACAGTTTCTTTGACTGATGGAGTTTGATAGGGATGATCTTTCTTTGTATTCTTTGGTATCCATGCGTATTTGATTTGTCCATTATGCTTTTCAACTTCTTTTGCTTTGATAACGTTCTTCGTACTTTGATTCAAATATTTCTTTTGACGTTGGTCCCAATTCATGGATGGGGTGATGGGTGGATGAAGATACATGGCGTGGCTGGTTGTAGTATTGACACTAGCTTCATCATAAGGACTCTTCGTGCTCCCTATGTTGATGTTTGCTTGAGATGAAGTTGCCCCCAGTATGGTGATAGTATCACCTTCATGCTTTGATTCTACTTGCTTTGAGATATTTTGTTCAGTAAACGTGCTTTGACAAATGATCACTGTAGATGACATTGTTTCAATTTTTCGCTCTGCTAACTCTGGATTATCCTGTTCTTTCTGACTTGTTTCCTTGAGTGGATAATGTTCGATATCTTTATTCATGATGTCCTCAATCTGAACTTGGGACATGTTTGATCCTGATGTTGACAACTCCATTTGATTGTAGGAGTTAAGAATCTGCTCTTTTTGTGTAACAAAATTTTGTTCTAAATGAAGATCATCTACGTGCCCATCTGTAGAAAGCATCTCATGGGTAGATGGAGGAGTATGGATATGATCATCTTGCATAGATAGGAGAGTGTCCATCAGATTATTGTAGTATCTTGAAGATACAAATTCTTGATCTTGATTAATTTCGAAGTTGCTTTTAACATGCTTTGGATCAAGTTCTTGACATGGGTCAGTTTCAAAGGATGGACTGCTTACAAATGGCTCTTGGATATCTTCATTATGCATGGGAAGTGGCTTAATATCTTCATGATTTTTGAGTGGACTTGGATCAGGTGTTGAGTTGAAGATTCCTTCAATATCGGCAATCATGAGGTCGAAGGATGTCAATATGTCTTGGAAAGGGCCATTGCTAGACCTTGGTGAAAGATTCTGATCATGCTTTGGCATAAATTCTTGAGATATGTCCTCTACCTCATTAGGTGATGTAGATACATTTTCAACATGATCACTGGTCGATGCCTCGTTGGATGAAGCGAAAATATCTTTATTGATGGATAGATTTTGAACATTGTTTTCAACAATTGCAATAGAGAGATTTCTAATGTCTTCAACCATAGGGTCAAATGATGTTGACATTTCTTGAATTGGATCATTGTTGGGTATTGTCGATGTATTTTGATCATGATTGAGAGGTGACTCTTGACATATATTCATTTGATCATTGGATGGAGTAGACACAACTTCAAGGTATTCAATGATGGAGTGATCTTGATCTTTGTTCTCAACAGTTGTTATCTTTTGTGTTTGTGCTCGTGTTGGTTGGGTAGCTTGAGAGGTTTGGGCAATTTGAGAGGATTGTTGCACTTGTTGAGCTTGTGTTGCTTGTTGCATGGCTAGATATTGTTGGTATCCTTTTTGAAAAGCAGCTTGTAATGTCACATTGTATTGGATTGATGTGGTGGAAATTGGTGGTGGTGGGGGTGGTGGTGGATTCGAAATCATGTTGGATGTAGTGACAAGTGTTTGAGATACGCTTGGATTGATTGTGGGGGTTTGAGATGTGATGGGCGTGATAGTGGTGTTTGGAATGATTGAAGGGATAGTGATGGTTGGAATAACTGAGGTGATAGGTCCTTGGGAGACCGTATTTTGATTGGTTGGGATCATCATTGTTGCTTGATTGGATACCATCTGTTGGTGCGATGTCGATGGTATATTCAAAGGATTTGACGTGATGGTTTGATTGACGTTAGTTGGATTGAATTGGGTGGCGTGATTGGTGTTAGGTAAAGGGGGAATCCCTAAACCAAGGAATGATGTAGGTAATGGTGGTGGAAATTTCCCTTGGCGCAATGCCTCAACTATTTCCGCAATTTGATCTTGCCAAATTTGTTCTTGATTTTGATCTTGACTCACTTGAGATAGTTGATTTGGCTTGTGTTCAAGTAGTTTTGGCATGCATGTTTGCAGTTTTTGAATGGGATCATGGGCGAATGGATTTTGGATGACATTTTGATTTGGGATGATGTTCAAATTTGGCATGATAGGATGAACATTGTTGGTATTGGGAATCATTTTTCCAAAGTTTTTCGAGTTAGGATTCATGTTTCGAAAAGTTGCACTTGGTACATCCACATTTGGTTTGTAGGGATTTGGTGGGATGATGTTGCTCGTTTGAAGATTCATGTATTGATTGTTTGATTGGTGGATTTGTTGGTTTGGACTTAGATCTATCATTGGGAAATGTGTTCCAAACTTTGACTTGGGCATACTCACACTTGTTGTACCACTGACATTTGTCGAAGGCAATGATCCCATGCATGGACTTTGATAATTGATAGGCATTGCAAGGCTTTGAAGATTCAACTGATTTGGATTACCCAAGATGTATGGATCAAGTTTATATTCCATGTTCTTCTTGTGTTTTGACCTTGTTATGAAAGTGACCTCTAAGGTTCTTAGGACCAATGACGAGATGGAGGATGAAAGGTGGATGATATGAGTGATGAACGTTTAGGAACTTTGAATCAATGCTAGACTTAGGGATTTTGATTTTGATTGTTTGATGTGGATGATGAACTTGTAAACCCTAAGATGTTGGATGTTATCTTTAGGATGAACTTATTCAAAAGGTTTGCTAATTCAATTAGATGTATGAGAAAGGATGCATTACCACACACCTAATTAAACAATTGACTTTGATTTGGTTTAAGGATGTACCCAAGTCTAGAATGATGTTTGCAAAGATCTAAAGGTGTTTTGGTGAGATGGATTGATGAATGTTTGGAAGATAGATGAAAGTTTTGATGATCCTAAGAGACTTAGAGAGACTTTGTTTACTAGGCCAAGGTATTGAAGAACACACTTTTCTCTAAGAGCAATCAAAAGACCAATATAACCAAGAGATATCAAGCACACGTGTGGGGTCCAATTCGTTATCTTTGCTTAATGAGTACTTTTTACCACAAACACACTCTTTGATTAAGGTTTCAAACTAAGATGTCCAATGTCTAAATTCCTTTTCTTCCCACAAAGTGTTGTGTGGGAGTTCCAAGAAATTGAGGCAAAGGGATTTCCTATTGTTAACCCTAGTTAGAGCAAATGACGATATAAATTCAAGTGATGAGAAACCTCTAAGGACATAATCCCAAGGGAAGGAAACAACACTTAAATTTGTCAAAAGGTATTTGCTCTATCAAAGGGGTTTGAAATTTGCATGATCATGTTTAAGTGTTTGTTTGCAAAATGTTTTCGAATACACACTGTGTTTTCAAACAAAAGAATAATTACAAGCCTATGGATGTGATGAACCAATGTTTGTTGAGTCCGCTTGGACAAGTCCCCATTCATACTACTTTTAGCGGATGGTTAGATGCTTGACCTGGCTCCCCTCCGGCCTCACTTATAAGGGGGCAGCCAATAAGCACCATGAAAACTCCCATGGCATGCTTTCCATCTCTACTAAAGCCGTAAAATTATGGGGCGGCTTCCGAGCGACGTTCGCGCACCAACAAACAGATTAAGGATTTTGTAAATTCTAACACATAGGTTCTAATAAGGACTTTCCGTTAAAACAGGGAGTTGACTGGCGTGGCGGAATTACGCTTCCGGATCCATCTTAGCCGAACCAACCCGGCGTGATTATGGTAGATTTAACCAAATCCTCATTTATATCCAGTGGAAATACTCTTGGCTTTAGAGTGTTACCCGGTTAGTCGTCGCTTGGGTGAGTACTTTTCCCCAAAGCCGAGGCCCTCTAAGATAAACAAAAGCGAGCAAAGACCCTGATGTAACCAGAATTGGTCGCTGATGGCACAAAGAAAGAGAATGTCTGTGAAAATGCCCCACTCGCACGAAGATGTTCATTTTTTTAAGCCAAAATGCAGAAGTGTTTTAAAGCAATAAATGTATTTTGAGTGTTTCTCTTACCTAAGTCCCTTATGGCGCGGAGGATCACGATACTCAAAGACAATCTACCTAAATCAAAACCTTGTTAGTTTGCCCGCCCTTCAAAGCAATTGTGAATTCGTTTTAAGCACCAAATGAAAGATGAAGATTGCTTTGTTTGATTTTAGCCCCAAAATTGAAATCTAGTCAATTTGTAAGGTTCATTTTAATCCAACTTTTGAGAAACAAATAATGATTTAGTTGGCTTAAAACAGAAAATTAAAGCATGAAATGGAAGGCTTTAAGCATTAAAAAATGCTTTGTGAGTTTCAAGTTTGATGCTCCATTCTTCAACTCCAACGCTCGATTCGAATGTCAACCTATGAAATCAAAACAAAAAATGATCATGTGTCACATTTCCTAAGTGATATGATGATTGTAGTTTGATCAAAAGCTAAAAACATGCAAATACCTTAGTTTTAATGTAGAAATCAAGTCATGATAATGGATTTCCCCATGTCCTAAAAAAAAACAATTGAAAGCACTATTTTCCCTAAATTTGTAATAGCGAGTAAGAGCAATCAAAGATTTTCAAAAGGAGCCTATTTTTCACATATGGCTAAAAAAAGAAAAGGGGGCTATGTCTCCTAATTACTACATATGATAATTTCAAATTTCTGCTAATGTCATTCAGAGAAGACAATTTCAAATCTGCATCTCCATATTCGTTGACTTTCAAATCATACTAGCAAAATCAAGGTGCAATCAACATTAGTACAAATAGTGTTTGATGTAGACATGTAAATCACATTCAAATTTGCCTCTTTACTGCCTATTTTTAATGCAGCATTATAAATCACATCACAACTTTCCTCGATTGAAAAGAGACAGAATATTTAATGCAAGCAATAAGGAAGAGATTTAGAATGCCCTAGATTATTCAATCCACACCCGTCCATTAAAGATGAAAAAGATGTAGACAGCGCTGAAAGGTCAATCTCATAAGTAATTGCAGCCTTAGTTTTAGCTTAAAACAAAGAGGAAAGAATTCAAACTCTTCGCGTATGTTAAGAAATCTGTTCAAGATTTCAATGCTTCAAAGGTCCGCAGCATACACTTATCAATGAGCGTTCTCTATCATGCATTGAAGTTTTGTGTCACCTCCAAAGTAACCAACCACTCGGAGTCATCGTAGATAGCTGGAAATTTATTTCAACCACCAACAAACGTTAATGCATGCAATACAGCTGGAGATTTATTTTGAACATCAAATATGTGTCAAGGCTTCAAAAGTTTTTCTTAAAATTAATTGTACTAAATAGTAGGTGTGAAGCCAGCGACCACCAAAGAAAATGCAGATCTCTGAACATGAACAGCCAATTTTGACAACAGGTTTCAAATCAGATGTTATCAATGGCATGCAATGATTGCACAGTTCTCATGGATGAATTCATTAAAGAAATAGAGGAAAATTTTAAGCAAATGTTATGTAGCAGGTACAAAACCAGCGTCCAAATCGGAAGCATAGGGAGGGCGCGCAAACCTTCTTTTGGAAAACTGTTCAAAAAAAGAAAAGGAAATGTTAATCTCATGGGCGCCATAAATGTGAACCCATCACGTGCTTGCTTCCAACGCGACCTCAGAGACAAGAGCCCTCGCATGGTGGACCTTCTGGCGCATTTCAACTGCTTCCTTGCCTCGCAGCCCCAACCTCGTTCGCTTGACACAGACGTGGAGATCAATGTCTTTACCCACTCATTTTCTGCCCGTGCCCCTACTGCGCTGTTGTTTCTTCTTCACCTGTGCTCTTTACTTCTGCTTTCAAACTGACACAGTTGGCTCCACACTTCTGACGTTTCCTTGCTCTCCTCTTCTTAAAGACTCCACCGGCCTCCTTTATTCCTCTGCTGCACTGTGTGCTGAAAATAGTGCTTTGCAAATCTGTCTGTGCGAGAATAGAAGCATAGCGAAGGTATGTTGACTATTGACAGAGCGCTTCACTCAGATGCTATACCATGGAACACAATAATTGTAGGATATACACAGAAAATGGATTTATAGCAAATGTTATTGGCAGGTGTAGGAACGAATTCTGCTGGCGTCCTCCATTTTCACCAATGGCAAATGCAACAATGGTTGAATAATTGCGCGTAAAAAAGTACTTTCCACCTTCCTTTAAATTCCAATCTTCTCTTTCGAATAGCTGCTCATAACCGGCATGCTTCAGCTGCCTGTTGGCCTCATCGACAGCATGGAATGCAGTGGGAGAAGCATTTAAGAAATCAATATAAGCAACTAAAACTTCGCCTTTGAAATACTTATGATATTCTAGCCATATACTGAATAGAGTGCGATTATATTTGTAGAAATTATCTTGTAATATCAGGCCATAATAATAATCCTCTGCACTCTATGTAGCTAGAATAAAAAATGAGGCTACTTCAAAAGTACAGTCTCAATAACTTAAAAGTGCACCAGTGAGATAAATGAGGCAGCGACTTCTTCTTACCTTCTCATTACCAATACTCACACAGAGATGATAACTTTCAATCGCAGATTGGACTAATCTTTTTCTTTCTGAGTATACCCTAGGGTTGCATGCACGCAGCAGTTGGGTATCCTGGGCAGTGACGAGTTTGAGCCTACATATAGCACAATAAAAAACCAAGCTCCAACCACGGTGGGCGCCAAAATGTGAGAGGTAAAACCTTTCATTTAATCATAGATTGACAAATATGGCATAAATTTATCAATGTTGAACAAATGAGATAATCCCTCTCCCTATGAAATTATTGAGCAAGCATAAAGGAAATAACGACATCAAACTAACATAAAATCATAAGCAACATAAACCTTGGCCATTTGTTCTAAACTACTCAAACACCATCTCATGGGGATTGGTGCTGCTGATGTGGAAAGTAGCCCTTTCCCAACCCCTTTTGATAAGCCGAATGATAAATGCTATGGATATGGAGATGCTAAATGGACAAGATCAAGTTCTGAGAATGACCTTGCATCAAAGTTGTAAAGATGATGGATTTATTGAAGAAGAGATTGTGAAGATTGTGAAGATTTTGCTTGAGGATGATCTTGTATTTAAAAAGATTTTCAAAATGCCAAGTGTTGAAGATGGACCAATGTGGGATAAAAACAAGCCAATGAGTTGAGGACACTTGTCATCATGTGATTAGATTGATGCATGTGCAAGATTTGGGAAAAGTGCTAGAGGAAAATTTAATTCAAATTTTTGCCATAAATCTTTGAGAGGGGGACAAGGAAAAACAGCAATAAATGCCCTGTTTGACTTGTCATGTTGAGGGAAAATGATGTTTTAATAAATCAATAAAATTGATTTATTGTGCAAGTGGCTAGGTCTAGATAATGCAAGTGGGATGTGATTAACATTAGATTAGGATTAGATGATGATCATGCTGATTAATGCTGATTAGCTGATTTGACTTTCAAGACTTTGATATTCTGATTTATTTAAATCAGAAAAGGATGGAAAATGATTTAAGATTTGATTTAAATGGCTTTTTGATTTATTTAATTAAGTGGATGATGCAAGATGAAGGTTGAATGCTAAGATTTATTTGATAAATGAACTTATTTAATGAATGGATGAAAGTGATGAATTTGCCTAATGTAAGAGCTAATTTGACCGAATCTGATCGAATGCATAATGTGAATTTTGCATGTCTACACTGCTTAATCTCATTGTATATTCGAGCAACACTTACGGTTGTAAATATCCATGAAATTGTGCCCTAATATCATGGCTGGTAGGACAGGGATTATTACCATATATAAATTCTGTATTATCAAATTGTTTATATGGACAGTCATTATGACTATAAATATCTGCATTTTGGATCTAAGTTTTGTGCAGTAAGAGATTTTCACAATACACTTGAAATGTCAGAACAAAACGAATAAATGCAATTATTCAAACATACCATGAAATATCTATATAGTTATGTCTATCATCCTTATATAGGCAGGGAGCACTTATGATTATAAATATCTCTGAGATTCTGCTTGATACATTATATGGTGAGCAATATCCTTGCTGCAAATAGATTTTGCACCTACTTTCAACAGATAGGCAGGCAGTCATTATGACTTTAAATACAAGGTCAAATATAATTTATGCATGCCCTAATCTTTGCAGTCAATGTGAGCATTTCTTTATGAGATTTACATTAGCTTGATTCCACATGGCCAAAGTCTACAACAGTCTAGAACAATCAACCAGAGGATTTACCACAAATTTCAAAACTAATGTATGGACATTGGACAACAAAAATACATTGGCAATGGGGGCTAAAAATAGCTTGCAAATTTACCTTGCAACTCACTAGTAAATATCAACATGCATCGACTGGAGAAAATTTAATCCTTGTCATGTAGTCCCCATTTCAAGAAATGCAACCACAGAGTATATAGAAAAGATACAAACACATATACCGAATGGAAAGCACCAAGTAGAACTTAACAGTCAGAACCCTTAAAATTTTATATTTCAAGTAAAGAGAATATGCGCCTCATTGAGAAACAGCCACATAATACAAAGACACAGTTAGAGCACTAGTTGGGACCCCTTCAAGGCAATAGTTATACAAAGGAAAACAAAGTAAGAAACATACTAAACAAAAGTAATGACAAATTGAACGTGATGTACAGAGGGAAACAGAGTAAGAAACATACTTAATAAGAGTTTTTAATAAATTGTATTGGCACATTATCTTCCTCATCTTTTATGTATAGTTTGCAGACATTCGAAATGGTTCTACATGACAAATTCTTTGATACATCAAAAAACTCCTTGAAATTATTACTTCTTAAAAATAGAGAGCTTGCAGTTTAAGATACTGAGAAATTATCATTTTTTTCCAATTATGATCTGAAAGCTAAAAATAGTCATTCAAATAAAGGAAAAAAATAACAAAGTCAATTAATATGCCAGCTCAAAAATTAGCCTCAAAACAATAAAAGTAAATGAGGACTACAACCTGCTTGAAGTCTTTCCCAAAATTTGAATCAACAATAAACCATTAATGATAAGAAACAATGAGCAACTCTCTAATTGTTCAATTCCTATTGTGTATGTGTGCTAAGACTTATCTGTCTTTGCAGCTGCTGTTGCAGCCTGTCCGCGCAGACGACCAGTTCTCCTAGCAGCAATAAGACCAACTTTTTGTCCTGTGGGAGTATCACGACGCACGGTACTGGCATGCCCAATGTGTCGATGGTTACCACCACCATGAGGGTGCTCAACAGGGTTCATCGCCACACCAGGAACCTTGGGCCAACAGTTTCTTTTGACCCTATATTTGTGATATGCATTTCCAGCTTTCAACATAGGCTTTTATGTCCTTCCGCCACTAGCTGCTTGTCCAAATCATGGCTCTGCAACTACTTCCAACACAATCTTCTTAGGTATAGATGGAATTTTTACCCTGAAAGTGCCATTATCAGGGTTGTGACGGACAACGATGCCATAATTTCTAGAAGCCCTGGCAAAGGAGACACGATCACCAACATGCTACTCCATGTTGCAAAACACAGCGCCCTCGGGAATATATCTCAAAGGCAAGACATTCCCCACAGTCAGATTGGCCTTCTTACCATAGTAAATAAACTGGCCAGTATACATACCCTTGGTGGCGATGAATAGCTCCTTCTGCTCCTTGTAACGGAAGGGATGCCTGAAATTAACACGGCAGAGGGAGGTGCCACGCCCTGGGTCGTGAATAACTTCTGTAACAATGCCCTTCACTACCCATTTCGCTCGCTGTAGTCTAAACTGCGAAAGCGCGCAGGCCCTTTCTGTTCTGTGTGTGGGATTTGAGCACGGAACCAACTCCCTTCCTCTGCACTCTGATCACACGACCCGTTTTCAAGCTAGCTCCAGACAGTTATCCAAGAAGGTATTACTACAAAATTTCATTTTGCACAGGCCACGAGTGAACGCCTCTTCCTCTCCAAACCCTCGTCCTTCCTACCCTACGCCGCCTGATAAGAATGGCATATTTGTTATTATTGCTATTTTTCTGGCTGCTCGTAGCCCAATAGATGAAAGGTCTTGGTGTGTCCTGGTTTGTAGTTGCAAAGCAGTTCTAGTTGAAGCATTAATTTGGATCAAAAAATATATGCAAAAATCCAATACCAGCAAGGGAAAACAAATAATCGAGCATTGATTAAGAAATAATCTATAAAGTCAAACATACAAGCACATTTGTTTGATGTGTATGTGTACCCCTGCTAATGCTTGAAAAAATTGGAGCTAATTTCAGTTCACAGTCCATTAGGGTAGTGACAAGAGTGACACTTGACAAAAATTCACTACCTTTTATCTTTTCGAAGATGTTCATACCCTATTTTAGACTAGAGATTCATGCAATAATTAAAAGGCACAACCAATTTTGAATTCAATAGGATTCATATTGAGATTTCAAAAAAACTATGATAATTAATTTTCCAGCAAATATACTATAGCAATTCCCATTACAACCAAGCCAAATGCTCTAGTTGACAGCATAGATAACAGTTGAATTAATTTAATTTTTCTAAATCCAACAGCGCAAAATGCCTCAAAGTTATTTCAAAGTAGAGATCCATGCAGTGTTTGTATGGTATAAACAATTTTGAATTCAATTGAATTCAAATTTCATTTTTAAAACTCAAAAATTATGCCATCTTCAATAACCGAAGTATGCAAGTGCGATCAACAACCTTTGCTAGCATCCTAAAAAATACAAATGCAAAAATAGAAATCCAATGATAGAGGTCTGAAACACTTGTAAAAGAAAAATTGAAACAAACAAACATGAACAAAAATGGAAGCAACATATAATGGAGAAAACCCATTTCAGTTGAGAAAATTTGCAAGCAGAAGCATAAATATTGAGGACAACATTCGTTCTTTTGAGTATTAAAAATTAACATATAACAATATTGAAACATACTGAAGAAAGTCGAAATCTGAAATAAAATAGATACTTTGTATGAAGACACTTTGAACTTCATAATTCACAATTAACAAACAACACAATTACCAGGCAAAGAATATTCTCGGTGTTTATTTGCAGGGCATAAAGTCAATACAATAAGAACACAAAGTCTGCTTATTTTATTGATGGCATTGAATTACTACTTACTGCATCCACATATATGATTCACTCTGACACTAAGTTTAGACATTCATATAAGGTATGAAATTTTCTATTCAATGTAACACGTTCACTTATTTGAGTATAGCAGCAATAAACATTAGAAATTTATAATTTCATTGTTAGATGTTTCCATTACAACAAAAATCCTTAAGTATATATTTGTTTGTGAGTGAGAGTGATGTGTAACCATCCCCAAAAAGTGCTCAGTTGGACTGTCGTCCCTAAAATGTGTCATGCTATACCTTGCTGTCCTTGTCCCTGAAACGTTGCGGAACATAAATGAAAACATTAACAAGCACCAATTTAACTCTAACATCAAAATATAGGCTGAAAAGCAGGATACCTATGTTTTCTGGATTGATGAAATAGGTGAACATAAACTACTGGTATGTTAGGTTAGGATTGAAGAAATATTAAATTAAAAAAAAATGAACTTGACTACAGGGGAGGCTATGGAGAAGAAGAGTAGTCACCTGACACCAGATTTGCTGCGTGCCTTGGCCTGAGAATAAGCAACACCCTCCCTCACATACACCCTCTGGCCCATTTAGTTAGTTCTTATATGTATATTTTATCACAAATTGCATTGATGATGTCCTTTACTTGCAAGCATTTTATTGCCATTTGATTCTCTTTTGCATTCTTCACAGTTTATGTCTCCTGCCTGTAACAGCTGGCCATTTATTGCATCTTTTGCAGCTATGGCCGCTAATGGATGACAATTTGATGCAAATCTTGTAACTCCAGCCATTACATTGTGTCTATTTGATGCCTTCTCTGCTTCTCCAACCATTAAAGTATGTTCATTATTTGTAAATTTTGCTTCTCCAGACATCAAAGGATGACTATTCAGACAAGGCAACTTTCACTTCTTCAGCCATTAATAAATAACTATATTGTGCAATTAGAGGATGACTCTGTAAAGAAGAAAAACACATTCTAGTACCTTGCCTGCAACTGAAGCTGTGTAATATAAACAATATAAGATTAAATAAATTCAATTTGCATACAAATCATAATGTCTTTATTTTGTATCTTATGTACTAAATAATAACTGTAAATATCTGTGTCATTGTGCCTAATATCATCATATACCAGGTAGTGCATATGACATTAAATTATTAATAGATGTACCCAATATCATCCTATAACATATGCAAGTTATTACTTTAAGCATTAGTGCGATTCTGCAGATTCTGTTATCTATGTGGGAATTGCTTATAAATCTAAATATTTGGTTAATTAAAATTTTAAATGAATTGCGCCTAATACCATTATATGGCAAGCAGGGGTTATCCTTGTTCATACATTTTGCACCTAAAATATCATTGTAAGCGTAGTGGCAATCACTGTAAATAGAAATTGTGAGTAGTTCCATCATATAGGAGGATATTCATTATGACTGTAAATATCTGTGTATTTTGGAGCTAAGGTTTCTGCGGGAAGGCATTTGCAAAGCACTTCTGGATAAGTGTGTTTGTCAACTTTTTTAATTCAATTTTTCAAGTGATATAAAGTAAAGTACGTCATTCAAAACATCAGACTAAAAACAACAATTGCAGTGATTCAAAATTATTGTGAAAATATTTGTGGTTCTACCTAATAGCATTATATAGACGGGTAGCACATATGAGTATAATAAATATCTGTGAAAAGGTCTCAAATGTATATGTTATGTGCCAAATTATTACTGTCAGAACCTGCGAAATTGCACTTACTATCATCACATAGGTGGTGGGGAGATAAAGTAAAGTACGTCATTCAAAACATCAAACTAAAAACAACAATTGCAGTGATTCAAAAGTATTGTGAAAATATTTGTGGTTCTGCCTAATAGTATTATATAAACAGGTAGCACATATGAGTATAATAAATATCTGTGAAAATGTCTCAAATGTATATGTTATGTGCCAAATTATTACTGTCAGAACCTGCGAAATTGCACTTACTATCATCACATAGGTGGTGGGGAGATAAAGTAAAGTACGTCATTCAAAACATCAGACTAAAAACAACAATTGCAGTGATACAAAAGTATTGTGAAAATATTTGTGGTTCTGCCTAATAGCATTATATAGATGGGTAGCACATATGAGTATAAATATCTGTGAAAATGTCTCAAATGTATATGTTATGTGCCAAATTATTACTGTAAGAACCTGCGAAATTGCACATAGTATCATCACATAGGTGGTGTGATTTATTAATATTAAAAACTCTACCTTATACAATTTTACAATGGATGCAATTTATCACTGTAAGCATCCGTGTAATTCTTCTTAATCTCATTGTATATTCAAGCAACACTTACGGTTGTAAATATCAATGAAATTGTGCCCTAATATCATGGCTGGCAGGACAGGGATTATTACCATATATAAATTATGTATTATCAAATTGTTTATATGGACAGTCATTATGACTATAAATATTTGCATTTTTGATCTAAGTTTTGTGCAGTAAGAGATTTTCACAATACACTTGAAATGTCAGAACAAAACGAACAAATGCAATTATTCAAACATACCATGAAATATCTATATAGTTATGTCTATCATCCTTAAATAGGCAGGGAGCACTTATGATTATAAATATCTCTGAGATTCTGCTTGATACATTATATGGTGAGCAATATCCTCGTTGCGAATAGATTTTGCACCTACTTTCAACAGATAGGCAGGCAGTCATTATGACTTTAAATACAAGGTCAAATATAATTTATGCATGCCCTAATCTTTGCAGTCAATGTGAGCATTTCTTTACGAGATTTTATTAAACAGTTCACATGGCCAAAGTCTACAACAGTCTAGAACAATCAACCAGAGGATTTACCACAAATTTCAAAACTAATGTATGGACATTGGACAACAAAAATACATTGGCAATGGGGGCTAAAAATAGCTTGCAAATTTACCTTGCAACTCACTAGTAAATATCAACATGCATCGACTGGAGAAAATTTAATCCTTGTCATGTAGTCCCCATTTCAAGAAATGCAACCACAGAGTATATAGAAAAGATACAAACACATATACCGAATGGAAAGCACCGGGTAGAACTTAACAGTCAGAACCCTTAAAATTTTATATTTCAAGTAAAGAGAATATGCGCCTCATTGAGAAACAGCCACATAATACAAAGACATAGTTAGAGCACCAGTTGGGACCCCTTCAAGGCAATAGTTATACAAAGGGAAACAAAGTAAGAAACATACTAAACAAAAGTAATGACAAATTGAACGTGATGTACAGAGGGAAACAGAGTAAGAAACATAATAAGAGTTGTTAATAAATTGTATTGGCACATTATCTTCCTCATCTTTTATGTATAGTTTGCAGACATTCGAAATGGTTCCACATGACAAATTCTTTGATACATCAAAAAACTCCTTGAAATTATTACTTCTTAAAAATAGAGAGCTTGCAGTTTAAGATATTGAGAAATTATCATTTTTTTTCCAATTAAGATCTGAAAGCTAAAAGCAGTCATTCAAATAAAGGAAAAAAATAACAAAGTCAATTAATATGACAGCTCAAAAATTAGCCTCAAAACGATAAAAGTAAACGAGGATTACAACCTTGCTTGAAGTCTTTCCCAAAATTTGAATCAACAATAAACCATTAATGATAAGAAACAATGAGCAACTCTCTAATTGTTCAATTCCTATTGTGTACGTGTGCTAAGCCTTATCTGTCTTTGCAGCTGCTGTTGCAGCCTGTCCGCGCAGACGACCAGTTCTCCTAGCAGCAATGAGACCAACTTTTTGTCCTGTGGGAGCATCACGACGCACGGTACTGGCATGCCCAATGTGTCGATGGTTACCACCACCATGAGGGTGCTCAACAGGGTTCATCGCCACACCACGAACCTTGGGCCAACAGTTTCTTTTGACCCTATATTTGTGATACGCATTTCCAGCTTTCAACA
>VDFB02049217.1:23747178-23787466 GCA_007258455.2 Sequoia sempervirens
TGTATCCTCAAACCCTCTTCATAATTAAGTCATAATGGTGCTGATCAGGGGAACGATGATAGGATGCCTCACTGGGTACCCCACCCATATGGATGGCAATGGCCACATGGGCCAAGGGGGGTATACTGCCCTTGGGCCTAGGATAGAGGGTTTCGAGGGCACCCTATCAGGCCATTATGACCAAGGTTGAATGAACTAGAGCATCTAAGAAATTCAATGTATTTTATTATGACGTTATCTCTATTTATCTCTATTCATAAATGGCTTATAACATATTTGCAAGTCTAAACAAGTAGTTGTATCTCTAACCATGCTCTCTTGATTTTCTTATATATATATATGTTAATTAATATTATCTTGTAAATATTCTCTACCTTTGTTTTGCATGGGTTCACTCACACTACAAACATTCCCAAACTCCAAGGTAATCACTCAAGATCAATAGATTAGGGCAGATTTAGGGTTATCCCAAAAAGGGGACATTACATGTTTTGAGGATACCTTTGTGTTTGCTGCACACAACAGAGTGCAAAAGTGTTTGGCCATCTAATGTTCTCTTGTCGTACTCTGAAGATGTCCTAGGCAAAAGTTTCGTAAGGATTTCCTTATGGCCTCCCTCTATAGCTTTGAACAATGCAGTCTCGCCAACATCATTGGTCATATTTACCAGATCGCTGTCATGCTCCAATAAAACCTTCATTACTTGGTAACATCCTCCAATTGCGGCTTCATGAAAGGTTGCATTACCTTCTTTATTTGTAACCCTTAGAAAGTCACCGCTGATACTAGCCTCTATATCACGATTCATCATCTGAATCAGCATTTCAACATCTTGTGCAGAACTATGCAATGCTACCCATCCAACGCATAATCCACCGCTGGCTCGGTTGGCAGCCTCTATATCATGAATCATCTGAATCAGTTTTTTCACAACTCCTACATGACCATGATATGCTGCGAGATGAAGTGTTGTATTCCTTGGGGGTGTAACCTCTTGGAGAATGTTGAGCGTGTTAACTTGCAAGTTTTTAAGCTTCTTAATGTCCCCTAAGATAGCAGCTGCATATAGTTTGGTATCCATCCGTTGCGAGATATCAATGGTGGATATGGGTCAACTCGGAGAGGATTCCAATACATCCATAACACACAATAAACCCTTTTTTAGAGACTCACCCACAAGCAGAACTGCTTTTAAAGATTCCACTATATTATTTGGTTGATTCAGCGAATTTGTAGGTAAACAACAAAGAAATGTGTTTGAAGAGGAGAGGTTTTCCAGTCAAACACAATTTTGCAGAAGGTACACTTTTAACCATAAAATTGGTACACATAATATCACAGCGCTTTCCTGGAAACATCCCAAAAGCAAAGCATTTAGTGGCATACCCTTCAACATAATATCACAACGCTATCCTGGAAACATCCCAAAAGCAAAGATTTTTAGTTGCATACTCTTCAACACGTACGTCAATAATCATTAAACATTATTAGTGTAGGCCTATAATTGAAAACACACAATAAGTCCTCCCAAGAGGAAAAAAAGGAATTTATTTACCTGTGATATGTGAGCAAGAAAAAAAGTTTGATAAATAAAAGATTGTAACAAAATTTTGATCATTCAACAACAGATCATAAGCATCAGTCACACCAACTACTAGAGAAAATAGTCCAAAAGAGTCCAAGTTGGGGGAAATTGTTGATGCTATCCCGTGAAGGAAAATATTTTTTTTGGCAACATATAAGTACAGTTAACGGAGGGAAGAAATGGCTCCCAATGAAGCAATACAATTTTCTGAATTTGTTAATATTGGCACATAAATTTGATCTTTGCTTTAGTTTTCTTACTGCTCGTGATTTAATCTAAATTCACAGAAACAAAAAGCATGAGATTCTGCATTTTTCTTATGGTCAAAACGTCATGAAGATCGTACTTATACATGCTTAAATTCAATGTTAAGAATAGCCTAAAAACATGAGGCACAAGTCTTTTGATCCTTTCATAAGGTTTTCCATTCTCATAAAGCAGTTTGCTCTGTTTTTATAACGTTCAATTGACCGATCTTTTTTGTAGTGGAGAGAAATCAAATAAAAGAAAATAATAATAAAAAAATGAAAAAAATATAAATTTATAGTCTTTGTAACAATGCAACTATCCTTTCATCTCTTCATGTAGATCAGTTCTCCTTCCACACCTTTCCTAGGTGATTAATAGTGGAGATAAGGCTCTTTTCTAGGATGATGCCTGGAATGGTCACAAACCTCTTTGCCAACTTGGGGATTGGAGTCAAATTGAATCAAAATTAAAAGCTACTTGGGGTCACAAAGTTAGAGATTATCTTGAAACGGATCCTTCAAATCCTGGTTCTTGCAAATGGAAAAACTTTGATTTTCTTCAGGTTCCATCTCAAATCAAAGTTTCATTAAAATCAAAACTAGATAAGAGACAAGTTTTTTTGTCAAAGCAGTAGGATGAAATAATTTGGACAAAATCCAAATCTGGTCTGTACAATGTTAAAGATGGATATACATCTCTTGTTAATATGAATCATAGAATGTCCATCCCTTTGAAACTTTGATGGGGCCTCATGTTCTTCCAAAGGCTGGTGCTTTTGCATGGCTACCAACAAAGACAGAATCTTTAACTTGCATGAGGGCTGGACAGATTGGGGAATCATGCCAAATCTTTTCCCTGTGTAATGTGTGGAATTCCCTAGAATCTAATCGGACCATCTCTTTCTATACATGAATTTGTTCAAAGTTGTTGGTTTTGGCCCTTAATCAGCTTGGCTGGTCTAGCCCTTGCATTGCTCTCTTTGCATCTTCACTTTCTATCTTGGCCGTTGTTCTCCTCCTTCAACATTCTCTCCTATTTGGGATATAAGTCCCTCCATCATAATATGGAACATTTGGCTAGAAAGAAATAATAGAATTTTCAAGAAGAAAACTTCCACACTTCTTCAAATAATTCAGAAAATTGAAGTATCAATCTCGAAAGTTACTAATTCTGCTTTGTTTAAGAAATCTTCCTCAAACAGATCCTTTACTAAATGGGATTCTTTTATTTTAAAATCATGGAATCTTTTAAAACTTCCTAAGGCGGGCTCGGTTAATCACATGAATCCACTAGTTAAAAGGAAGACTTCTTCTTGAACTCCTCCTCCCTTTCGCTTCATCAAATTAAATTTTGATGGAGCTTCTAGGGGTAATCAGGGGAAGTCTAGTATTGCAGTGGTCTTAAGAGATTGGAATGGAAACTTCATTAAAGCAGCATGCGAGCAAATTCCGAAGGGCTCAAACAATGTGGCAGAATTTAGACCTTTGAGTCTTGGACTCAAACTTGCTAATAAACTTTCAATTTCCTAGCTCTCTATTGAAGGTGATTCTATGATAGCAATCATGGCTTTAAAAAATAGGGTCTCTTCTTCATGGAATTTAAAATATATTCTAGATTTCATACTTGTTCAACTGGAAAAAATTTCAAAATTTACAATTGCACATTGTTTTAGAGAATCCAATGTTATGGCCAATTTATTGGCTAACAAAGCGATTGATGAAAATCTCCCCCCCCCAATGAATTCTCGCCTGAAGAATGTAGGTTATTATCCCAAGATTTGCAACAGCCTTAAGGGGTTAATATAATTTGGCATGATATATTGATGATCAATTTAATGTTGTCATTTTGTATTTTAAAATATGGGAATTGTATCGCCTGCCTAAGTAATCACTACCTTTGACTTCATATTATTTTTAATGAGGGACTTTATCGACTCCCTAAGCAATCACTGGCCCCCTCATCAAATATTTCTGTCTTGGATATTGTAATGGCATACTTTTTTTGATCATCCTCAAAGGTTCTATCAACATGAATTTCTCCAGGCACGTGTGATTCTTACCATTTCCAAGATGAAGTTACTCAACGGTTCCTCTGTTGTTTTATTCTTTTGATTTGTCCTCCATTTGGACATTCACTTGGCATATTTTGAAGTTTTAATTGTCGCATTTATGTCTCCTTCCATGCTACCTGTCTTGGCTTTGGCAGCAGTCCAAAAATTTGGGGGCTGGGCCATATTGTTAAAAATATGTGAACAGATTAAATGCACAGAGAATTAAATCAAAAACAGACAAAATAACACAGCATGTACCCTGGGAAAACCCTCCTCTTGAGGGAGAAAAACCCAGCAACAAAGATCTCTCTTATATATATGAAGCAACAGTGGCAATCTTTACAAATTACAATGTGGTCTAACTCAAGACCAATATGCAGTACCTGGTAATGAATAAAACACAGATAAGAACCTTTAGATCACACCTGGCACTGGCAGAATACAGAGTTGACAAGGTTCGCTTTGCACTGGAAAATCAACACTGTGCAGTGTTCGCACTTGCTTGTTGAACTTATCTCTCCGACAGGCTCGCACTTGATGAATGTCACTGGTCTGATAAGTTCAATGATAAGCCTCTAACAAGTTCACACTTTGCCGATCTGGTGAATTCGATGATGAGCCTCGGATAAGTTCGCATTAAACAATATTGTATCTATGCTTAGATCACAACCAGATTCGCATGAGATCAACAGCTGTGATTGCGCTGAGATCAAACTTCAGTATGACTTGAACTAGTAAATTCGCTGATCAACTTTCGCACTAGTCTTAGCAGAGTACGCACTCAAGAATATGTTTTACTGATCTGTTTCTTCGATGCATTGAACAAAGGATGGACAACCTGAATTCGCACTGAAATATCAGTTGTATTCGCACTTTTTGGTCTCTGATCTGTACGCACTTGAGTAAGCGATTAGACTGAACAAGGATGATGAGCATGGACGAATCACAGTCAGAAGTGGGAGAGACGCATCCCTTCATAACCTTTATGTCGGCCTTTATAAAATCGCGTCTATTCTTTATTGAAGTCGGCCTTGATAAGTGTTCACACCTCTTCACAAGAGGTCGGCCACCTTGTGAATATCCTTTAATAATAGTCGGCTTCAGTTAAATATGTTCTAATAAAAATCAACTTGATTTCTTTTATGTCGGCCATGAGATGAACATAATACAAGACAATGAATGTAAATTGAATAGCCAACAGCTATCTTCAATTTACGTCTTCCAAGAAAATGCTGAGCTGGAAGGAGCTACCGAAGCTGCTAATACATTAACAAATATGGTATGGATTCTTTTTGTTTTTCTAGCGCCCGGCCATGAGCTTCTAATCTTGTATTTCGACTTTGGAGAAAGTTTTTTATTAGTGGATGCTCTGTTATTCACAATCTCCAACAATTTCCTTCATTTCCAAGAACAACACTTGGCACAATGATTTGGCTGGAGAGTACCCATCCTTCGTGGCTCATTTATTGCATTTTCTCTCCGAGAAAAGTTAAATTCTCCATCTTGCCATGGCAGTTTCTATTCTCTGCTCTACTCTATGTTCGTTTTCCTATAGTATATTGTGTTGTTTGTTCTGGGTTGTCAAATGGTCAACTTATTCAAGGTCTTGGTGCCTCCCCGTTTCCATGAAGTGAGGATTGAAATACCCTGCACAGAGGAAAAATTAACAAGAGCATTCTCATTTGAATGCAAGCAAGTTTTTGATTCGATACAATTTGTGTTGGGTTTCAACTGGCTGGAAATGCACACCTCAGTTCTGCCATATTAAATGGCCTCTTGCTTCATCTCCAATCTGATGGACATCTTATGTGATACGAAGATGGTTAAGTTTTTAGCAGGCACTTATTTGTTGCCCCACGTCTGCCCACTTTCTTCTCTTCAACAAGCGTTGGAACGATATGATATTTTGCAAGGCTCTTGTCTGGTTGGTGCTGTAATTAGCAGGCAACATCTTCTTACTGACTACCGCCTGTCTAAACTTCTTTCCGCAATGTCTTATGGTTTATTAAGTGGTAACAATAGTGAATTCATGGTTCGATTGAGACTCTTTTCCCAGCAATACAGAAATTCTGTTAGTGACCCAATCTACATGTTATTCAAAGCTATTCATCTTTTGATCCAACATGCTATTGTGGAGCCACATGAAGAACCCCACTTCCCTCCACCTTCTGATATTGCTTCATTTGAAGGAAGCACTACTTGAGTTAGTTCTTCTTTCTTCTCAAATTTTGATCATGTTTGATACTCTTTTTATGATGGGATCTCTCTAGTTGGAAGAATTTTGTTTCTTGGTATCTTGTTGCAGATCTTCTATACTTCAATTCAGAATCTTTCTGGTCTAGCATGGTTGCTTTGGTGTGTTGGTCAGATCATGGGCTCCCTCTCTTCGGCCTCAAGTTTTCTTTCTTTCTTCTCTTATTGCAATTCCCAGGATTTTGATTTTTTCCTGGCTGGTTCTACTCGTTCTCTTGTAATGGCCTTTTTGGCCCGAACTATAATTTTGAGTTGTTTCTTTCTGGCAACTCATCGTTTTATGTAATACTTTCTTTTATTAATATATTTCCTGGCTTTGCCACCTTTACCCAAAAAAACAAAACAATGCAACTATCCTAAATAATAAAAGTAGTCCACACAACCAAAAAATCAATCTAACAATAAGTGTCGGGAAATTTTCGTTCATTCATTCAGAACATACCTCTGGAAATCCTTGCCTTGAAGTATTCGTATCCATTTGCAGGCAAACTTCAATGAAATATGTAAATTTTAATGAGCAGATTAATACACAGAAAATTAATTCAAAAATCAGACACAGCAACACAGCAGATACCCTGGGAAAACCCTCCACTTGAGGGAGAAAAACCCAGCAACAAAGATCTCTCTTGTATATATAAATACAGGCAACAATTCTCTTTACAAATAGGCCAATAACAAGGCCAATCTTCAGCACCTAACACAAGATGCAATAGCAGATAATAATCTGCACTTCTTTGATAACTAATTCTGCCCTTGAATAAATTCGCAATCTGCTCTTAAGGAAATTCGCACTTGAATGGAAGTGAATCGAACTTGATGATTACAAATGGTAAAGTGAACTCCTATATATACAAATTGAAGAGACGCCTCCTTCTTTAAAGCAAGTCGGCTAAACAATATATATCTCTTATAAAATAGATGTGACCAATAAATGGTAAGTCGTCCTCATATGAAGTCGCGCCAATGATGAAGGGAGGTCGGCCTTGGATGAAGACATGTCTCTTTATTCCTTTAATAAATTCGAGCCATATATATAAATTAAATAGCCTCATGGCTATCATTTAATTTATCAAGCTGGAATATTAAATCGACGCTGTATGTTATCATTAACAAAATATGGATGAAATATGGGCGTACATCAACAATGTGTTTGAAATCATGGGTACAATTTTGCAAGTGGAAACTCAAAGTCGAATGGAACTTCAATTTCTGAGAGTCTATACGCAATCCTTCACAATCCCCCAACGTTAGAGCTAATAAAATTGCCTTTCAGATGGATATCAAAAATGCATGAAACGATGTGTTCTTGCAGGTTATATTAATGAAATGGTGTCCTCCGGCCTGTTCAATGAACAACAGAATTTCCTTTTGTGTTTCCACCAGAATTTTGGGAAACTCTCCATTTCTATTTGCATTATGCATCTTCATGAAGAACTTAGGTAGAAAAAAGAAAGAAAGAAAGAACACATGGCATAGAAAGGGAATTAAAAAAAGAAAGAACGCATGACACAGAAAGGGAATTAAATACGGATCCAAGTATATGCCCATATCTATGTCCTAACAAAAATATTGGAAAGGAAAATATAAATTTACAGTCTCTGTAACAATGCAACTATTCAGAATAATAAAGATAGTCACTATCTAACACATATAAAAATCATAATAACATAAAATGTCTGTACCACTTACCAGTGTTCTCTTTCCAATTCCGTCCATTCTAAGAAACAACGGCATCCAGGTAAATTTATCAATCATTCTGCTCAAACAATTACACCCAGTTAATGTAACTACTATAACAAAAACAATAAAAATTCTTTAGAAAAACAGGGCATAACACAAAAAGCAATGCAAAAAACAAAAGAAGAAAGAGTTAAATATAAGCAGCTTCCAACCTGGTTGCTGCATTTTGGGACATTTTCATGTTGAAACAGTAACATTTATACAGCATTGCATTACATCCCCTTCTTTTAATCACAAGCTCAGAACATAACTGCAGCTGGGCCAAATAAAGTGTTAGAATGTATTCGCCTTTTGGATTATCTAATGCCTAGACATGGAATGCATCTCCTTACAGAAAAAAACCAACTCGTCACCTTGTCCCCATATTTCTCCATTGACTGGAGAGGTAGCCGAAGCAATCCGATCGCTTCCTCACATCTTCAAAACGACCATGGCACTCAAAACAAACCCTCGGTTTTTCCTCACCCTAAACCCGCCCAAGATAAGAATCGGCAATATGTACCCTAACAGAGAAGTGTGGAGAATGCGATTTCTAGGGTTTTGACTTAGGAATGTTCAGACGTGTAAGGTACCGGTGCATTCGAGAAACTTTACAGACGGGCAAGGTGCGGATTAAAGGGCAGAACGAACGGATTATCTCTGGGCAAAGGCTATCCAGCCCAAAAAAACGGCACTGGCTATCCAGCCTACAAATGGCATGGAGGAAGCCATGCCCATGGCATGCTGCATCCGGAGAGGGCCCGTCCAATCCTGCAGCAGTTGTCAGAGTGTGTACTTTATGTCAGGTCAAAATAAATTTAATTTTTTCGTGGAAGGTGAATTTTTTTATTTTGTTTTACTTAATATTTTCCTGCAAATATCTTGTTTGCAGACCATCTCTAACCTCAATATTTTACTTTTAATAATACAATAATATTTAAATTTATATTATATACAATATTTATTAATATATTATATTATTTAAATTCTATATTATATACATATTTATTAATATATTATATTATTTAAATTTATATTGTTTTTTATAATATAATACTAGTATATATTTATATTTAATAATATATATATAAAATATGTCAAGAGATATTTTTCTCAAAGACCATTTTTAAATCAATATATTTTAATATATATATTTATAAATTTATATATTTTATATTAAAATATTATAATAATTAATATATTATAATATGAGTATAATATTTGTAATATTTTTTAAAAATAATATATATAATTTAATACTTAAATTTTAAGTTAAAAATACATCAATACATTTATCTCTTTACCTAACCTTAACCGAATCTGATATCCTTAATCCCAACAATTACGCTTAACTCTAACTAGATCTCTTTAACCCTAAACTTACCCTAAACCTAAATGTAACCATAACCCTAACTATATCTCTTAACCCAAACCATAAGCTTAACTATATTTCTAGCCCTAATCCTAAACTAAACCCCAAACCTAACTATCTCTTAACCCAACCTAACCATAATCCTAACCCTAAACTACATCAATAACATAACTATCACCCTAATCCTGATAACCTTAACCCTAACTATATCTATTAACCCTAAACTTGATGCAAACCTAAATGTAACCGCAAACCTAATGCTAACCCTAACCCTCATTTTGATGCAAACCCTAACCCTCATCATAATGATAACCCTAACCCTAATTTTGATGTGAACCCTGTCTCTCATCCTAATAATAGCCCTCACCCTAACTCTATATATATATATTAACTCTAACCCTAACCCTAACCCTAATTATATCTCTAGACCTAACCCTAACCTTAACTATATCTCTTAACCTTAACCCTAACCCTAATCCTAACTAAATATTAATGATATAATATTTTTTATATGATATAATATTTTTTATTATAATATTATAAATAGACCTAAAATATATTGATGTATTTTAACTTAAAATTTAAATATTAAATTATATATATTATTTTTAAAAATAATATTACAAATATTATACTATCATATTATAATATATTAATTATTATAATATTTTAATATAAAATATATAAATTTAAAAATAATTTATTTAAAATATTAAAAAAATATATATTAAAATATATTGATTTAAAAAATAAGTGTTGAGAAGGATATCTTTTATATATATGCTAGTATTATATTATAAATAACAATATAAATTTAAATAATATAATAATATAATATAATATATTAATAAATATTATATATAATATAAATTTAAATAATATATATTTAGCCGATAGGCTTTTAATTGTGGACTTGCCAGTCCACAGCCCATTGGAAATCTTGTCTCACGCCCCTGCAAACAACTCCACAGGTCGGTAAACCTATCTCACGCACTCGAAATACCACGTCGTTGAACTGCTTGTCAGAAACCATTTTTAATTATCTGTTTTTGTAGACACGGCTCCACATCAAACCTGCACTCATTAAAAATCGTATCAAATCTCCACTCATTAAAGTCATATCAAAAACCAGCTGGCTAATAGAATGCAGTGCTATTAATATCTACCAAAAATGTAAATGCAACGCCATTAATATTTACTGTGAATAGATTGAAGTAATAGCTGTCGATAAATTGGTTTTGGTTCGTCTCATTAAAAAAAAAAATTGTGATGGGGCTTCGTAGTTTTTCCAGCAAACTCTGCCCATTTCTACTGTGGTAGGGTTTAATAACTTTTCCTGCAAACTCTGCCCTTTTCCTCTCATTAGCATCATAGACAACACGACACAATTTTGTGCAGAATCTTGAGGTAAGTCACTTGCCATGGTCCAGGGAGTTTTATTTATTTTTGGTATCTGTTAGTTGCTCTAAAACAATTCTAGGTTTTCAGCCATTAGGCAACTACCTAAGAAGCATCTACGAATGCTAACGTTTTGCTTTATGTTTTCTTTTAAAACCTTCACTTCCAACAATCTTATGTTTCACCACTCGTATTCCTAAGAGATCTGAGATGAAGAAGAGGTGCAAACAAAGAGAAAAGGGTGTGGGGAAAAGAGGGCGACACCAACCACACAATTATTCCTGCATCCTGGTCATTGGTTGCAGACATTCACCTTCCCTTTATGCCATTTGGTGGGCTGACAAAGGAATGGAGAGGAGGTTGTGCACTCTCAGGTACCAGGGCAACACCAGAGAACCATCTCATATTGAAAAAGAAAGAAAAAGCCTAGGTCAATAGCGAATATCCTTCTTGCTCTTCTTGCATATTTATAACACATGCATGGATGGATATAGCAAATCATTAGGCCCTCGGCCTATCATCCATGTTTTGCAGAGATTCCCTGGTCGAAGGTATGAATCCACTCCCTTAAATCTTTAAACTTACAACACCCATGCTAGAGATTGTCTCATAAATGCTTCATCATTGCAGCAATCCTTTTAGATGACTCTTTCTTTTTTTCCATTTTTCATTTCTTGTTGGATATTTTGTGGGTTACGCCTAGAATGCATAGTATGTTGAGATGGTGATTCTTAATGGCCTTGTGGAGGTCTTAGAGAATAAGGAACCCTAGTACACCGTGAAGCTAAAAGAAGGGAGCACCCCTGCGTGTGCTCTTTTTAGGGAGGTGCTTGATGACATTAGTTTTAGTGTACGACAATGGTCGAGCATGAAGAGTCTTGCGATAAGCATAGATGGGGAGAAAGCAAATTGGTATACATGAGAAAAGGGCACGACAAGGGGGCTAAAGCAAATACCGGGTTTGATGCAGCTCATAATACAACAGCAGGGCAAGGGATAAGGGAAGGCGATAACATGGTGGATGTTAATGGAAGAGGAGGAGAAGGAACAGGAGCAGGAGTAGCAATAGGAGCAAGAGCAGCACCAGCAACAACAACATCAGTATCAAATGGTTCTTCAAGCTTGAGTAGGAAAAATGATGAGCTGAAACATCCACTCCTCGCGCAGGCCTATGAGTAGAGGGGATTTGTTTTTTGTTGTTTGCTGAGTCTGTCTAATGACAGTGCTCTAAATGGCTAAGTCGAGACCCTAAGGAAAATTTCATTAGGAATTTTATTATATCTGTTTATGGTTCTTCTCACTCATGATTTCAAACGCAATTTTACTACAATAAAATAGCAAGCTAGCCTAATTGTTGTTGTAAAAGAGTATACAAATATATATCTTCTATTTCTGATTAAAGGAAACACCAAAGTTTTTATTGTATTTTTTTTATTTCAATACAACCGTATATCACCATATGTATACAAAACTTCTTCACCTACAACCATTGTTTTAAAATGAGAACATCTATCAATATTGAGATTATAGTTCATATTAACACCGTGAAAGATTTAAAAGATTTGAGGCTTAATGCAGATGATAGGAACCCCTATATATTTGTGAAGTCAATAGTAGCTTAGAAAAACACATATAACAGGACTAGGATTGGCAATTTTTTACGATGATTATTAAGGAAGTTGCTTGGGAAATTAATCATCCGTATGGATGTTCGTACTTTTGTGAGTTTTGGTAGATTGTGTAGGAATAAAAATGATAAGTAGGTTACACAAAGATGATTAGATATTCCATGGGTGTACATAGGAATTTGGAAAATCACAAATCATTGCATTGTACCATTCGTTGGGTATCTTGTTAAATAAAGATCTTGAATTAATAGCAAAATATGATCTGTGTTGGAATGTGTTTATACACTGTTGAGTTCTACTATGTGTTCATTGTAAATTTGATCTCATTTGCAACGTATCCATGTCTTCATGTGTGTGTAACATATTAGGTTTTTGTTTCTTCTATTTATATGCATGTGTGTGAATCAAATAGGTCTTATGGCCATTGGTTAAAACTCTCTTTTGTATTGAATCTTCTCTAGTCACTTTTTAAAGAGGAATTTTTGGATGCACATAAAAATAACATCATCGATAATAAAAATCCTCTTGCTCTTGTTCTACATCTTGATGATGGATAATAAAAATCCTCTTGCTCTTGTTTTTCATCTTGATCATTTTACTCATATTGCTCTTGCTTTACATCTTGATGATGGATCATGGAATGTGATCTGAAACTTTGATGAAAAAACTTGCACACAATTGAATCTAGAAGCAACAAAATTACAGTAAAAATCCTTAGAAGGCATTTTAAGTACTTGCATCTACTAAGTAATTAATCAAGAAACTTTAGAGTTTCAATTCATTGGCACACTTTTATTCCATTGTTTTGTTGTATGCTAAATGCCTTAACATATCTATACATGGATGTCTTTTGTTGAGCACTTCTATACTAACATTCATTTAAGAAATTAATGTTAGTGTTTCTCACCACTGGCTCCAACTTCCCCTCAATTGTACATTGTTTATCTTTTAATTTACTCCTATTGAATAAATGTAATATCCAAATCCAATATACTATTGCACTAATGCATAAAATCCTCATGAAATTAGTGCTTGGCTACTCGCAATATTCAATGATATTGATGAATTAGTTTTTTTTTTGTAGTGCAAGTTATTTAATTCCATTTGTCCATGTTCCAAAAACAATCTATCCAGTAATGAGTTAGAAGCTTTACTTGTTGGGATCCATGTTCCTTTTTTGCTATAATAAACATGCTTAATGGAATATCAAGATACATTTAAATTTTATCTTTAATTACCTATCGGCATATCCCTTGAACCTCTTATAGGTGTTGTTACTTTCAATATATAGCCTGAGAATGAATATTGTTGGCAAAGAAAGAAAATTTAACTTGTCAGTGCAATCATTAATATACATGTATGGAGAAATCTCTAATCTTTTACTTTGAGGCAATTATATAGGTCGGGATTAATATGGATAAGGAAGTTTTCAATAATCTTTTACTCAAAGGAAGGAAAGTTTTCCACAGAGAAGCTTGATTCAAATGGTATTGGAAGGGGAAACAGAGACGAAAATCTTAGAATATGAGAAGCCTGCAAAGTATCGTTGACTACTTCCAATATCAGTCAACTTCCAATATGTTGATATCGGAACTGAAAATTCCAGTTATGTGGACAAGCATCTCCTCTTACAACATTCCCCTGTTGTTTGCAGTAGTCTCTCTTTAACCCAATTCTCCCCTTTTTCATATCGGATCTCAAATTAAAAACAACATTCCCCTCCTGTTTGTATCTTCGATTCAAGAATGTTTATATTTGTTTCTTATGACAAGCAGAAAACCAAATAAATAGATTTAAAGCAGTGTTCAGACGTGTATGTGATTTACTATTGTAATAACTCTTTTCTTCAGATTTACATTCGGTTTTTAATGCCCCATAACTGCCCAGTTACTGGTATGGTTGTAGTATAGATCATTTTAAATATGGAGTACAAACTATTACATTTATCGATAAAAAATTGCTTTTCTTTTTATTTTTGTCTTACTATTTCAAAGATAATTTTTTTTCCATTCTGTTATTTTATTTTATTTAATGAGATCAATATTTTAATTCAGAGGAGATGTCTGAATTAAAGGCATTTAATTCAGAGGAGATGTCTGATGAGAAAAACAGATATCATTTATTTCTTCTGTTTTATTTCACTCTATGCAAGCATGGTTCTTTGAGTATGCGCAAAAGAGTATTGCACAACCTCATGACAGATGTTGCTTATGATATGCGTTGGCTAAGCCTACATTTGGGTGAGGCATTTTGTCAAACGCTCCACTAAATGATTATTATAATCATACAAAAACTCCATTCGAACCATCTATTATTATTTGGATGTTTACCGATGCCATTAGTTTCTCTTGGTCATTTTTTCAACCAATGCTCTTCTTTCACCACAATAATTACTTTGTTTCCAAGAACATGTCATGAGATCTAAATTTTATATAGAGAAGCATATAAGATAAATTTAATTTGCTGATTATTTTTGTGATGTGCAGGTGGTTACAACAGATGAATACTGGCCAAAGAAGGATAGCAGTACAACTGCAATAGTTAAAATGCAAGATGTGCTTCAAGACAGAGTTAGGAAGTGTCCTAATTATAAACACTTAAGTTATTTTTCCCCTGTGACCAACCGTATCTTGGTGCACAGGTGCCTGCATACGTACAGTGCAGGAACACAACACCCAGTAAAGTGCCCAATATTTGCACATGCTACTGCAAGAGTACAACAGTATGCAAGATGCAGGAGTATGCAGGGGAAAACCATCAAAACTTGAGTATGCTATAAAAATTTAAATAGAAACATTAAACTTGAAATTTGCAACTTGAATAATAACTTCATAGTGGAACTTAGTACAATTGAAATCAAGCACATCTTATTTCATTTTTTCCTTACAAGTTTGGTTTTTTCTTATTAAATATAATGTGTTTCTAAAAAAAAATTCCATAGAGAGGTGTTTGGGATGCTGTACATGCACTCTAAGTACTCTGAAAATAGATTTTTTTCTATCAATATGGTGATTTACAATACATGGGTTGAGTTGTTGGATCTTGTTGGCCTCCTCCCAAGTTTATTTTAGTGTTAGAAATGAATTAGTTCATGTTGGGTCTAACCACAGAAGCGGAGCTTTTTTTTGCATTAGCATCCCTTTATCAAGGGACTTACAGTTTGAAGAACCCAAAGAAAAATGACAAATATTGATTCACAAAATATTGCCATCCGTATATCATTGCTGTTGTGAAGGAATATTGGGACGGTATCATTGCTGTTGTAAAGAAGCTATGCAAAAGTCAGAGTATGGGGAGGCTGTTGTTCTTAAGCTTCAGCTTGCTGCGTTGTTGGAGCTGATTTCTTCTTTTGGTTACCCATCTACATACTCAACCAAATATGAAAAAGTAAAGAGATTTTTTCCCAGCAGAATCTTATTGAAACAGGTTCAGCCATGCAACTTCCCCCATTTCTAATGTGTTTAGAAGCAGCTCTTACTACTAGACCTTCCGTGCTTTCATAGCTTATTTTGTCAATCATCCCCTCTACACACAGAATGCAAGAAACAGGGGCGTACATTTGAGGCCTAGCCCTGAGTTTAACTAACTTGGTTAAAAATATGTTAAGGTATATTTTTGCCATAGTGGATTCCAACTTTCATTTGCGCGAACAGGCCTATGAGAAGCATGGGCAGTAACATCTGAGCACATTTTTTGTTTTTTCTTATAGCATGGCCTTTGCAACATTGACTGCCACGATCATGCATGTAGTCATCTTCCATGGAAAGTAATAATTTCTCTCTTGCCTTCACTAGATTGTTTATTTAGATTTGGAAATCATAGTCTAAAGAGATTTGAGATTCAGTAAATTTAATCAGAAAATTATAAAAATTGTACAAAATTGCCCATACTTGTATTTAGTTCTTATGGTTCAATGTTTGAGTGCTTTAGGATTTTCTCATGTTTACACTCCTATGATACTTTATATTCATTTAGTTTTCACAATGTAGGATCTTTTCACCATAACTCTTCTATATTTTAACTGGATTTAGTATTGTGGCATTAATATATTTCAGATTGTGATTCAGATTTTTATTATTTTACCTCATAGAATTATCTTTTGTCTGCTGTTTTAACTTTTGATTCTCCTAGATGTGAGGTTTGTGTACCACCAAAGGAAAAGAGGGGTTTTGATCATTATCTGTTATTGCCTGGATTTGATACATTTTAGAGCTTGGCCACACAATGACATACCCTACTATTGTTTTAATCATCAACAAACACAGGGCCAATAATGTTCAGATATCAATAATGCTCAGCAAACTATATAAAACTATCGGTGTATTCCTTGCAGCTCCCCCGGCTGCAAGTGCTAGTTATTTAAAAAGTAAAATATTGGAGTTTAAGAGATGGTTTTCTAGCAAGATAATTGCAGTGAAAATATTGGAAGGAAAACAAAACAAAAAAATTCACCTTCCACAAGGAAATCAAATTTATTTTGACCAAAAATAAAGTATAGAGTCTAACTACTGTTGCAGGATTGCACAAGCCCTCTATCGGATGCAGCATGCCATGGGCATGGCTTCCTCCATGCCTTTTGTAGGTTGGATAGCCGCAAAGATGGGGCACGATGCACTCGTGCTGGGTCGTGATTTGTCGCTTTTGGCTTCATCAGGGTTTCATCAAGGTGGCCCATAAATATTTTTATCGCCAGCTTTTTAAGTTTGTGTTCACTTCTTGTCGCTTGCCCGCTACTATTATTTCTCCTCCTTCATTCCTACTATATTGACCTTTAAGACTCAATTTGACTAGCTAAAATTAGGGTTTTCACAAAGGTTTTAAATTATGTTTATTAAAATTAAAAATAATTAATATATTAAGTATATACTAGCATAATTAATATATAATGTATATTTTATATATTATCTTTTTAACAAAACTATTAAATATAATAGTAATAATAATCCTATATATGTATTTAATAGTTTTGTTAAAAAATTAATATATAATAATAATTAGTATAATTATATTATTTATAATGTCTTTTATAATTTAAAAAATTGTACATTTATATTAACATACCTCTAAACATATTAACATACATATAGTTTTCTATGGGTAACCTATAAACACTATTATATATAATAATAAATATAATTATATTATATATATTTAATTGGTATTGCTATTATGTTAAATATATAAAATATATTACTTATATTTTATATTATATTTTATATTAATATTTTTATTATATAAAAATATAATTATTATTAATTATTAATTATAATAATTATAATTATTTTTTATTTTTTAAGTAATTATGCTAATATAAATTATAAATAATTATAATTAATTTAATGTAATTACACTTATACATTATGCTAATACTAATTACCATAACATTGAATACATTATAATTATATTATAATATTATGTATATAATTATATTATAATTACGCTATCTTAGTATAATATAAATGTGCAATTTTTAAATATAATAGTTTTAATAATTTTATTTATATTTAATGGTTTTGTTAAAAAATATAATATATAATAATAATTAATATAATTCTATTATTTATAGTTAATTTTTTATTATATAAAATATATATTATATATTAATTATTTTCATTTTAATAAACATACTTTAAAACCTTTGTGGAAACCTAATTTTCAGGTTGTAGCTCCCCAAATTGGAGAAGTGTAAGGTCAATACCAGCAGAAAGAGTTTCGAGGAGCGGAAACCAATAGCGACAGGCAAAGCAGTTAAAAAATTGTTAACGCAAACTTAAAAAATATGTAAAAATATTTATTGGGCACAATAAACCAAAAAAACCTGACAAATACGGCCTTTGGTGCACAAACGGTCAGAGGAGTATGTAGGAGCATGGCATAGGCATCTGATGCCCCATGCCATTTTGGGGGTTGGATAGCCTTTGCCTTGTTTTTGTTGTCTTGCATCGGGCTAATATCATTTTGACCATCGATCCCTAACCGAATGTAACACTCTCGTGAGAAAATTATTTTTTGTTATCTAAATCTAGGCTAAAACTAGCAATCGCACCTTAGTGTGCATGGGTATGTCAAAGAGTTGTGGAAGGTCAATTAGGAAAAATGTTGGTTTATTTTTTTTCATATGTTTTGTAGCACATGAAATCAATTGGTAGGTCGTTACGTAAATTATGTTGTTTATTTAATAAAAGTCTTAATAGAGAAGTGATAGCTTCAAATAAACTATGCATCCTCTTATAAGGATCCAAACACGACTAAAACAAAACCTCTAAATGAGGAAGATAACCATGATCCATAACCAACAGTCTCATGTTATGTTTGGAATAGAAAGAGGGTGAGATATGGATGGAAACATGGAGAGATAGATGGGGGAGGAGTGAAAGAGAGAGGGGGATAAGGAGATTGAGGAAAAAATGGAGTGAGACATAAATAACAAATAGAGATGACTTAAAAAAGAGGGATATACAAAGAGGGAAGAGGGGGAGAGAGAGAGAGATGCAAAGAGATAGAGAGATCAAGAGGTAGAGGGAGAGAGAAATAAGAGAGATAAAAGGAAATAGATATTGAGAGAAGAGAGATTAATTGGTAAAATTGTATCTATAACATCTAAAAAATTCCCCTTCCATTATGTTGTTATAGATGTCATACCTTATTATAGAGCTCCAATTTTGTAGCATATGAGGTCAATTGGTAGGTCATTAAGTAAATTATGTTGTTTATTTAACAAAAGTCTCAATGGAGAAGTGATAGCTTCAAATAAACTATGCATCCTCTCCAAACACGACTAAAACAAAACCTCTAAATGAGGAAGATTACCACGATCCATAACCAATAGTCTCATGTTATGTTTGGAATAGAAAGAGGGTGAGATAGGGATGGAAACATGGAGAGATAGAGGGGGGAAGAGTGAAAGAGAGAGGGGGGTAAGGAGATCAAGGAAAAAATGGAGTGATACATAAATAGAAAATAGAGAGGACCTGAAAAAGAGAGGGATATACAAAGAGGGAAGAGAGAGAGAGAGAGATGCAAAGAGATAGAGAGATCAAGAGGTAGAGGGAGAGAGATATAAGAGAGATAAAAGGAAATAAACATTGAGAGAAGAAAGATTAATTGGTAAAATTATATCATCTCAAAAAATCCCCTTCCATCATATGTTGTTATACATGTCATACCCTACATAGAGCTCATGTTTTAGCACAATTAAGGAGAAGTTAGGGAAAAATTTGAGACTGACTTTATACATGTCAATTGCACTTTCTTGAAATTTTTGAAGGACTTTTCAACAAATCCATTTTATACATATTATATGATTGTAGAAAGCCATGACAACTCATCTTTAGGGAATTCTACTAGATAATTTTCACCCACATAATTTGATCACTTTAAGTTTAGGATGTAAGTGCTACCCATTAGATTCAATTTTAAAATGTTGCTTGTGTACTTTATCTCCAAGTAATGTAGGTTGCATGTTATAAGGCTTCATTACTTCTTATCCAAAAAATGATGGGTGAAGTTCTTTCTAGTTGATGCATTGATAAGGACCTCAGTGTAGGTTGATATGTAGGTATGATGGATACCATATAGCATAGAATTATTTTTTTCCCAAATCATTTTTAGTGGTAAGCTATGTTGTATTGTACATTTTAACTTGATACAGGTATAATTTTGTGATGGTAGAAATGGGTCCTTCTTTTTTAATGAGATGAAATATTCATTAGTGTCTTGATACAAATGTACTTTAAGAATTATTATCTACCAAGATTAGAAATTACTTATATCAAAGAAACTCTTAGAAAAGTAGTGGCTACAAAAGTAGATCCAACTTATTCTTTTAAAGAGAAGATGCCTCTTTATTGAAAACTTTACATTTTGAAAATGTGACAAATTTTCGTGGTAAAAATTTTTATTAATTAAAAAACTTTAAAATCAAAAAATTTGGAAGGTGTATGAGCTCTGCTAGGGTCTTCTTATGTCTGTGGTCATTCTTGGATCCTATTACTGTGTAGGAATTTCCTCTTTTCCTATGTGTACAATTGCATTTATTGCAGTTATTTTTGTTTTAATATGCCTTCAACTGGCTCTAACCTAACAATTCATGCTGGTGTTGGCGGTTTGACGAATTTTCTCTATGGCTCCTCCTCTGAACAAACAACCCCATAAATTTGTTTTGAAAGTGTTTCACGAAGTAAGTCTTTTGACTCCCCAACTGATGTAGTTTTACATTTTCCTGATTTTGATTTTGCTTGTAAATGGCTTGAGCAACATACTCTTGTTAGGTACTTTGTTGAGAGGACTCCCCTTGAAAGTATGCTTAAACAATGGGTCCACAAGGCCTAGGTCTCTCATGGGGTCTGCCTTGATATGGTCTAAAATTTAACCAAGGGTTTTTTTCTTTTCTATTTTCAATCAGAGCCCAAAAAATTAATGAGTAACTTCACCATCTAAGCCACATATTTTAGCCACACAAAGAACTATGTACAATAGATTTATTGAAACAGAAATGGAGTATTTTGTTTTGGTAGGTCCTCATGAGCAAAAAAAAGACAAGTTAAATGGAGTATTTTGTTTTGGCAGGTCCCCATGAGTAGGAAAATAGTGAAATTTTACTCAACTATGGCTTCATTGTCATGGATCCACCATGGTCAATTAACCTCCTTTTCATTTCTTCGTCTATTTAATCTAAATAGATATGCTTGGTTTAAAATAAAGAAGAAGCAACAAGTGGGTCTACTAAATGTGAGATCTTTTGTAGGGAGAGGAGCAAGAGAAGGGTCATTTGTGGAGTCTTTGGATGTTTTATATCCTCAGGTACCTTACTCAAATTGTTGGCATGTTCTTATTTAAATTTGCATTTATTTTACTTTTGGATCAAACTGATATTGGATGCATTTTAACACCCTAGGGAAAAACAAGAAAAAAAATTTCTATGATTTATCAAGTGCTCAATGGTCGAGAAAATTTCTCTCAAGGTCAATAAATATTTTTTGTTTCAAAGAGATTTTTTCAATTACATCATGTATACAAATGAAGTATTGGCAATTGAGGTAGTTAACCTCCTATAATAAACTTGAATAATATAAAGATGATATTGCTCAGTAATAGCTAGAAAAAATAAAATGGAATAGTATTACTCACTTCGATTACCATATCCACATCTCTAAAAATTTCATAGCCAAGAACTTCTTGTACTAATGAAAATGTCTTCTGAAGAAGAAATTTGAATGCTTATTAGATGGGTTACTCAAGCAAGTATAATAAACCTAGTAGAAAGTAACTAAATTTCCCACAACTATTTTCATCATACAGATCATGATTATCAAAAAAGAAGTTGGATAAATAGTAGTCGCAATACTCTTTGCATATCCATTTAAAAGCAATGAAAAGGATGATAAACAAGAGGAAATACAAGAGCAATAAGAAAAAATATCACATCACATTCAGACCTTTGATTTGATCAAGACCGGCCTGAAGGAATTGTTTATTTACTTTAAGGATCACAAGGTAGCCACTCAGAATCAGTGTTGTGGCTATACCAGAACCCATTAAATCCCCACCAAAAACAACTACTTTTCTTATTTTCCTTGGCTTTAAGCCTATATCTATGACTCTAAGAACTTGCAAAACCAACTCCCAATTCTAAGTTATAAAAATGAGTAGAAAAATTAACATTCCAACTCCATGAAGCTCACTGATTATTTTTTGAATGTGAGGGTTTTTATCACCTTTAAGGTTGACCATTATGCAAAGAATATGTGAATCAATTCCTGGGTGGTATCTGACTTGATAAGCTCTTGAAAAGCACTTGCTTCCTACCCAACATACCAAAATAAATAAAGCAGAGATCTCTCAGAAAAATGTTCAATAGGTGATTGGATTTTTATTATTCCCTAGCCACTATTGATGGTTGTTTTTCCAAAAATCAGTAATTGTTGGTCATAGTTCCAAAATAAGTATCAAGAGGGCAGTGACTATGAGGACTTAACAATATATACAAGAAACCCCACTCATTCATACTTTGTGCAAACCAACCATCGGTCCACATGTGGTACACTCTTCAATAACATCAAGGCAAACAAGTGGGTGTTTGAGGATAGCCCTCTTATTTTGCTTGATTTTGATTAAATTTTAAGATTTCATGTGCCTCTCCCAGAGGCTCTAACTTTTCAATTTCATAAAGGTTGTGTACCCGATGCCTTCTAAACTCTGCAATGTCTAGTGCCCAATGATAAGGTGTATTTATCGATTCAATGGGTACTATAACATCAACAAGCCATAAGTTACTTGCCTCTTTAGATATGATTGGTTTAGATAACTGCATTGACAAATTAGAAGAAGAAATCACTTGAGGAAAGAAATGGTCAAAAGAAGAAACCACCAAAATATTACAAAAAAAACCCTTTAATATGAAAGGAAGGAAAGATAAAAAAATCTTACAAGTATCATCTCAAGTGCTTTTGAGAGGCCAACAAGGCAAGGAAGTCAATGTGTGCCTACATTAGAGAGATGAATACCATTAGAAGGATGAGATCCTAAATTAGCCTCATTTAAATTTGAATCACTGAAATCAGCACAAAAGATGAAAATTGCAGGTCTAATCTCATTGAAGAACTAGATGGCCCTAACAAGCACCATATATGAAGGATTCCAAATTTCCTATATAATTTTGCATCAACAAGTTTTCTACAGTAATAATAATTTTTTAATTCACCAAATATAGGTTAACATACCACGAAATCTAGGGATAATTCCTAGTTGGAGTTCTTGGGCAACCCAAGTTGAGCTTGTGGTGTGGCTATGCACCCATGACAACCTTGCAAGGATAAACAATACGCCCTAACTTTGTCGGCATATAGCGATTCACTTAAATATCGTAGAACCTTCATTTTTTTTTTTGAAATGTAGTGTGGCCTCTTATTTATCTATAACTAAGGTTTGGAGGTGTGACTCATCATGCAACTCGCCACATCAGCACATCTATTGAGAAGTGTCTAAAATTTGACTTTTTAAAGGTTCAACCAAATCTTAATCATGGAACCCCCAATAGTTGAACAAAAAAATATCATTTGTTGCTTGTAGAATATCATATTTTTATTTAAAATAAAATTAATATAAACCTAAATGGACCAAATACCTATGGATAACCATAAATCTTTGATATCTCTAGCTTTTATATTCAACACATATGGACCAATAGTTGAACACAAAAAATGTTGTTATAAAAACAACACATAATTATTTAAAGTACAACTTATATCAAACAAAAATGGACCAATAGTTAAACACTAAAACTTTTTGAAAATCCTTCACATTTAATGGGAAAATACATGTTATTTATTGTGCTCACCTTTTATATTTGTGATAGGACAAACTATTAATATAGAATACTCCAATGCTTGTACGTTGCTACCCCAATAGTTGTACACATAAGAACAATATTTTTTCACTATATAACAATACTTGTTTAAATGAGTGTCTTATTTTATTAAATGAGCATTTTATTTTTAAATGATACACTTATGGTGGATAGTTATGATATTTTATTTGAGACAAAAAAATACTTATTTCACTTCTTCATGAATGTATTTATGTTTTTTTTTATATAACATTTAAAGATTCTCATGTGTTCAAGTATGGGTCCACTTTTGATCAACATTTGGTTTTTTTTTTATTTGCATTGGACTATTTATTTACAATATATAGTATAAATATGCAGTAAGACTGGGTATTATAATCACAATTGACTGCATGACTATTGACCCCTCTCCCCTATGTATTCTAGGCAACTTCAAAATCTTTTTTAAGTTCATAATATAATATTGCTCTTTATACTTGATTGCTACATACCACTAGCTTGAGCATATCAAGTTTCTGAAGGAACCTATGGATGTCATTTTCCTTCCTCAATGCGTACTCTAAGGATGCAAATATTTAATGTCTAAGATGCAAATTGTGCTAGCTTTGTTAGCAAAATGATTGATATAGAAGCGAAATAGAAGAATGCAATGAATTTTTGCAAGTATCTAGTCATGGAATCCAAATATTAGAGGCTTTGCTAGTAGGCTAATGCTTATGAAAGCAATCAAGCCATAATTAATGCATTGTAAGCTTTTACAGTAAACAAGATCTAAAACAATATTGGTTTATATGGCAACAATATACTACAATTGCAATCCATCAATCAAGGGACACATGTAAACACATTTTCCATTCTCATCATCGGTGGACTCAGTTCACATTCACAATGTGTGCAACACAACAAAGCATACACAAGCAGTTGTTCAGTATTCACACACTATAAGGTATTGGGATTGCTTCATACCACTAGCAAAACAAATAAATAATGTTTTTCAAATGTCAAAATATGTTCATAAATGCCAAGTATATGATGCTTTGGTATTTTTCTAATTTACTGAAAGTAAAATCAATAGTAGACTTGTTGCAAGATAATCAAATTTCATTGGCTAAGCAAGTATTACAAATGATAATGTTATAAATTGTATCAACTTGCCATCATGCACTTCATGTGCATGGCATTTTGATGAAAGGCAAGTGACTGCTACCATGAAAAAAAATTACTATTGCCATTGTATAATGTAGATTGGAAATGGCAAGCTTCTGAATTAATCTACAACTAATGCATTAAATGGAACTAGGTGTACTTTATGTATTTTTGCAAGTATTTAATAGCTAACAAACTATGTTGAGCAATAACAATTGTGCAACGTAACCCTAGGCTTATAAAACATAACAATTGTGCTACTATTGGCATAGTATTTAATGCATTAACTATGCACTGATTGTTGTACAATGCACATAGCTATTTGCAAAATTTATCATTTATTTATATTTTTGCTACTTTGATCATAAGCAAATGAATTGTAGGGGCAAATGACAAAATTCAACAAGTGAGCATAGTCCATGACAAATAATAGCTATTTATATAATACGTTATCCATAAACCTGAATCATGGAAACAACTTTAAAATTTAGGAAAATATTTTATAATATTAATAAAAATAAAAAATAAAAATATTATTACTATACATTAAAAGTAGGTACTTGTATATTATTACTATACATTAAAAATATTATTAATATGAATAATAATAACTATTTGTATAATATTTTCCAATTTAAACATCTACAATATATTTTCCTTCATGTCTATTATGAAAATAAAAAATATTATTACTATACATTAAAAGTAGGTACTTGGCACTTGTTAAAATAAGATAATGTTTTGTTATACTATTTTAAAAATCACATAATCTTTTATTACTAGTCTAATTCAAGATAATGTTATACTTGGCACTTGGCACTTGTTAAAATAAGATAATGTATTTAATGCATTAACTATGCATTGACTATTGCACGATGCATCATAGGTTATTTGCAAAATTTATCATCTATTTATATTTTTGCTACTTTGATCATAAGCAAATGAATTGTATGGGCAAATGACAGAATTGAACAAGTGAGCATAGTCCATGACAAATAATAGCTATTTATATAATATGTTATCCATAAACCTGAATCATGGAAACAACTTTAAAATTTAGGAAAATATTTTATAATATTAATAAAAAATAAAAATAAAAATATTATTACTATAAAAGTAGGTACTTGTATATTATTACTATACATTAAAAATATTATTAATATGAATAATAATAACTATTTGTATAATATTTTCCAATTTAAACATCTACAATATATTTTCCTTCATGTCTATTATGAAAATAAAAACTATTATTACTATACATTAAAATTAGGTACTTGGCACTTGTTAAAATAAGATAATGTTTTGTTATACTATTTTAAAAATCACATAATCTTTTATTACTAGTCTAATTCAAACTCACAATTAAAGCTAAAGATAATATTGCAATTTTCAAGTAAGCTTTGAATAGTGAACACTATTGCAATTTTCAAGTAAGCTTTGAATAGTGAACACTTCATTGTGGATGTGTATATATGATTCCAAATAGTTACATTATATTATTTGTTAGTGGTAATAATAATTTTTTCATAAGAAATTAGATGGAAGAAGATTCTCTCACATAAATATACTTCTTTAATAAGATGTATAATTAAGTATGATGATTACATATAACAATATTTTCACAATAAAATAGAGCATTTGGGATTTGACAATGTTTTCAAATTATTTAAAAGAAAAGTGTACCTCAATTTTCCCTTTGCAAAATACAAGTATGATAAATTAATTAATTAAAAACTTATATCCCATTGATCTCTAATCTGAATCCAACGATAGTCAAACCTGTAAAGACATTTATGGAATAATAAGTTGACCTCAAATCTAGAATATTAACCAAATTAGATTTAATCCTACTTAGACATTTATAGAATAATAAGTTAGACCTTAAAATCTAAAATTATTATAATATAAAAGATAGTTTTCTAAGGGTTTAGTTATCTCACATTCAAGTTTATCTCATATACCAAAAGTATAATAAAGCATTTGAATCCAATGATAGTACTCGTGGCAACTTTGAGTCCAGGTTTAATATTTTGCTCAAATGAGGTCCAAGCTTGCATACTGCATTAGTTTAAATTTAATTAGACAACCAAAAAATATTTTCAATTAAAAATGAAAGCTTTAGGATCAAAAATAGAAATAAAATTTAGAATTAAATTAGCAAATAATATAAGAGAATACAAAGTATATTATGTTCTAAGTATTCAATGTTCAATGATTTTTAGAAAGGCCTTCACTATTTGAACTTTTATAACCACTTTTCCATATGAAATAATTGTTAACTACCCAACACAAATTATAAATTATCAAATTATTATCAACTAAAATCAACGCTTTGAATCACAAACCTAGCAAACGCAACCGATTCAAAGAGGACTTAAAGATGATATGGAGCATCCATGAATCTATTTCATCTAGCCAAGTTCCATAAACTCGATCTCCTATCTCTTAAATATTAATCAACAAATGTGGACACATGTAAAAATATTCCTAATATCTAATATTTTCATCACATTATTGTGTGAATGAAACCTATCAATTCTATACATATAGTGCCTTGTGCCACTACCTCCCATGGTATAAAGATCCATTGTCTATTTGAGATATTACTTGACATGCTCATATTGAAATTTCTCAATTAGCATATCTTTGACCATATGTACCACATGTAGTATGAGAAAGTTTCTTGATTACACAACTACAATGATGACTATGGTCATTTTTTTATATTTGTAACCCTCAAATACAACATCAACTATTAACCAACTCCTTTAGCACATATCAAATGAATCAAATTTTCCTCGACTTCTCTCACATAGGAAACACATGTTAGAGGTATAGAATCACTCTCTAATTGATTATGAAGAGTTACCTTCCTTCTATCAACAAAGAACTGGAAACAAAAGAACATAACTCTACTAAACCGTTGCTCTACATCAATGTTCAACAAAAGGAAACTAAAATTTAACATAACAAAAGACACTACAATACTAAAATGGAACACATGCCACTAAATTAAAAAGAAAATCATCTACTCCTACCAAAAATGCTACTCAATCATTTTTACCCATTCTTCAAGTGAATAGCTAACCTCAGAAGGGAATGGTTTGCTAGCCTCCTAGTGGGTCCTCCAACCTTCCTTTTAATCCCCTATTAACTTATATTCATCAAAAGTACCATGAAAACCATCCAAATTATCTTACTTTTCAAGCATTTATATGTGTAAAATCCATGAAGAAATTAAGATAATGAATTGAACACAAACACATCTCCTCTTTGTTTATAATAAAACCTTACATGAACCATCCAAATATCTTACTTTAAGAACACAAGCATTTATATATGAATCCCACAAAAACTTTAAGCACGGATCACATTTGATTGATAAGGTAAACAAGAGACTGACCTGTTAGGATTAACGCTGTGCTCCCTCAGAAATCTGCTTTTCTTGAAGATGACAAATATCATCCAGATTGTGGGATACCCAAAAGAGGAAAGGAACAAAAATAATAAGATCAAAGCTGTTATCTTTTGTGTGTGGTTCTTTGGAGTATTTCTGGCCACTAATTCCAGCATAGTCCAGAAGGATCCGGTCATTATGGAAGCAACTCCTGTAGAATAATTCCGACTATCTCTTATACGACATTCAACTTCATCGGCATTGTTATTATAATTCGGGACGTCTTGATTTGAAGAAATGTCGAGGACATGGTGAGGAATTGGGATTTCAGACACGCTCTCAGATTGGATCCCAAATCCCGCTACAGGGGCTTCGCCAAAGTCGTTTTTCAATGTGCGGTGGATCCATGATTAACGTACCATCGACTATTTGGACTGGCCCTTCCCTGTCTAGCGATCATCACGCCCAGAAAACGAATATTGACGATAGATAGCAGAAGGCACAAGTAATCAAATAAAAACAAGCAAAGTTCAAGGTTTCTGGCAGCGATAAAACTTTTTCCGCAGCAGTACAGAATTTCTTAAAGTTCTGTCGAGTCAGAACGAATCAGGGGAGACCCACCCTGTCATTATCTTGCATCTTCTTGATTTTTTCTATGGAGAGGAGAACATTGCAACCTTTCTATCGGTTCTTTTTTCCAAAGCAGATCATAAGCGTCAAACAGGGGTGGGTTCTTAACTTCTAATAAAAGGGCATATTGAAAATAGCAAAGGTCTAGTAAATTCGGGAGAAACAAACAAAGATGCTCAAGAAGTGGGCACCAAGAACATAGTAGACCAAATTGAGATAATAAGATCAACGAATTTCTTTATCGGTAATATTGAAACAATACAACAGTTTTAGGGAGGTAAACAAGCTCAAAGGTCTATGATGGGAATGCTACTTCAGGGGTTTTTTAATCTCTTTCAACTTCTCAATGCATCTTTCCAGTGGGCCCTCAAGCACTCTTTTGTGCCCAGTTTCAATGTTTATACAGGAACAATAAATAACATGCGGGGGCATGCACATCAATATATTCTCAAAGAACTTCTCAAACATAGTGGAAAGATGTGTCTCAAAAAATATAAGAGGATTTTAAAGTATAGGCATATCTGAAAAGTAAAGCTTGTAAAGAAAGGAAAATTTACAATTATTTTATCAAAAATAATACATAAGAATTTAGTGGACATGATAGATACCCAACAAGAACAAAAATTGTAAAATCAAGGTAAAGGAAAGGAAAAGATGAGCTCAACGTTTCACACAACATCAATTAAAAAGCAATTTGGGATTGAAACTCACCTAGCAAATAAGGAAGAAAGGGTTGAAGATAGACATATAGATTCATATAGGCCTACTACAACACCACTAATGTGGTCCTCAAAATTATACATCAATGAGCTAATAATCATAAAAAAGAGCACATTAGAAAAAGGTGAGCAAGAAATTATTTAGATAAGGCAATTTTTAGTCTAAATCAAAACAATAAAAAAATAAGTGAACAATAATAGAAGGAAGTAGTGATTCACAAATAAAAGAGATCTAATTAGCAATGGACAACACAGAGATAAAAGAAAACTAGCTAAGAGAATAGTTAGAGGAGGCCAAATCCTAGGCTCAAGTAGTGAAGGGTCAATTGGACACATAGAGGGAACTCATGGAAAAAAACTAGTCAAGAAGTAGAAAAGAGAAGAAAAGGATAGAAGTGACAAGGCTGTGAATATCATCATTGAAGGACTAAAAAGACTATGGCGACAAAATAATCACAAAAGAGCTAACAAGAGACTTCTTTAAAGGAAAACTACAATGGTTATGAGTCATTCAATAGGAAAATAGGTTTGGAAAATAGATAAGATATGGCAAGAGCAGGCACATAAGAGTTACCTTGACAAACCTAAATGACAAAAACATGATACTAAGGAACAAGATGTTCCTTAAAGGTACATAAATATGCCTCGATGAGCACCTGACCATAGTACAACAAGAGTAAAGGTGGAAAGAGTGGAAATAAGTAAAGGAGGCAAGAGACGCAAGGAAATGCACTTGGTTACAAAATGAAAAGGCCTAAGTTGGTGATAGAATGACACATTAGAAATAGGAATTTGGGCCCCTCAAGAATATTTGAAAATGGTAAGCTAAATTGTAGAGGTTATCCATGGAGAACAAGACTTGGGTTGGGGTGGCCCATAGTATGAGGAAAAGACATTATCATTCTTACGAAGATTCATGAACATGATGGATGTATACTCCCAAAAATTGAAGGGTATAAGAAAGGTTCAATTCGGAATGAAAGGACCGGTAGTGGAAAAAGGCATGGTAGAGTTGCAATTCTAATCAAAGAAACATGGACCAAAATTTTAAAATTGGAGAAAGAAGACCCAAACAAATAATACATATGTCTAAAAATAAAAATCAAGTAACAATAAGGTTAGTCACTTGCTTATTCCCTCCAAAAGGCTTAAAATCATATAGAAAAAGGAATCTAGAATGTGAAGAGCCTTTTGCTTCACTTAAAAAAGTGTAGAGTCAGAAAATTTCACCCTTAACAATTTCACATTTGTGGACACCGGAAATGGATGCTTCACTTCCTTGTCCACAAAATGGATACAAGGAGAGAGATCTAATTTCGTAATTGACCACACTCAAGGACACCTTAGAGATATTCACCTGAAGAAGGATGGAAAATATCGTACAATAAGGTATCCTAAGATAGGGTTTGGGATTAGAAAAGGGGTTCACCACCAAGTGTAAACTTGGAAAACATGAAATGTTGGAAAACACGGTGTGATATGCAAAAAGACCTAGAAATGCAAGTAGAATGTAACAAAAACTTATGAAACTAGAAATGTGCACCTAGAATCTTGTTGGAGATGAAATGGAACTCTGAAATCCTAAAAAATGTTTATTTTTAAGACTAATGGGACTCATTCGCTATTATGGGTGAATCAGTCCCAATTCTGGAAAACTGCACTGAAGCAAGTTTTGGGAAAATGGGTATCCAAATCTACAAAAATCTCTAAAAGACACCTACAGTGGAACTCATTCACCACAAATGGTGAATGAGTCCAATTTTCCTTTACTGAAAATGTAAAGTCTGGATCTGCTTCTCTCAGTTTGCTCAATTTGTTCCTCCAAGTGTCTAGATCTGAAACCCTGATTTTTGGGGCTGTGAGTGACTTTTTGTGAATAGTTTGACCTTGAAAATAGGGAGATGAATCCAACAAGTTTTAAACCTATTCTTCAATCATCTCCAAGCCTTCAAAGCACCTAGATTTGCAATCACACAAAGAAAGAGAGAGAAAATGTTGATTGTTAGGGGACAGGGGTTTGCATTGGTCGAACCCCTTCTAGGTAATTAAAACAAATGATGAAATAAGATAATGAAGCAAGAACATGAAGTAATGCAATAAGAACCTTTCCATGATGATGGATCTTGAATTGTTGTAACAATTGATGAAGAAATCTACCCTTAAATGCTTTAGAATTGATCTTGATTACTATCTTGATGTCCTTGTGAAGACTTGAAATGCATAACTCTTGCTTGCTTGACTTGATCACATGAATGTATGACTAAATAATGATTTGAGAGCTCATTTATATAGGCAATCCACTCGCATGACTATTAATTTGATCCAAAAGGCCGACATCAAAGCAAATTAAACTTAAAACCTAGTTTTTCCTGCTCAAACTTTGAAAATTGCTCAAATAGGACTCATTCACCCAAGCTGGAAAATGGGTCCCACAAGGGCCATTTTGCTAGCTAAAGTGTCAAGCAATGTATCAATTGAGTCTATATGTTGATCTAGTCAGGTTTTTGATCAAAATTTTCCTTGGGATGCATAATATGGGCTCATAGGGGCCTATTAATGATAATATAAAGGTTATAAATGCAATAGGGCCCGAATTTCAATGTGAAAGTAGTTAAATAAATACACTTTACAACACCAAATTAAGGCAGAATTCAGTCCATTTAGCTTAGAAGGGCCCTAAATCCCATGTGAATGTGTAAAACACATTACAACACTAGATTATGTGCACTTGATTTAAAATCCTCCCAAATTTAATATGAAAATGTAGATAAATATATTTTACAACATTAAATTAGGGCAAGGTTAGGTGAAATTAACTTTAAAAGGGCCCATGACCTAATGTGAATGTGTTATCCATATTTCAAGATTAAATCAAGGCAAAATTAAGCCAAAATCACAAGGAGGGCCCAAACGAGACAAAAAAAGTAGAAGGGTTACTTTTTCAGTGTCCACAACATTATATTTTTCTCCCCTTTATTTATTGGACATAATTAAGCTCCTAATTGCTTAAATTATGCATTCTAAGGCCTAATTTTTACCATTTTCTGAAAGGTTGCAAGCATTGAGTAAATGAATCCAATTAATGTGTTGATCATGATTAAGTGTGTCCTAGAAATTTGAGTTGGGACCCATACACCTAGGGGCGTATGGGTCCTCCTTCCTAGCTAGGACCCAAATTCAAATATATTTTTGGTGATATTTTAACATCCAAAATTCAATATTCAAGTGTCGGCTTTTGGAATCTAATTTTTGAGAAATTAGAACAATTGCATATAATAACCTAGTTATTGCATCATTTGAAACTAGAAGGATTGTGAACAAGAACTAAGTGAAATATTATTGGAAAACTTATGATCAATAGCACTAGTGAGCAAGTCAAGAGTAACATTACAGAGTTTTATAGCAGTAATTCAAGATCCAACATCATGTCAAATTTTATGTGTGTTTATGTTCATGCTTTGTGAAGGCTAACCTTTATTGTAGGTCTCTAAAGCATTCAAGCATTCAAGCAAAGAAAGATCCAAATACTTGAGGTTATGTGAAGACTTTAGTCCTTCAAGGAATCCATTGAAGGGTGGTGAGTTGTAGCACATAATTATGATTTCATTATTCATTCATATCCATTATTTATTTATCATTAACGCTATCATTGTGGAAGTGGAAACACTTACACAGGGTTTGACTAAGGCAAGCCCCTAAATGGCCTAACATTTATTCTCTTTATGAACTTGTAGGTTATAGGTTTGATGAGGAGCAAGGAAAGTTTGAAGGAAATTCATTCATTTTTGTATTTGTTGTCATCAAAGTTACCAAGCCATGGAAACTCAATTATAGAATTTATTGACGAAACTCTAACAATTCTATCATTGGGAATCAGTAGATCAAATCCAACATCAGAGGACCCCCAAAATTAGTTTCAGAACCCCTCATCAAGGACCCATACACCCCTAGGCATTTGAGTCCTCTGCATGTTGAATCCAACTTTTGGTGGCATGTACACATCACTCTGCCTCTCCCAGATCCATCTGCAAATCACTGTTTCAATTTTTCATCTTTGAGATATTGCATTTTACATACTAGGTCATATAGTTCAATTAGTTCAATCATTGAAAATCATTTCCAATCCATCTTTAAGGCCTTGAGAATACAAATCTAGGCCTAATTGGCTCACCTTCATGATTGCTAGTCAATCTATTGGCCTTATTGATTTGTCTTCTAATGAAACCTTGAAAAAGGGAGAAAAAAACCCTAGGTTTAGACATTAAACTTATCCCCCATCCCCCCCTTTTCTATGTTTCATTTTGGTGAACCCAACGTTTTCACATCATAAACTTTCTTAAATTTGCATTTATTCACCCTATATCTAGGTTTTGCATTGTATTGGACCTAGCATTTCTCATTTAGGGTTTCATATTTGCATCATAAAAAATCAAAAAAATACAAAATGTTGCATCCATATTGTATCATAGCTTGCATTAGGGTGTGTTTCAGTCATTTAGATCAGATTTTCATTTCAAAATTGCATCCAAAAAGTGTCATTTTGTTCCACAATTGTCATACATTTGCATTTGCATTACATTGGGAAATTCTAGAAAAACAATCACTGTCAAATCTATTTGCAGATAGGAATCTATCAATCATAAACAATAACGTAGACATCTATATTTTTAGTTTCCAAAACCCTAAACAAAGACACAAACACCCCTGAGTGACCTTGTCCTTGTATAGGTGCACAAACATTCTTTTTCATAGTTGTTTGTCTCTATTTTCTCAGTTTGTTTGTACTTACAGACCTCTATTTTGGAATTATAAATTGCATTTTTTTAAGCATCTTGCATTTAGTTCATTTAGTGAAATCAAGTGCATTATTTAGGGTCACAATTTGCATTCAAAATTCATCATTTTTTAGGTCTTTGTACATCTTGCAATCAGTAAATTATTGTATTTCAGACCTAAATTTTGCATTCACAACTTCAACATCATTGCATACTTACATTTTGCATCACATTGGGATACATTAAGCAAATTCTAGAAATTTATTTATTGTTACAACTATTTGCAAATAGAATCAACATTCTTAAGTAGTGTAGTACATAGTCAAACTTGGAACTTTCAGAACCCTTGACCAGGATCCAAACACCCTTGGGTAACTTTATCCTGTTATTTGGGAATCAATCAACTTTCTATGATAGAATACTCTCAGAAGCCTCTATCTCAAGTTGTTTTTTTATTGTTCTTCACCTATTACATAGAAATCTAAACCTTAATACAAGCATTATATCATCATGATGGCTCAATTTTTTGGCAAGTTTTTTACCTCTTTGAAATCCTTGGTAGATGTTTCAAGTTGTGTGTTTGGAAATGAACTAGATTTTGATAATAACAAGCATGATACTTCATCTCCTATTGCAAGTCTCTTTGATGTCCTAGGTCAAGATGAAGAGAGCGACTACAAATTCATACAAAATTCCTTGTGTAACCTTGAGAATAATGCAACCGTTTATCCCTCAATGCAATGGCCTAATACTCCATACCAACAACATCCTACCATGCCACCACTTGAAACATTCACTTTGTTACATCCAGAAATTGAATCACAAGACATACTTCAAAAAATTCACATGGAAGCACCTATCAATAACAATCACAAAGAAATCACATCAACCAATCCTCCATCATATGAGCATAAAGGTACAAACACACCCATTAATTTAGAAAAGGCTTATAGTCCAATATTTAGTATTTTGAAGGAACAAGGATGTGACATTAAGAATGAACATGAGGTCCATTGTCTCTTGGAACAAACATTGTCAAAAGATACTGAGTGATTAGGTTACCGAGATCCTCCACCTTCACATCAAATAGTCGGCGAACCAAGTAAGAAAAACAAACCTTATAAACTTAATAAGTTACCCTCCTACATCCTATAACCAAGACCAAACAAGCCTTAGACACAATTATCAAACAAGGATATATTGAACATTTCCACCCATCCATGATCGACAAGATAAGAAAGGAAAGAGTACAAATATGTCCTATTATGCATACCATAGGACACTTGGACATCTTACTGATGAATGTCATGCTTTAAAGAAGATATTAAGAAAATTTGGTCCTTATGGAGATCAAATTGAGCATATAATAGAGTAACATTCATTTTCTTTGCTCCTTGCCATGTGGTAATTGTAGTATTGTAACATCCTCACTATCATGCATGGGGATATAAACTTAGCTTTATGCAATCATATTTCATTTTGCAAGGAGTAGTGTATCATTAATTTGGTTCACCTTTTTCCTTACACTTGGATGCAAAAGGGGTTAGGTAGCCTTTTCCCTCAGTGTATTCCTTCTTGGGATCCCTTTATTTCTCCTTAAAACATTATTGTAGCAAATACACTAATATTTTAAGGGGGGGCATATAGTCCCCCGCTCATTGTTTGCATATGGAATAGTCCCTTTTTAGTGATGATAGCATACATCTCCTAGGAGGTGTGACCTTATTAATCACAGTGTGACCCTCTTGATTTATGTTAAGTGTCTACTTTGTGGTGATATTAGGGGGTGGGTGTAGAAAGATGGGGGGCCAAAAAGTGGCCACCCCACTTTCAAAAATCAAAAAAGCTATAACATGAGCACGTTAAAACATGACTACATTACTGCTTCAATGAGAAATAATGTGAAAGTGTAGTATAATGTGCTCTTGTTATTGCTATAATGATAAATAAAGCAAGTGTGTTATAACATGCTAACATTATTGCTTATATAAGCAAAAAAAGAAGCAAAGTTTATATCATTTTTTATTTTTTACTGTTGCAAGTTAGTCTGCAACCTACAAACCCTCAAACACATGATTGTGTTCCAAGAAGCCAAAAACCACTCTATTTTTTTTCCAAATCTTCATCAAAATGTTGCCATAACGTCGAGGAGGTCAAATGAGTAAGTTATTGTTGTTTTTTGTGTGAATTTGATATTAAATAGGTAGATTGAATATGTTTTTTGATGTAAATTTATTTTATTTTCAGGAATTGTTAATGCACCCCCAAATCCTCCTCAAAATCCTAATTCACCTCATGCTCAAATCCCTAATGAAAAAAATAACAAAAAAAAAACTGAGGAGTTAATTGTAAGGTTGAGAGATCCTTCAAGCACAACCTCACATAGAACCACACTTTCTCAATCATTTCAATCCATAATATCTCATGTAGATTTAGTTAGCAAGAAAATAAATAGTTGGTGCAAGAAGAGATGAGAGTTTAGACAATTTTATGCAAACAAATTATCATATAAACAAGTTAAAGATGAAAAATTATAAAATTTGGCTTGTGTTCACTATTCATGAACCCTAAAATGAATCAACCTTTACATCATGCATGCAAGAGGTTCCATATCCATTGGTGCAACCAACAAGGTATAAAGAACTATTTTTGGGAAATGTGGTGGATGGATTTTTACCATCATGAATGCAATGACAATGAGGTACCACAATATTTTTTTAGGCAACTCTATTATGAGTTTTTCCTCAATAAAATCCCAAACTATTTTTACATGCAGGAGTTATAGGGTAGAGGTGGGGGCTCCACACAGGATAGAGTGAGGGAATGTATTGATGCACAGTGGCCAACAAGACCACTTGCTAGACCAATGTATGAGCATGTAATTATCCCTTCCATTGTGAAGGAGAGTACAAAGGTGGATACATTGCAGTTGATTAGTTCCCTCACTCTGAGCCTCATACAGCATACCAGTCCTCTAGCACAAGGTGAGGCAGGTGATTCTTCAAGGAGTCGAGTTCCACCTCATTTATGTCAAGCTTGTAGGTCACTCTATGTTTATGATCCTGGGATAGTCAAGATGCATGTGCCTAGGGTACATCTGTAGCTGATGAGATGGTGATGAAAATGCCCTCCTAAACATGACACATTTGGCATTGATAGTCAAGTAAATATCAACAAGTTCATTTAATTTAACTTATTAAATTTCATTTTTGAAATGAAAGATTAACTAAATTAGTTGAATGATTATAATGAAATTTGAGGGTCATATTTTTTAGTCTATTTTCAGCGATCCTCCACCTCCCTATCACACAATGACGTCTACTGCAAAGGTATGTAAATAGTAAAGAATTATAAATATTAAATGTGAATAGTTGAACATTACATGAATGGTATTATTATATCTCATTTGGATGTTGAATAGGTTAATCTTGGACCTCCGATGGCAACACCTTGGAATGGTGGTGGTCATCAAAGTTTCACTTAGGTAATACAAAGTAGTTTTAGTTTTAAAATGAAAAATTATATTTTAATTGAATAATGTTTAATGACTTGAAGGTTCTACATAAGTATGCTTTATACTTTTTAATTAATTTGATTTCAATTTTCTATGTACTTCATAATCTATGAATTTCATTTGTTCATGTTGTTGACCTCCAAAAATATAGGCTAGTGGTGTCAATTGATTATCCACCTTTTAAAGACCTCTTTATTGTATTACCTCTTGGGACCTCCATCGACCAAACCTAACTGTTCTATGTGATTATGTTATTTTCACAACTCTTCATCAAAACTCGTAATCAATTGTCTAGGCAACAAATGAATACCTAGGGCTAATTTTTATGGTTTTGATCATTCATTGAATCCAATCCTATATGAAATTGATCCACATGCATGACTATGTAGAACATCTATTTATAATGAGACACATCAACTTCTCTATCTTCATTAAAGTCAACATTTATCCCTTTTAATAGTGCTAAATTATCCTATATCCATTAAATTTTATTTCTAACATGACTCTCCATTCCTTAATATAGTTTAATTTGATACATTTATTTGCCTCATTATACCAATGAACTTTATTTATCCTTTACAAAAATAGATTAAACTATACAATGTTAAATATTTATATAATTATTTTATGGCTAAGTATTTCTCAAAACTCTTTTTTTACCCTCAGCCACTATTAAATAGTGAAGATACATTGTGAAGTTTTCATTCAATCAAAACATGGTACATATTATTTCATGTTTAAGATAATACAATTATACCCCAAAACATACACTACTTCTCACAATAAATATTATATATTATCCTATATTGCTCATAAATTTTAAGTTGTGATACTGAAATGGTATTCATATGAAAATCTATTAGGTTCAAAATATTTTAGTGTTTATTTTTCTCCAGTAAACATCATCCTATAAAAAACCAAATCACATTTTCAAGTATTCACTATGCAATGGTGAAATATAAACTCTAATCTAGCCATGATACAATAAATCCTAATAAATCCCCTTGTTATGTCATATTCACTAGAGTTATTGGATTCATAACTAGACTAAAACTAACACAACAGTCCAATAACCACCTATTAAACTATGAAGCAATTTATAGTTCACTAAGTACCCAAAAAAAAATTGACTATGTCATACATTATAAGTCATGACCTGCATCACTCTTCTAATTTTGGTAATTGAATAAAAAAAAATTATTTTCAGATGATGCAAGTAGGTACTCCTAATATTGATAGGAATGGAGCATGGTGTTGTTGTAAAACTAGCAAGCTCGATGCCTTTGACCGAGGTATGAGTAAAATTAGTAAATTTCAAATTATATTTGTTGTTTTAGTTGTATATTATGGAAAAATCAAATGATTCTTCATTTATAGTTTAATTTCTATTTGGATGGTTTCAATAGGGCTTCGCAATGCTAGAGCATGAGCATGTCATTGGTGTGAATGAGGAGAGAGATCATTTGGTTTTGGTAAGTGATTATTTTGTTAACTCTCAACCTTGTACCCTATACCCTTAACCCAATACTTAATCCCTAATCCTTCAACCCTCAACCCTATACCTTAAACCTAAAACCCTACACCCTCAACACTATACACTTAACCTTATACACTCAACCCTAAACATTATCCCTCAATTTTAAACCTTCAACCCTCAACCCTATACTTAATCCCTAATCCCTCAACCCTATACCTTAAACCCTAAACCCTACACCCTCAACCCTCATCCCTATTCCTTATACCCTAAACCCTGAACATTGTCCCTCAACACTATACTTAAACCCTAAACCATACACTCTCAACCCTTCACCCTATGCCTTATACCCTCAATCCCTCAACCCTATACGTTAAACCCTAAACCCTACAACCTCAACACTCATCCCTATACTCCATACCCTCACCCTTATAGCCTAAACCCTGAATATTGTCCCTCAACCCTATACTTAAGCCATAATCCCTCAACCCTCAACCTTATACCTTAAACCCTAAACACTACACCCTCGACCCTTAACCCTATACCTTAGACACTCAACCCAATACTTAATCCCTCAACTATACCCTCAATCCATATCATAAACCCTAAACCCAATATCCTAAACCCTAATCCTTATACCTTACACACTTAATCTTATACACTCAACAAGTTGAACATTATCCCTCAATTATAAAACCTCTACTCTATACCCTATACTTAGTCATAATTCCTCAACCCTCAACCCTATACCTTAAACCCTAAACCCTACAACCTTGACCCTTAACCCTATACCTTATACACTCAATACTAAACATTATTTGTCAACTCTTAACCCTCAAACCTATACCCTATACCCTATACCTTAAACCCTAAACCCTACACCCACAACCCTCATCCCTATTCCTTATACCCTCAACCTTATACCCTAAATCCTGAACATTCTCCCTCAACACTATACTTAAACCCTAAACCATACACTCTCAACCCTTCACCTATGCCTTATACCCCCAATCCATACCCTAAACCCTA
>VDFB02049217.1:23787566-23875534 GCA_007258455.2 Sequoia sempervirens
AAGGAACATCTTGTTCCTTAGTATCATGTTTTTGTCATTTAGGTTTGTCAAGGTAACTCTTATGTGCCTGCTCTTGCCATATCTTATCTATTTTCCAAACCTATTTTCCTATTGAATGACTCATAACCATTGTAGTTTTCCTTTAAAGAAGTCTCTTGTTAGCTCTTTTGTGATTATTTTGTCGCCATAGTCTTTTTAGTCCTTCAATGATGATATTCACAGCCTTGTCACTTCTATCCTTTTCTTCTCTTTTCTACTTCTTGACTAGTTTTTTTCCATGAGTTCCCTCTATGTGTCCAATTGACCCTTCACTACTTGAGCCTAGGATTTGGCCTCCTCTAACTATTCTCTTAGCTAGTTTTCTTTTATCTCTGTGTTGTCCATTGCTAATTAGATCTCTTTTATTTGTGAATCACTACTTCCTTCTATTATTGTTCACTTATTTTTTTATTGTTTTGATTTAGACTAAAAATTGCCTTATCTAAATAATTTCTTGCTCACCTTTTTCTAATGTGCTCTTTTTTATGATTATTAGCTCATTGATGTATAATTTTGAGGACCACATTAGTGGTGTTGTAGTAGGCCTATATGAATCTATATGTCTATCTTCAACCCTTTCTTCCTTATTTGCTAGGTGAGTTTCAATCCCAAATTGCTTTTTAATTGATGTTGTGTGAAACGTTGAGCTCATCTTTTCCTTTCCTTTACCTTGATTTTACAATTTTTGTTCTTGTTGGGTATCTATCATGTCCACTAAATTCTTATGTATTATTTTTGATAAAATAATTGTAAATTTTCCTTTCTTTACAAGCTTTACTTTTCAGATATGCCTATACTTTAAAATCCTCTTATATTTTTTGAGACACATCTTTCCACTATGTTTGAGAAGTTCTTTGAGAATATATTGATGTGCATGCCCCCGCATGTTATTTATTGTTCCTGTATAAACATTGAAACTGGGCACAAAAGAGTGCTTGAGGGCCCACTGGAAAGATGCATTGAGAAGTTGAAAGAGATTAAAAAACCCCTGAAGTAGCATTCCCATCATAGACCTTTGAGCTTGTTTACCTCCCTAAAACTGTTGTATTGTTTCAATATTACCGATAAAGAAATTCGTTGATCTTATTATCTCAATTTGGTCTACTATGTTCTTGGTGCCCACTTCTTGAGCATCTTTGTTTGTTTCTCCCGAATTTACTAGACCTTTGCTATTTTCAATATGCCCTTTTATTAGAAGTTAAGAACCCACCCCTGTTTGACGCTTATGATCTGCTTTGGAAAAAAGAACCGATAGAAAGGTTGCAATGTTCTCCTCTCCATAGAAAAAATCAAGAAGATGCAAGATAATGACAGGGTGGGTCTCCCCTGATTCGTTCTGACTCGACAGAACTTTAAGAAATTCTGTACTGCTGCGGAAAAAGTTTTATCGCTGCCAGAAACCTTGAACTTTGCTTGTTTTTATTTGATTACTTGTGCCTTCTGCTATCTATCGTCAATATTCGTTTTCTGGGCGTGATGATCGCTAGACAGGGAAGGGCCAGTCCAAATAGTCGATGGTACGTTAATCATGGATCCCCTGCACATTGAAAAACGACTTTAACGAAGCCCCTGTAGAACTGATGATGTTGTAGAAAATAAATTCAAATATATATATATATTGGTCGTGCAACTAAATAGTCTATGGTACGCTAATCATGGGTCCACTACACGTCGTCTCAGCAAAAAGAACTAAATTCACACATATAATTGGTCGTTCAACGAATATAATAATGTTTTGAACAAACATCCTGAAATAGTACAGAGAAATATAACTAATATAATTGGTCGTCTCAGCAAAAAGAACTAAATTCACACATAATTGGTCGTTCAACGAATATAATAATGTTTTGAACAAACCTCCTGAAATAGTACAGAGAAATATAAATGTTTTAAACAAGAAGAAAAATCTAAAGAAGGATTCCTCGAAAGGTTATTTGAAGACTCACAGCTGTCGTGGTCACTTTCGTTAAAAGCGAATGGGAAAGACCAGACGCCGCACATATTTCCCTTACCCAGAAATGGGGCTTAAAACTATTCTCCATTATTTGAGCTTTCGTTTCAATTGTTTTGCTGTGAATTCATGGCTTCTGAAACCAATATAGATGAAAAAGCGGGATTTGGGATCCAATCTGAGAGCGTGTCTGAAATCCCAATTCCTCACCATGTCCACAACATTTCTTCAAATCAAGACGTCCCGAATAATAATAACAATGCCAATGAAGTTGAACGTCGTATAAGAGATAGTCGGAATTATTCTACAGGAGTTGCTTCCATAATGACCGGATCCTTCTGGACTATGCTGGAATTAGTGGCCAGAAATACTCCAAAGAACCACACACAAAAGATAACAGCTCTGATCTTATTATTTTTGTTCCTTTCCTCTTTTGGGTATCCCACAATCTGGATGATATTTGTCATCTTCAAGAAAAGCAGATTTCTGAGGGAGCACAGCGTTAATCCTAACAGGTCAGTCTCTTGTTTACCTTATCAATCAAATGTGATCCGTGCTTAAAGTTTTTGTGGGATTCATATATAAATGCTTGTCTTCTTAAAGTAAGATATTTGGATGGTTCATGTAAGGTTTTATTATAAACAAAGAGGAGATGTATTTGTGTTCAATTCATTATCTTAATTTCTTCATGGATTTTACACATATAAATGCTTGTGTTCTTAAAGTAAGATATTTGGATGGTTTTCATGCTACTTTTGATGAATATAAGTAAATGGGGGGTTAAAAGGAAGGTTGGAGGATCCACTAGGAGGCTAGCAAACCATTCCCTTCTGAGGTTAGCTATTCATTTGAAGAATGGGTAAAAATGATTGAGTAGCATTTTTGGTAGGAGTAGATGATTTTCTTTTTAATTTAGTGGTATGTGTTCCAATTTAGTATTGCAGCGTCTTTTGTTATGTTAAATTTTAGTTTCCTTTTTGTTGAACATTGATGTAGAGAAACGGTCTAGTAGAGTTATGTTCTTTTGTTTCCAGTTCTTTGTTGATAGAAGGAAGGTAACTCTTCATAATCAATTAGAGAATGATTCTATACCTCTAACATGTGTTTCCTATGTGAGATAAGTCGAGGAAAATTTGATTCATTTGATATGTGCTAAAGGAGTTGGTTAATAGTTGGTGTTGTATTTGAGGGTTACAAATATAAAATAATGACCATAGTCATCATTGTAGTTGTGTAATCAAGAAACTTGCTCATACTACATGTGGTACATATGGTCAAAGATATGCTAATTGAGAAATTTCAATATGAGCATGTCAAGTAATATCTCAAATAGACAATGGATCTTTATACCATGGGAGGTAGTGGCACAAGGCACTATATGTATAGAATTGATAGGTTTCATTCACACAATAATGTGATGAAAATATTAGATATTAGGAAGATTTTTACATGTGTCCACATTTGTTGATTAATATTTAAGAGATAGGAGATCGAGTTTATGGAGTGGCTAGATGAAATAGATTCATGGATGCTCCATATCATCTTTAAGTCCTCTTTAAATCAGTTGCGTTTGCTAGGTTTGTGATCCAAAGTGTTGATTTTAGTTACTTGATAATAATTTGATAATTTATAATTTGTGTTGGGTAGTTAACAATTATTTCATATGGAAAAGTGGTTATAAAAGTTAAAATAGTGAAGGCCTTTCTAAAAATCATTGAATATTGAATACTTAGAACATATTATACTTTGTATTCTCTTATATTATTTACTAATTTAATTCTAAATTTTATTTATATATTTGATCCTAAAGCTTTCATTTTTAATTGAAAATATTTTTTGGTTGTCTAATTACATTTAAATTAAGGCAGTATGCAAGCTTGGACCTCATTTGAGCAAAATATTGAACCCAGACTCAAAGCTGCCACGAGTACTATCATTGGATTCATATGCTTTATTATACTTTTGGTATACGAGATAAATTTGAATGTGAGATAACTAAACCCTTAGAAAACTATCTTTTATATTATAATAATTTTAGATTTTAAGGTCTTAACTTATTATTCTATAAATGTCTAAGTAGGATTAAATCTAATTTGGTTAATATTCTAGATTTGAGGTCAACTTATTATTCCATAAATGTCTTTATAGGATTGACTATCGTTGGATTAAGATTAGAGATCAATGGGATATAAGTTTTTAATTAATTAATTTATCATAGTTCTATTTTGCAAAGGGAAAATTGAGATGCTCTATTTTATTGTGAAAATATTGTTATATGTAATCATCATACTTAATTATACATCTTATTGAAGAAGTATATTTATGTGAGAGAATCTTCTTCCATCTAATTTCTTATGAAAAAATTATTATTACCACTAACAAATAATATAATGTAACTATTTGGAATCATATATACACATCCACAATGAAGTGTTCACTATTCAAAGCTTACTTGAAAATTGCAATAGTGTTCACTATTCAAAGCTTACTTGAAAATTGCAATATTATCTTTAGCTTTAATTGTGAGTTTGAATTAGACTAGTAATAAAAGATTATGTGATTTTTAAAATAGTATAACAAAATATTGTCTTATTTTAACAAGTGCCAAGTACCTACTTTTAATGTATAGTAATAATAGTTTTTATTTTCATAATACACATGAAGGAAAATATATTGTAGATGTTTAAATTGGAAAATATCATACCTATAATCCTAGTTTAAATTTTTCTATGGTTAGATCTAGACTTATGGGGATAAAATTTCAATTTTTAATCATTATTTGCTCATCAAGAAATATAATCACACATTACTAGAAAATTTACAACTTATTTTATCATTTTATGATCCAAAAAATAACTAGTTTTCATAAAATTAAAAATTACAAACTTATCTTTATGTTCACATTTTAAGTGAATCAAAATAAAACTCATTCTAAAATTTAAATCAACTAAATCAATGTGAATTTATATATTCAATCAATTTAACTACCCAAAAGTATATAGCACATCCAACAACATATGTATATCAATAACTATTGAATAAGTGTAATTAGTACCTACCTTCAAGGAAAATAGTATTGCATCCAAGATTCTTTGATTGTTTATTATTAGTTGTACCTATCAAAAAATCATAAGCTAGAATTTATCTATGTAAAGAAAATATTTATCTTTTGTAAAGTTAATATGTAAACTTTATAATTAAAAATGTTCAAAAAATAAATGATTGGAAATCAGATTGATTGAGGAGTTTTACCCCTTACTGTAGCCTTCAAATTGTTCAAGAAATATAATATATTCTTTTTATGATTTTGACCTTTTGGTGTACATTTTAGAATAGTGAATGATACTTCATATAATATATTGTAGCAATTTAAATTTATATATTATATAATGTTCTTATTGTATTCATAGAGCTTTGATTGCATGTATGTTGTCCAAGCAATATTACATGGATAATGTGTACATCATCAATATTTTACATACATATACTAGAGAATTTAAATATATAACATCTAGCAAAAATACCTTTTGATTACACTTTGATGGAATTCCATACACTATTACAAAGCTCTCATTTTGGCATAGGCATGAAGCGTGCTAGCAAAGGTTATGAAATTTGGTTTAATGCACTATATTGCAGAATTTTTTTGAGCCTTTTCAAAAAATAAATTTTGTGCCTATCCAAGAATCATTGTAGTCCATTAGATCACAACTCTTTGAGGCATTATTCAAAGCAATTAAAACCCAGGGTATTTGTAACTACAACATTAAATAAACTCCTTCATTCTTTCATGTTTTGATCAATGCACATATTCAATTTAATGTTGGCTTAGGTCATAGGGTTTGGTTTCACCATATATATCCCACTTTGTCTAAAACTATAGCCATATCACTGTTCCCATTTATAAATCCCTTCAAGTTCATGAATGATGCCTACAATATTTTCTTATATTCCAAAAGTGTAGCAATCAACTTTGAAACATGACCCTTCTCTCCATTGTAGCATCATATGGTGATTTTGAAACCAAATCTCATGTTTGAAAAGAAAAGTGGGTTTTCTTCTTACAAATAGATGTTGTCATTTTGAGAAATTTTGAACTCTTATATCAACAAATAGATGAGTTCTTAAACTTATGAACTCTTCGACTAGTTCAATAAAAAGGCCAATATTCAAAATTTATTGAAGTCTTTATCAAGGCTTTTGAAAAATGAAGGAAACAAAGAAGAGTCTCAATAAATATTTTAAAAATGAATTATGTTTCAGTTTTATTTAGTTTCTAGACTATCTAAAAATTGAAGTGGTAAAAATGTTCGATATCTATTACTTAATGATCTTGAAGCATTTATACATAGGAAGTAACAATTGGAGAACAATTTAACTACATACTTAAATTCCTGCTACCATATGATATAATATAATTAGTTATGCTAACATTCCCCCTCTTATTATGTTACTCTTGCAAATGTATTATCAAAACCTCAAACTTTACCTTGTCAGGGGACCCCCCCTTAAGGCTAACAACAAAACTTGTTGATTATATAAATACACTTTCATGAGAAGATCCTTCCTTGAAGAAACAAATCTTGAATCAAGTGGAACTCCACCAAATTTCCTTGTGACCCTCATAAAGGTGTAGCTCCAAGTTGAATTCCTAAGTTCTCCTTTTCTTGAACTCTTGAATCATAGACACTGAATTATTGGATAAATATCCACCAAGTTTTCTCTTGACCCTTGTAAGGTTATAATTCTTGATCACAGTCTCATGAACTCTCTGGGCAACCATCCATACTGAGCTCTACACCAAACCCCTTGTCTCCAAAAATCAAACTTCACAATATGTGTATTCTTCAAAACTATCAGCAACAACAAGGAAATAAAGAAAGAAATTAAAGCCAAAAACACTTCTCATGTAACATATAGTAACAGTAACATACATCATACTGCACCCCATCGTCTTCATCTTCCTCCTCCGCAATGAAAACTCATGCGTAACAGGTGTAGGCATCCTACCCCAAAGGTGAATAGGGAGGGAAGATGGACCCCTCCTCCCTTGGGAGTCCTAAAAATCAACTCGGATGGCTCTTCTCGTGGTAATCCTGGTCATGTTGGCATTGGAGGTGTGGGTCGTGATAGCTTAGGGGATGTTCAGTTTATTTTCTCTATATATAAGGGTCTTCATACGAATAATCTTATGGAGGCTCAGGCTATTTTAGTGGCTGTGGAGCGGGACAGTCAGTTGGGTTGGCGAAGGATCATATGTGAGTCTGACTCCCAGGTTGTGGTGAACTTACTGAAAAGGCAGTATATGGATAATGTAAGCTGGCAGCTGGCTTTGATTGTTGAACAAATTCTCACTCTCTGTGTATCTCTGGAGCATGTTACTTTCAACCATATTCCCCGTGAATGGAATGGTGTGGCTGATTGCTTGGCTAAATGGGCTTCCGATCATATGCATGATTGGAATTTGGTGGATCGGGGCCATCTGCCCCCGGATTTGTCTCATCAATTGGATCACTTGGTTGATCTTGATAGGGCCATTTAATGACCTTGCTTTGTAATGTTTCCTTGGTTTAATAATATTTTTACCCCTTTATGTTAATATTGTTCCTTGCCCAAATTATTCCACGTTGTTCACTCGAGCTCTTTCCGCAACATAAACAAATCTATGCAATTTGTATTTTTTTATTTGTCAAGGATCATGATCAGTAAGTGGATTAAAATGCCTTCAAACCTCTGTTTAAATTGCATCTGTTCAGTCCAGCGATGACAATGGATATCGCCATGATTATCTCCTCTGCACCCAACGATTTAAACCACTGCATCAACAGATTTGATCACCTAACTGCCACTCATCATTGCACACGAACAGAGATATCAGCAAGCTCTGATACCAAATGAAGTGGTAAAAATGCAAGTTATCTATTACTCGATGATCCTGAAGCATTTATACACAGGAAGGATCGGTTGGAGAACAGTTTAACTGCAGAACAGTTTAATTGCATACTTAAACACCTGCCGCCATACATTATGAACTATGAAAAGATTTAAACTCTTTTCTGTAAATCAATTCCATTCTAATATTCTTTATTAGGGAAATTCTATAGACAATATCAACACATTATTCTATCATGTATGCTTCATATGATTTCTATTATTCACTTCAAGAGTCTCCCATTTTGATGTGCATTAAAAAAGAAAAAATGAATTCCACATACTAAAGATTTTTTTTTTTATAAATACGTATCATAATTGTTTACAATAGTCCCAATGTAATCCCTTATAATTCCATGGCTTGCTAAAAGACATATTTGTCTTATTTTTTTTTTAAACTAAAAGAGAGGTTGAAATTTATTCAAACAAAACAATAGAGCAGTACAAAGCAAGGGCATTACACACCCCTGTCAATCTCCACTAAATGATCCAACTTTTGTGACAAATCCAGGGGTAATTGACCCCTATCCACAATGTTCCAATTCTGCAAATGATCGGAAGCCCATTTGGCCAAGCAATCCACAACCCCATTCCATTCTGTAAGAATGTGACAGAAAGTAACAGATTCCAAAAAAACACACCAAACTTGTAAAAACTTTATGATTTCTATTGCTACCAAACTTTTTATTAAGGTTAATCTCTCCTGACATAATAACTTTTGTGTCACGAACATTTGTGAACAACAATGGCACTACAAAAGGACTCAATCTGAAAATTTTTAAAATTGAAAAAGTTAAAAACTAGATTAACATGGATCTAGTTCAAATATCCACTACTAGTTAAAACATATTCAATTTTTACTGAGGAAATAATTGCAGGTGCCTTGTAATATCTTACAATGTCGTTCCATCAACTCTCACTTAAGAAAATAGAAAAGATGAATTCCATGATAACTCATAAAATTCCATAAAATCTCATTGATTATTATAGAGACTTCAATTATGTGGTTTTGAAACCAAATCTCACATCCAAAAAGTGATTTTGCTTTTTACAAAAATGTGTCGTTCGATTTCTAAAGGGGATGCTTTTACCATGATTTTGAGAAGTCTACAACCATTGAACATATTTATAGTTTGAGTTCAAAATTTCTCGAAGAAAAAGATATTTAATGTACATGTAGTGAAGATGTTTCTGTGTGGTTGTGAATAAGTTTTAAGCCATTCGAAAAGAGTTCTTACTGTTTATTCAACAAAGTAATGATATTGATTTCAATTGGTTTCTTCCATGTTATTTAATTTAGCATTCTTATTCTTTCAAAACACATTCCCCTCGAAATGCAAATAAAAAATATTTTTAAAAATTTACCTACAACTTATTGTCTCTACTTGTCATATTTATATGTGTAAAGAAATCCAATTTATGAAAATTAGACATCAATATGATCTGAATAGGGCTCAATGTACAATGAAAAAAAATTCACCAGAATATAGTCTTTCAAATTACATATGAAATCTAAGAGAGAATATTCTAAAAAAACATTCAACCAAGTGAGGATTTTGTAGTGTCAAAAAGACTACAATTGTTCAAACCAAATTCACTGTAAGTTCCAAGAACAACAAATTTGCATGATCTTGTATTTCTACTCAAGTTTAAAAAGGGAATTGTGATATGTGCTTTGTGTTTGCAATGGCTAAATACTGAAGATGTCATATGTCAAGGAAATGATTGAGGTACATAATAATAAACTTCTCAAAGTGAATTGGGAGTGAGGTTATATAATAAAAAAAATATTTTTTATACATGTCTAATTTTTAAGAGGAAGAATTCACTTCAATGAGAATTATGTATGCATCAAGTCTTTTAAGTCTCCTAAGAAACACATTTAACACATTCTATAATATGATCAAAGTTGGATTATAAATTATATTGAAGATTCATGTCATTAAATAAACAAAAATGATTGATCATGGAGCAAGTCCAATTGTATTGGTTGTACATAGAAATTCTTCTTCTTATACAGGTAAAGTTAGAGGCCATATATTATTCACAAAGTAAGTTCTTTTAACAAATGTTGAAAAATTATAATTAATTTTTTTTGTACCTATTTAATGTTCCGACTCTAGATAGGCATGTCTTTCTAAAACTATTCAAATGGTAGATAAAATAATTGATGTAGGAGCATCCAGGCAGATTGGTGATTTGCATCACCAAAAATGTTTTGGCATGAATTCATTGTTCTGATTTTGGCTTTCATCTTCAGATTGGAAGTTCAATTTTTGTTTCATGATCATGGAGGTAGATGTGGGTGACATTCTTGTCATTTCTAATTGATAAAATGTCTTAATTTGATTTCCATTTTCAGTTCGTGTATGTTTTGTAATTCTTTTCTCTATTTATTTTTGTATGATTTACAATTTCACACAGCTTGGAGAATGATGATGTTCGACATTTAATCCACTACATAAAAAACGAGGCGTATAGTTTTAAAAAAGAGTTAAATGTAGATTGGGGAATACAGAGGGGCGCAACACATTTCAGAAGAATTAAAATTTTTGTATGTTGAAGAAAAGCACAACAAGGGGGAAAAGAAATATTAACTAAAGAAAATCAACCCAGCCAGAGGATTAAGTATAGTGTGGGAATTTAGAAATCCAAAGATTTCAAAGTGAAATAAATGCAAAGAGGAAGTTGAAAGGCTACAAATAGGAAATAGAATATGAAATTCCTGAAATATATGCCAAGGAAAAAAAAACCAAAAATAAGGTAGAGGAGGAGACCTTTAAAAATTTAGAATGAAAACATATGCAAAAGACAAATGAGAGCGGCTGCATTGAAGTGGACAAGGGCCACATGAGGCAGAGAAATGAATAGAGAGGTCGCAACCTGAGGGAAGGGTGAATAGGTGCGGGCAGAGGTGGAAGTTTTAGCATTTTAAACAAAAACAAAAGTGGATTAGAAAGAGACTAAGCAGGCCGTAAAGAGGTGAAGTAAGGCGGAATAAAATCTTTAGACAACAGAAATTAAAATACGCAAAGCCAATATTATGCGGGTTGCGCAAGGAGAATGGAAGGAGTGATGTAAATAAGAACAAGGTTGGACAAATATATGGGTCATAGAATAAAGAGAGCAGATTTGTTAATAAATGACTTTTCTTAAATTGCCTGAAGCAATCCACGACTAGGGAGATAATGAAGGTTTAAAATTCAGAACAAAAAGAATTGAATGTGTAGAGAGCAATAAATTTAGAGTGAACAAACCCAAGATAAGAAGAGAACCGAAGAGAGCAGGGGACAAAGAACATAGAGTTGGAAACCAAAAAAAAAAGGTCTGTGAATGCTTTGGTTTTTAGGCAAGTGGAATCAATGAAATAATTTTAAATTGCCTTTGTAAATGCTTGTTATTATTTTAGTTTGAATTTTGGTATGTTTACATAATTTGATGTAATTGAATGAAGAAGAGGTAAATTATTTTATTGTGATTTTAAAATGAGTTTTGATTGACAAATGTAATTATCAATTTTGTTGAAAAATGAGACCTATGTTTTTTTAACGTAATACTCTGTAAAACTTTAATATTGCTGATCTAAGTAAACTTTTTCTTTGTTACATATATTCTTTGTGGGTGATTATCTTGATTAATCCATTTTACTGTTGTAGAATGTAGAGAGAATTTGATAGGATATTAGAAAGATCCACACAAGATGTACCGTGGAGAAACTCTTTCGGGAAAAAACTCCACCAAAAATTATTCTATTATTCAATCTCTGAATTACAATAGTTCCAATTCTTACTTGAGAATGCTTCTTTTTCCTTCACCAATCTTCTTCACAACCTGCAATAACAATTATGAAAAATCTATTCAACTTGAATGAGATATAGAGACAATATGCAACCTTGTAATCTCCAAATGGTGATAATTACAATGCACAAGCTCAAGCCCTTGAAAAGGTATGCCATATTCCTTCAAGTTGAGTTATTCAGTGAAGAATAAAGCTTACAACATGTGATTCATGCATTTGGGCATCCCAAACTGAAGCTACAACTTCTCCTTCACTTTGGTGATAATTCCAAAGCTCTTCCTCAAAGTTAGCGCCCTTAAGTAATCCTACTTAACTAAGCCTTCAGAAATATCTTATCATGCATGAGAGGTAAATCCAATAAAGCACCTTGGGCGTTCAATTTGGCTCCAAGTGATTTATAGTTAACTGAAATATTTACTCAACACCATTCATGTAAGAATGGCCATCCTCTGTTAACTGGAGGTAGTCCCTGTTATCTGTCATACAATTCAAGTTATTAGCCATGCATTCCAAGTTAACTGAAGCTAACTACATGCAACTCAAAATAACCAATATGCATGCAACATGCACTTGCATGCAACTAAAGATAACTGAACCATAACTGAATTGAACAGAACTTCAAACATGCAAACATCAAATCCTAACTCCTACGATCTTTACATGCATTCAAAAGTGTTAACTGTTACTCCGTATAGTTAACTGAACACAAGGTGAATGCCACCTTACCATGTGTGCACCCACATGCTCCTATTATTTAGGAATAACTACAAATTCCAATTTCATGATTTATTTCATCCAAATAATTAATCTCATCCTAATCTTAGTGTTGTTGAACACATTCCAAGAACTTAGGAGATTCATGAAATAATTAATGTTTAGGATTTGCAATTAAATGACATCCTATTTCCAACATTCTCCCACTTGACATTATACATTGTAATTATTCTAAACAAGGAATAATAAAACAAGTACAAGACTCAAGGCCATTGGCCTTCTTGCACCAACTAATCAAACCATGCTAACTTCAAATGCAACCTGCATAATCATGAAGCTTCCAAGCAAATGATTAAAACCAAGAGAACTTATCTGTATGGTTTCATAAGATAATCTATAACATTAATTAAAGTGTTAACTTTCTCAATTAATACCTTCCCATTATCAACCAAACCATTACCTTTCCCAAGCCTCTATATCTAAACCACCTCTTTAGAGGCATTCTAAACCACCGAGTGTGTTGAATTCACATTCAACCAAGGTGTAGGCTCCTCAGTCTTTTCTATTGATTTTTTTTTTACAAGTTTAACCATCCCAACAAATGTCTCTTACCATAAGAGAATTCCAGCCTCACCTATTTCTCCAAGTATCCATGAGGACCTATAACCAACCAATCTATGCCAAACTCCAAAAGGAACACAATACTTTCATGAAGTAATCAAGCAAATGATTAATGTACCCAAAACTTAAGAGAACTACACAAGATCATTGTCAAAGCTCCAATCATGAATCGAGAACATAAACATGACATTCATGATCTAATCAAAACATCTCCTCTTAAGAGATCTCATGCACCATAACATACTTATACATCCTAGTTTCAAGAGAACCATGTAATATGCCAAACTCTAAATGCATATCAAGAGTAAACCATGACATCAATAACAAATATACTATAAACCAAGAAACCATATCTCTAATCACATGGAGATAACCTTATCAATGATGCATCCAAGTCATTGCCAACAACTCCCACTAAACCATGGCACCGAGTCACACATGGCATCGTGACTACCATCCTCTTCATGAAGATCACTATACCTTACCAAAGCTCCCACTGAACTGTGATACCGAGCTATACATGGCAACAAGATAAACATCAAACCATTATTGTAAATAAATATATGGAATTTCAAATATTTCCTCATGATCATAATTATCATAACATGTATTATGCCACAACTCTAAACCACTAATCAAGATTATACCATGACATAATAACAAAACCATCCTACAACCAAGGATCCACATCATTGCCAAATGCAATCCCATTGAGCTGTGATACTGAGCAATTCCATGGCATCATGATGCACATAATCAAAATCACATTACTGTCATAAGCTCACACAAAACCTATGAATCCAAGCTCTCAATGACACATGATAACAATCCTCTTAAAGCAAGAATATATACCTCTTTGTAAAAAACTTATTTTCAAAATCAACAAATAACAAAAGTAATAAAAGCTCCAACTAAGCCAAAAAAACCTCCAATCTTTTAAGAGAAAGGCGTCCCAATGCTCTACCCAACCTCAACTTCGATACCAAATGTTGAAAAATAAGGTGTTTTTTTAGCTTAATACTCTACAAAACTTTAATATTGCTGATCTAAGTAAGCTCTTTCTTTGTTACATATATTCTTTGTGGGTGATTATCTTGATTAATTCATTTTACTGTTGTAGAATGTAGAGATAATTTGATAGAAGAACTAGAAAAGATATTAGAAAGATTACACAAGATGTACCATGGAGAAACCCTTTCAGGAAAAAACTCCACCAAGAATTATTCTATTATTCAATCTTTGTTACATATATTCTTTGTGAGTGATTATCTTGATTAATCCATTTTACTGTTGTAGAATGTAGAGATAATTTGATAGAAGAACTAGACAAGATATTAGAAAGATCACACAAGATGTACAGTGGAGAAACCCTTTCAAGAAAAAACTCCACCACGAATTATTCTATTATTCAATCTCTGAAATACAATAGCTCCAATTCTTGCTTGAGAATGCTTCTTCTGCCTTCACCAATCTTCTTCACAACCTACAATAACAATTATGAAAAATATATTCAACTTGAATGAGATATAGAGACAATATGCAACCTTGTAATCTCCAAATGGTGATAATTACAATGCACAAACGGTACACCATATTCCTTCAAGTTGAGTTATTCAGTGAAGACTAAAGCTTACAATATGTGCTTCATGCATTTGGGCATCCCAAACTGAAGCTACAACTTCTCCTTCACTTTGGTGATAATTCCAAAGCTCATCCTCAAAGTTGGTGCCCTTAAGTAATCCTACTTAATTGAGCCTTCAAAAATATCTTATCATGCATGAGAGGTAAATACAATAAAGCACCTTGGGTGCCCAAGTTGGCTCCAAGTGATTTATAGTTAACTAAAACATTTACTCAACACCATTCATGCAAGAATGGCCATCACCTGTTAACTAGAGGTAGTCCCTGTTATCTATCATACAACTCAAGTTATTAGCCATGCATTCCAAGTTAACTGAAGCTAACTACATGCAACTCAAAATAACCAACATGCATGCAACTAAAGATAACTGGACCATAACTAAACTGAACTGAACTGAACTGAACTTCAAACATGCAAACATCAAATCCTAACTCCTAGGATCTTTACATGCATTCAAAAGTGTTAACTGTTACTCCGTATAGTTAATTGAACACAAGGCGAATGCCACCTTACCATGTGTGGACCCACATGCTCCTATTATTTAGGAATAACTAAAAATGTAAATTTCATGATTTATTTCATCCAAATAATTAATCTCATCCTAATCTTAGTGTTGTTGAACACATTCCAAGAACTTAGGAGATACAAGAAATAGTTAATGTTTAGGATTGGCAATTAAATCAAAGTGGCTATGAAGTTGTGGAATTGAATGGCCTGCTTGTAATTATATTTTGTGGTTAAGTTTGTTCATGAAGTGAGAGGGAGTTTTTTTTTGTGTCAAATGGTATCAAAGCTAGAGGTTTTGAGTACATAGGCAAAGCGTCGAACATGAGGCAACCTATGCCAAGAAAAATGGGTTGAGTAGAGGATAGAAGGTGGTAGAGGAGAGCTTATGAGGATTGTTGCAAGTAGAGAGAAACACTAAGCAATCGAGAGCTAGGAAGTTGTGAAAGAATTTGTCTTTACAGATTGCAAAGTGTGTGATGTGAATTTGGAAGATTGCAACAGTTAAAGATGGGATGGGTCATGAGGAGACCCATGAGAATTATGTTATGAGAACGATATTCGAAAGAAATGGAAAAGCAGAAGTTTGGTGAAGAATTTGAAAAGGTCTTTCAAAAAAAAGTGGGGAAAATTCAAGTCAGGTTAGATGTGTTGGAAAGGAATATTGAAAAATAAGAGCGAAGATTGGTAAAAAGAAGTGAGAAGAAGAAGATTCTCTTGAAAGAGAATAGAAAAAAGAAAAGTAGAGGAGAATAATGTTTCTACTCAAGATGGAGGAAGAAAGATGTGAGAACAACCCCTACAAATGTACATGAAGAAGAAAATAAGATGAAGGAAAATAAAGAAGTGAGTAGCGAATAGAAGATAGTAGTAGAGAATAGAAAGAGAGAAGATGTAGTTGTGGTTGCAGCAATAAAGTTGGAGATGTTGCAGTAGATGATGAAAGGAAATTACAACAGTGAAAGAAGAGGTAAATTTTAATATTTTTGAATTTAGTGATGAGGAAGTTGAGTTGAAATTTCTTATTGTTGAAGTGAACAAAGAGCTAGTGCAAGTAGATAGAAAGAGAGATAATGCAGTTGCAGATTGGTGTACGGGTAATACCTATTTGCATACAGAAGCTGCAAAGGATGTTGTAGGTGATGTTTGGTGGAGGTTGTCAGTTTGTGGTGGGTTGGATCCCACAAAGGACGGGAGGATGACACAAAGTGGATGTGAATCCACGAGAGGAAAGAAAAATGTTGAGTGGAGTTATGAGAGGAGTGTGAAGCTTATTTTTACAAAGTGCTAGAAAAAGAGAAAGAAGAACTAACTATATGCATCAGATTCAATGATGGATTTCACTGCAAGTGGCATTCAACTTGGAAGAGTAGTTTGACTATTCAACTCCACCTTTTGTGAACCTATGCTCATAAATTTCCTACCCAACCTGCCCAATGTAGGAGCATCTCGGAAGATTGGTAATCCACATCACCCAAAATCTTTCGAAATGAATTCATTGTTTTGATTTTGGATTTCATCTTCAGATTGATAGCTAAATTTTGGTTTCATTATCATGAAGGTAGATATTAGTGACATTCTTGTCATTTCTAATTGACAAAATGTCTTAATTTGGTTTCCATTTTAGTTCATGTATATTTTATAAATTTTAGCTCTATGATTTTTGTATGATTTACAATTTTGCATAGCTTGAAGAATGATGATGTTCAATCTTTAATCTATTAATGGGAAATTAGAAAAGGGATGCATATAGTTTTGAACAAGAGTTTAATGCAGATTGGGAAAGATAGAGGGGCGCAACATATTTTGAAAGAATTATTATTTTTGTATGTAGAAGAAAAGGACAATAAGGGGGTTGTGGTTATGAGAAGACAAAAATAAATAATAACTAAAGAAAATGCACATAGCCAGAGGATTAAGTGTACTATGCGAAAGAAAAGCAAAGATTTAAAAGTGAAATATATGCAAAGAGGAAGTCTAAAGGATGCACATAGGAAATAGAAATGCAATGCCTATAATATATGCCAAGGAAAAAAAAAGGCCGCGCCACATGATTTAGAGGAAAGCTTTAAAAATTTAAAATGAAAAAATATGCAAAAGATAGATGAGAGGGGTTGTGTTGAAGTGGACGGTCACATGAGGTAGAGAAATGAATAAAGAGGTCGCAGCCTGAGGGAAGGGTGAATAGGTGCAACTAGAGGCAGAAGTTTTAGCATTTTAAACAAAAGTGGATTAGAAAGAGGCTAAGCAGGCCACATAGAGGTGAAGTAAGGTGGAATAAAATATTTAGACAAAAAAAATTAAAATAAGAAAAGCCAATATTTTGCAGGTCGCGCAAGGACTGTCAGCAATTTGTCAACAATTTACCGATAAAAAATCACTGCCAACAATTAATTGTGGGAAAATTCACCGCCATAACAAATTCATCGCTAAGTAAAAATTCACCACCAACAATTCACCACGGTGGTAAATTTTCCATATGCCTGGAAGGAGTGATGTATATAAGAACAAGCTTGAAAAAATATATGGGTTGTAGAATAAAGAGCAGATTTGTTAATAATGTTAGGATTTGAACAAAGGATGTGTGTGATGAGAACGATAATAAACTATAGAGCAGCACAAACAATCACAATAAAAAAATAGAGGAATAGAGCAAGATAGAGAATATAGAACATGCCGATGAAACAAAAAAGAAAAATAAAATAAAGATTCTATGAGCACACACACAACAATATAGTACAAAAGACCTAACAAATATTTCTGTTCCTACACAAAACATAACCTTTTCTTCTTCTTTTCTACTTACAAAAACAATTACAAATGCTTCTATAAATAGAGGTCTTAGAATTTTCTAGATATACTTTACGCTCAATAAGCATGCATAAAATGTGAACCAAGAAGGAGAGATCAGACTGTCGATAGAAGAGAATGGTAGTTGAGAAGCTTCCATTTTAAATGCATATTGTTGACTTGAGTGCTTTGTTTGTTGGAGAGAAACTTCTACATTAAATTTTGTTTGATTCTAGTGATCTCTTTTATTCGATGCCTTTAATCGCTTCAAATGTCACGTTTTCAACATTCTCCCACTTGAAGCAAATGAAGGGTTTTGAATAAGCTGTAATCATTAAGTCACCCCTAGGCATATCATGGTTTTACATAACTCATGCTTTCTCTTGGTAGAATTTTAGTGAGCATATCAGCGGGGTTCTTATCTATATGGATCTTTTCCAAGGATAATTGTCCTTCCTCCAACACCTGCCGAATCCAATGACACCTCAAGTCAATATGTTTGGTTCGTGAGTTAAAGGTTGGATTTTTTGCCAAGTGAATGACACTCTGACTGTCACAATATAGCACATACTTGTCCTGTTTTATTCCTAGCTCTCATAGGAATCACTACATCCACAACATCTCTTTGCAAGCTTTTATCACAACTATATACTCTGCCTTTGTTGTGGAGAGAGCTACTATTCCTTATAGTCTGGATACCCAAGATACACAACACCTGTAAATGTATACAAATAACCAGCGGTGGAATTTCTAGTGTCTAGGTCTCTAGTCAGATTTGCATTTGTAAATCATTCAAGCACCATATTAGTATTGCTAAAAAATAAATAGTAATGACCAGTACCCTTGAGATACTTGAAAATCCGCTTTACTGCTTGCCAATGTTGTTATTCCGGATTTGCAAGGAACCTACTCACTACTCCCATTGAATGTGCAATATTTGGACGAGTGGATACCATGGCATACATCAAGCTACCAATTGCTGAAGCATAAGGAACCTTTTTCATTTCCTCCTTCTCCTTGTCATCACAAGGGCATAAATCGACACTTAGTTTGAAATGAGAAGCAAGAGGTGTACCAAATGGCTTGGCATCCTTCATATTAAATATGTCTAACACCTTTTTAATATATTTTTCTTGTGATAGCCACAATTTTTTGTCCTTTCTATCACGAATGATCTTCATGCCTAATATTTGTTGTGTTGGACCCAAATCCTTCATTGCAAATTGACTGCCCAAATCCTTCTTTAACCTGTCAATCATATTCTTATCCTATCCAATAACTAACATATCATCCACATATAACAATAATATAATGAAATTCCCCTGATCATATATCTTGATGTAGACACAATGATTGAGGTATTTAGTCCATTAAAACAATTATCCAACATAAATGAATCAAATTTCTTATACCACTGGTGAGGTGCTTGTTTCAAACCATAGAGACTCTTCTTCAATTTGTAAACCAAGTTATCTTTACCTTTTATTTTGAATCCTTTTGGGTTCTCCATGCAAATCTCCTCTTCCAAATCTCCATGAAGGAAGGTTGTCTTTACATCTAATTGTTCACACTGCAAGTCTAAAGAAGGAGTAAGAACAAGAATAACTCTAATGGATGACATTTTAACAACAGGTGAAAATATCTTAGTGAATTCAATACCTTCTTTCTGAGCAAATCCCTTCACTACAAACCTTGCTTTGTATCTTTCCTTCTTCTCATCACCCACATGCTTGATCTTGTACACCCATTTGTTTTGTAGGGCTTTTCTTCCTTTTGGAAGCTTTACTAACTCCCAAATTATATTTTCTAGCAAGGAGTTCATTTCTTCCTCCATCGATTTCTTCCATTCTTTGCTATGCTCATCTTTACAAGCTTCCTAAAAACCATCAGGTTCATCTTCATCAGTTAACAAAATATATTCTGAGGGTGTATACCTTTTTGAAGGCTTATGAGGGCTAGAGGATCTACAAACCAATTGTGGTGTTGTGGTTTTAGGTTGAATCTCTTGTAAAGGATCCTGCAAGGTTTCTTGTTGTTGTTGTTGTTGTTCCACATTCTCCTCTTGTTGTTTATCATACTCTTGATCTTGCTACCCATTTTCTAGCCTTGGTGGGATATTTTCTTGCTACATTCTTCAAACCTATCAACAACTTTTTTTACCTCCAAATTACTTGCAGTCCTCTTAAACATCTCTAACTCATTAAATATAACATCTCTACTTCTATCTTATGTTTGATTGGATCCCATAAACGATAGCCTAATTCACCATCCGCATATCCAAAGAAAATGTATTTTATGGGTTTATCATCTAACTTCTAAGTTCTATTCTCTTTGGGAATACGCACAAATGCTTCACATCCAAAGATTTTGAAGTGAGAATAATTTACCTTCTTACTAGTCCAAACTTCTTCAAGAATGCTACCATCCAAGGATGTAGTAGGAGATCGATTTATGAGATAACAAGCTGTCCTCATTACTTCTACCCAAAAATGCTTTTCTAAACAAGAATTTGACAACATACTCCTCAGCTTATCCATGATAGTGCAATTCATTCTATCTACAACACTATTCTGTTGAGGAGTACCAAGGATAGTCTTCTCATGCTTAATTACAAACTTGTTACTATATTCCTTGAATGAATTTGAGTAGTATTCTCCACCATTATTTGTCCTCAAGCACTTGAGCAATTTGTTAGTTTCTCTTTTAACAACAACATGGAACTTTTGAAATATCTCAAATACGTCATCTTTTCCTTTCACGGGGTAGGCCAAAACCTTTTTAGATGCATCATCTATGAATGTTACATAGTATGATGCTCCTCCTAATGATTTAATATTAACAAGCCCAAATACTTCTGAGTGTATCAATTCTAACATATTTTTATTTCGTTCATGACCACCTCTAAGAAATGAAACTCTTCGTTGCCTACCATAAATACAGTGCTCACAAAGATAAAGATTATAAGATTTCAAACCTGGTAGCAAATTTTTTCCCATGAGGATTTTTAGGCCCTTCTCACTCATATGACCCAAGCGCCTATGCCATAGATTTGTTGGGTTTCCTTCTTTTGTAATATCAACTATATCTGATCTTTCTATCATTGTCGTGAATGTATACAAAGTCCTGGTCTTGGGTCCTTTAGCCACGACCAATAATCCTTTGCTGATTTTCAAACCACCTTTTCAAAGCTTACAAAATAGCCTTCATCATGCAATCGTCCCATAGAGATCAAGCTCATGCGCATTTCTGGTACATGCCTAACCTCTTTCAGTAGGATATCTTGTCCTTCCTTCGTCTTGATCTTGACATCTCCCACTCCAACAATGTTTCAAAAATGATTATTTCCCAAATGCACTCTACCATAATCACCAAGATTATATGCAACAAAATTCTCTTTGCATGGAGTTACATGGTGAGATGCCCTAGAATCAAGGATCCAATGAAAGCTCCTGCTAGAGGTATTCAAGAATCATCTTCTACTAAAACAGTAAGTAAAACATCTCCATCTATAGCTATAGCAGTGGTCTCACCTTCATTTGTGCTAGTTGGCTTCTGATTTTGATCTTTTTGGCTTTGCTTCCAGACTCAACACTCTCTCTTCACATGCCTCGACTTTCCACAATGATAACAAGTGATCTTGCCCCCTTTTGATTTGGATCAACCTCTTGATCATGAGCGTCCTTAATAGCCTTGATCAATCCTCCTACCATGATTAGCTAGGGCTAGAGCTTCTCCTCCTTGGTTTTCTAAAATTGACTTTTGTCGCAGTTCCTCATTCATTATGCTACTGCTGACATCATCAAACTTCAAGGTTCCTGTAGGCACTGAAGTGCTCTTAGCAACAATCAAATTTTCCCAACTATCTAGCATATAACACATTAATAAAATAGCTCTAATTCCATTATCCAAAACAATTTTAATATAGTCAAGCCGACTAGTAATCATATTAAATTCATTTAAATGTTCTGCAACCGAAGCATCCTCCTTCATGTTAAGATTGTATAATTTTAGAATAATCAAGAAAACCTTATTTGAAGACATGTTTTTCTCACACAAATCATGTAGTTTTTTCCATAGTTTTGCTACCGTCTTCTCTCCAGCAACATTAAAATACACATTTTTGGCTAGGTATTGACAGATGGTTGCAATGGCCTTTCTATCCAGCTTGTTCCAATCTTCATCTGCCATCGTTGTGGGTTTCTTTGCTATTCTCTTTATTGGAAAATATTGATCCTTCAGAATAAATATATCTTCCATTTGGGATTTCTATAGGGAAAAATTAGCCCCGTTCAACTTCTCCATATCACTCACTGCTACTGCCTCCATGCCTGCTCAATGAAGCCCTACACACACCAAAAATTCCAACAACCTAGCTTTGATACCAATTGTTTGGATTTCAGCAAAGGATGTGTGTGATGACAACAATAATAAACCATAGAGCAGTGCAAACAATCATAGTAACAAAACAGAGGAATAGAGCAAGATAGAGAATATAGAATGTGCTGATGAAACAAACAAGAAAAAAAAGACACTATGAGCACACACACAACAATATATTATAGAAGAGCTAAGAAATATTTCTGTTGCTACACAAAATATAACCTTTTCTTCTTCCTTTCTGCTTACAAAAACAATTACAAATGCCTCTATAAATAGAGGTCTTAAAATTTTCTAGATATACTTTACACTCAATAAGCATGCATAAAATGGAGAAAATTTTATGCTTACTGTCTTCTTGTTGTCAACAGCAATGAAAACCTACAAGAGAATAGAGGAAACAGAGCATACAAGAGCAACAAGAACAGAGGATACATGATACATAAAATATGCTCTTTAAACCAAAAACAAAGACACTATGAGCGCACACACAACAAAATATTATAAAAGAGCCAAGAAATCTTTTTGTTGCTGCACAAAACAAAACCTTTTCTTCTTCCTTTTTTCTTACAAAAACAATTACAAATGCCTCTATAGATAGAAGTCTTAGAATTTTCTAGATATACTTTACACTCAATAAGCATGCATAAAATGGAGAAACTTTTATGCACACACACAACAATATATTACAGAAGAGCTAAGAAATCTTTCTGTTGCTACACAAAACATAACCTTTTCTTCTTCTTTTCTGCTTACAAAAACAATTACAAATGCTTCTATAAATAGAGGTCTTAGAATTTTCTAGATATACTTTACACTCAATAAGCATGCATAAAATGTGAACCAAGAAGGAGAGATCAGACTGTCAGTAGAAGAGAATGGCAGTTGGGAAGCTTCCATTTTAAATGCATATTGTTGACTTGAGTGCTTTGTTTGCTGGAGAGAAAATTCGACATTAAATTTTGTCTGATTCTGGTGATCTCCTTTATTCGACACCTTTAATTGCTTCAAATGTCACGTTGTTTTCAACAAATAAATGACTTTTCTCAAATTGCTTGAAGCAATCCACGACTATGGAGATAATGAAGGTTTAAAATTAAAACAAAAAAGAATTGAATGTGTAGAGAGCAACAAATTTAGAGTGAACAAACCCAAGATAAGAAGAGAACCGAAGAGAGCAGGGGACAAAGGACAGAGAGTTGGAAACCAAAAAAAAATAGTTTGTGAATGCTTTGATTTCTGAGCAAGTGGAATCAATGAAATTATTTTAAATTGCCTTTGTAAATCCTTGTTATTATTTTATTTTGAATTTTGGTATGTTTATGTAATTGAATGAAGAAGAGGTAAATTATTTTATTACAATTTTAAAATGAGTTTTAATCGACAACTATAATTATCAATTTGAATTCAAATGGCTACGAAGTTGTGTAATTGAATGACCTATTTGTAATTATGTTGTGTGGTTAAGTTTGTTGATGAAGTGAGAGAGGGGTTTTTTGTTGTTGTCAATAATGCATTATCCTATCCCAAATTTTCTATCATGATTAGATAGTTGACTTAAAATTGTCAAAAATGTGTCAAAACAAGACAAAAAACTATCAATAAAATCATTGTCAAAGTAAAATTGTTTGTGTTGAAGGCAAGATAAGGGTACAATTGATTAGTTTTCATGAAATATAAATGAGGGGGTTCAAAATAATGATAAAAATGTAGAATCATTAAGATTTCTTTTAAGGTTCAAGTGCAAAAACACTAACACGTATTTGATTGTGTTCTCTATCTAATGATTTGAGATCGAGATTTTGTGTATTGGTTATATAAAGGAAAACTATGAATATGAGAAAAAAAAACTAAAATTAAGGTAAATAAGAGATACACAATGAGAAGCACTACTAATACTAGTGTTAGTGTGATATCAAGTATTGTTAACATTTAGAATGCATTAAAAAGTTCATGAAATTACTTTCATATGTGACATGGTTAAAATACATAATACAAAAAGGAGAATCAAATTAAATGCATATCATTTTTCTTATGTATTTTATTTTATTTATTTTTTAATCATTTTATGTGTATTACAAAATAAATAATCAAATTACATAAATATGACTTGGGCTAAATCATCATATTACACTAAAAATGACTTGGTCTTCATTATGGATATGTAGTCACAAGTCATAAACCAAAAAAATTAAATCTAATTCTTAAGTTATACATATGATCAACATCTCAAAGCCTTTGTATTTTCTTCAACATACCAGAAAGTTTATTCTATTAAGAACCCATCAAACCCCCCACATTAGTTTTAATTGACACTTTTAAAGTTCATCAATTCATATAAAACCTGAAACATACTTTGTTCCGACTTTTCCAATCCTTTGAGCCTCCAAATCCTCAAAATATATCTTCGTTAGTTTTTTTTTGTGTTTCTTTTAACTCTTAAACTTTAACACTTCACTTTGTTAGTGTTTTCTTTAAGTTTTAAAATTTTCAAAGAGTTCAACAATTTAGGAAATCTCTAAATCTATGATGTACTCTGATTTTTTTTTAATCTTCAATGATATTTTACCAAAAACAATAAAAGGTTTAGAACAAAGAAATTTGAAATTGTCAAAATTTTGTAAAGTAGTGAATGTTTCCATCAATAAAATCTTTGAAATTGGAACACACTTTAATTTTTTTCCTTGAAAGAGTATTTTTCCATCACTTTGTCAACATTTTCTACCAAGTTTCAACTTCTCAAGTAGTTCAATAGTTCAAGAACTCCACAAGTTTGTGAAATAGTTTGGTTTTTAACCTTGGGTTAGAGACTTGTGCATAAAATTAAACTTCACACTAGTGTACCAATTTATCTATAGGTATTAGATGATATTTATGTCCATACTAGAAATGAATTTATACAAGTTTTTTTTGGCTGTTTGTAGCTACAAATTTATGGAAAGTAGTTGAAATAAAAAGATAAATTAGTATTACATACTTCACAACTTTTCTCACTGCAAAAATATTTTGGGTTAGTACAATAACCAAACTTCTATCCTTTTATCTATTGAATTCACATTAACTTGTATATAATTTTATTTTTAAAAATGTACATAAACCATCAATGATTCAATAAATACAAATCCATGTAATATATTATCACTAAAAAAGGGGTAAAAATTTATTCAAGAATAAGAAAGATACAGAGAAGAAGGATAGGTTGCTCCAAAAAGAGCTTAAAGAGCCCTGTCAATGTCCACTAAATGATCTAACATAATAGCAATTTCAGGAGGAAATTGCCCCTTATCCACAATATTCCAACCATTAATTTGATTAGAAGCCCAGTTGGCCAAACAATTAGCAACCCCATTCCACTCCCTAGGAATATGCTTGAAAACAACATAATCAAAAGACCCACACATCCAAAGAATTTGTCTAATAACCAATTGCAAGTGCCAACCAACACCATCAAATTGTTGTTTAGTAAGAAAACTCACCACCACCTAAGAATCATACTCACAAATGATCCTTCTCTAGCCAATAACACAACTACGCTCAACAATGCACAAGATGGCCAGAGCCTCCATAAGATTATTCATTTGAAGGCCTTTATAAATAGAAAAAACAATTTGAATGTCCCCAGAACTATCACGACCAACCCCACCAATACCAACATGAGCAGGATTCCCACGGGAATAACCATCAATGTTAATTTTGAAAATTCCCAATGGAGGAGGGGTCCAACTACCCTCCCTATTGATTCTCCTTAGGGGGTGTCTACATCTATTCCTCCTAACCTGACCAACAAATGGCGGGGCACCGCCTTGAAGAGGAAAAGTGAGGTGAGTGCAAATAGCAACATCTCCAAGTTCCACACCTCTAGAAAAATCACACTTCGCTAAGACACTCTCCCGAAGAGAATGAACAATTTTCCACCACAAATGTTGAAAGACCATCCTACTATCCTAAAAAATCCTACAATTCCTCTCCAACCAAATATGCCAAATGATAAAAGAGGGACCCACTGCCCAGACCACCTGAAGGAAAGAGGTCCTCATAGGGGCTCTCCCCCAGCGGGCCCAAAACTCACCCAAAGAAGAAACATGCCAACAGGATTGACCCCAAGCTGTCCACCATAAGTGCCAAATCTCCTTAGCAAAGGGACACTGAAAGAAAAGATGAGAGACAAAATCCACATTGGTACGGCACAAAACACCAATCGAGGGACCTTGGAAGCCTCGCTTACATAAAATGTCCCACGTAAGACACCGATTATGAGTAACCAACCACATAAAAAAGTTGCACTTTGGCCAAGAAAATTTACTCCAGACCTGCTTCCACCAAGGAACCTCAATATCTCCAAAAATTTTCCTAAGAAGCTCCAAGTATCCAGTAGAAAAAGAATATTTCTAGACGAAGTATTGCCCCAAGCCAAAACATCCTGCCCAACCAAAGAGTTGCACTCCTAAGAAGCAAGAATTTGAGCCAACTCATTATGATGCTCCATCGAACCACCTAGCGGCCATTCACAAGGGTCCCTCTATTTGTACCCAACAGTTAGGCCTATGTTCCAAACACACTTATAATGCATAACCTTATTCCAACCAACTATAAATTGATCACAGAGGAGCTTCAAATGCAGATACATGGAAAGCAAAGGAGGATTACCATCTCAGGAATCTGACCAAAAAAGAGCCTCAAAGCCCCGATTGCAGATCCAAAAAAGACCCTTCCTAACCAGTTGAGCCCCAATTTTCAAAGTGTGCCAAATCATAGAGCCCAAAGCTGATCTACACCAGATAAATACTTATGTGTAAGAATCTGAGCCCAAAGCTGGTTTTGACTTGTGCACCATCACCAGTATAATTTGGCAGCTAGAGCCTGGCCATTCCAGATAGCAGATCGAACACCAAGACCCCCTTCCTTCTTTGGACGACATACAACTTCCCATTGAACTAGGCTCCACTTAGAAGTCTGCAAATTACCACTCCAAAGAAATTGGTGCGAGAGAGTATCAAATTCTTTAAGAAAATAAATCCATGTAATATATTAACTATGCCTACATTTCTTATATTTTATGGTTTGTCTAATCAACTCAAAACTAAACTTACTTTATTTATTTTTATTTGTTTACCTAAACGCTATTTTTATTTATTAAAAGTGATTTTATTTTAAATATATTTATTTAAAAATAAAAAAAAATATTTCTATGCAAAAGTCTATATTTGTTGGAGTAATTAAATGTCTTGTACCTTGTCCTAGGTCATGATTACACCTTAGTTAAGTTTACTTAGGGACCACATAGGAGGTTGTTGGAGATTTTCCACCTTTGGTGGACTTGACATCTCATACCTCATCACTTCCACCTTTTGTGGACACATCATGTGATTATCTCTCCACCTTTTGTGGAGATTATCACATTATCCTTTTCCACTTTAGATGGAGTGATAACTCTTCATTGTTGTCACATGTCATAAGATTACGACACTTGTCATAATCTTATGCCCTTCTATGTTCTCACCTTGGCTATATATCCAAGGGGTCTCCTATGCATTGTATTGCATCTCATATTATTGACATTGAATACAATTTATTCTTGTCATATTATTTTCTCTCTCTTTTGTGCTTTCTATTAGGCCTCTAGATCTTGGGTGGCTACCTTCATAGCCAATTCTTACATGGTATCAGGGCTTTTGGAGTGCCTTTAGTTAGTCTTTTAGAGAGATTCTTGGAGGGTTCCATTTTGGGAGCTTGTTGCATCAGATCTAAGCTCACCATTGCGTCCGAAGTGTCCGAGATAGTCAGATTTGCCTTTTGTTTCGTCTTAGTTGGACATTGGAGGCCAAATCTGCAAAGGGTTGAAGATCAGAGGTGGTTGCCAGATCCAGGAGCTAGCTACCTCTTTGGAACATTTTCAGCTGAAAAGGACCTCGCTATCGTGCTCAGAAGGGCCAAGAACCTATAAATCGACTGTCAAATCATCCAAATTGGAGCAAGTTGCTCTCGGAGGCAAAATTTTTAAGCAGGCGGGCCGTACGGCCCTACCTGCGCAGGTACGATTTTTTAAATTAAAAAATAAAATAATTTTTTCTCTGAAAATTGTTTTAAAATTTTTAGATAAAAAATCAAAATTTATTTTAAATCAAAAGTTTTTTTTTAAAAAATATATAATAATTTTTTTTAATTTTTTAAAAAAATGCGGTAATAAACTATGCACGTCGGCAGCAGGTTGTAGTGGTAGGCAGCGGATGCCACTTCACAGATGTGACAGGCAGCCATCATAGGTTAAAAAATAAAAATTATTAAACTTTTTTTTATAAAGTTTTAAAATTGTTTTTTTTATATTTTTTTTTCAAGTTTTTCTTAATAAAAATAAAACTTTGCATTATTAGATTTTTAATAATGTTTTTTAAATAAACTTTAATAAAGTTTTTCTTTAATATCAATATTTTTATTAAAGTTTTTTTAATAATTAAAAATCAACAATTTTCTTTATTAAATTTTAATAAAGTTTTAAAAATAAAACAAAATGTTTTTTCTTTTATTTTTAATAAATTTTTTTCATCATAAAAATTCAATTTTCTTTATTATTTTAATAATAAAAGTTTTTTAATCAATTAAAAAAAAAATAATTGTTTTTTTCTTTTTAATAAAGTTTTTTTCTAATAAATAATGTTTTTAAATTAAACTTTTAATTAAGTTTTTTTAAAAACAAATCATGCATTAATAAGCAAAATTGGGAAAATTATTTTGCCTCTCGATCGAGCCTTGCCTTGGACCATTTGTTCCTCTAATCAGCAGTCAAATGGGGGTCAGTTGCTCCTGCCGACATCCACCTGGAGGGCTTTCTTCATGGTCTTCAGCTTTGAGTTCTTTTGGTTGGCTTCTTCATTAGCATTTCCAGTTTTGCATCATGTTCATTGCAGTTCTCTATGTAATGTTGTAATCGCACTAAAATAAAGTGCCACAATCTTCTATTTCAGTGTACTCTGTCATGTATTGTATGCTTCTTTGGATTGATCTATGTATCTAGTGTTAATTCCTATATACTCAGCGTATGCAGCGGCTGGTTACCCATGCATTTCGGTGAGATGGACTAATCACCATATAGACTCCTATTTTGGAAGCACTCTACCTGTCTTTAGAAGTTTGGTTCGACATCTAGAGACTTGGTGCATGGCTCCAGTGAGACTTGGATTGTAAAAATTGTACATGGCTCCAATGAGACTTAGATTGTACCAATATGCTATTATTGGGCATTCAGTTAATGCTCACGCAGTTGTCTTTTTGGTTTTGACCTTATTCCTATTGCAGTGTGAATTCTTCTACAGTCTTCATTGACAGATTTTGCAGTTATTTTTGAGTTGACAGATTCAGCTCAGTCACCAGTTATATGGCATCTTTTGCAGTTGTACCTGATTCCTTCTATCAGTGCTTTGCACAGTTTGACATTTCTTTTGGAACAACATTTGGAGGACTCATCATCATCCTTGGTCCGCTCTACTTCAGCTTTCACATTGTTCTACATTCTCTCCTTCTTCAGTTTAGATTGGAGACTCTTGACATTGTGACATTTGAGTAGTGACTCTCCATTTAGGGGGGGTTGCATGGACTATCTCTTATGGGGGGGACTTTTTCCTCACTTGAGGTTTTATCCTTTCTAGAGCATGATTATTATTTTGTATTTCATCTCTCTTTTGAGGGTAGTTTTTTCCCACTGGGTTTTTCTATCTTTACTCCACTTGTGAGAGATTGCATTGTGTGTACATGGGTACCTAACATGGCCTAGTAGCTAGGACCCATCTTGCATTGTTTTCCTTTGTGTACATTCTCCCTAAGTTGCACTTAAGGGGGGGTGTTGGTGTAATTAAATGTCTTGTACCTTGTCCTAGGTCATGATTACACCTTAGTTAAGTTTATTTAGGGACCACATAAAGGTTGTTGGAGATTTTCCACCTTTGGTGGACTTGACATCTCATACCTCATCACTTCCACCTTTTGTGGACACATCATGTGATTATCTCTCCACCTTTTGTGGGAGATCCACACATTATCCTTTTCCACTTTAGATGGAGTGATAACTCTTCATTGTTGTCACATGTCATAAGATTACGACACTTGTCATAATCTTATGCCCTTCTATGTTCTCACCTTGGCTATATATCCAAGGGGTCTCCTATGCATTGTATTGAGCATTGTATTGCATCTCATATTATTGACATTGAATACAATTTATTCTTGTCATATTATTTTCTCTCTCTTTTGTGCTTTCTATTAGGCCTCTAGATCTTGGGTGGCTACCTTCATAGCCAATTCTTACAATATTTAATTTTCAAAATAGGTTACATAATTCCCTTAAGATTATAATTTTCTTTTTTTTTAGATATGTATTAGTTTATTAGATTTATTAAATTTGATATGTAAATGGATGCAAATTTTATATTAACAGTTTTCTATAATCCACTCTATCTTGTTATCATTATAATTAAACACTTTAAAAATTATAATTATACTCTTCTTTCTCATATTTTGAAAACACACACTAAGCTATAATTTAAAAATTATTTACATTACAAATTTAAAAATCAATAAATTATTTTTTAATATTATTGTAAAAATATGTCACTAAATAATCTATAGTATATCATTATGCAAAACCTGGTAGATTCAACAATTAAACACGTTAAATGTTACCAACATAAATAAGAATCACATACCCATTACTCTTTTCAATTACAAAATAAACACTATTATTATAGTACTACATAAATAAATACTTGCCACTACATGACACTTGTAATACTCTAATTAGCCTATAGGCTACATATAGTGCGAGATTTGAGCTTGAAACAAGTCTCACGTCTGCAAGTGGAAAACAAAAGTTTCTGTAACCAGCTGCCATTTAATAATAAAAGCCTTCAAAATATCAGGTAAAAGCCTTCAAAATCTCACTTATCACATAAAAGCCAGATAAATATTGATTTGCCAACTGGATGGGAACTTTTTATTTCCATTTGATCAATTTGATGACAACTTATTTTTCATTTATATACTTTATATTTTAAATTTGTATGCAAATATTTCATAAACAAATAACACTTAATTTCTTTAAGAAAAAAATCTACAACCATATGGATATTTATATTTTATATTTTATATTTTGACTTTCTCTTCCTGCTTTGTCATTATGCTCTAAGCATTGAATGATCCTTATTTAGCTTTGATACAATATATAAAGCATTCAAATTGCTTCGTAGTGAAGCTTAACTTCTCGCGGGCTAGAAAATGTCAAACTGTTTTTGTTCTTATTTGTATGGCATTATTGTTAATTTAGGTAGCTTGCATAGGTGTCTCCAAACCCAAGAATATTTAATTAATTAATTGATTTTTCTAGAGACTTCTAGAAAGGGTTTAGTTAGAGTCCAGATAATTAATTAATTGATTCTTTTAGAGACTTCTAGAAACTAGTTAGTTAGAGTTTGTTAGAGTCTAATTAATCTTAGGCAATGATTGAGATTAAATCATGACCATTGGTTTTTAATGAGAATAGTATAAAAGGGGATCAATGGGCATTTGGATGACACACACTTGAGAAATAAATTTGTAGTGATAGCAAACAGTTTTGCAGTGATAGCAAGGGCACAGTGATAATGTTGGAGGCAACATCTATGAAATTTCAGCAGGAGAAATTGAGGGAAGAATTTCCAGAGAAGAATATTGCTAGAGGTCTGCCAGTAAGAGGCAAGCAGTTTATGTTATCTCTTGATTTGCTAAAGTTTAATAAAATTGGACTCATCTGCAAAACTAATTTTCCCTTTAGGGTTTTTCTAGGGACAATTTGTCCAAAAATAATGTGTTTATTAATTTGCATGATTTTGTCTCTATTCCTATGGTTTTATTTGTGAAGTTGCAGTTGTGTTATTTTTCAATATTTGTTGTGAATTAATTTTTGGCATTCAAATAATCTTTATAGATAGGAGATTAATAACTAGTAAATACAATAGAATTTTCACATGGTATCAGAGCTAATTTGAGGGCAAAAAGGCTTAGCGCGAAGGAAAAAATTGGGGGTTTATAAAACCCAGTTCTACCTCTTTAGAATTATTATTATTATTTTTTATCTTTTGAGATGGCCTTAGCAAGTTTAAGAGATCAGGATAGATTGGATGGAGCCTCAAATTTTCATTTCTAGAAAGCCAAAATTTCTTTATTGCTGGAAGAGAATGGTATCAAGGAATAAGTGACCAGTGTTGTAGTTGTACCTATAGATCTAACACAACTCTTAGCATATAAGAAGGAAGATTCCAAGGCGAGGAGGTTGATTCTTGATGGTGTCGAGGATCATATTGTTCCACATATCACAGAGTTAGATAATGCTACCACTAACCAGAAGCTGATTCTCTGAGAAAAGTTGAGGAATACCCAGATGAACAAGGGAGAAGATGTTACAAGTTATCTCACCAGACTTAGACTTGTCAAAGATGAGTTGGTAGCTATTGGAGATGAACCAGATGATGATGAGCTAGTACGAATAGCCCTAAATGGTTTTACTAAGCAATGGGATGTCTTTGTTCAAGTTATAAATGGAGTAGACACCTTACTGAGTTGGGATCGACTATGGAGTGACTTCACTTAGGAGGAGCTTAGATTAAGTCTTGTCAGTGCAACCAGCAATAAGAGTTAGAAAAGTGAGGCCGAACAAGAAAACGTTGCCCTAGCAGGAAAAGGGAAAGCGAAGAAGGGGTCTAGCAAATGATCAAATTTACAAAGTGAGAAGAAGGAGGACTTGTCCAAGATCAAATGCTATGGCTGTCATGAGTTTGGCCACTATGTTAGCGATTTCCCACAAAGGAAGAAGAACGAAAAGAAAGGAAAGAAGTAGATGACAACTTTAGTAAGTGCAAATGAGCTTTCTAGTAGAATGGAGGATGAGTTTGCACTCATAGCTTGTATGGTTAGCTCAACCTCACAGGGTGTTTGGTATATAGACAGTGGGTCATCATTTCATATGACAAGAGTTAGAGAGTACTTCTCCAACTATAAGGAGGAGGACATCAAAATCTAGATTTCTATGGGGAACATGTCCAAAATCAATCCAGTTGGGAAAGGGACTGTTCTATTTCAAAGGAAGAATTGCAAGTTGATTCTCATTCATGATGTGTTGCATGTGCCAGGCTTAGGTATGAACCTGATTTCTATATTTGTCCTTCTAGATAAAAGCTATAATGTACTCTTTAGAGGGGTACATGTGTTAATCAAGCATAAGGATTGGAAATCACCCATAACTATTAGAGTTAGGAGCAGTCAACTTTATAGGTTGTAGTTTGATACTCATAAGGCACTGATGAGTAGCAATAATCCTAAAATTCAAGGAGAGCTATGGCATAGAAGGATGGGCCATATACATCATGGAGCACTTAAATTGCTTCGTGAGACAGTGACAAGTGTTCCACGACCAGATCACGACAATAGTAAAACAAAACAAGAATGAATGACAATGCGTACCTAAGAGAAAGCTTCCCAGCCGATAATTATCCAACGTGAGATACTGCAAATCCTAATTAATAAACAAAGTGAATGGAAAGAACATAACATCACCGTTAAATCCCATTATTGGCAATTTGCGTTAAATTTAAATATTATTGGTTTCTCTAAAACTGAATTGTGCCTAGTCAAACAAGTTTGAACATTTACATATTCAGTTTTAACCAGCTTAATGATTGTGCCTTTCCAGCGGCCCCATTCTAGTTGTATGAAAGATGGATTACCATAATTATGATTAGGCTCGGGTTTAAGCCTCCTGAGCATGCTCTGCAGATGTGATGTTGGGTGCAAGCCCAAGAAATTATAAAAGAATTACGAGGCCGCTAAAACGAAGCCAACAGGTGCTCCAAGCTTGATGACACATTTTTCCATGAGCACTGAGTTAAAATCTACTTATAGAGAAACAAAAGTGAATGTGCCAAAGAGCTCAACTGGCCTTATTAAAGAGCCCCCACCAAACCCAACCAAAAAAGAAATGGCGTCCCCTCTGTACACGGGTTCTTAACAGGAGAAAATAAGAAGAATATGAAAGGTATGTGACATCGCAGAAGTTGGACGACGACCAACTTCTGGGGCGGATGTTGTGAACCTTGTTATTAGGCCTTCTATCCCTAAGTAGTGTGACAACTTAATATGTGAAATACCCCACAAAATCATAATTTTTTCAAACTCAATATTGATAAACATTTAGATAATGGTACGAGTGTAGATTCCAAGTTGTATGTGTATGTATAAAAAGGCCTAAATTTAATTTCGCCATTTGATGCATATGCAAATTCCTTTACATTTATTTAATTAAAGGTCTTATTCATATAGTTTTAGTATCTTGTGTTTCTTGTAAATTCCTATCCACCTACTTAATCGAAGGTCCTATTCGTCTAGTTTTAGCATGTTTCAATCTATGAGCTTTTTGAAAAAACCTTTGGAGTTTATAATAATTTGGGAGTGGCTACTAATTAATCTCACTGTATTTAAATATTTCTCTTTAATTGTTATATTGCAATTTTAGAGAAACACCCTCTTAGATTAGTAGAGCCCACAGAAGGTGAAGAACAAGAGATCACCGACTTATGCATTGACCCTTTTTTGTCTATGGCTTGATCATGAGATTCATTCTAATATCTTGAGTTGACCTTCCTTTGACTTAGATAGTTTCTTGTTATCTAGGATTCATGGGTTCACAACTTTGAATGATAATAGAATCTATCATTATAATGTTTGGAATGCCCTTTTCTCTTATTTTTATAATGTACTTTATTTTACTTATAAAACATTTACTAGATCTATAAATTAAAATAGAAATAAATAATTAGGTGTTCCTATAATTACTTTCCTTAAGGGAATGAGTTAGCTAATTCCACTAAAAAAAATTGATTTGAGCGATTGAAATTTTTGGTGAAAAATAATCATAGGAGAAGTAGCACACTAATCTAAAATATTATTTGTTAGACAACTAGATTAGGTATAACACTACACTTTAAACCTCTTCATATCATTTTATTTATGGAAAAAATATTTTATTTTCTATTTCAAGAATTTTTGTCTATAATTCATTTAAGAGTGTGTATATGTCAATGATAAAATAGAAGCCCAAATTTTGAACCTAAATGAAGACAATAAATGAGACTAGGCCTTGCATATCCTTAGTAAGTATCAGGGCATTGTGAAGAAATAATTTGACAAAGAGGGCAGCAATAAAAGCCTCTCATTTGTATGAGATAGTCTCGATGTGGAATTATCCCATGATAAAAAGGGTGGCCATGACAAATTTAAATCAAATTGGTCAAGAACTTTGATTATTGTTGTAAGAAAAATCATAAGGTTTCACAAGAGCCCAAAATTCTCTATACCACCAATTTACTGCCACAAAAGAGAGATGAAATAATTGTCATATTTTCCAAAGAATGATGTAATGTAACTTTGATTGTGAGCATATAATACATCATGTAGATTGAGGTAATTCTTACATATATAGGCAAGGGTGAGACTTAGTACAAATTAAGATGATGAAATGTATCTTAATCCTATGAATTGAGGAAAAAAAACTAAGCTCCCTAAGTAAAATTAACTATAATAAAGTGAAAGGGTCCTAAAATAAAATTGGATAAGTAGAAAACATTGTTAGGATTCCCAAAAAAGATCATAACAGCAAAAACCTTGTGCTTCCACAAAAACACACTTGCACACAATGATCAACCTAATCTACATTAGAGTTAATTTAAATGTACAATGAGAGATTTATTAAATAAGCAAGGAAGAGGCAATCCATCTATCATGTGGATTGAAAAGTGCCCCATGAAGTGGCACAAATAAGTAGACAAGTGTCCTATAGGTGTCAACCTTAGGATCACTTGGACTGTGCACACCAACAACCTATTTGACCAAGTCATCAATCTTGATGCGATGTGTTGATTGACCTATGATGTTATGTTAGGTACCCATGTACAAAGTTTCTCATAGATTGGAGTAAAGGAGAAAACCCAGTGGGAACAAAACTCCTCTCCAAAAGAGAAATTGAATGATTTAAGACCTTCGGTAAGGATGCCCCATGATGATAGGATTATGATGATGAAGAACTCCTAATGCATGTAGAAGTTGTAAACTTCACCAAAGATGAACTTGTGTCTATTGGAATCAACAAATCTCCAAGAAATGTAGATCGAGATAAGAGATGTACATAATTTTGCATGAGTGAACATAGGTACCCTACTCAACCATGAACACAAAGGTAATCAAACTCCGTGAAGTTAAAAATATAGATAGTACTATGATTTGGAGTACTAGAATCTCAAAATATGATCCACTGAAATAATCCCCCATATGAGAGATCAAGATAGAAGGTTCATGAGAACTACCAAAAAGAAGATTCCTCCATTGCTTCATTGAAAGAAGCATTAGCATAACACTATCATAGTACCCCCTTAATGCTAAGAGATATAAGTAGACCAACTGAAATCAGTCACAAGAATGTGCAAGGTATATAGAGTACAATAAACTAAAAAAAGACGTGCATCAAGGCACACATGCATGAGAGAAGAATAATGAGGATCCATTGTTGTGATGGAAAAGCAAGGAAAAACACACCATAGGGTGAGAATCATGAGGATCCACAACTATGATGTCAAATTAAGGCTCTACACAACCACTCATTACACTTTATAATTCATTGTAAGTACAAAAATTTCCCAAATTCCCTTCACATATTTAGTTTTGTTGCACTTTATATGAATGCATTTACAAACTTATTTTCTTTTTTATGTTCTTACAAGTTTATTGTCATGAGGTAGCAATAAAGGCATAGGCCTTTCAAACCTCTAAAAGACAAACAACTTAAAATTACAAAACTCCATTAAAATAACCCCCTACAGTTTGCAAGTTATTGCAAAATGAAAAAAAGCCCCCTTTCCTAAACTCATTGCAAAAGAAAAAATTGACTCCTCTTTTACAAATTTTGAACAGTGAAAAAATAAAAATCTCCCCTTTCTACAAGCTATGATATTTTTTCCTAAATACAAACATTGACAATGTAACCACTGGTTTAAATTTGATGGTTGTCATTAGCATTAAATGTAACCATTAAGGAAAACTGACGAGTCAATTAATTTAATTGCAATGATATGAATTTGAAAAGAAAAGAAAACTCTTGCGAAAGATTTTGATGCAGTCAAAGGGGGTATTGCGCCAAGTGTGCTGGAGGCGGTTGTAGTCAAATATAATTTCACTGCCTTGAGATCTACTCTCACTGAGATAAATGTGCCGCCTGGAGGAGCAGAGAGGCAATGTATGAAACCAAACCGAGTCAGATGGCACATTGGAGAAGGAGCTATCCATGAGAAATGCTGAAATGGTGCATCCACTTTGCATTAACTATAATATATCTGTAAAATATATCAAGTCATTTCCCTTATGCCTTCTTCACACAGGAAAGTTTTGTGTTGCTCCCAAACTAGATAATGCCCACCTTTGTGGCTTTTCAAAAGATATTTCCAGCTTGTTATACACTAGTAATGCGGCCTCTATTTCATGACACAAAAAAAAACTGCAATAATAGATCAAATGGAGAGATGAAATATCTGCACAAAGGGCATGGAAAATATATGCCACTCCGAATGTTCGGGTTGCATGGAGGAAAAGATGTTGACGCAATAGATGCTTCTACGACTCCTTCATGTTAATGGCACCTCCAAAACTACCATCGCCCTCAACACAGGAAACTGCCAGCTGTGGGTAATGAGAATGTCCAGCGCAGAGTATGCAAGGAGTTTTATGGAGGTTTGATGCAGAGATAAGGGGCTACAATGCATGCACACGGAGTTTGAAGAAGGCGGAAAGATTGGTGAATGGGTTTACAAACACAAATCAGGTGCCAACAACAAAATGTGCATCTACAGCATTGCTTGGAAGGCCACCAAGTATGGGTGAGGTCGCGACATATGTGGAGCTACCTTTAGCAATACTTCAAGCCTTTGGTGTAGGAAGTGTTAAAAAAAAACTTTAAATGATCAAAGCCTCTAAGGATTTGAAATTGGAAAGACAAACTGCCAGCAACGATCCAGACGGTCAAAAAATGATGTGTTGCCTCACGAAATCTATGATTACCTTCATTAAACTACAGATTGCACCCAAACAAAGATCACGAAATCTGAACCTCACAATGGAGATCAATTTTACATTCAAATCAAATTGTATGGAACTCTAAACTAGGCTTGACACAAGATTTTTGTGAATTTGATCAAATTGTATGAATCTGATACCTTGTTAGGATTCCCAAACAAGATCACAACGGCAAAAACCTTGTGCTTCCACAAAAACACACTTGCACACAATGATCAGCCTAATTCACATTAGAGTTAATTTGAATGTACAATGAGAGCTTGCTTAAATAAGCAAGGAAGATGCAATCCACCTATCATGTGGATTGACAAGTGCCCCATGAAATGGCACAAATAAGTAGACAAGTGTCCTATAGGTGTCAACCTTAGGATCACTTGGAATGTGCAAACCAACAACCTATTTGACCAAGTCATCAACCTTGATGCCATGTGTTGAGTGACCTTTGAGGTGAGATGAGAAGTCTTCCAACCTCAAAAAAGTAGCACATGAGGTTTACCAAATAATTTGGTAACCTCTAGAAGCTTAAAGGTTGCACATTCAGTTAGACAAGATGTTTTCTAACCTCATCAACCTAAGTACACTTAAGTATAGTGAATAGATAAATTATTCACTCTAACAAACATGAGGGACACCAACAACCCACTATATGGAACTTAAGAGGAATGAAAAAAATATAAATATGGGTTTTGGTAACAAGGCATGATTAGGTACCCATTAATAAAAAACATCTCACAAATGGAAAAAATAAAAAAAATCTAGGAAAAAATCCCTCTCCAAAATAGACAAAACAAGAAAGAAGTAATTGGAAAGGACTCAGATGACCCACAAGGATTTCATTCATCAATATAGTCTCATGTGCTAATGGTAAATGTTCAACAAGAGATGTTGAAAATGATCCAAAACCCCTGAAAAAATTTGTAACCTCTTTACATAAAAAATAAATCCATTTATGTAGGATATCTTCCCATTGTGGATAAGAATACAAAGAAGGAAAACCTAAATGTATGTCTTTAAAAGATGCTCAAGTGTCACCATGTTGATATCGAAGGATGTCTCAATCAAATTAAGAACTCCAAGCCTAACCAATGAAGAAGGTGACAAGCTAAGAGCATATGGAAAGTGATGAAGAATAAGATATAAAGATAATAATGGAAAAATAATACCTATGATGGAGATATTATCAAAGAGGTGACAAATGGCCTCAAATTTGTTTGTTAATTCTGCAAGATGGGACTAGAAAAATAAACTTGATATATATATTTGCATCACTTTTTAGCTCACCAAATTTGAAGCTTTTCATGCTCATCAAAGTAATCATGTATGTCATCAAGTCATTATCTTGAATTTAATGTTGATGTTCTAAATCTTGTCTTCGTTTTCTCTATCCTATTAACTTGTCTAACTCAAAAAATTGAATGTACACATCATTTGTTCTTGGTTGTAAACATCCCTAATCATACTCAATTGACAAATCACTTACCAAATTAAAGTCACAAATTGACAGTCATAATTGCAAGATGATGACATTTAAATTTTTTCCTCTCAAGCATCTATGTATTATGCACCATGTTGTCATGACTCATCCACCTTGTTATTTGTGTGAAGGTAATGATATGCCTAATCAACTTTTTGTCAAATGTGATAAATGATTTGACAAAATATAACAATGGATTTACAAGCATGTTTTACTTTTGAAATTTTGATGTCTATCCATGAATTATTTTATAATAATAATGTTTTTGGAGATTTTCATTTTGATTCGCAGACATGTTTTTATTTTATTCCCACTAAATTGACCAAGAATTATTTTATAATGCTCAATTGACCAAAGTTATTTATTTTTTGTATGTTTATGTAACTTATTATCAAAGTTATTGTTAAAATATCTTCATCTAAAAATATTAAAGTTTTAATGGTGTGATATATAATATCATTTTATCTATAGAAATTAAATCTGTACTAATATTCATTATTGATTTCACAAAGTTATCGCCATTTTGAGTTAAAATATTAAAAAAAGAACCATTAGATAAAGACACTTTAAATAGATATCATCTTATGAAAGGTGAAGTTTTGACTGAGAGTTATTTAGATTGCCATACTTGTGAAATTTTAAATATAGATGAAATGTTTTTAATTAGAGGTAAAAGTGGGTTTTGATGGGGCCCAAAACCCAATACAAAGGAAAGCAAGCTGTTAATAAGGTAAACAATTAACCAACAAAATCACTACAACAACCTCCAGAAGATAACCATGATTACACACATTGCACCAAACTAACAAGCAAGGGCCTGAAACCCCTATTACAACCTAATTTTAACCAGGATCAAAAACCCTTAGAGATACAAGGAAACTGCCTACATCAGCTAGCCATCAACAAACCATCCGCTCTTGGAAGGCACCAAAGAGCCAAGAAAGATAACCATATTAATGGTGTAGGACACCAACAAAGAGCCCAACTCATCCATGGATAGCTCCAGCAACAACAACTCCTTTGAAGCACTCTAGGAGCAGGAAACCAACTCCAAAACCACCTCAAAAGGAATGAGCTCCCCTCTATTGGATAGGATGCTACAAGCAGCAAGACCACCATAGCTAGAAATCACTAGCACCCTCCACCTCCACCTCCATAAGAGAGCTTCCCACCTCAATAAGAACAATTGAGGGAGGTCCACCTCCATAGGACCAGAGGAGAAAGCTAACACAGTAGTTGAGCTTGCAGTCATACCATCCTTCCATATATACTGCATTAGAAATAAACTATGAACAGGGCTCAGAAGAGTCTCAAATACATACCAATGGTCCAACTTAACAATATTCCCATAAGAACTTATCTGAATTTCCATAGACAAAAAACCAGCAACAAACCAATCACTCACTCACTTATAAGCCTTCACAAAAGGCCAACACAACTGAGCCAACAAAATAAGTAGCTTAGCCCAAGAGAAAACCACAAACTCTAGCATCAGCCACCTAGGGACACAAAGAAAAACAACATCCTCAACAAAGAGGGATCAAAGACACCTAGCCTAAGAGAACAAGGCCACAACAAAAAATCAACTAGGGAGATCAGGGCCACAGAGAGCACATCAGCAAAAAGACCCATAGGCCAAAAGACCACCAAAGGTAGATTCCTAGTCTTAGAAAGAATGAAAACACCCAACCCCCTAGAGGAACAGGGGATCCTAAACAAGATGAAAATTAGGAGAAGGGCCAATTATAGAAAAGAACACCAAGCAATCCCAACACACCAGTCAGATCTAGAGATAAGCCCTAACTCCCAACAAATAACCAGAGGGAAACACCACCACTCTACTGAGGGGACAAAAAGAACCCAAAACACCCCAAGACCAAAAACACCCACAACAGACCACCCAACAAATGGCAGGGAGAATCAAAGGGTAACCAAGGAGAAACCAGAAGTAGAACAAACCAACAAGAAAAGCCACCAAGCCTTCCTATTAAGCCAATAGGAACAAAAACAACCCATTCTGCAACCATAAAACCTTAAAAAAACCTAAGCCCACCCACTACCAAGAGGGAAGCCAGAGAAAATAAGGGGACACCAAAATCCAAGCACCATCTTGAACAACAACACCCAACCAACCAAGGACATGCACATGAGTAGCAAAAGAAACTATGGCACTACAGCCACCCATGTTAGCATCCCCATTTAAGGCAGGGAGGGAGAGAAAAAGAAGCCTCTCACCCACCCAAATGCCTCCAACAACCTCAATACCAATGTCATCCTCAACGCCAACATTGAAGAGGAATAGGCCCAAAACACAAACCGCTAGCAAAAGGAACCAAGTCTCAAGCCAGCGATCAACCACCCGCTAGCCTCCATCATTGACATCTTCAACATTTGAGTCTTCATCGCCTATATCAAAGGGTTTCAAAATCCTCACACTAGAAGTACTCTTGCTCATGCACATGTTCAGAAGAAAGTCAGCCCACCAATTGCAACCAAGGCAGGAACAGTCAACAGCCTACCCAAAGACCTCCACCCACACACATAGCAGACAACTGCCAAATCAAGAAAAATGTCTCTGCAACAACAGAGGCCCAGGAGGAAGGAAAGACTTGAATGCAGATAGCTTTCGACCAAAGCCAAACCTTGTTAGATTCCCACAACTCCATCCCTATCACCATCACTCTCACCCTCCTCTTCTCCCACTCCATCCACCACAACACCATTCAAACCAACACTCCTGCTCTTGCTCGCCATTTTATTGTATTGTAGTATATAAGAGACATATATAGATGAGATATTTATATAAGAGACATCGACATTTTATAATTTCTATAACCACACAAAAGTCGATGCAAGATTTTTCTTTGAATGGTTGTCGACGCTTTTTATTAGTATATTAACCTCCCTAAAAATGTTGTTAGCGGGCTTGAAGTCAAATTCCATGACTTCTCCGGAATACTCCCAACATGTACTAAATATATGCTTTGGGTAGTGTACGAAAATTTATGAAAGCAAGCTAGAAGGGAATTTTTTTTTATGATATCTTGGTTAGAAATGCTTTGGTAAGGCATTTGCATAGATTATGCAAGCATAGATAAGCACACCAATTGTTTGACAAAATGTTCTCAAGAGATGTACTCTCTGTAACACCATGAAATAGTGTATAGGCTTGTAAAGAAGGATCAAAAATCAATAGATATTATAAACAAAAGGAAGTCTTCATGATAAAAGATGCCCAAAAGGTTTGGTGTCAAATATTGTCTCTTATAAGATCATTTTCAGTTTCAGTTTTCTTTGCAAAGAAGGAAAAATGCATCAATGCCATATGTTGGATTGGTGGGTATAGTAAAGAAGATGAAATGGAAGATGTTAAGACATGCAATATAATGATTTTTGATTTTCACTTAATTATTATGTTAACAAAGACCTCAATAATCATCTATAAGATCAATATGATGGTGGACATCTCTAGAGCAGCGCTGGGTGGGAGCCAACTGGCATATTTGTTTTTGAATGGTGATGACGAGAAAGGTTTGGGCATAGCACTGGTGCCTTCTGCTGGGGGTGGTCGAGTGTCCTACAAGAGCCCTCTTGTGGTTGGGGCTCCCCCTACTCCTGATATTTTCCATGAAATCCCTACAAAGTTAACTTTACGGGAGATTGGTGATGCTGCGTAGTTTCCACTTGCTGCTCATGCTTCTCTCCATGCTGGTGGTCTCCTTAATTTGGTCTTTCCTTAGAAGTCCTTTTCTGAGGTAGTTTCAAAGGATTGTGCTCGATCTATGCCTACTCCAGCTAGGGTTAGACCATTTCCCTATGCCCGTGCTTCCCTTGTTGTGGTCTGTGGACCCGAAGTTGTTGAAAATGAGGATTACTATTTGAAACAGGGTGTGGTTTACAGGTTTTTTGATTGTGGCCCTCCCTTCCTGATCTCCATGATTGGGTTTCTGTCTCTTGGAAGCCTATTGTCTCTAGGTAGATTGAGCTCTATCCCAGTGCTAGGGGGTTCTTCCTAGCTACTTTTGCCTCCACTACGGAGCGGGACTGTGTGCTGGATAGGGGGTGGATGTGGGGTATTCATTTGCTATCCATCAGGCCTTGGTCTTGCTTTTTCAATCCTCTTACTGAGTCGTTGAATACCAGACTAGTTTGGGTCTGACTACCAAATCTCCCTGTCTAGTTTTGGGAAGATTCTTGTTATGAAGCTATTGGCAACACCATTGGACGCTTTTTGAAAGTGGAATCTATGACTCGAGATCTTGGGCATACTATGGTGGATCGTATTTTAGTTGATTTGGAAATCTCCAAACCTCTCCATGGTGATGTGATCTTAATGGTGGAGGATAGACCTTGGATGTAGCTACTGGACTATGAGGGCCTCCCCTTTCAATATAGGAGGTGTTTCTCCACTGGTCATTTGGTCTCTGGTTTCCCTCTTGCTCACTGCAAGGGAATTATTACTTGGTGGAAGAATTCTCTCTCAGACCATCTCACGGTTGGCTCTCCCTCTTCGGATAGTTCCTTCAAGGAGGGCGACCCTCCCTTGACTATTTCTGCCAAGGTGTCAGAGTCTTTCTAGGATCCTATTTTGTCTTTCCCTTCCGCGGAACCTTTGTTGCCTTGATCTACTGTCGCTATTCAGTCGAAACCTGCCCATCCCTCGTTGAACAAATCTATTGGTCCTTTGATAGTTCATGTCTCCTCTTCTTCGCTGTCATCTCCCTCACTGTGTGGTGGCTCCTCACCCAGGGTGGCTATTATGGATTTTCTCCCCTCACCTCACTCGATGGATCTCTATTCCAAGTCTTCCTAGTTGATTGTGTTGAGGAAGAAGAAGGGACTCCCCAAATCCATTGCTTCTTCACGGCCTCGGGTTCAGGGAGTCAAATTAGTCCCCTCTAGTTCTAGGGTTGTCTAATACTTGTCTATTGTTCTACAGTTGTCAGTCAGTTGTTTCTGCTTGTCTTTCTCCTAGTTCATGTTTTAGTTTGAACTAGATTCTTTTTGGCCCTTTGGGATTTCTGTGTGAATGGTACAACACCCTATAAATGCTGCTTATTTTATCAAAAACAAAGACCTCATTAGCAAATTCCTCTCAAACCTTATGCACTATGCTATAGAAGTTTGTGCAAAATTGTGACATGCGTTGAACATAGCTATCATTGTTAAGACATACTACATTAGGCCACAATTGCTACAAAATTAATGGACCATACAGAGGATAAATTATATTTCATCTCTCTAACCAAATTAATGACTTTTTCTCTTTCTCTCTTTTTTGGTCCTAATTCTTCAATAATATTTGAAAAGTGACTTAGTTTACCCATTGTAACTATTGTCACTAAAGTATGCACCCTTGCTAAGTGTAAAAATCAACTATTTAGTGAAACATGAGATCATCGCCAAGCTATGGGTAACCTATGATGAAGATAAACTTCTAGAGGGGGATGGTTCTCTTGATAGCTCACCTAAAATAACTTAACTATGCTTTTGCTGATGAAAAGGGGTGAAAAAGATATAAAAATGAAACTATTACTATGAATGTGATGCACCAAATTGATAATTGTGTGATAAAAAATAATATGCATAAATGGATTGAAAACAAATACTATTTAAACACACCAATAAGACATTGTATCAAAACATAACATAAAAAAAGAGTAAATAAATGCAAACTCAGTATTCTGCTTCAATTGTCGTCCTATCGTCCTCTATCTTCAGTGTTTTTGTCGATTCCAACTTTTGCTCTCAGATTTGTAGGCTAGGCTCAACAAACTGTCTTCCTAAAGAACGAGATTCAAATATGATGCATGATGTAAGATTTAAGCTACGATATGGAATGAGACTAATATGCTTGAAATAACCATGATGCTATGATAAATGAATACCAAATGAATTAAATGCATGAACTCTGATTAATTTCCCATTACCAATGCTTGGATTCACACAGGTATTTATAGAGTTTTTCGAATGATTCTGATTGGCTGTCTTGACTGACGGTTGTGATAATTCCTGGCAAATCGAATGGCTAAAGAAAGATGAAACTGAAGAGAAAATAGAAGAAAAACCGAAAACAAGATTTTTCCATTTTTATGAAAGAGAAGAAGATAAGAAGATAAGAAATCCTCTTTCTTTAAAAAGATAAAAGAAAGATTTAAAAGCTGATGAATATTGAATTAAAAATTCAATTATTTATTTGTGGAGGACATTCAGCTTTTTCTTAATTAAATGAAATATTTAATTAAGCTTTTAAAAGCAGAAGAAAAGTTTGTGATAAGAAGAAAGCTTTAATCAGGATTTAAAAAAAAAATAGAAGATCTCATATTTAAATAAAATATTTAATTATGATATGAGAAGATTTCACAATCAAATAAAATATCTAATTGTGTTTTAGAAAGAAAGCATAAGATATTTAATTAAATAAGGTTTATTTAATTAAATCTCTTTTATGAAATTAATTAAATGAAATATTTAATTAATTAGAAGAAGAAATAAAAATAGAAGAAAGAGAAATATTTTTACTTAAATCAAAAGATTTAATTTAAATTTAAACGATAATAATTAATTTAAATAAATAGAATGTATTTATTTAATTAATTAAGTGGACATATGAAAATAATTAAATAATATAAATTTATTTAATTACGAAGGAAAAATAAGATGAATGAACAATATAATTAAATTAATTAAATTTAATCATATGTAGAGGATTTTTAGAAAAATTAATTAAATAATAAATATTTAATTAATTGTGAGGATTATAGACATGACCATTTTTATGTGTATACATTTTGCCCCTCTTTGAAGTGATGTGTGAAACACATTGCTTCAAAGAAAATAATTTTTTTTTGCCCCTGATATGTTTCTAATTTTTGATGTCGATGATGCCCCCTCGACAGGATAGGTGGGTTGGACAAACACGGACCTATTCTCTCGAAATGAAATGAAATGATAAAGGAGGGATACGTTGAATGATGCAAGAGAGAACGTGGATGAAGGAGATGAAAGGATGCACTATGCTGCAATGAAAGTGAGCAACCATGATGTTTGATATAGCACTAGACGTTATGCACCAAGGTATAAGGACCAAGGTGATGATGTGTCTTGTACCCTAGCGTAATACAACCTTGTCTAGATGTATGAGGAAGTAAACTTAGAGCATTAAAGTCCTAATGCACAAAAGGTATTATGTGACCTTAGATGCAAAGGATAGTGCAAAAAACTACTCCAACATACACAAGATATGAATATTAGCTGGAATGATATGGATTTGATACAAATGCAAGATAAAATGATAACACACACAAGAAAGCAAGCAAGCATGCACAAATGATACAAAAACAAACAAGGTATTGCCCTTGTCAAGCTGCAAACCGTTGATTGATTGAATGATAGATGATGTTGATAGTGTTGTCATTGTTGGGAAGCGATATATCCCTAGAGCAACACAAGGATGATGATAATTGATTGGTTGATTGGTTGATTTGGTTTACGACAAGATTAGGATCAAGACCAAAGGATGTGATTGGATAATTTGACAAGATTGATCGACTTGATTGGTATGGATTAAGGATTGACTTGCATTTGGATTATTTGCTCGGAATGATTGAAGATGATTTGATTGATTTGAAGAAACTATTTATAATGATATGATGATTGATTGGATGATAGGATGTGATGAATTGAATAGAAGAATTGATGTGTTTGGAATGATTTAGGTTGAAGTGATTTGATTAGATAATCGACTGATTAAATTGAAGAATTGATTTGATTGGAATGATTGTGATTGAGTGGATTGGTTGCAATGGTTTTGATGAAGATGATTGATTTGGTGGAATAGTTGAATAATTGGATAGAAGAATTGATGTGATTGAAATGATTTTATTGCTTGGATTTTTGTTGAATATTTGATTTTTTTTGTATTCTTTCAGGACTTTTTCTGATTTTTTTGTATTTCTTTAGGACTTTTTCTGATTTTTTTGTATTTCTTCAGGACTTTTTCTGATTTTTTTGTATTTTTGAAATGTTTTGATTTTTTTGGAGTTTTGAGATGTTTTGATTTTTTTGGATTTTTGAGAATATTTGGAGGTGTCAAAGGATGAAAATTTGAGTAGCCTTTGTGCTAGATACCAATGACAAGGGGAAAACCAAGGCTAGGTGCAAGGAGATAAAGGGGATTGATGGATGAAAGGGTGGGTGATGGGATAAGGGATAAAAGGCTCATGATATATGAATGGATGGAAAGGATAAGTCATAGTGAATGAAATGGATGTATGCATCATAAGAGAGAAAGAATGTGATTTCCAAAGACTATGTTGCATAGGAATAACATGCCCCATTCTAGGTACAAGACTTAGGATTTTCATGACAAAGCTTATGGCAATAGGATAATAATAGGCTTGTTTGGAAGGATGAGGTATATCAAAAGATATCCAAGACATGTTTCAACATTTTTCCCCTATATCATCATCAAGATCAAAAGGATAAGGGTGGATGAATGGACTCAATATGAGAGGTATGTATGATGGCTAAAGATGGTAGGTAGGATGGAAATGACAAGACATGAAAATGATAGGTTGGATAGATAAGACATTGTGCCCCCAAGTGTCAGTGGCATAGAAGATCAACCTACACATGATGCCTATTTGCTAGTTTTTCATCATGGTACTTATTCAGGGCGCCTGTTTACCAGGTTTTCACCGTTGGACGAAGAGATTTCTCTTTACTTTTTTTTTTTGTTTTTATTTTATTTTTGACTTTTTGACTTTTTGGATAGGAGAAGGGGAATATGGATGGGAGGGACTCAAGTGTCTAGACCCATGAAAGGTGGTAGTCTCACTAAATATGGATGTCCTTGCATGGACCATGTCAAATGTCATTATGCTCATAGATGTTGGCAAGGAATGACATGAAAGGGATGGATTAGGTAGATGGCAGATTATGAAAGTCTTATGTAAGAATGGATGGGGAATAGTGGATGATGATGTGGATTGAAGAGGACTTGTGCAAAAGGATGGATGCAAGGTTTATGCAAAAGCATGGACCATAGGAAGATGGTGGGGGAGATATGTAGGATAATGCGTGAAGGATGGGGAGATGGAGGTATGTGGAATTGTTGTGAAATGGAAGGGAACCATGACCAATGGTTGCACACACTGTGATAAAAATTGAAGCTTTTGATGTGGATGTGGTGTAGGAAGCAATGGAGATGTTTGCTTAGGAGGTGGAGAGTGGAGTGCTTTTGGTACCCACATAGGCTTAGTATTTTTATGATTTTTATTTTTCTTGTGGGTTTTAGGAATTTGAAACTTTTGAATGGAATGAGAATGTGGGATGGAAGTGGATGGTTGGGATTTTTGTGATGTGAATGCCTCATTTGACTTGATTTCTTTTTTCTTAGGTACCCAAACCATTTTAGTTTTGGCCTTTACTTTTGGAGGTATGGGCTTATATAACTTTTTAGATGGATTTTTCTTTGAATTTTTGTATTGATGTCCTAAGGCACAAGAAACCTTAGGATTTTTGACTTTATAGGTAGAGGCATTGGAATTATTGCTTTTGAATCCCTTGGGTTTGGTGGAATGAGTGGAAGCTTCATGTTTATACACTGTGTGCATTTGTTGGTCATGACTAGGAATGTTAGGGTATTTATGGATGGAGGGATAAGGGGATTGGATAATGGGGATATTAGGTGTTGGGAGAAGTGGAGGTAGATTAGATGGAGGGATATTAGGAGTTGGAAGCAATGGTGGTAGAGTGGATTGAGGGATATTAGGAGTTTGAAGTAATGGTGGTAGAATGGATGGTGGAAGGTGTATGGTCACATGCTTTTGACATTTATAGGATGACGGTGGTGGAATGGCAACATATGTTTTAGGGATATGATAAGCTCTATGATGGAAAGGGGTGGACTTAGGATGGATGGAGGAAGTACCAACATCTTTAGGTTGTTGTCCTTGGGGTGTATGTCCAAGGTCATAAGAGCGTGGAGGGACTTTGACATGGATGGGCTCCAAAACATCTCGTTCATGAAGGTCTAGAACTTTACCTTGGTGGTTCATGTTTTGGAGTGTGCAATGGATAATAGGACTAGGTTTAGGTGGAACACTAGACACAAGTTCCTTACTAGATGGAGAACATGAAGCAAGGGAAGATAATGGTTGTTGTTGTTCTAAGGAGGAACATTCATGAATGATGGTGGAAAGACCAATAGGATATGATGGAGGATTTGCAATGGGGTCGATAGTGGGTGATGAAGGATCATTAGGATCTTGATTAGAATTGTGTTCACTTAGATCCAAGGTGTTTGTTTGATCTTCTATGTTGGCTTGGGAGGCATGTGTCTCATCAAGGGAAGTGGATGTTGATAGATCATGGATAGGACTAGGTGGATGTGAATTTGGAATATCTTTCTCATGGATGGGTATAGGATCAAGTTGCTCATGGATAGGCTCTTCATCATTATGGATATCATCTTGATCATAAAAATGATATAGATTATGGATAGGTTGGATGAAAATGATTTGATCTTGATTAGGACTAGGGCTTGATGTTTCCACATGCTTGGGAGTAGACTCTTGATATAACTCTTGGGTTTCTTGAATGGAAGTGGAAGGGAATTTCTAATGGAGAGACTTGACATGTTTTTGATGATCAACAACATAGGAGCATGAAAGAGGGTGACTTGGACTTACGACAAAATACTCTTGAATCGGCTCAAGGGGTTGTGGATGACACGGTTGACTTGAAGGACTTGGCATGGCATTTGAGGACTCTTTTGTATGTTCAAGTATATGTGTTGAATGACATGGTGACAATTTATTCCTTGCTTGTAGCCCTTGGGTTACATCCTTTGGAGGTGTAGGGGTGGAAGGCGTTGGCTTAGGATTTTTATTTTTATTGTATAGTGGTATGATATACTTCGAGAGTACATAACCTAGATCAGTGTTCCCCTTGTGAATGGTTGCATTAAAACTTAAAGGCTCTTGATTTTGTTGCCTAGGTGGACTTAAATTCACATGTGTTTGCCGTGATGTGGATTGATAGGTTGATGTGGTATTGACACATGAAGAAGTGGATGGATTAGATTGGTATGAGGTGGAAGGAGAAGCCCCTCGAAATCTGATTTTAGGTTTTTGTTTTGTTTCATTATTTGGACTATAGAAAGGGACTCCTTGAATTATGATCTCGGGCTTAGGTTTAGGATTGGGCTTGTTTATGATTATGAACATTTTGACAAGTGGTGATGGTGATGATGTGGAATGATTAGATTGGATGATTTGAATTGATTAGGATGAAATGGATATGATGTGAATGTGTTGGGAGAACATGTAAAGTGACTTGTCTTTATGTGTTTGGTGTTTAGCTTGATTTGGCAATATTTAAATGAATGATCACACATGTACACACCATAAATCACTCACGCAAGACACATAAGCAAGTTTGAATTTTGAAATTTGAATAATGTAATAATGATTATTAAACAAGAACACATGAAAGACACATCAACAAGCCCTATGACTAGTCAAGTGGGGTATGGCCAATTAAGTCTCAAGCTAGTTTGCACAAAGTTGACTAAGGAATGATTTGAAAGAAAAATTCTGCCAATAAGCTGGGAGAAAGGGGTAAACCACCCTTCACCTTCACTTCCCAAAGGTATAAAGTTCTTTGGGGCTTAGCTCAGAGTGACAAGATTCCAACTTCCAAACAAGCATGTCTTTCGATTCACACTTTGATTGAGGTCATCCCTTGGAGGGGTGTGTGCTCCAAGCAGGCCTCCTAAAAAGGGTTTGAAAAAAGTGAACCAAGTGAGGTGTTTTGGAAGACACACACACTTGATTCACACTCACAGTGATTAATTTCCCTTTAGAAAATTGAAATGTTTAGAAGAAAACAATGAAGCACTCATTCTTTTTAGATCCCAAATCAAGATGTGATGGAAGACAATGATTAATTTTAGACCCAATTTTTGAAATGTGATTGAAGAAAATATTTTTTTTTAAAACCAATTGCAATAATGTGATCAAACAAGATTTGATTTTATGTCCCGAATTGAAAGATGTGACAAACAAGATTAAGAGATGAAGGATGAAACAAGTGCACCTGGTTATTTTTGCTCTCCAAATTGATGTTGTGACTGATTCCAATGCTTTTCTAGCTCCGTATGATTCACCAACAAGTCACCAAGACAAGAAGAAACACATGCATGCAAGTAAAAGTGTGATTAAATTCCAAAACAAGCAAATTTTTTTTCAAATATGTGAGAATTTGAAAGCTGTAACTTTGTAAAATTTGATAAAAAATACACCATTAGATAGCTTATGAAATTATACCCCATTTCAAAAAAAAAAGCTCTGAAAAGACCAAAAAATGACCAAGATACGACCATTTTAAGATATCCTCTGAAAATGTTGTCTGTATGTGCTAAAACACAATCCAAAATGCTAAATAAGCTCTCGGATGCACTAAAACACAATCCAGAATGCTAAATAAGCTAAAGTGCGTTAAAACAATCCAGAATGCTAAATAATTCCCAAATGCGCTAGAACAGACCCCATATGCGCTAAAAAAATTCCCAGATGCGCTAAAAGAAGTCCCAGATGCGCTAAAAGAAGTCTTGGACGCGCTAAAACAAAAAAAAATTACAATTTTTTTTTTAATGAAGTAGTATATGCGCCATTCTGTTCCTTTTAAGTGCCGAAACAATCCATGGATGCGTCGAAACAACTCCTATATGCGCCGAAAGACCTGTAAAAACACTGTTAAACCCTGGATGTGCTACAGAAACCCTTAGATGCGCTAAAACAGAAAATTTTGCCAAAATTCCGAATTTCAGAATGCGAATCCTGTCATAAAACCTACAAATAAATGTTAAAAACAGGGCAAGGCCCCACGGTGGGCGCCAGAATGTAGATAGGGAAATAATCCAAGGAGTTTAAAATGCATTGAAGACAATAAACAAATTAAATCCTATCAAGCACCATGAAGGACAAACTAGAATGAAAAATAAAAATACTAAACAAATAACATGCAAACCAATTTTCAAACTAGTGTTGATTGATCTCCATGGCTCTTCTCCACCTGCACAAGGATGCAAGATTTCGAAGGTTGATTTTTGAAGGAATGTTGGTTGCTCAATTCTGCAGCATAACGATGTGATAAAGGTTTTGAAGGAGAATGATGGATGAAAGATAGAATATTTGAAGAATAATTTTGATAGAGTGAGGATACTTAAGAATCAACCCCCTAAATGATTTGTGAGAGGTTGTATTTATAGAGTTTTCAAAAGCTTCTGATTGGCTGATATGATCAATGGCTATGATAATTCTTGACAGATCAAACGGCTGAAGATGGAAGAAACTAAAGAGAAAATAGAAGAAAACCTGAAAACAAGTTTTTTCTATTTTTATGAAAGAGGAAAAGATAAGAAGATAAGAAATCCTCTTTCTTTAAAAAGATAAAAGAAAGATTTAAAAGCTGATAAATATTGAATTAAAAATTCAATTATTTATTTGTGGAGGACATTCAACTTTTTCTTAATTAAATGAAATATTTAATTAAGCTTTTAAAAGTAGAAGAAAAGTTTGTGATAAGAAGAAAGCTTTAATCAGGATTTTTGAAAAAAGTAAAAGATCTCATATTTAAATAAAATATTTAATTATGATATGAGAAGATTTCACAATCAAATAAAATATCTAATTATGTTTTAGAAAGAAAGCATAAGATATTTAATTAAATAAGGTTTATTTAATTAAATCTCTTTTATGAAATTAATTAAATGAAATATTTAATTAATTAGAAGAAGAAATAAAAATAGAAGAAAGAGAAATATTTTTACTTAAATCAAAAGATTTAATTTAAATTTAAACGATGATAATTAATTTAAATAAATAGAATGTATTTATTTAATTAATTAAGTGGACATATGAAAATAATTAAATAAAATAAATTTATTTAATTACGAAGGAAGAATAAGATGAATGAACAATATAATTAAATTAATTAAATTTAATCATATGTAGAGGATTTTTAGAAAAATTAATTAAATAATAAATATTTAATTAATTGTGAGGATTATAGACATGACCATTTTTATGTGTATACAATAATATACTACTATTTTGACACACAATGCTTAATAGTTCAATTGCTTCTTACACAACTCAAATATTTACACATATTAATGCATCAGTGTTTTATAGGGAGGTTTAAGTTTCCACAGTTTAAGAGGAATGGAAATGTTTTCACATTTAATGGTTGTTTAAACCAACAACACAACCTATAACTTGCACTAAATATGAGTTTCTTCTTCTTGTGAGTGATGAGATATGAGATATATAATAGAGGATTCACATATAAATCATGAGATAATATATCAATCACTTGTTTACACATGAACAAAACAAATTATTGAGAAGAAAAAATTGGTTTATTTTTATTGATAAAAGGTGCTTACATAGTGGTACCAGTCTAAAAATGCTTTTGAAATTGCTAAGAAAAAGTGAAATTACAATTATTTTCAATCATAGGATGACTTTTTTTGAGTTATAGTCTAATGTTTTTCTAGAAAAGAAACTTTTGCAGCTTACATTCCATCTCCAAAAATGCAAGAATTGATTTTTTTGAGGACTAGGCCTCCCCTTTATTCTTTACAACCATCCCCTAAATGATAGGAACATACTTTGAATAGTAGAATGAAAAGCATCCTTATTGTTGGGTCAAAGTCTCCTTGTCTTGGGCGCCCAACTACTTATCCTAGATACCTGTTGTTGATTTTGTTTGTTGAAGACTTTCTTGGTTGCTTTTGGCCTTATCCACCAAAGAAGGCTCCTAGATGCGTGGGAAAGTGTTATTACTTGCTCAACTGACCCTAGATATTCTCAATTTTTATCCTCCGACAAGCTTGGTTTTAGGACATGTGACAAATTGGCAAAAGGCAAAAGCCTCCTAGGGGCATAGGAGAACTTTTAGGGAATAATTGTCACATATTCCATTCCATTAAAGAATCCTTACATTCACATATTTATCAAGCGTAATTCACAATAATTTACACTTATCTTTGTCATATTCTTACCCTCTGTACCTAGGTCTCTATATCCCACCACCTTTCTCAATGTACCCTATCTTTGAAAACTCCATCATATGTAAAACCTTTCTTGTTGGGGATGCCATGATCTCTGTGATACTATCACCATTTCTCCTCATACCTTTCCATCCAATATGTTCTCTATATGAATGTCCTTCAATTTGTAGTTTGTTGTCCTCTCATAGTCATGCCAATGACTATTATCACAAATATTGTCATTTTTTGGTTTGATACTTGACTATTCTCATTTGTCAATAATGATTTCTCTATCCATTTTTTAAATCACATATTTTATCCTTTGTCTCATAGTCCTTTGTCTACGATCATTATTCTCTTTTCATGTGTAGATTACACTATCCATTAAAGCTTCTCTACTCATTCTTTCATTGTTGTCACACATTAGACACTTGACTATCCTTGGACAATTGTGTGACTTATTTTAATAGTTATATGATTGTACTGCACCTAGCTTAAATGCACTTCATTATAGTTTTCTTTCTTTGTGACTTGTCAAAACAATGCCACCCATTTTTTTCAATGGTCTCATACTTTTGTCCTAATACTTATAGTGATTATTTTCCTCACTCAATCTTCATATTATCCCTTACTTGCTACAAATTTTTTCATACATGTCATATTGGTTACCCAATTCATTATTTATCTAGCTTTCACTACATCATTAAAGTCAATAACCCACCCCCAAAACTGCCATTTTTGGCATTAACTATCATTTATGAGGATTGCCACATAGTTATCCATTTTATTTGTTGCTATTATCTCATTCATCATGGAGATTGGCCTATATTTATCAAAAAATTATCATATTCCTCTAGCACTATCCTTTGGTATGTGATTTCCTCTAGTGACTATTTTTGTGAGGACTTGTATGCATTCACCATTCCACTTCTTGCTCACCTTTTTCATGGTATTTTCCCTACTTTATAACTTTCCTTTAAAGAGTTTATGATCACTATTTTGTGTTCATCACATGCTTACTATCAAAGATATCATCATCTTTTCACCTACAATGATAAGAGAAACATAGTAGCTATTAGGTCTAGAAATCTAGAAACCTTTAATTGTTCTCAAACTACTCCTCTATTCAATGTGATTTGAAATTTGTCTATAGATTGCCACTATTCATATTGAATACACCAAGAATGTAATATGACACTCTTCCTTGTTTTTATTCTCTTTCTATTGTGCTTCATGTACCCCAAATATTTTTATCATTCCTTTTTTAGCTTTATTTTTATGTATTATTTCAAGCACCCAACTATCTGCTCATTATACTTGATCTCTATCCACATATCTATAAAATGAATTTATCGCTGTCATAGTTTGAAGTTTAAAAATTGAATAAATTATTTTGATAGCGAGAAATCATGGTTTTGATAATATAAGCAACATTTATAGGGTGCTATACCCTTTACACGAAGAGCCCACAAGGCAAAAAAGGAACCAAGTTCACCAAAAAAACATCAAAACATCATAGAAACTAAACTAAAAGCAACAAAAAAGGGCACAAACACTACACATTGATAGTAGAAACCTAGTACAACATAGACTCGACCACTAACTATCCACACTTTCCCATTTCTAGATGAGGAGGTTTAAAACATACCCAATCTAGTTGGGACGTTCACCCACAATATTCCTGTTTGCTTCCTCCTTGATGACATTAGAAAGTGTGATGCCTTTAATACGTGAATCATTTTAATAGTGAACCAAGCTAGCCTATTGAATTTTTGTTCAAGTTTAACAACCTGCTCCTATAGCTTGTCAAAGTCCTCATCCTTGTCATTCTTCCATTAAGTCGCCTCTTCCTCTCAAGCCCTGGGATCTGAGGAGTGGGCGGAGTCCACCTTGAGCATTTTTTTCATGTCCGAGAAATGACTAGGGCCCTCCACGAAATCTTCTCCCAACTCCTCAACAATGTCTTTCTTTCCTTTTGTTTAGCCGCCACTCTGCTCTGAATTACTAGAAATATCATCCATTGAAATCCCTTTTTTGTTTTTCACGATTCTATGGAACCTCCTCACACTAGTTTGTTCCATCCCCACATCAATGCTCATGGCCACCATGGTGTCACCCTTGGAGTATTTTTCCTTAACACTTTTTCCTTCACTGTCAGTGGCCGACATGTCCACTTGGCACAAAGTTTCTTTTTTCTCCTTCTTAGCAGTGGGTTTGTTGTCCTTCTTGATGGGTTTGTTTTTTAGCTCACAAAACCTAGCCACAACCTTGGATTGGGTGAACTCGACCTCCCCCTTCTTTTTTGATGGGGGTTTAGACTTAGACTCAACACATGGTTCATTTTCAAGCATGGGGGTTTTCCTCTTAGGGCCCATTGAAGCAGTAGGGGATGGTTTATCAAAGGCAAGGTCACTTGGTTCCAATTCCCCCACACACACAACCAAGATTGGTTTAGGAGGGCACAAGGCCAAATAGAAGTGATAGAGCCTAAGGATTAGGCCATGGTGCAGTGATAGGGGAGGTGAAAGATCATGATTGAGAGCGGAAGCATCATGAGATTCTTTGATCAAATTTTCTCGGGAGGTCAGTAGAAAGAAGGAAAATCTGAGGATCATTTTGTTCTAGAGGTGGTTTAGCAACGATAGATAGTGAAAGTAAAAAATCTCATATCTACCTTCTAAAGTAACATATTTCATAAGAGTAAGACACACCTTGTCCCAGGGTTTTGTTAGTGCCTCATGGTTGAAACCCGACTACTCTTTTGTTGAAAATGGAGGTAATTATGTAGCTTAATACTTTGTAAAACTATTGTAGCTATAGATCTAATTAAGTATTCTTTGTTACAATTTCTTTGTGGATGATTATCTATTTAGATTCATTTTACCATTTGTAGAAATAGACAAAAGATTGTAGAAGAATAAGACCAGAAGATAGAAGTTACACAACATATACCGTGGAGAAACCATTTCAAGAAAAAACTCCAAGAATCAATAGTGATTGTATTATTTAACCTTAGAACAAGATTACAATAATTCTTTATCAATCCTTCCTTGAGATTATTTTTTTGCCTTCAACAATTCTTCTTTACAACCTGCAATAAAATGTGATAAAATCTCTTCAACTTGCTGCAATTTATAGACAATAATGAGACTTGTAAACTCCAAAGAGTTTACAATTACAAAGCACAAATCTTATCTCACAAAACCTACACCTATCCTTTGCAAGTAGAGTTCTACCATGAAAAACAATGTCAAAACAAGTCCTTCATCCATTTGGGTGTCCCAAACTGAAGTCATAACTCAACGTTGATTATGAAGATATCTTCTAACCTTATCCTCAAAGTTGGCGCCCAAGAATGGGCCCACTTAACTCAGCCTTATAAAATATCTTATCATGCAAAAGTGTCAACTCCAAGACGCCAACTTGGGAACCCAAGGTGGGTCCAAGTCAATCTTTGTTAATGGAAACATATCTCTCCACCATTCATGCAAATACCATGCATGATTGATCATCCCCTATTAACTGAAAGTAGTCACCTGTTATCTGTCATGCAACTCAAGTCATTAGTCATGCATTCCAAGTCAACTAAAGTCAACTAGAATTCAACTGAAACTAACTAGAAGCAATTGAAGATAACTGAACCATAATGGAACTAAACTAAACTAAATTGATATTGAACTAAACCAAACTAAACTGAATTGAGCAAAACTGAACTAAACTAAACTTCATGCATGTAAACTTCAATCCCTAACTTCTAGGATCTTTATATGCATTATTGAAGTGTTATCTTTTGCTCCAAACAATTAACTTAACTTAAGGTGAGTTCCACCTTCCATGTGGGTGTCCCATGTGCTCCTATTTTGTAGGAGCTCTTCATGGGTGCCCCCACATGTTCCTATCATTTAAAATTAATTACAAATGTCAATTGACATGTTTATTTCATTCAAATTTAATCTCTTTCTAATCCTAGTGTTGGGGAACACTTTCCAAGGACTTGGGAGATACATGAAATATGTTTAGGATTACAATTAAATGGCATCCTATTCCCAACATTTTTAATCGGCTTCTCATTATCCTTGAAGAAGGCATTGAGACTCTCTAGGTCTTGAGTTTTGGTGTGCTTTTTATATTTCTTTCCATCGTAGGAGAGGCTCGTCACCTTACTAATCACTTCCTCATCCACCTTGAACGAAATTCCTCCAATGGTGACACACATATCCTTCCATGAACCAACAAATTGAGTTGACATTTTCTCATCGTGGCCCACTAGACTCTCTAAAAGTGGAATAAAACCTCCCTCCATATAGATATGCCAAGCTACGGGGTCCCTACGAAACTACTCATAGTTATCGGTCTCAGTCTTGACCCTATCACCACCCATCTCGACCCACAACACACATGAACTGGCCTAGAGAAATAGAGTTAGCCAGAAAATGGACCAGCCACTAGTGAATTTACCCTTTCTTAAAACATCATTACCCTGCCACCTAGGATAGTAAGGTGCACTTAAAGCTATTAGACGTTAGATGCTTCAGCAATCATTCTCGAAGACGCCAACTCTGTGGGGCCATAATAATCCCTTAAGTACCATAAGCTAAGGAAATAAGCCATGATCATTGTTGGTTAATAGATTGTCTTCTTCAAATAATCAGATAAATGACTCAAAAATGCCTAGAAATAAAGACAAATCTACTACCCACAGCTTCGGAGATCACTATTGGATTAGCTATCTTCCTCTGAATTTTGAAGGTACAAATCCCTCGTATGATCTTCAAAGAATTTGATTAGACTAAATACTCATATGTATGCTTTTAACCCGAAAGCAAGAAAGGCCAAACTCGATATCAGGAAGATTCCTAATATCCAGTGCAGAGAAATGTAATAAAAACACTAGCCTAAAGACCAACTAACATGAAATTGATGATAAATAGGGGAAAGGAAACAACTTCTTTTAATTATGTAAATGATTCAAGGCTCATAGACCTCTCAACAAACATATTAAAGCATGATATAACAAATAAATGACATAAAAGAATAACTGTGAATTTACAAAGAAAATCAACAACCAGAAGAAAGCATTTGAACACGCAGATTCAGAAAAATGTCTCCTTTATTCTTTATGAAAGCAAAGCTCATAGACTCTCTTCTCTGTACAATCAATAAATTCCAGAAATTGTTCCCCTTCCCAGATGAACAACAAAAGATTAACTACAACCTTCAAAGATGCTCCCATTTTGCAGCCCAAAAAGGATCCCCCCTTACAAATGAAGTTCAAGCCCTCTTATATTTTCACCCACCACCGTTAGCAATGGTTTTTAGAAATTAACATTATTTAGAAAAAAAAATTCATATTCCTCTTCCTCTCCTAATAACTGCTTCTTGAATGGAATCTGTAGCTAAAGAAGAAAGAGGAAAGGAATTTCAGAACTTTGTTGATAGGTGTTGCTTCTTGTACATTCGTAGATCAGAACATAGTGCTTCCTTTTCATTTCTACAAAGACACGTGGCTATTACCAAGGAAGCAGATCTAAATTACCCAGAATCAATATCCTTGCAATACACACATATCACCAAATGTATCCTTTCTATGAATATGTTGGGCTTCTGGAAAGCTACGAGTCTCAAATTACAGCTGTCATTACTTATTTCTACCGTTGTGACGAAACAAACAAGATAATTATCATATGAAACATTAAATAATTTGAAGATTTATGTAGTAGCTTTCATGACAGACAAATTAGAACCAGAGACCGATACTCACTTTGGTACATAGATTTGGTTGAAAAGAGTTTTCAACAATGTTAATTATATTCATATATGGTAAAAATTAAAAGCCTTTGGAAGCACCAAATCGATTACTTCACACCAGACTGATTTAGGGATGAATTGAGTCCCTTTAATACTTGTGAGCTCACCCTTATACTCCATCATTAGCAATATCAATTCCATCAAAACTGAGGAGCATATCAAATGGCTTCAAGAATGTAGATGTTGGAGCTGTTGGCTATACTCTTCTTACATGAACACCCTTCTAGACTCCCTTTAGCAATCAACAACTTCCCATCATCACTATCAACATCAACATGTACAAGGAAGCTTGCAACAACTATCATGTAGCATAAAACAAACATTAACCCTTTGAAATAATTTAATGTGCCTTCCTGAAGAATAATGCTACCACAAGGACTAATAAATAGTGAAGCAGTCTCAAAAAGTTGAAAGTTCAAATGCATTGGCTTTCCCATAATCCACCCAAGAACCACACAAGAGGGAATCACAAACATCGATATTTGTGTTGAAGACCCAATAGCAACACCTAATGAAACATCCAGCTTATCTTTATTTGTTGGCAACCAGGGATAGTTTTGTAGCTTTATAAGAGTGCCAACGGCGAGTGAGTTGATTTCATATTCTTGACAACATTCATTTCACATACTTTATTACTATGCCAATATATGTCACCATTTCTCACCATGCCATGCAATATGCCTTTAAAGTAGCGGATTCCAATTATCTCTGCTAACAACATGAAGATGGGCCACCATACAAATTTTTAATGGTTTCAATTTGTTGACATTGCCAACTACATTAGCTCCGCATAGATAGTGCATTCAGGAAGCTTGCAGCTTGATGGTGATATTGAGATCATACAACTTCCTCCTTTCACTATGTCACTTTCCCGTGTACTTCCTTTCCTCTAGCTCACGGTAGGCAATATAGAGGAGTTTTAGAACCTTAGGCGACAAGTTTCATACTTTTGCAAAGTCACCGCTTAGTGATAAAAGATTTAGCGATATTTTGAGAGGTTTTGATAACTATCCAAGTGGCTCTTTTAGTGGTTTCTCTAACCATGCAATATGCCACCAACTTCGCTTTACTTGTCATGTCTCAAAAAACCACACGGCGACCTTTTTAGTAATCTGCATAATCTCCTGCGTGAAAATAGGGGTAACAATCACGAAAACTGGATAATTATTACCCATCGTGCCAAAGGTCCCATTGAATTTACACATTTTCCCAGGCCTTTTAGCCGCGAGGCCAAGATTTGAATTTCTTAAGTACATCTCATAAAATCTTATGCTCATCATAAGGTTGATTAAAATAGAATTATCAAGTAAGTTGGCGATAAACATCACATTTCACAATCTCGTAGATTTGATAGGAAATGTAGTACATTTGAAAAGACAATCCATAAAGGCCAAGGACCCCACCATACATAGTTATGAAATAAAATAACCACTTGGCATCCTACTTTAAAATTGCCACCTCACCTAGCCTAGTCCTCATCACCCAAGGCTCTGACGTGTAGTGCCACTTGTACCCACAAGAATTAGTATTATTTTCCATCATTGAATGGTTATAATTCTCTGTTCCGCAAGGATTAATCCTTGTATATTTTTCGGTAGCACCTCGAGCCTTTTCCAACACTTACATAGACTCCAAGTGGAGCTCAAGTTGGCCAGACCATCAGCCACTTGGTTACCCTCTTGATAGGTGTCAGTCAAGTACTTCCTTTCCAATTTTGAAATCAATAAATTTATGTCCAGCAAGATATCCTTGATGTTCCAACCATGCAACCGACCATGATTAACATAGTCAATCACAGTCTTAGAGTCCCCTTCAATGAATAAATTTTTTATGCCCAAAGTGACAGCAATCTTGACGCCCTAGAGCAATTCTCGTGACTCAGCTAACATAGAAGATTGAATACAAGATCCTCCAAAAAACCCAACAATCAAGTTGCCCTTGCAATTCCTTATAACACCACAAATATTGGCTATACCAGGGTTCCCCTTGGTTGCACTGTCAACAACAAGCAATAATGTTGTCCTTGAAAACAACGCTTTAAACATGTGGCATAAGGTATATGAGTGTCATATTCTTTGAATATTCCTCTCCTAATAGATTCTCCTACCCTTCTAGGTGGTCTAAGGTTTTTCATATCTATAATCTTCACAATATCATTATAAGGGCTTCAATCTAGCTACAACAATGTATCTTTTAATTTCCCTATCTTTCATTAATCTCTTTACCTTCTAAAACTTATATACTAGACTTGTATGGAATAGCCAGTTTTTGCATATCCTACAATCATAACATTCCATGTCATCACATTCCTTTAAGACATTTTGTCAAACAATTTATATGCCTTGTTAAGTGTAGCTTGTCATGATTTATGTCATTTCGCACTATAGACAACACTTTATGAATTTGTGATAAATGAAGGTATTTTTAAACCAAGTTTCTTAACTCACTCTGTCATGGCAAACCTAATCATTATTCCCCCATTCAATGATTCCCTTTCATGACTATCATGATAATAACTACTGTCATATGCTTGGTGTCTTCATGACTCCTTTGACACCCTTCCTCACATCTAGTCATAAGATACTCTAATGCTACTATCACTCTTATATTGATAACCACTTATATTTTCATCACTTTTTACTTGTAAAGGGACTATGTCATATACACTAAACAATCTTTGTGTTCTTGTTGATATTAAGATGCTTACTAGAATTGACTTCACAATGTGAATTATGATAAAATTGAAAAGGGGAATGAGGTGTTAATGCAAAATCCTCTTTTGACTTAGGTCTCTTGATCTTTTCATATCCTATAAAGGACTGTCACTATAGATCACTGTATTATATGTTTGTTGTCAAATTGTCTTTTTTCTTTTGTCTATTGTAGCTTGACTTGTGCAAGGAACTTGGTTCTAATTGTGAACTCATGGTTGTCTTCTTTATCAACTGTTCATGCTTTCAAAGGTACTATCAACAAGGCTATTCCTAGGAAATGAATCATCATCCTAAGCTCAAGGTTGACTGCTTGATTTGCACTTTGACTCATTGCAAGCATACAACTAGTTACTCTAGAATCATTTGCTCATTTTCCACATTGTCATTGTCCATTTGATGATTTCCATTTTTCTACCCTCATCTCTTGAAACTATCCCAACTTTCATTATCCCTTGACTATCTCATCTTGTCATGCACATGTTTGCAATGCTTTTGTCATTTGTCATGGGATTCTTCCTTCAAGTTTTCACTACACACTTAATATGACTGTACTTAGGACTATCATCTTGTCACTTCCTTTCACAACTAATTTTCCTCTTAATTTAATTATTGTAAATTCATACCTCTATCATACTTATATGCTTCTTATGTTTCTCTTTGAAATTTGATATCCTTCACCTCTTCTCACTATAAACTATGTGTTTCCTTAGGCTACTTTGAATATTATGATGCTACTATCATTTTCAACAAAATGTTCTTTGTTTTAATGCTTCTCTTTATGAATATCACTATGACTAGGCACTATCAACCTTCCATGGGACTTGCCATCTCTTTCTTGGAATTTTCTTAGTATTCTTGTAACCTTTAATCCCTTCCAAAAATATCCTTTCATGAGGCGAGGGATGAGCTCTTTCATCTTGATGGTCTCCTTGTTGCTTATCCTTTGTCCCTTCATGACTATTACCATATCTCACTGTTATTTCTTAGTACTCTGTCACTTATTCCCATTGAATGATACAATAAGGGTCTTCCCCCTAAGCTATGCCAGAAATCTTTTAGAGAATTTAAAAAAAAGGTCAAAGGACTTTGAAACTTTTAGACTTCACATATCTAGAAAACTAAACAAAGTCTAACCCTTCAACAATACATGGTGACTTTAGAGGCATACCTGGCAAAAAAATTCTCAACATGCCCCTTCTATCCTTGTGAATATCTGTAATGTGGAAGGGTAACAATTATAAGCTTGAAAAGCTATAAATTTGAGGATTTTAATGTAAAGGGGGTTCTAGTTCTTTCATTTTTTTTTAATTTCTTCTTATTTTGGGGAATCTTCTTACCTCCCAAGAAAGGGCTTGTATAGGGAAATTATAAGGATTCATGGTTCTCCAAGCTTTGGAACAAATCTAAAGAATTTTCTAGACTTGTATTACTAGTTTTCACCAATTTTTGGATATTTGTATATCCAATATGCTATTTTTCATCTTTCTCTTCTACATGCTCAATTATAGAAAAGATAGACTAAATATTTTATGCTCCAACTCAAAGGGTTTGAAGAGGATATTTCAAATATTTATGTCTTGACTATTCTCGATTGTTTCATATGTCTCGTATGTTTAATATGCAACATGCTTCCCTTGTTTTTATTCATATTATGTAGAAGTTTATCTCTATATATTTCCTCATATATGTAGTGTTGTATACATGAATTATAAGTCTTTTCACTTCTATTAATGATTATACAATATTTCTTCTTCCCATTCTCAAGAAATCACATGTCATGTCTTGTATGTTCTCAACTATGGTTTCTACCTTATTTTTATGTTTCTTAGTTTGGAATTTTTGTACTTTTCTACTTTAATATTAAAACCACCAAAAAAATCCCATCATATGAGGGAGTCCCCCCTCTCAAATGAAAAGGAAAATTGCTAGTTCCTATCATATTCTCCTACTTTTGTAAATGTTTCTCACCTTCCATTCAGTGAGTCAAGTTAAAATTTATAATGAAAATATATTTATTAGTAAATTTTTGCTGACTACTTTTGGGAATTTGGCATGTTACTGAATTTAATATTTTTTAAAATCTAAAGACCCTGTACCTCCTTTAGAATGGATGTTGGTGTGTCTATTCAAATAAAAAAATAGAAAAATGATATGATATCACAAACATCAAGTAGATAGTCAAAGACCTGTAGAGAAACTCATGCTATGAATAAACAAAATTCTTAAAATGAATGATTCAAGGCACTTTGGTTTTTTAGAATCTCATCAGAGATCAAGTATTTTCCCAAGCTAAGAGTACAGTGTTAAACCCTACACAGGATTATAAGTCTAAACTTCTGATTAGAAGTTTTTATCATAGATCTTGTATGTTGAAAGAACAAGAGAATAATGCAAAAATTAAGGAGTGAACCATATGCATGATCGCTAAAATTTGGTCACCATAATGGGAAAATTAAGTTTCTATAGGATAAAATTATAAACAATATCATGAAATCCAAAAATATGAAACTAGATCACTCAAATGATCATGAATCTAGTTTTCTCTTGAAGAATCTTGAAATAAAATCTTATCGAGATTACAAAAATAAAAGGAACAATTAATACAATCCAAAAGAGAACTATAATATTTTCTAGGTACACATATTTTAATACTAAGAAATCTTATAATTACTCATTTTTTGGTAAATAAGTGTCCTTTGGAACCATTAGTTGAATCTCATAGTAAAAATGTTACTAATGAATCTTATTTAGATGATGATGATGATAGTGATGATGAATGAAAAATCTTCCTTGATGATCAAGGAAATAATAATTTTTCAATTCCTTGCAAAATTTTAGTTACCATTTCATTCAACTGGAAAATGTGAAAGCTTCTTCCACTTCAAAAATATTGAATAAAATATTGACTATTGGACAATATTTCATCAACATGACCAACGATGAGGAAACATAGAATGAGCCCTCTTTAATTTTTCTTCTCCTCTAGAGATTGAATTATTCACCTTTGAAACCATTAAAAAATTCTTAACATACAATATATTGGAGGAAAATATTGAGGATCAACTTGGAATCAAAGAGCTTAAAGATAAACCAAAAAGCACTTTTCTCTTCACTTTTATGTAGCTTGAGATGTGCATATTCTTCAAAACCAAAAACATGAAGATTCCTCAATGAATTATTTATGCCTAACCACATCTCAATAAGAATTTTATCAACAAAAGCTAATGTAGGAGACTTGTTAATTAGGTAGCAAGCAATGGCTATAGCGTCAACCCAAAACCTTTGTTCCAAGCCAACTCCCCTAAGCACCGTCCTAGCCTTCTCTATTAATTCTGGATGGTCATCCTCTCTAAGAAAAAACATTCTCTTATGGATAATATTGAGTTTTATTTACCACTAAATGCCACAATCCATATAGAAGTTATAAAAATCTATAGAATAATACACATTTCCATTACCATTCCTCAAACATTTAATTTTGTTTCTAATCAAAGTTTCTATCATAGCTTTGAACTCTTTAAAATGAATATATATTTTTATTTGGTTTTAAGAAAATAAATCCATGTCCTTTTACTATAATCATCAACAAATGAAGCATAATAAACAAAGTTTCAATTGAAGGAACATCATTTAACCAAATACATCTAAATCGATAAGATCCAAAATCTCAAAAGACTAATAGAAGAACTTGAATAAAACTAAACGTGGTTTTATTTACCATATATGAAATACTCATTTAGTTTTGAGGACTTATTTGGAGATATATAGGAAATGGTGTGCAGAAAATAAAACTCAAGATTATAATCAAATAAACATTTAACAACATTTTAATCTTTTATGGTTAATACATCCTTCTCTCCAATGTGGCCCAACCTTTAGTGCCATAACCTTTTTTTTCAGCTAGTAACTTAGACTATATAGAAGGGGCACCCTTAGGTACTCAAAAACCATGACCATCTGCTAAAGAGGATACCACTCTTTTATCCAATGGAAGATATGAAGACTCAGTCTTAATATAAGTATTATTGTACTAAATAGTGCATGTATCAAGATAAAAAAATGTGCCCAATCTAAAACCTCTAGAAATCAGCATAGTACCTCTAACCATCTTACATCCTATATCAAAATAGATAATTTGTTCATTAGCAATATCATCAATATTAATACCATTATAAAATATTTAGAATTCTTAAAATATACTTTTTAAAGACTATACTATAATTAAGAATCACATCTCTTGACACTTGACAATATTGTTAGTGAGAAGATTATAAAATCTATAATATTTTCTTTGTTTACTATTCCCAACAAAAATGGATGATTCACTATTTGAATATATCTTTTATCTCTTTTGATTAGATTACATAGGATAAAGATTCAAAAACATTGAAATGATGAATAGTAGGCTTTATCTCATACCAAGATTCATAAGAAATCATCCCATCAAGTGTACTAGTGAGACTTCAATTGAGAAATTAAACTATTGTATCAATTACATCAGCCCCAAAAGAGTTACTAACTTTATTTTAACTAGTGTATATTCTCACCAGAGAACTTGAAACTTGGTTTAATCATAACCCCTTCAAATTAATAGAGGAATATAAATATTAATCTTCACAAGATAATTAGCTTGACATGTATTGAAATTTTAGTTTAGCTAGTTTTCCTCTTTGTAATAGTTAATTTATTCTTCATTATTTATAAATAAAAATATAAATCTTTATTTGTTGAGATAGTAGAATTACAATATTCTATCCTAATTTTCAATTCTAAGATGACACATATAACAATTTCATCAGTAATAACATTATTTATTTTTATTAATCCTTGCTATAAATATCTATAACATCCTTGACATGCTACATCCAAAGTAAACGCGGTATATGAATATAGAATCAAATTTTGGAGTTTTAATAAAGTATCACATAATATTAAAAACATAATGATTCCCATGTTTCTATAATATTTTCTTATCACAATTATATAATACCCAAAATTACATCACTTAATAGCCTTAAAGGACATAATCAAAGAGATACAAGACCTACATAGAAAATGGAAACCTATATTAAGCACACTATAGTAATGTCATTTCAAAAAAATTTAGTAATAAATATGTGTATAGATTTATATTCACAAAACTATATATACTACACAAAAGCTGAAGCATTCAATACCATAATTTCGGCTTCAAAATGTGCAATATAAAGCTAATTTATTGATCATGTCAATAATTATCAATCAATTTGAATGCTTAATCAAAATGTGCAATATAAAGCTAATTTATTGATCATGTCAATAATTATCAATCAATTTGAATGCTTAAGGTATTGAAAATTTGGATACATGATAGTGTATTGAAGCATCATTATGATATTATTTTCATGTTGAATAGATCTGCTAAATTTATATTGTTAATATGGTACTCATTTTAGTTTTACTTCATGTCTTCAAATATACAAAGTTTATTGTTGTACCATTATTTTTAGCCATGCAACATAGAAAATGTTGAGATCAAGTTTTTCATCATTATGAAGATTTTGATGAATTATAAACTAAATTAATATTGGATGATTATTTAGCCACTTTTTGAAAATTAATTATGTGAAGTGATTTATCTTGGTTGTTTATGGGTTAATTTGAGTTGGCTCTTTCATTAAAACAAAAAAGTGGATAATTATAAATATCGAATGTGATATATGAAATACATATTCTATTATGTATTTAGATTTTTATTTGAGATAAAGAAGAGGATTAATATTATGCCTTTTTTTAGATTATTATGAATGTCATTACTTTATGACAATTGTAGAAGTCAATGAAGGAAGGACCATGAGACAATACCTTGAGAAAACTATATAAAAGTCTAAGGTTTTCTATTATATGTGGATGAGATGTACAATATAAATCAAGCATCAAACCCACCTCTATTTAGAGATCAAATTTGCTTAAATTTTCATGTCATTGTAATTTGCTTGGTTTTTTATACTAGTATTAGTATAATTTGATACTTCTTATCAGTTCTATTAATTAATATTAATGATTATCTCATATTTATATTTAAAATTAATAAAAAATATTATTAGTTAGTTTTTTTTTTAAATATTACAATTTGATATGCACTAATCCTTGTATCAAATCACATATATAGATTTAATATTTTAATTTTTTTATTGCATGTCATGTTTCTTATTATAAAATACTTTGTTTATTTCACGTGTTTAATGGCATCAAAATAAAAGTGAGAAGGAAAATGATCCAATACTAGATATAAAATATTCAACTCTTCCCTTCAAGTTTTTATTCTTGTTATTGTTCATAAGTCTAATAGGAATTGATCCTAGAGCATCCCATGTGTGTATTCTAGTGCTCTATGATTGAGAAATTAACTCTTTTTATAAAAAGGGTTATCAGATAGGCTTTTTCTTACATCTTATGTAAATCATTTCTCATACAAACCCACTTGAACTACTTTTAGATGATATAACTTCCTAGTCTATCTCTAATTGCATGCCCATTTTCATGGACTAGCTAGGACACAAACCTTGGACTTCCAATATGCAAGTTAGGGTACTCTAACACTCATATAACTATTGGAAGAATAAGGAGTTTGTCATTGATGCATTTGTTGGTAACATGAGCATGAGGGATAAGTGTGTCGCATTACAATGTGGTCATTGATGTCAACATTGTATTCCAATATGAAGACCATTGTGCAGATCTATTTGTATAGATTGGGCATGTTTGAGGATGATTATCAAGTGCATGGTGAAGGCAGTTGATATATGAATTGACTAAGTGTCAATACAAGTAATTTTTTGTGCAAGACATCTAGTTATTGGGTCTACATTAGTCTGCTATGTAAGATCTTGCTCTACACTTTTGATATAATTTTCTCGGCTATTAGAGAAGCTCATATCTAGAGTTTCATATTGTTTTGACTTATGGTGAAAAAGTTATGAGTGACAGAAGTTTGGTTTGGAAATAACTAAGGTTTCCAATTCAGTGTACATGTTTTGGTGAATCTGTGCTTCTCTACGGATTGGAATATGGATTTGCGGATTTGTGGGAATCTTGATAGGTGCCAATGACAACTATATTCCAAGTGGCATAGATTTTGGAGGTTCACATGTCAGCTTTGGATGCATAGTTGGTGAATTCTATTATTAGGTCACTACCAGTGTCGAAATAATAAATTATGTGTATTGTGGAGTTTGAATACAAGTATTGATTCATTATGTGGGAGCTATTATAGCTCCATGCGGACCTATGTTGATTTTTTATAAGTTTTGAATCTTGGTGCAGAGCATGTATGTGTATATGTTGAGGCGACAAGGTACATTTTGTATAATACATCTAATTAGGCCAACCTAATTGATGTTGTAGGTGTTTGTGGATAAAGTGGATATATATGTAAGATATTTTTCAATGTTTTGAGATGTATGTATATATGATGAATACTAGTTGATGCAAATTGTGTGAGTATAAGGTGAATGCAAAGAAGAGTAGCGTGTTAATACAAATCAATATGAAGTGTGTAAAGTCTATATTTTGAGCTTCAATGGAACTATACCCTAGCATATATGTTAGATACGATTGTAGCAGTTTAAATCATGGATGTGTGCCACCACTCTCTTCTATCTTTTCTTCTTTCAGTGGGAAGTTAGTCCACCTGGGTATGTGCAGGATCATGATGGGCCAAAAAGTGGCAATGAGGAAAAAATTACATCTTTCATCAACCCAAAAACGCAAAAATGCCGAGTTGACTTTTTTGTAGCTTGGATGTCAATACACACCTCCAAAGCAATTACCAAACCTAGATTTCCAAATCAGATATCCGATTTGAAAAAAAGTATATATAAACAAATTTCGGGCTGTCAAAATCATTTTAGTCACAAACAACCCGCAGGTGCATAGTTAGGAGGTTCTTCACACAACAAATATCCAATTTCACCAATATTCGATTTGAAAAGGTTAGATTTTAGATTTTTATTTGCTTTGATTGAATTTTGAATTAGATTTGTATAATTTCAATTACTTTTTTATGGATTTTTTTTTCAAAATAGGGTTTTGTTTGAATTTTTATGAAAAATTTGAGTTTAGAATGGATTTTGATTAAAATGAATTTTTTATGGATTTTGATTAAAAATGAATGTTTTTATGGATTTTGATTTAAAAATAGTGTTGTTTATATATTTGTATTAAAAATTAGAGAATTTAATAGATTTTTGTTAAAAAGTAGGGTTTTTTTTGGATTTTTTTTTTAAAAAAAGGGTATTTTTATAATATTTTCATTTATACTATATAATTTTAATTAGATTAGTTAGTTTTTAACTTTAATCAGGCATTATGGCTGCTGAGAATGAGAATGCACAAATTCCGCTAGTTGAGAATGAAAATCCACCAGCTAAGAATCAAGATGTAGAAATGCCAAACGCTCCACCACCTCTGCAACCATCAATTTAAGACTTAATTGGTGAAAAATTGGAGCAATTGAGGGGAATTTTTGATGTTTATAAGAAAATCCCTTGATTATCCCATATGTCAACCACATTCACAAAAATAATTACAAATGTAGAAACCCTCTCCATCCAACATAATGCCTTTCATTCGTGGCGAGAAACCATGAGGGAATATTATGCATGTGGATTGTCTTATGATGATGTGAAAAATCTCCAATTAACAAAAGCCCAAATAGCCTCTTTATTTATTATCCCCCGCACTGGTTTTCCAGTTAATGTTAACAAACCAAAACTTTCTATAAAATGGTGCACGCATAGGGGCATAGTAGATAACTTTTGGGATCATTGGTGTATGGTTTTTGATAAACCACCCAACAATAATCTTGATGTACCTTTTTACTGTGTTAAAAAATTATACGTTGAGTTTTTGTTAGGGCATCATGTCAATTAATTTGACATTAAACCCTTCCAGGGCGTTGGTGGAGGTATGCCCCAGGATAGGCCAGGGGCAGTTAGAGTAGTCAGGTGCCCACATGTTCCCCTTCCTCCGCCACCTCCAGTACAACATCCAGATATTACGAAGGATGCAGCCACACAGACTATCCAGGCCATTCACTCTTTGAGTGGTCTTTTGGTTTCCCATGCTTCTTCAGTAGCTCAGCCACATTCTGGTGATGTTGGTGATGGATCTGGTGCTGCTGCATCATCCTCCTTGGGTCCACATATTTGTGTGACACATATTTGCAATACGTGCCACCAGATATGCTTGGGTCATATTGTACAACCCACTGAGCATCCATTAGACACTTCTGATTATGACATCCAGGATGTGGAGATTATAGGAGATCATACATAGGGGAGTGGAGCACACCCTACAGAGTCCTCTCCTACTAAAAAGGTGGACATTGGAATAGTTATACAGGTAACATTTAAGGTGTAAATTCATAACTTGCATTGTTTTTTAAATGAATATTAATAAGAGATAGTATTAAGTACTAATATTTATTTACATGGTCTATTTAATAGTTAATGTCCGAGGAGGAGCTCACACGGGTGATTGATAGCACCCTTAGGGCCATTTCATTTGGCCTCGACACACACATAGTATATATTTTCGCACTCACTCATTTACATTTTTTTACTATATACTTGCTTGTCATTTGAATTGTCATTAATGAAATTATATATTAACTTATATGTTTATCTTATTCTTTGCTTGTAGGAAACACCTAGTGCGAGCAAGGAGCAACGCTCTCCAGACTATGGAGGCACAATTTTAGATAAGGGAAAGGTAATTGAACTCAAATTTGATTGAATTAAGATTTATAAGATCTTTTATTGATTATGCATACAGTGACATAGATTGGTAGTTTCATATCTACTTGTCATTTTTATGTACAGGTAGTTGTGAGCTATACATCAATGTTGACAAGTGTCACAACACCTGAAGGAGTAGGTATTCAAACACCTAAAGGAGGAGGTGTTGAAACACCTCAAGGAGGAGGTGTCGAAACACCGAAAGGAGATAAAGAAAAAGATCGGCGTAAAGAGGTATGTGTTTATTTTATTTTGTGCTTGGTAAATATGTTCCTATTACCGACAATTGTATGCTAACTTGGATCAATTTTATGTTTTTGTTCACATATATAGATTGACGTTACAAAAGTTGGTTTGGTTAGTTCTTTGAGAGGGGTGCAATGCCCTGTCTTGTAACCTAAAGAATGTTGCAATGACTACGATAGTGTAATATATATTTTTTAAAAGAGTAAACATGAACTTTACTAATGCAAACATTCCTTAAGAAATGCGACGACACACTACTTGAAAATCCCATAGATGACAAAAGTAAATAACATAGCATGTATTTAATTCACATAAACTTAAGAACATACATTCATTAACAATTAAATTACATCATTAAAGATATATAGTACAAATAAGATTCTTTCTTACATTGCATTTGAAATAACATTTACAATACTCATTTTCCAAATGAGGTAGGTCATATAAATATGTACAATTACATATTACAAATGTTCACCTCGTTTACAATTGAGGAGTGATACAAATAAGAAGACATATATCCACATACGAGCTCTCCATCCAAGAAGTACTCGTTGCAACGAACAAGAAATGGGGACCCAACGGAGTAAGGTGTACGTTCCACCCAACCATGTGGTACCTGTAGGTCCACCCCCATGCTAGGAGATAGTAAAAAGGTTCCCTAGGCATAACCTACAAACCTTAGACACAAGCAAAACCAAAGACAAAACTATACAAATATCAACTTAACTTAATGGTTACATTGCTTCCAGAACAGAATGATCAAATATACTAAGTTCACAAGGATACTGTTATTATAGGTGGAGTGTCATCACAATGTTGCATAGGTTACCCAGGCGTTTCTTCCTAGGTTTCAGCCCCCATCTTGGGTTACCCTAGTAACCTCTTACGAAACTCGGCCCATCATGCAATTTGTTGCGAAATCGAATATCTTTCATAGGGACTAGATATTAATTTTTCCATTCCAGGCCTTCTCAACTCATTCCCAAGTCTGAACTAGCCCTTGAGTCCATGAGTGAGGCTTATTAATCTAGTTAAAGCTTTTAGACTACCTAAGATGTTGTTTTAGTTTTCACTGATTAGCTAACTCTACATGAGTTACCCTGGCACCACTTTGTGTGTCGGACCTCATAAAGAGCCACTCACCTAATAATAACACAAGGAATCTAAGTCCACTAACTAAGGTAGACAAAGTTGACATAAAATAACATCAAATACCTATCATATAACAAAGGACATCACAACCTATTCATAGAACCAGGTGTCTAAAAACCAAATAGAACCATGTGCACTACCCTAGTTTATCCAAAATATAAAATCATCATAAAAATTAACTCCCTTTCAAGAAATTACTTCTGAAAGACTTATATTCTCAATTAACCCCAATTTTCCCAAAAAGAATATAAAACAGCTTAAAGCAATTCAGGCAGAATAAGAATCTAATATTAGGATTTACTAAATCCAATCACAACAATATAATATAGTATGAAATTAATCAACTAAAAGATAACTCATTTTTCATTCAATATAAAAATTAAATCTAACAATTAACTCCAACTCCACACTCATGCATTATTATGAAATTTTCGATTTCTCTACTTAACATATTTCATTATAAAATATCTATTCATAGTTTTCTTATACAAATCAACAGTATTTAATACATTTAAATAAATACAAGTTCAAATCATTTTATTTGAAAAATTATTTAAATATATAAATATATTTTAACATTATTATTTTAAACAAATTATAAAATTTATGAATATATATATATATATATATATATATATATATATATATATATATATATATATAAAATATATATATATATAAATAATATATAATATATATATATATATATTAAATATAATATATAAACAAAAGTTTAGATACAAACTAAACAAAAAGTAAAATATATAGCGAGGGGCCATGCCACACAAACCCCCTCCATGGGGAGACTACCACAACACCTCTGGCTCCCCCTATGGTGAATGGCTGTGGGGGGGTAGCCTCCTGCGCCTCCCCATATCATTTAACATATTTTTTTTTAATAAAATTTTTGCGAATTAAAAATCCTTGCGAGCTTTTAAAATTTGCATACGGATTTCGTAGTCTCATAGAAATTAAAATTTCAAGAACAATATATATATATATATATATTTGTATATGTATATGTATATATATAATTTATATACATATATATATATACATACATATATATATATATATACACACACACAATTTAAACAATAAATAAAATACTGTAATTAGGCAATTATTTTCAACAGGGTTTTCTATAGGAAATTGAGAGAAATCTAACAATTTAACACAAATTTTGTCAAAGATCTTCACTTTCAACAACAGAGGATTTTCAATTCAAATTACCAAAATCTTTTCTATAGGAAAAGTTTAGCAAAGTTCTTCCCAGAGGTTTCTTTTCCCCAAATTTAACATAAAACTTCTTTTATAAATCTATGGAGATTTCTTCTGTTTTCTTTTGAAACTTTTCTATTGTTTTCTTTGATTTCACTATAAAGTTTTGTTTTTGACATTTACACAGAGAGGTAACAAATTTTCTACAGAATATTTTTAACAAAATTCACTGAGAAGTACAGAAGCTTCAATCACAATAATTTCCCCAGGCAATCTTTTAATTTCACAAATTAACAACACTTCTACAAATTTAATTCTTTATACATGCAATCTTTTCAATACACAATAAACTAAATAAATAGGAAAGAACCTGTATTCTTGTAGCTTGAAGAATTTGACTATTGAAGAAAAGATTTGCCTGCTATGTGCAACTTCCAAAGCCCTTTTCAAATCCCACTTCCCAAAAGAATGCAAATTTATGAACAAATATCAACCTGAGAACTTCTTCCAGAAATTTTAAAACAAAAACCCAAAAAGATCACAATATTTTTCCTATAGTTCTCTATTCTTTTCTCTTTTCCGTGAAGTGCTTTCTTGCCTTCCCCAAATTTGGCAATATTCTTTCCAAGAAAATCCTCAACAAGATTTTTTTTTTCATTTAATTCAACTAACACACATGGTAAATCAAGAAAATATCTTCTAAAAAACTCATGGATAATTTCTTCTATCAATTATCAAGAATTTATTTCATTTTAAAGAATTTAAAATTTCAAAATTAATTTCCTTTTTATTTTAATACATATTTTAAATTCCATTTCCCAAAAACATTTAAAGAACATTTAATCTATTCTCTTAATAAAAGTAAATTTAATCAATTAATTAATTAATTTAATAAAATAGCTTTAATCACAATGATTAAATTATTTTACCAATAAACTAATTTAATTAATTAATAAAATATAAAGCTTTTATCTAAAATATTTAAAATTAAATTAAATAAGCATTAAATTAAAAGGAACATTAATCTAACATTAAATTCACAAAATTAACCTTTCATAACAAATAATCAAGACATCTACATAGACGAGACAACCAAAACACCAGACCTAAACTAACGACATACTGTGACTAGGTTTAAGGCTAGACTAGGAAAAACCTCGTTACTACCTCCCAATCAACATTACCGTTGAGTTTGGAAATGCTTAGACCTATGAAGCCAGGTGGAGTCGGTGTCATATACTTGCAATCCTGCAATTAGACATATAACATACATATATATAATCCATGATTCAAACACACCGTGAGGAGAAAATCGTGGAAATCACAGGGCACTCACAAGCGAGTGATGCAACTCCGTTCTTCTCACCAATACAATATCACATCAAATTGATAAAATAAATAAAAATTAATCTACCATAAGCATATATATAGCAGTAACATCTGAAGTAAACATCTATGCTAACATAAAGCATGTCAGAAATAATCACCACCAAACAATGTATCATCACATCACAAAATAAATCCACCACCGCTCTAATGTCAGTGATCAATACATCAAAACAAAGTACTAGAGTCTATCAAAGTGAAATCATACTGTTGGATAACATAAGCAAAATGGAGGGGTACTACATCCTTCCCCCCTAGGATCAGGCTTGCTCCTGAAAGCCTGCAAACAGATAGGGATAAAGCTCCCTCATGCATGTCGCATCCTCCCAAGTATCAGATGCCTCATGAATAGGATCCCGTTGGAACCTCACCTGATCAACGTCTCGACCCCTGAGAACGAGCTTCTGGCGCTAAAGAATGCCCACCGGCTCCAAAGCCAGCTGCCTGTCCTCTACCTATAAGGCATTCCAATCAAGTACATGAGAAATATCAGGATGATAAGGTTTGAGAACTGACACATGGAAGACATCATGAATATGTGACAAACTGGGTGGTAAGGCGAGTCGATACGCCACAGGACCAATCCTCTCTAGAATATCAAATGGCCCAAAAAATCAAGGCACAAGCTTAGAGCCTTTTCCATAACGGATTGGACTCTTTCATGGTCACACTCGAAGAAATACTCTATCACCAATTGAAAATTGACGGTCTACTCTATGCGCATCGACATACTTATTTTGTCTATCCTGAGCTGCTATCAGATGTTCTCTAATACGATCAACTTGTTGCTCCATGTCTTGAAGCATCTGAGGTCCAAGTAACACTCTATCCTCAAGTCGATCCCAACTCAATGGAGTCTGACAAAGATGTCCATATAACGCCTGAAAAGGGGGCATACCTATGGAACTTTGATATCCATTATTGTAAGCAAATTCCACTAAGTACAGATAATCTTCCCAACGTGATTGTTGGTCCATTACATACATTCTAAGCATATCCTCAAGAATTTGATTAACTCTCTCTATCTGACCATCTATTTCGGGATGATATGCTGAATTGAAGTTCAACTGTGTACCTAGAGTATGCTGTAATGAAGTCCATAGGGCTGATGTAAATACATGATCTCTATCTGATATAATCCTACAAGGAATCCCATGCAATCTAACAATGTCCTCCATGAATAACCTAGCTACAGATGAAGCATTATAAGATGATCATACTGGAGAAAAATGTGCTACCTTAGTCAATCTGTCAACAGTTACCATAATGGCATCATGTCGACATGACGACATAGGTAATCCAATAATGAAATCGACTGATATGATATCCCATTTCCATTCAGGAATGAGATGTGGCTGTAATAATCCAATGGGATGTTGATGCTCAGCTTTGACTCTCTGGCACTCAAGACATCTTGATACAAAATCAGCGATATCACGTTTCATACCAGGCCAAAAATACAACTGTCGAAGATCTGCATGCATCTTCTTAACACCAGGATGAGCTGAGTAAGGTGCTCGATGTGCCTCAGTCATAATCAATGTGCGAAGTAATTTTGAATATGGTACATAAATATGGTTTAAATGTCGCAATAAACCATCTAGTTCGAGGATATACCTTGTAAACCTACCCTCTAGAGGTCTACCTGATTCAATCTCTGTTTTCACCTCCTAATACAATCTATCTGAAGGAAGTGCTGCTAAAATTTGGCTCCTCAAATCTACTTCAAGAGTAATAGTGGGTAAACCCACAATAGTGGGTTACAATTTTTCGGACGAAGAAAAATTAGAAATGCTCATCAAAATTTTTAAAATGGTTTACCCCTTCTAATGAAGGGGGTTCGAATGAACCACCCCCCTTCTAATGAACCCCCCCTTCTAATGAACCCTCCCCCCTTCTAATGAACCCCCCTCCCTTCTAATGAACCCCATTTTGCACCATATAAGGGGGGTTCGAATGAACCCCCCTTCTAATGAACCCCCTTTTTCACCTTCCCCTCCACCATTTCAAAATTTATGCATTTTTTTGACTATCGAAGCTTGGGAAGGAGGTGCAAATGGAGTCAACTTGATAAACCAAGTTGGATAATTGTAGAGATTGAAACGAGCTTTCCAACAACTATAAATTTAATATATTTTGTTTTTATATTATATTTTATTTTTTAGTTTTACTGAACATAGGTTTTTCACTGAACATCAAGTTTAGTGAAAAATCATTGTGGAAAAATATTAAATTTGAGAAATTTTTTTTTTGAAAAATATATACGCCCTAGGTATTGGTGTCCTCATTCTAACAAAAAAAAAAAATTGAATTTCAATACATACCAAAAAAGTTATGCGTGCCGAAGTGCACCTATGTCTAAACTGTAAATGTTTTGACTTCAAAACTTAATTAAAAAAAAATATTCAACAAAATGTTATGAAACAAAATGAAACCAATAGATACCAGTGTTAGCAACCTAAATTAAAAAGAATCAAAATTTTATCCTTTGTAGAAAAAAAGTTATGCGTGTCGAAGTACACATCACTTTTAAAAAATGTTGTTTACTATTAAAAACTAGTTATCAAAGGAGACACAAAAAAAAAACAATTTAATTCCAATTTTTTTAAAAAATATATTTAAAATCTACAAGAAAAAATCTCACAAATCACTAGTTTACATAATTTTCAAATTCCTAATAGTTTTCCTACTATAGGTGTCAGAAAGTGAAGTTTTTTTTGAAAATGTTGATTTCAGTGTCAAGTTTGGCCAAAAAGTGTAACCCATTATTGTGGGATGACCCTAGTAGAAATCTCATGTCGATGACGACTGAGAGTGTCAACCACTACATTCTCTTTTCCCTAAATATATTTCACCTCAAAATCATATTCACATAAGAACTCCATCCACCGTCTGTCTAGCATTCAAATTAGGTTGCGTAAAAATATATTGCAGACTATGGTGATCACTATGAAGTTTGAAGTGGTGACCCAATAAGAAATTCCTCCATTGAACCAATGAATGAACAACTATGGCAAGCTCCAAATCATGAGTGGGATAATTTAATTTGTGATCCTTGAGTTTGCAAGACTCATAAGTGATCACACACCCTTCTATCATCAGTACTGCTTCTAAACCCTCCAAGGACGCATCAGTGCAAACTACAAAATCCTTAGCAGGATCAGGAACAATCAATATAGGCGCATTAGTCAGCTTTTCTTTAAGTGTCTGAAAATCCAATTGACACTGCTCTGTCCAAACAAATTTCTTCCCTTTCCTCTGAAGAGAGGTAATGGGGGACCCATTCCTAGAACAAACCATCTATTGTATCCAGCAAGACCCATAAAACTACGAACCTCAGCTACGTTGGTAGGCATAGGCCAATCAACAATAGCTTGGATCTTTGAAGGATCCACAACAATACCCTTTCCAGAAATCACATGACCAAGGTATTTCACCTTAGTCTGAAAGAAGTCACACTTCTTTAGGTTTGTGTACAATTGATTCTCCCTCAAGCACTGCAATACCTGTCTTAGATGCTCTTCATGCTCCTTCATATTTCTTGAATAGATCAAAATATCATCGAGAAAAGTAAGAACAAAACAATCAAGGTATGTATGAAATACACCATTCGTCAAACTCATGAATACTGATGGTGCATTTGTTAACCCAAACGGTACTACTATGAATTCGTAGTGCCCATAACGAGTTCAAAATGCGATTTTATGAATGTCTACTTCTGTAATGCGTAATTGATGGTAACCTAATTTTAGATCAATCTTAGAGAGCACATTAGCTCCCTTGATCTGATAGAAAAGATCATCAATTCTGGGTAAAGGATATCAATTCTTTATCATTACTTTGTTCAATTGATGATAGTCAATACACAATCTAAGTGATCCGTCCTTCTTTATGAAGATGATAGGTGCTCCCCATGGAGAAACACTTGGACGAATAAAACCCTTATCTAAAAGTTCCTCCAACTGAATACGAAGCTCTTCTAATTCCTGAGTAGTCATTTTGTATGGGGCTTGTGATATAGGCTCAGCTCCAGGAACTAGGTCAGCTCTAAAATCAATATCTCATTTCGGTGGCATACCAGGTATATCATCAGGAAATACATCAGCGAATTCCCTGAGGATAGGGTGATCATCAAGAGATATCTCTCGACTCCTTCCTACCTCCAAATCATTAACTGTCATTGCAAATAGTTGACAACCCTGGCGAAGACATCTCTTCAATTGCATAGCAGAAATCATTCGCAAAGAGATAGGTCTTTGAACACCTATGATATCAACTTTTGCACTAGAGCCATTAATACAACTTACTGTCTTAAGTCAACAGTCAATTACAGCATGATGAGATTCTAACCAATCCATACCTAAAACTATATCATATGATCCTAAAGGTGTAACATGAAGATCCACTAAGGTAGATAACAAACCAATTCTTAATTCACAATTACGTAAAAGGTTCTCTACCACTATTTTCACCCTAGAGGCGAATTCTACCTGCCACTTACTGCCTTGATTTACCGCCACAAGACCACATCGCTCAACAATGGTAGGTGAAATAAAGGAATCAGTAGCTCCAAAATAAAAAAGAATAGTAACACTAGCACCCTGAAACTGACTTGAAGTCTCGACCACTGTATTCTAATGATCGGCTTGGTGGTTATTTACCACAGCATAAACTGTATGAGAACGACCTGCATCACCAACTGTAGGCTTAGAAGCTATCAGTTGCAACCCAAATCCTGAAGAACCTCTCATAGGACACTGCCTAGCAATGTGTCTCTGCTGACCACAAGAATAACAACCAGTACCCCTACCAAATCCTCTACCACCTGAAGGTGCATTGGATTGCTGAAAGCTACCTCTATTGACTGTAGACTGTGCACTCGGAGCTGGCTAATCCTGTCGATTGCACTTATTGCGCCACCAGTTACGGTTCTTTCCTGACTGAGGACTATTACCCTGTTGAGGCTGTGAATTATTATTCTTCTGAGGAGTACACTGCTGTTGTTGCTGTCCACTCTTAGTGGGTGTCTGTTGGTTCCTAGAGGAACCTCCTGTCTGTATCTGACCACCTCATGGACCAAAACCTGCTATAGGTGCACTACCTATCTGAACACCAGTGTGTCCACCCAATGCTAGAGTTAGATTCTCTTCCACAATTCATGCATTCTTAACTGCAACCTCCATAGTCTTCAGTTTGAAGACTCTAACTCCTCCACTAATACAAGCATTCAAACCCTTGATAAAATGTTGTACCAACATCGCCTCATCATCTCCAATTCTTGCATATTGTTTGAGTTCATAAAATCTGCGCTCATACTACTCAACAGATAGAGCCATCTGATGCAAATCATGAAACTCATCAGCTTGTCATTGCCTCCAATGCTCAGATAGGAATCATGCTCTAAACCTTTCCAAGAACATCTCCCAAGAAATTGACCCAATCTCTAGATGGAGCTTCTGCTCCTCCAAATGCCACCAAGTAGAGGAAAAACCTCTCAGATGCATGATGGCACATCTAGCTTGAGTAATTCTACCATATGGGTGCATAGCAAAACATCTACCCAAGTCTAATAACCAAGTCTCTGCCTCTAGACTACCACCTGTGCCATCAAATGTAGGAGGGTGTGCCCTCAACAAATCCCTCATATGTCCTACAACTATGGCATCCTGCTCTGCAGTACTAACAATCCTCCTAGGAGATCTATCACATTCCCTAACCACCTCCTGATCAACTTCCTGCCTCGGTCCAAGTCTAGCAAGTACCTCTTCTATTAGGGGACGCAACTGAGCTCCCTCAACCTCTGGCTAAATCGAAATCTGTTCCTCACTTGTCTGTTCCAACTGAGGACCCAACTGTTCAACATGTTCGCTCTTGTGGGAGCTTTGAGGGGGAGTAACTTGAGGGTTCGGCCCACAGACTCCACCTCGACCTCTACCATGGCCTCTAGTATGACGTCTAGGCATGATCCTACACATAAAACAAAAGAAACAAGTCTTAGATAGAAAATAGGCAAGGCTAACAGAAAATGATACTACGTAGTCTAACATCAAGGTCAACCTAATGGGCTCACAATTACCCATAGCGTCCAGTGTTAGAACCTTTGCTCTGATACCAATCAGTAATGCCCCGTCTTGTAACCTAAAGAATGTTGCAATGACTACGATAGTGTAATAATTTTTTTTTTAAAGTGTAAACATGAACTTTACTAATGCAAACATTCCTTAAGAAACGCAACGACACACTACTTGAAAATCCCATAGATGACAAAAGTAAATAACATAGCATGTATTTAATTCACATAAACTTAAGAACATACATTCATTAACAATTAAATTACATCATTAAAGATATATAGTACAAATACAATTCTTTCTTACATTGCATTTGAAATAACATTTACAATACTCATTTTCCAAATGAGGTAGGTCATATAAATATGCACAACTACATATTACAAATGTTCACCTCGTTTACAATTGAGGAGTGATAAAAATAAGAAGACATATATCCACATATGAGCTCTCCATCCAAGAAGTACTCATTGCCATGAACAAGAACTGGGGACCCAACGGAGTAAGGTGCACGTTCCACCCAACCATGTGGTACCCGTAGGTCCACCCCCCGTGGTGGGAGATAGTAAAAAGGTTCCCTAGACATAACCTACAAACCCTAGACACAAGCAAAACCAAAGACAAAACTATACAAATATCAACTTAACTTAATGGTTACATTGCTTCCAGAACAGAATGATCAAATATACTAAGTTCACAAGGATACTATTATTATAGGTGGAGTTTCATCACAATGTTGCATAGGTTACCCAGGCGTTTCTTCCTAGGTTTTGGCCCCCATCTTGGGTTACCCTGGTAACCTCTTACAAAACTCGGCCCCTCATGCAATCTGTTGCAGAATCGAATATCTTTCATAGGGACTAAATATCAATTTTTCCATTCCAAGCCTTCTCAACTCATTCCCAAGTCTGAACTAGCCCTTGAGTCCATGAGTGAGGCTTATTAATCTAGTTAAAGGTTTTAGACTACCTAAGATGTTGTTTTAGTTTTCACTAATTAGCTAACTCTACATGAGTTACCCTAACACCACTTTGTGTGCTAGCCCTCATAAAGAGCCACTCCCCTAATAATAACACAAGGAATCTAAGTCCACTAACTAAGGTAGACAAAGTGCACATAAAATAACATCAAATACCTATCATAGAACCAGGTGTCTAAAAACCAAATAGAACCATGTGCACTACCCTAGTTTATCCAAAATATAAAATCATCATAAAAATTAACTCCCTTTCAAGAAATTACATCTGGAAGACTTATATTCTCAATTAACCCTGGGCAATTTGCCCAACAAGAATATAAAACAACTTAAAGCAATTCATGCAAAATAAGAATCTAATATTAGGATTTACTAAATCCAATCACAACAATAACATATAGTATGAAATTAATCAACTAAAAGATAACTCATTTTTCATTCAATATGAAAATTAAATCTAACAATTAACTCCAACTCCACACTCATGCATTATTATGAAATTTTCAATTTCTCTACTTAACATATTTCATTATAAAATATCTATTCATAGTTTTCTTATTCTAATCAATAGTATATCGAATACATTTCCAATAAATGAAAGCCCAAATCCATTTCATTTGAAAAATTACCAAAAGATATATAAAAATATATTCTTTTAACATTATTATTTTAAACAAATTATAAAATTTATGAATATATATATACAATATATATATATATATATATAATATATATATATATATATATTAAATATATATATATAATATATATTAAAATAATATATATATATATATATTAAAATATATACATATATATTAAATATAATATATAAACAAAAGCTTCTATAAATACAAACCAAACAAAGTAAATATAAATTAGTCGATCGGCCATATTAATAAAATTTAACCTCCACGCATAGCGGCTGCAAAGTGACCGATTGAGCTGGTTCCCCGAACGGGATCAGGCCCTCCGCCCCATTACGCATTGATTTTTTATTGTAATTTCGCGACTGGTAATCCCGCGACCTTTTAATCCGCATCTATTCCATCCTGTACCAGTTTCATATTTTGCGGCATGGCGGGCGCAGCATTGCTTAATCGAGCGCCGCCACACTTGCACCCAGCACCATGCCTCTCATCTTCCTATAGGGAGTCTGAGAAATTCCCAAATAATTCCACATGCTCCTGCTCCAGTGATAACCTCCTCACTCCCAAACAATGGGAATCCCAGTCTGCCTGTAATCTTTTCTACAGGAAAATTTTAGCAAAGTTCTTCCCAGAGGTTTCTTTTCCCCAAATTTAACATAAAACTTCTTTTATAAATCTACGGAGATTTCTTCTGTTTGCTTTTGAAACTTTTCTATTGTTTTCTCTAATTTCACTATAAAGTTTTGTTTTCGACATTTATAGAGAGTTAACAAATTTTCTACAGAACATTTTTAACAAAATTCACCGAGAAGTACAGAAGCTTCAATCACAATAATTTCCTCAGGCAATCTTTTAATTTCACAAATTAACAACACTTCTACAAATTTAATTCTTTATACATGCAATCTTTTCAATACACAATAAACTAAATAAATAGGAAAGAACTTGTATTCTTGTAGCTTGAAGAATTTGACTGTTGAAGAAAAGCTTTGCCTATTGTGTGCAACTTCCAAAGCCATTTTCAAATCCCACTTCCCAAAAGAATGCAAATTTATGAACAAATATCAACCCGAGAACTTCTTCCAGAAATTTTAAAACAAAAACCCAAAAAGATCACAATATTTTTCCAACAGTTCTCTGTTCTTTTCTCTTTTCCGTGAAGTGCTTTCTTGCCTTCCCCAAATCTAGTAATATTCTTTCTGAGAAAATCCTCAACAAGATTTTTTTTTCATTTAATTCAACTAACACACATGGAAAATCAAGAAAATATCTTCTAACAAACTCACAGATAATTTCTTCTATCAATTATCAAGAATTTATTTTATTTTAAAGAATTTAAAATTTCAAAATTAATTTCCTTTTTATTTTAATACATATTTTAAATTCCATTTCCCAAAAACATTTAAAGAACATTTAATCTATTCTCTTAATAAAAGTAAATTTAATCAATTAATTAATTTATTTAATAAAATAACTTTAATCACAATGATTAAATTATTTTACCAATAAACTAATTTAATTAATTAATAAAATATAAAGCTTTTATCTAAAATATTTAAACTTAAATTAAATAAGCATTAAATTAAAAGGAACATTAATCTAACATTAAATTCACAAAATTAACCTTTCATAAAAAATAATCAAGACAGGCACAGACGAGACAACCAAAACACCAGACCTAAACTGACGACATACTGTGACTAGGTTTAAGGCTAGAATAGGAAAAACCTCGTTACTACCTCCCAATCAACATTACCATTGAGTCTGGACACGTTCAGACCTGTGAAGCCAGGTGGAGTTGGTGTCATATACCTACAATCCTGCAATCAAACATATAACATACATATATATAATCCATGATTCAAACACATCGTGAGGAGAAAATCGCAGAAATCACAAGGCACTCACAAGCGAGTGATGCAACTCCGTTCTCCTCACCAATACAATATCACATCAAATTAACAAAATAAATAACAATTAATCTATCATAAGCATATATATAGAAGTAACATCTGAAGTAAACATCTATGCTAACATAAAGCATGTCAGAAATAATCACCACCAAACAGTGTATCATCACATCACAAAATAAATCCACCACCGCTCTAATGTCAGCGATCAATACATCAAAACAAAGTACTAGAGTCTATCAAAGTGAAATCATACTGTCAGATAACATAAGCAAAATGGAGGTGTACTACAAGGGGCACATTCTAGGACTCATGACCCTTTGAAGAGACGTATATTTCAAGTAATCAAGATTTCAATTTGAAAGTTCAATTATAATTCAATGTATATTGATTTTTTATGTTAATTATTTGATTTTAAATTATATATTATAACTAATCTCAATTGTGGTTTGAATTTTTCTTGTGCAGCTACTTTCAAAGCCAACGAGTGCTTCAAAGAGGCTCCATTTTGATGATCCACAAGTAGTTTAGAATGAGATAAACATTTTGGCATGTAAATTTTGAATAGATACCGAGATGGCATATGACACATATTGTAAAACTTTGTTTGAGTTGGCGTTGATGCCATTTTTGTATATGGACATACACTTGATTATTGGATTATTTGATATATAGAAGTTGACAATCAAAATTTAATTTCCTCCTCATATGCATGATTAAACTCTTTGAAAATTTAATCAAGTGAGGAATGGTTAAATATCAATGTACAATATCATAAAAAGAATGGTTATATTATGTAGTTTATATTCATATTGCTAATTACATTGCATTGCACATCTTTCAAAATCAAAGCATTACTTCACATTGCATAAGTAACAACTAGATGCTGATAGATGAAAATTTTTCAATAACAATATAGTTTTTACAAAGTCAACCTAAGCAGTTATGCAATTACTTCACATTACATAACTAATAACTAGGAGCAGCTATCAATTGCATTAGCTTGTCATGGAAT